>CM071944.1:32207500-32807500 GCA_036784905.1 Acrossocheilus fasciatus
CAAGCTACCTACAGCTGTCTTGAGGCTTATCAATTTCTTAAAATTTCCTGTGCGAATTTTCCCAATTTGTGACCTGCATTTAGAACAAGAAAGAATGTTATCATTGACTGCGATGTACATTAAATTTGCTCATTTGAATTGTACTATTTTTGAGGTATGATTGTTTTAAAGTTCTGAGATATTTTAGTCACATTTATTTGTTTATGGTTTTGTCAAGGTGTAAGTTTTTTATTTATTTATAACAATGTTAACACTGGTGTTCCCATGAATTGGATTGTGATGTGCAGTATTGATTATTTATTTGAAATGTCTATGGATATTGTTGTTGTTAATCAATAAACAATGTTTGATATGTATTCATTTTAGTTTTTCAATTTGTTTATTAAAATAATTAAATATGTCAATAGCAGGAACAATAAACTAGAGGGAGGGAGAGGGGAACAAATATTAAAGAACTGAAATTGAGAAATGGTGCCTCGAAGCACCAAGGTGGTTCCTGACCATTCTTAGTAAAAGGGTTCCTCCAGGAACCGTTAAAAGTTCCTCAGAGAACCACCCCTTTTTAAAGGGTGCCTAGAGGCTCTACAGAGGGTTCCGCCACAGTGGCAAAGTGAAGAACCCCAAAAGGTGCCTCCAGGAACCTTTAGTTTTTACAGTGTAGAGTAAATAAATATAGAGAAAATAAAGAGTAATTAGAAAAATAATTTACGCACAATAAATAACAGAGCGTCTCATACACATTTTCCCCAGAACTTTCTCGCAACCCGGTAGGAATTCTTCCACGGCCCGGTAGTGGGTCGCGACCCGGTGGATGGGGACCTCTGGGTTAGGGGATAGAAAATATATAAAACCTTATACAAAATCAGTGGAAGTCTATGCAATGTCCTCACTAATATAGTGAAACAAACGAGAGAGAGAGAGAGAGAGAGAGAGAGTGTGTGTGTGTGTGTGTGTGTGTGTGTGTGTACACAAAAGCGAGAGGAAGACTGAGAGAGCCAGAAAGAAGGTTGAGACAGGTGGCACAGGTCACAATGAGTTTAAGTCTGCATTATGCTTTTGTGTGGATATAAAAGATGAGCTGTAGATAGGTGTAGCCCCACATATATCATTCATATCATCTGATGTGTGGTATTAAAGACTTCTATCCTCTAATGAAATATCTTACTGTGAATTGAACTGGAGGATTTATTATCTGTGCAACAAAGAGAATCAATGATCCTCAGATGTCTCCAGCTTTTATAGGAAATGATCTCCAACACACACATGCACATGATCAAACGCGCATACACACACATACTCTTTGACAAATGGCTTTCATCTTCCTGGTTCTCATCTCACAGTTGTACATCAAGTCTCTCATATCTTCACCATTTTCCCCTGTTCTTTCTCTCTCTCTCTCTCTCTCTCTCTCTCTCTCTCTCTCTCTCTCTCTCTCTCTCTCTCATTCTGACTGTGTGAGCAGTAGACGAAGTGACTTAATGTCATGAAGTCATTAGGATGTAAAGAGAAAAGGCAGAGATGTGGAAGGTGCTCACAGTATTGTTCTTACACCCAAACACACATGCACACTCACATGCACTGATATGGAGGCGGATGACGGCCTGACAGCAGTGATCCATCAAGCGTCTGAAAGGGAACTTGCCGAAGAGAAAGCGAGAGAGAGAGAGAGAGAGAGAGAGAGAGAGAGAGGAAAGCTAGTGGAACGGCAAATAAAAGTGCATTGGTATTCGTTAGGCTATGTAGTTGTTATGGTGTTTATACATCTAGACATATGACAAGATATCATTTAGTATAACTATTAATAAAAGAATAATGAAATGTTTGTTTGTATTTTTTTAGTAAATCATAACCCAGACTTTTTGACTCCAAAGGATGAATTCATCTTTCAGTCTTATTTATCTGACCCGGCAGTGACCCTCTGAGCACTGCACACTCAGACTCCCAGCATCGATCCTTCTAGGCATCTGATTATCCATCTAACCATGCCTTCATATGCCTGTCCATTTCTCTATTTATTGAGTCGTCCATCATCTTTCCATCCACCCTTCCAATTTGTCTGCCTGTAGTATCTTTCCATCTGTGTCTGCCATTCTGTGTGAGTCTTTCTGAGGAGGTCAGTCTCATAATTCTCCTCATTTCCTGTTCTTCTGTTTCTGAATTCACTGTCTCAGTGCAGTGAATCAGCAGAATATAAACTCTAATCCTTAAGCACTGGAATACACTCGATATTCTGTGTAATATGATACTCTTATCTGTCAGTCTACATCTTGCATTTTATGTATTACCGGCAGGTTTGTTTATCTGTCATGGTGGGGACTTTGCATTTTTATAATGCCATAAAGACATTTACTATATTTATTAAGCTGTTTTCTTCATTGGGACAGTTGGCTGGTTCACACAGTGCAGGTGTTTTTAGGTTTAACTATCCTTCTGGGGGCATTTGGTCCTGACAATGTAGTCAAAACTAGACCCACACTGTAAAAAATGACAGTGAATTTAATGGTAAAAGACTGTAAAAATGCTACAGTAAAAACCTGTTCAATTGTTAACTGTAAGTTCCCCTACTATATACGGTGAAAAACTGTATTGTGCATTACAAGTAATTTTACAGTAGTATAACGTTTTTGGAAGTGGAAAAAGAATGTATAATTTACAGTGAATAACCGTAAATTGACATTCCCAGAATTCCCTGCATTTCAGTGTGAATGACACGGTGCACCTTCTATATATGTTAATATTTAAAAGCTGCTTGTGATGGGCTTTGGTTCATCATGTGACTTTCTCATCACCACCTACTTTTGGTGGTTATCAGTGTATTACAAAGGTATTAGTGTTAATACATAAACTTAATTTATAAGGTCTGTGGGATTAGTTTTATAACTAGGGAGGTATCCCAAGCCAATCTCATGAATTGGTATTGCGTACTGAATAAGCATTTTTTTTAACTGATCGGTATCAGCTATCCTAAGCCTGATCACTTATTTTATGTCAACTATCTCGCAGGTGTCGTGCAGTAGGCCTTTAAGTAGATTTGCCAACTGCCATTAAAAAGAAAAGACGTGACATGCGAGAACCAACGATGTCTGTTCTAGAATATCTTGCGTGCTCAATCTTCCAACTTTAGCGTATTTAATGCGCACTTTGTAACAAATCACTTGAAAGTCATTTATTTACCATTTACATTCAACTGTAAGAGATGACGTTGCCATAACGCATTGCTATGGGTTGCATCTTGCTTCAGATTGAGATACACTATTGTCACATGTACTATGTTCCCGTTTAGTTCCTGTTTGTCCTTATTTGGTTTAGTTCCTGTAATCATTAGTTAGTCATTGTTCATTCAGATCACCTATGTTGTGTTAATCATCTCGTTTGCTCCCTTGGTTTCCCTGTCTTTATACGCCTTCTGTTTATGTTCAGTCTTTGTCTCGAATTAAAGTTATTTTCAATGGTCTATGTGTGTTGATGCTGATTAAGACCCCTTTACATTTACTCCTTCGTCTTTGCCTCCTACTACAACCACGACCCGTGACAACTATGCCTATAAATATAATCACTGTAGTATCCTATTGTGCTATATGCCTCATTTTTTACATTTGAGTCCCTGCCCCTGAGAATCTCTCCGCATGGCCCTATATACACTGGATGGAATTTAGTAACTATAATGTATTGGCAGATACTCAGTATTTAATGACTCGGAACTTGATTGGGACATCTCTATTAATAACACTTTAACAAATAATACTCTCTATGCCTAAATTAACCAGTAAGTTAACCAGTTTCACAAGCTAGAATTTGCTGGTGAACAGCATGTCTCTGTGGGCACACCATCTGAATCAGCCCCACACCAGCATACACTGCCACTGAATTTATTGTGGCTCAAGCTATTTTTCAACAGGGTTAGTGAAATACCTGGATGGGTATCACAGTGTAGATTTTAGCACAATGTCACATGCTCAGTGAGCACCTTTCTCTTCTACATGATCTGTCCTCCTTCATCAGAACCTGCTGTTCCTGCACAGGTACAAGCTAATGAACTTGTTCAGTTTATATAATACTGCTGCAGGGACAAAATCAGGAATAGAGAGAGAGAGTTGATAGACATGAAGGTAGGACACAAATGTTTGGAGAGGAGAGGAGAGGAGAGGAGAGGAAAGGAAAGGAAAGGAAAGGAAAGGAAAGGAAAGGAAAGGAAAGGAAAGGAAAGGAAAGGAAAGGAAAGGAAAGGAAAGGAAAGGAAAGGGACTGGACGGGACTGGATGGGACTGGACAGGACAGGACACAACCTTTTTGGATAAAACTGTCAAGGTAGGAGGGGAAGCCAGCATACAATTCTCTCAAATAAATAAGTGGGAAATTGTGAAATCTAAGTGTATGTAAACACCCAGCCCTTTCTTTGAATTGAGAAGAGGAAATAATAACTCAGAGAAAAGGACTTGGAGAATAAATATGAATAAATAGACAAAAGTACTGAAGAGGGTTTATAGGGCGGTCCTTGAATTATGGGGTGCTGGTATTGATGTTGGCATGGTTACAAAGAGAATGCATGCTACTTTTAAAGCAACCTCTCTCACACTTAATGACACACACACACACACAAAGAGAGAGAGAGAGAGAGAGAGAGAGAGAGAATACACCAGCGTGAGAGAGGCAGAGAGATAAAGGCTGTAGTGCAGTGTAAAGTGTCCTTCATGTGTGCACATGAATATGCATAGAGAAGCATGCACTCTGGATAGAGAGCACTAGAGCTCTTCAGCTGTTTTTGTGTGTGTGTGTGTGTGTGTATGCATGTGTTGTCATTATAGCACTGTAAAATCAATCTCTCTTGTGTTGTGTCACCGCATTAGCTGCTGTTGGATATGTGCTTGTGTTTATGCAAGGATATGAGGGAGAAAGAGGGAAAATAGGTGGAACAATAAATGGCCCACAACATACTTTGAGCTCCATAAATAACTGGATATTCACATCTGTCTTTCACTGGAGGGAATGAGGTGTTAGTGTGCAGTCATAACCCTTTCTAGAGCAGAATGTTGTTCTCTGACCCATTCATGTGTATCCAGTCAGGCATCGTCAAATTTACAGCTGCTTAAATGACTACAAAAGGTCAACATCTAGTTCTTCCTTAAAAATACCCCACCATATGTATTTCAGACAAGAAGAGATGCATAGGAAAGAAAATAACAATTAAGGTTCACAACTTAAAATGTGAAGTGTAGAATTGATGTGTCAGCAAACACAGGAATGCAAAAATAATGCTTGGTCTGCCATTGGTCTGGCAAACAGATAGCCCTGCCATTGGTTAAGTCAGTGCTGCTATGGCTATGCACAAGCTGTTTTGAAAGGTAGACTACTTAATTACACAGCTTCCTAAGATACATCATTTTGCCCAAATCCCAGAATCCATTGCAGTCACCTCAATAAACCCTACATCCAATAAAGTGAGAGAAATGGTATTTTGATTGAAATCTTGATATTCAATAGCAAAAACAACATGTAAACACCAAACCCTATTAGAATCAGTTGTGAATTGTGAGTATCCTTCCATCTCTATAGGATACTGCTTTTAGGTATGGCAAAAAAGGTCCATTTCTGTTAGTCAATGCAACAAATCCACATGAGTAACTTCAACAACTTGAAAATGGTTCATCCTCACAAGAAGTTCCAGATTAGGTGGATTGCTATTGAAATGTGTCTTAAGAAAGTTGCTGTCGGCAAGGACCCAGTATGCCAGCCATTAGTCTCATTTATTTTTATTTTCGAGACAAAATCAATACTTAAATGAAACTCGGAACACCATTAAGTCTCCTGAGTTCTGAAAGAGCAACCTCTAGGAGATAAAATGTTCCACTGTGTGTGCTGAAGGATGTGAAACAGGACTGTGCATACAAAAGCTGGGTAAAGATTTTTTGCCCTGCATCTTTCATCTGAGGTCAGTCAATTGCCTTGTCCATTAGTCTTCAACCATTCCAGTATATATTTGTGTTAGTGTGAGTGAGAGTATTTACCTTTTTTGTCTGTGTTGATCCCAGGTCAATTAGCTGCTCATTTCCAGGTGTTTATCTGCATGTGTTTAAGTTTCTGAGGTGCGTTTTAATCCAGACTGAGGTGTTTATCCCTTGTCAAGGTAGAGGAATGTCCGTGTGTGCTTATGAGTTTATCCTGTGTCCATGCACACACTTCAGACATGAGGTTTTAACTCTCGATTCCACTCGTATCTGGGATATGCACTTGGATATGCTCTTCCCTTGTTAAAATGTTCCTGCTGTGAAACATTTTGGCCTTGGGGCCTACCAGCAGTCTCACATTTCCACTGAACGCATTTTAAGATTCTCACCATATTCTTCCACCTTTGACTCTTTCCAGCAGTTTTTCCCCTCTATTTCCAGATCCTGCTGTTTTTATCTTCCTCTCACCTTCTATTCCTGCTCCTTTTCATCCACCTGCCATGTTCATGTGTTCATTTTCCCCTTTAACACCTTCTCATCTCGCTCTCTCTCATTATGTCAGTCTGTTTATTCCTTATTCCAGATGTGCACCTTGTTTGTGTTCTCCTCCAAATTGCTCTGATTGTTGTTTTCATGCACTCGCCTCGTCAGTTGTTCGTTCCATTCATCTTTCAGTGTCGAATTCCAGTGAGCTGCCAGTTCTGAGGCCTTTGTGTCTCATGGCAAAACAGCGTCCTATGCACAGAGAAAAACAGGATGATGGGAGGGAGGTAGCGATGACTGAATGGGAAAGATGAGTATAGAACGAGAGGAAGGAAGAAAAAAACAATCAATTTCAATTGTTGTTAATACACTCAGATACACAGAGATACTAAAACTGATACCCAGAAGACAATTTAATGGGACTTAATTGAACTGCTGTTTGTTAAATGAGTTACAGTTCATTGTTGTCACGGGCGTTTCTGCTAAAATTCCTGGTTAGATATACCAATATTAACAAATGAGGCAACTGTTGGTTGAACACATAAGAACACAGAATAATAAAATAAATATGGAAATAAAAATAAATATGAAATTAAATGCATAAAATAAGATATATTTAATTAAATTAAAATGGTAAATAAGAGCAAATTATACATAATTAAAAAATAAATATTAAAAAATATATATTTAAATATGATTTTGAAGATCTCTTGGTATCATGCCATTCTGAGATCTATTCTGATGTGAATATCAGATTATTAGGGTCTTTTTCGGGAGGAAAAATCTGAGAAACAGGAGACCTCAGCTCTATTTGCTCCATTTGCTTTTAACTTGCCATCAAGGAGAAATGATTGAGATATCAAAAAGATCTCATTTGGGATTTTTCCTTCCTATCCAGTGGGGAGAGATAATATTTAATTACATGCTTCTTCTGATGTCACTGAGGGTTGCCACAGTACTAAATGGGCCCACTGTCCCTTGTCGTCCCCCCCCCCCCCCCCCCCCAATATCCCCATCACAGGGCTCAGGACATCCCCCTCCCAGCCCTGGACACCATCCCTGATGTCATCTCTCCATTTTGCACTCCTAAAAAAAATTCCTCTAGACTGCATCTCTCCTCTTGTTTAGTCATCTCTGTCTCTCACTGTTTTCCATGTTTTCTCACCTCGTCCGATTGCAAAAAACATTGATCCCTCTTGGAAATGTCACCAAAGTGTTTTTTTTGTCATTTTGTCTCTCACCTTCTCTCTTTCTCCGCTCCATCTCTATCACACACACACACACACACACACAACATCTCTAGTTATTTTTGTGTCCTCTTCAGCTTGTCATTCATCTTGAGCGTGTCTCAGACAGCACAGAAGCAGCATTCAAATTAAACACCTCCTGTGTGTGTGTGTGTGTGTGTGTGTGTGTGTGTGTGTGTGTGTGTGTGTGTGTGTGTGTGTGTGTGTGTGTGTGTGTGTGTGTGCACGCACGCGTGTGTGTGTGTGTGTGTGTGTGTGTGTGCTCGTCAAGAGAATCACATATCCAGACAGAGTGTTTTTTTAATCTGTGGGTGCGGTGACAGTGTGTGCTGCTTTGTGTGTGAGACTGTGACTACTAGTTAGTTAGTGTGTGTGTGTGTGTGTGTGTGTATGTGTGTGTGTGTGTGTGTGAGAGAGAGAGAGAGAGAGAGAGAGAGAGAGAGGAGTTAAGCAGCTGTCTTATATGGCATCAGGCACGTCACCATGCAGACTGACAAGCTTTCAACTAAGCATCCTCTCTCTGTCTCAGCATCCCTTTCTCTTGTTTTTATATTCCTTATCAGAAATGTCTATTTCCTCTTTACTCTCATTATCCATTTTGAAATCCATCATTGAAATGACACACACACACACACACACACACACATACACACACAAACGCGTCCCCACAAACCTGCTTTTCCAGCATTTCCAGTCGAGTAGTCCTGCAGGAAACGGCGATCCGACTCCTGGCTTCCTCAAAAGCAAAACAAGACCCTCTTTCTCTCTTTTTCGGACTCCGGTCCTCTTCCCTCCCTCTCCTGATTTCTCTCTCTCCGTCTAACACTCCCTCGTTCTCACCAGCTGTGTGCCGCTGAATCTCTTCAGAGGACAAACTCCTCTTTTTTTCATCCCTCTTTCTTTCTCTCCTGCCACAGCTGATTGAAATTTAAGTCATTTTTAATCCTGTCGGTCAGGTATCCAGGGAACAACAGAACAGAAAAAGAAAAATTAGAACGAACGTGAGAGGAAAAATGATAGATCTTTTGTACTGCTAGATATTTTTAGCAGTGCCCCTGCATACTTCTCTCATTTGCTTCTACTGTAGTTTAGATTTTCTCGGGTTTCTACTCATTTTTTTCTTCTTTTGCAAGCAGCTGAGATGTTTGCGCGAGCCAGCGAGCGACTAAGGAGTGAGTGTCGACTACATGCACTGATACCGGGAGAGACAGAGTGAGGGAGGGGGCTAAAAGACAGAGAGAGAGAGAGAGAGAGAGAGAGAGAAAGCGAGAGAGAGAGATGGACAGCCTCCAGCAGTATTGGTTGAGTGTGATGGTTGGGGTAGCGAGGGAGCGATAGAGGAAGAGATGATAGAGAAGCAGAAGGAAGAGCTAAGTATGGAGAAATGGATGGAAGAGAGTGATACGGAGCGGAAGGAGATAAAGATGTACATCAAACGCAGAGAGGATTGATATAGCCTTCACTGATACCTGATGTTAATAAGAGATTTTCACTCCCAAACACTTGTAATGTTTAACATGGTTTATACATGGCATATACAAGGCATAATATAATATTAATGCTAATATTGCAACTCATTTTGTGTTTGAATGAATGTGGCTGTTTTATATACATACATACAATACGTGTTTGTTTTGCCTATATTGTTGAGATCTAAATGTCCCTGGAAAAGATCGAATCACCTAAAAACCACCTGCATAAAATGGTCCCCATGAGGAAATCTGCTTAATACACTAAATTAGATCATTTTGTTACTCCTGTTTCTGTGATGGTTCGATTTAGAAGATAGGAAATATCATTAACTCAGTTTAAAAATAATAGAAGTCAATGGAATTCTCCATCATAAAAAACAAACTTGTGTGATATTTGTATATCTGAGAAATAGAAGGAAACAGAGAGAGAAGAAAGTGTGTGTTTGAGAACAGTGTGTGTGTGTGTGTGTGTGTGTGTGTGTGTGTGTGTGTGTGTGTGTGTGTGTGTGTGTGTGTGTGTGTGTGTGTGTGTGTGTGTGTGTGTGTGTGTGTGTGTGTGTGTGTGTGTGTGTGTGTGTGTGTGTGTGTGTGTGATTTATCTAGCTGTACCATCACTGGGAACCTCTCTCCATCTCTGCCTGCTATATTTGTCTTGTCTTATTAGTTATTATTGGAATAGATGAGTTATGAACAGCCTTCAAATTTACCCAGTTAAAGGCAAACACACACCAAGAGTGAGAGTTCTTGATAATGAGAGAGAGAGAGAGAGAGAGAGAGAGAGAAAGAGAGGGAGAGAATATGTAATGGTGTTATCTTAAGAGAGAGTTTTATATTTTCATTGGTGTCATTTTTCATTTTAAAAAACATTTCAGAATATCTGTTGGCTGGTTTATTTCCATAATGATATTGAAAATGGTGGCCACGTTCTAGCAAGCACAAGTGAACACCACACAACACTCAAACACATTTAAACAGACATGCCACTAAAAACAGACTCACACGTCAACAACACATCAACACTCCAGACTAATAATAAATATACAGCATCCATGCAACCATCCTAGGAAAGCAGCTTGTGCAGGTATGCATATGTGCGGTTATTGTGTATGAGGTTTATTAGAAATGAAGACTATTCAGATGTGACGCACCTCATTTGTTCAGTTGATTAGAGAATGCAGTGAAGTGTACTGAAAATCAGCACTCCTTCCTCATCTTTGTCCTCATTGTTACACTTGTTTTTCTTACTTATATAGTGGGCAGGTGGATTAATCTGACAATATTTAGATTACATGATATTATCTGCATTAGCTAATAAACTGTGTTTAATGAACAGAAGAGTTTCTTCATCATATTTTGTGTCTGGAGTGATTTTATTAAAGCTGCAGTATAAAAGATTAAAGGTTAAAAGGTTAAAATGAACAAAAATCAATTATTGAGGAAGTACATAAAAAGATCAGTGTTCAAAACTCACCTTGTGCCTACTTGCCTTACCCTGACTCACAACGGTAAGCTTATAATCTGAGCTCTTGTCTGATTTTATGGGAAATGTCAATTTTACATCATGTATCTTTGATTAGCTATGGCCATAATATACAACCATAAACAAAGAGAATTACTGTGTGTGTGTGTGTGTGTGTGTGTGTGTGTGTGTGTGTGTGTGTGTGTGTGTGTGTGTGTGTGTGTGTGTGTGTGTGTGTGTGTGTGTGTGTGTGTGTGTGTGTGTGTGTGTGTGTGCGTACTTGCGTGCTTGTGTGTGTCTGGTGCAAGGTCTGCTTGTTCTGACAGCTTGTATCCATAACTAATGATTAACATTATTAACAATGAATCGTCCAAAATGTCAAAAAAAAAAAAAAAAACAGTGGAAGAAATTTACATGTTTAAAAGATCATTATTCACATATATTCGGATACAGATATTAAAAATATAAATATACGATGCACCAATATTTCAATTCTGGCCAATACTAATAAGCCATCAATGATAAAATTATTTGTGTGTGTGTGTGTGTGTGTGTGTGTGTGTGTGTGTGTGTGTGTGTAACAAAGGTCAAATAAACAAGCTAAAAAATAAAATCAGTAGTTATAAATGATACAAATGATTTTAGGCATCACAAAATTACAAGGAATAAAATGGAAATTATTTTTTAGAAATATATTAAAGATTACACAGTGTTGTTACAGTGTTATTAAATTATAAGTGTTTAAAATATTAACTTTCAGTAAGCATTAGATGACTTTAAAATGAAAAAGCAGGGATGAGTCAACACAATTAAATATCCAGTATCAACCAAAATCAATAAAATAATAATGATAATAAAAAAATAACACTATCTGTTAATGACTAATATGGTATTGCTATATGGTGCATCCCTAATGATGTCTTTATCTACTGAAAAGACATTTATACATTTATAAAGATAGCTTCAATGTCCTAATAATGTTGGAGCCGCTGTATTGGGTTTTGCATTAAGCCATTGAAAAGCCCATATTAGTCAACTAATATTTATTTTAACACTGTGCAGAAGGGCCTCCACCCCCACCCTACTGAACACATCTGAGTCTGTCTGTGTGAGAGAGCAATGTGTGTGTTTTGTGTCCTTCTATATTTAGTTCCTCCCCCATCCTCACACACGTTTAGTCATAGCACATTCACACCATTACCATAACACATACGAATCAAAAATGAAGACAATTAATCACTGAGACAGTGTCACACTTACCATCAAGCTCTTCCTTGTTTTGTCTCATGCACACAAACTCTGTTCAGCACCACGGACAGCGCATGGTATAAATGCAGTGTTTGCTTTGCACTGAAAGTTTGTGGCGTTGGCAAATGTTGTTGTCTGCTTACCATCTCTGTTAATACACTTTTGCGGTTTAGTAGAAAAAGAGAGAGAGAGAGAGAGAGAGAGAGAGAGAGAGAGATGGATGGATGGAACGATGGATTACTTGACAGGCCTCTATTCATGCACTAATGGCTTCACACATTCAGGAAGAATGTGTATGTGTGTTTTGGTTGTGCATATTTTTTTTTCAAGAACCGTGTTTGTTCTTGAACAGATGTCAATTAAGCTGACAGGACTATACTTTGCTTTGTCACACCCCGCTAGACAGACAAATAAAGGCCTTTCATTAAACTGTCTCAGACCTTTATTTTGCATAGAATTGTACGCATTCATAATAATTTGTTTATTTATTTGTTTGTTTGTTTTTGTGTGTGTGTGTTGCTCTTTGTGCAAATAAAGAGATTGTGGACAGTCACAGATCTGTTTGAAATAGGCACATTTTGCCCCAGGGCTGTTTGGAAGTTTGAAGTGCTTAACAAATATTCAGTTTATCTAACATTTAGTGTGTGTGTGTGTGTGTGAGAGAGAGAGAGAGAGAGTTTGTATAAGCTGGGGTCAGATCTGTCTTTGATGTTGCTCAGTTTGTTATTTTTCTCTCTAATATCAGTTGGTTTTTGGCTTTGGTTCCTGAACACAGAACAGATGGACAGCTGGAAATAATAGACTTCAGCAAGTTGTGAGGCATCACTAGAATTTCTTAAATCTCTGTAGATTATAACATGAGCTCAAATTTTCTTCTAATTATTAGAATATATCTTGGTTGCATATGCTTCAGATTTCATTGCATGCACTTACATGCATATGCACAAGTTCCGTCATAAAAAAAAGTAATCCATATGAATCAAGTGGTTTAATTCAATCTTCTGAAGAGATGTGTTTGCTTTATGTGATGATTTTTTTCCCTCACATATAAGCACTGATCAGTGCACATATATCAAAACACATTAAATACGGAAGCTCATGCATGTTCAAACTTTTGCATGAACCAATGAGGTTGTTTTCAATATTGTTGAGTTTCTGTGTTTGCTGTATTTGATGAGCTCTGTATACAGTATCTGCATTAGTCAAAGTTTACTGCTCAGTTCATTTGTATTACTTTAAGGGTTTTTATGAATTTTAATTAAGTTAAACTGAACAGAACTGTATGGCAGTGAATCAGTTATCTGGAATAATAAGTCAAATTCAAACTGAACTGAACTCAAATGAGTCGAATCAATCAAAATTTAACCAATGCTCATAAAGAGTTGAACCAAATTGAATTGAATAAGAACTGATAAGAATAATCAGGATAAGCTAAATTAAGTCAAACTGAAACTGCTGAATCAATGACCAGGAATAATAAGTTAATTCAGTCAAGGGAAATGAGTCAAACTGAGTCATGTTGAACCAAATTGTATGATCAGAAATAATCAGTTAAACCAAGCTGAATTCAGGGGAATGTGCTGGAATAAAATCAAGGAGCAAAAATAATGAAGACCAAGAAGCATAGAGAAATGAGAGGCGTCTTTATCAGAAGACAGACATGATTAAACAGAAAACAATTTGAGAAAAATAGAGAGATAAGACTGCTGTGAAAGCTGATCTGTTAAATGAAGCCAAAAAAACAAAGACAGAGGCTGAATTTGACCCTGCAGTGCTTGGAAGTTGTGAACGACAGCCAAATTAGAGCAAGAATGACATGAAAAGAAAGACATGTTTTGCTTGATCTCAACCAAACATACAATACATATATATATATAACCAAGATTTCCCCATTCCTTCTCTCATCCAGGACTTTTCAGATCTTTCCTTAGCACTTATCTGTGTTCCCTTGAACTGTTATTTTCATAGCTGTTCATCACTCATCACATTAGATCCAAGCAGGAGAGGAATAGGAGGGAAAACTGCATTAAATCCTCCATTAACTCCTCAGCTTCCATTGGTATCCTCTTGAGAAATCCCCTATTTTCTCTCAAGATTTGCTTGGTAATTGGGTTTTGATCCCTTTGTAGAACACAGTGTGTGACGTATGTGAGTTGAGGGCATCCCTGTGTGTGTTTGCAGGAATACTGGCAACATAGTAGAGACAAACTGTCAGTCAGTGTAGTCAGCTCTGAAAAGGATTGAATTCAGATCTAACATCATTGCTCTTTTTACCACAAGATCTTTTTTATATTCCTACTTTGACATCATCTTCTGTCTCTCCTGTAGTCCCTTTACACTCTCTAGATCTCTTTCTGCATGTCACATAAAAATACACACAAACCCCCATTCTCTTTTCTGTACTTGCTTTGCACTTGTTTCTTTCTGTCATATGACACATTCCTGTCTCATGCCCCATTGCGTACGTTAAAACAGTGTTTATTGGTGCAGTGAGCAGTATGCACTGCTGTTTTGATAGCTGCAGTCTAGGGGCCTATTCCAGTGCAGGAGCTCTGTAATGGCCTAAACTGCAGCTGTCTGAAATGCTAATGCATTTATAGATGCCATCAGCAAAGAACCGAGTGCTTTCAGACAATACAGATTACAATGCAAACTTCCCACGGCCTATGAGAGTACTAAACAATGCTGCCAATGAAGTGGACAATTATGGGCCCCAGTCGATCTTGATGCTTCACTCTTCGTTAGCATCACAATAATGTTTTGCATTGTATCTGTTTGTTTATTTGTTATCATAAGTGATGTTTGTTAAGGAAAATATAATGATTATTGCTCATACTTAGGATTAGATGGATGATGAAACAGGATTAAAAAAAAATCCTGGAGGACCACTGTCCTGGAAATCTAACCAAAGTCTTCAGGATTACTTGGATTATAGGCAGATGTATTTGATTAGGGATGACATTAAACTCTATGGGACCAGAATTCCCCATCCCTGCTCTAAAGCCACTCTGCACAACTTAGTGACTATATAGCAACACTCTAGCAACCACATAACTGCATTGTAAAACCACTCAGAACAACTTAATGACTTTATAGAAACACCATAGCAACCACATAATTGCACTCAGAACATCTTAGCAATATAGCAATTGCCAGTTTTGCACATGTGAGGACTCAGATAATTATTATTTGGAATTTACTATAACTTGGTCTATTTCTTAATGCCATACACATGTGACTGTCAGTTGATTATATAAATATATCTCTCTCTCTCTTTCTTTCAGACTAACATCCCCTTCCTGCAGAATGTATTGAGCAATAGCCAGTTCCTGTACGCCACAGTTGACACCCAGTTTATTGATGAGAACCAGAAACTTTTCAACCTCAAACCTACACAGAACAGAGCCCAGAAACTCCTGCACTATCTGGGTCAGTGTGTGTGTGTGTGTGTGTGTGTGTGTGTGTGTGTGTGTGTGTGTGTGTGTGTGTGTGTGTGTGTGTGTGTGTGTGTGTGTGTGCATTCATCATTGTTTCACACCTGTGATAGCCTAAAATGTATGTGAGTGCATTTGTTTAAACATCTGCTGTTTTTCTCCACAGGTCACATAATGGTAAATGGACCCATGACTCCTATTCCAGTGAAAGCCAAATCCTCATCTGTTGATCCAGTTGTTCCTTCTGTTTCTCTGGGTATGACACACACACACACACACACACACACACACACTCACACTCACTACTTTGAAACTGTGGGTTCCCAAGATACAAATTATTCTTTATAGTTCCAAATTTGCTTGTTTCTGTTAAAGTTGCACTGTTTATAAATAGGTCAAGTCTTAAAAAATGTTGTTGAAGGGAAAATTTTGTTACCCTATATTTGTTCCGTTAAACACCATGAAGGATAAGTTTAAAAGAATGTTCTGGTCCAACTAATCTCATGAGAAAATGTAACTATTTTAAGAGTTGCTGATTTTATGTTAGTTCGTGCTATCGTTCAAAAACAAAACAAAAAATACACATGAAGGTCCAAACTAAAAACCTCAGTGGGACGTAAGCAGATTGTACAACGTACGAATGAGATCATGTAAATTCATAAGTATCTGCAACCAATTCTGTAAAACGTACAACAGTTACAAACTGTCATTAGAGTGTGTTGCCTGGGCATGCTTTTACTTTGCATTTACATTGCATTTACATGCATTTACAATGCACGGAGAGTGGAGCTTTTAAGCTTCAGAAAGAGTGAACAAGCACCATAAAAGCATCATTAAAGGGGTTCAAATGACCTGTGCACTATAAGTACTCTGAATCCATACAATAGTTCTATGTGAGGAAGAGACACAAATTTCAGTGATTATTCTCCCATAATTCTCCCCTCTATTGAGCTGTTCACTGTTGCAACCAGATCATTAAGCCATTAAGTTAAACTTGAGAATCAAAGTAAATGAACCAGACTTTGCTACTTTTCCTGGGAGTTAAGCTTTTCAGTGAATAAAGACTTTTTATTCAGCCTGTTCTTCACACAAAGCTTTCATACGACTTCAGAATACAACAAACAGCAAGTCACGTGGACTGCTTTCATAAGACTTTTACAGTTTTTTTGCATCCGTTAGGAAGGATGTCAAACCAAAACCATAACACTTTCATTCATCTTTTAAACATTTTTAGTAGGCCTACACTTTACTTTAGGGACCAGTTATATTATATATTACTATAAACATATATTACTATAATATTAGCTGTTTATTAGTACTTATAAAGCACATATTAATGCATAATTCTGCATGACCAGATTTAGATGCCTTAATCCTACCCCACACGTAAATTTAACAACTACTTTACTAACTATTGATAATCAGCAAATTAGAAGTTTATTGAGGCAAAAGTCGTAGTTAATAGTGAGAACCGGTCCACCAACTAAACATATGACTGATTGTTGTGTGTTTACGTGAATGAAAGTCTAAATTAAATTAGACTAAATTAATCATTTTTATTTTTGGCTAAACTATCTGTTTAATTTAGTAGCATTGTTCCTTTAGATTATTTTTAGTTGTTTTTAGTTCATTTATAGTTTAGTTTTTCTCCCCAATACTTCACACACATATCTCAGGTTACGGACACACTTGCCACATCAAAAATGTACCACAACAGATGTTAGTGGAATTCATACTCTTGTTTATAGCTACCCTAAACATTGGCAGCACCCCCCCAACTCTCTTCTCTTCTCTCTCTTCTCTCTCTCTCTCTCTCTGTGGATGAACGAGAGTGTGATAATGCAGCTTTAATCCTTCCCTTCTCTCCTTCCCTCTGCCAAATGAAAGAGGGATCCGGCCACATTAGAAATCTCATTACAGGGGTTTAGGTGTGTGTGTGAGCCGCATACCACACTCCCTCTGTGTGTGAGAGAGAGATTCCTAAGGGATAGATATGTGTATGCATATGTGTGCGCAATTAATTTAGCCAATTTTCTCCTATTCTCATTGGTATACCTTTTTTCTTGTTTGTTGAACATGATGTGTAAAATAACTCCCAAAGGACCCTTGATGGATTGTATGCATACAAGTATGCATATCCAAAAAAAGTTTCCTCACTTTCTTGCCGTTCTCAGTGCTTCAGAAGCGGGTTCTCAGTGGGGCTGGCTGTAGTTTGCCGAGCATGTACAAAATCATCCCCCTACACAATTGGACCAAATATGTGTTGTGTATGTAGGTGTTTGTATGGAAAAGGTCTTTCATGGGATGAAAAATGCATGTGTCTGTGTAAGTAGGTCACATCTGTGGTAGGTGTATCCCAAGCCTCATGAGATGCTCCTCTGCATTGTGTGTGTTGCATATGCGTTTCAGACACACAATGAGCGATAAATAGGCTTTGGCCTTCATCTTTCCTTTCATATGGCCGCCAGCGTTCCATACAGAGAAATTCCCACAGCACCACATACATTAAAACTCACATGTGGGTGTATTTATGCCTTGAAATATGCAAATCTTTGCATCAATGTCTTTCTTACTGCACTTCTATCATTGGTCTCCCCCGTCCCTTTTTATCTCGTACTCCCTCTCTCATTGGACAGCATGATTTGATTTGATTTTCACTTGAATAAGCTTGCAACCCACCCAGTTTTTCTAGAGTTTTTATGCGTTTGCCTCATTTGCATTAAAAGAGAGAGTCGGTATGTCCGACTTTGTTTGTAATGGGAGTTAACAGTACCACCACCTGCCTGCTGGGTTAATGGCCTCTGAAACTGCCACATCTGAAACCTATAAATAGTAGGAATTTCCCATTGTCGGTTGGTTGGCAGGTTCTCGTAGCTTTGGCACTGATCTGTGAGCTCCAGGCAGAGAAACAATGCTTAGGTTTAGCAGAGAAATGTGGTCTGGTTTAAACTATTCAGCACATCTTTTCTTCCTGTTCTCCTCAGCAAACATTCATGTGGTGTTCCTGTTCTTATTTCAAGTTTACTTTGATTGGCTGCCAAAACGAGACGTTGCATGACAGGGAATCAGTGAGAAGTGTCAGTGGCACTCATTTAATTGATCACCTGTTTCAAAGCTGTACGTGTGACAAGCTCACAATGAGAAGTAGTCAGATTACTGCAACGTCAGTTCATAGCTGTTTGTCAAAGACTGTCAGTAGTTAATAGTAGATAAATAGTAGATACAGTCCCAAGGGTGTGCAATTATGTATCTACGATACTACTATAATTGTCATTTTAAACATGCGAGCTGACAAGTAGTTATGTCACTCACTTTGCAAAAAACAAAAAAAACAAAAAACACCTTTAGAATGCACACTTTCACTGCATGATTTAACTTAGAATGCAGTTAGAAGGCCCCCAGCATGGACCATATGGGACGGGGGAAATGCCCCATTTTGAGTTTTTGTCTTATATCATTTGATATAATTAAGCAATATCAGTGTAATTTTACCAAAATATGGACATGATTGCATATATATTTCCACAGCTAAAACGGTCTAAAATAGCTTTAAATAGTTTTAAATCTCCAAGCAACACACACCATTTTTTTACTGAATGACTGAATCCACATTTTTGACTGAATTGGGTGAGTCAGTAATTCAATGATCCTTTCATAAAGAGTCACTTGCTTTGTTCCTGATTGAATCAGCCACATGAATGAACCAGCTGCATTAACGACTCAATGGCTCGCTCATCTAGTGAATTACCACCCCTTAATGGTGATTTTAGTTTCATATTTTAAAAAAAAAATCATCATTAAAAAAAACACAGTGTCATCTACTTATTGTTATTGTTGTTATCAACCAAATCCCACAAAATATTGAGATATCATATTTGGTAAATATTGTACACCCCTAATGGCCCCCTACTTTTATCAAGATGTTTTGAGTTGGTCAAGTGGCTTTATGTGTGTGTGCTGCATACACAAATAATTTTTTCTTCCTTTCAGGTGAGCCGCCCATGGGCTTCCGTGAGGTCCTGTTGAAGGAGGGTCCTGAGGGTTTTGCACGGGCAATTCGACAGCACCAGGGTCTTCTACTGATGGACACTACCTTCAGAGATGCCCACCAGTCCCTGCTGGCCACCCGTGTAAGGACACATGACCTCAAGAAGATTGCTCCCTTCGTGAGCCACAACTTCAATAATCTCTTCAGCCTGGAGAACTGGGGAGGCACGTGACACATTCACATTCACGTTAATACACATCCATTCACACAGAAAGAGCAAAGTAATACGTTTTTAGATATATTCCCCAGCTCTGTGTGTGTTTTAGCTGACTGAGGATCACTTAAATTCTTTGACATGATCTTAATATCTCTCTTGCTTTCTCTAGGAGCTACATTTGATGTAGCAATGCGTTTTCTGTGGGAATGTCCATGGAAGAGACTTCAGGAGCTCCGAGCTCTGATTCCCAATGTCCCATTTCAGATGCTGCTACGTGGAGCCAATGCTGTGGGATACACAAACTACCCTGATAATGCAGTTTTCAAGTGAGATCACATATACAGTTCCACTGGCTAATGTTATTTTCTATCCTCTGGTCCTAATCTTACCCTCGCAGAAACCTTTCTGCCTTTTTAAATGTGTAAGATATTGTTTAGTATGCTTATTAAGCTGTTTTCATCAGTTTCATCCACACAGTTTAGGTGATTACACTTGTAGGCACAAAATAAACACGCACATGCACAAAAGAAGGCAGTGCATGAATTGAGCCATAGAGAGTTTGAGCTGATACCGTATCAGCGGTGAACACTGTTGTAGAGCTCTTCACATTCATTTTTTAATATTAGTTTAAATGTTAAGCTAATAATTAATGTCACGTACTGTACACACAGTATTTAGGATTGTCTCACAAGTTCATAATAGGCAGAGTTTGCTCACAAATGTAACAAATGCACCGGTAATCTCCCAAGTTGTACTACCTTGGTAAATATGCTCATATTCATGTGTTGGAATAAAACAGTGTGAATATAGTGTGGAATAACATGTATATATGCGGTATATTGGACATAGATGCATCATACCCCTTACAACTACATAGCACCACGGTAAAATTCTCTCAGAACTCATTATCAGCCGCATATCAACATGCTAAAAACCTCTCAGCACATCTTAGCAACCACATGGCAATGCTCTTGTGACCACACTTTGTCATAGCAGTGAGTTTCTTAGAATTTCCACATTCCATAATAAAAACAACTTCTGATGATAACTGTAGGAAAGTACATAATATTCTGGCAGGCATTGAAATGTCTGATGTCAATGGCTTGACTTGAATGTGCATTCACACAAATGTCTCTCTTTACTCTTATAAACCATAAATGTCAGAGCTGACAACCTTATTTCCATTTATCTACACTCTCTCTTTCTCTAGGTTCTGCGAGGTAGCCAAAGAGAACGGAATGGATATCTTTCGTGTTTTTGACTCCTTGAATTATATTCCCAACATGCTTCTGGGGATGGAGGCAGCAGGGGCAGCAGGAGGCGTGGTGGAGGCGGCCATTTCTTACACGGGAGATGTGTCTGACCCCATGAGACAGAAATACTCACTGGAGTACTATCTGAAGCTGGCCAATGAGCTAGTTAAGGCTGGAACACACATACTGGCTATTAAGGTAGATCACGCGTGCAAGGAAACAAACACACACAGAATTGGCCTGACAATCATATGTTCCACATTCACAAAGGCAGAGGTGAAGGATTTGCTAATATAATCGCTGTTTTTTGTGTCAGGACTCTTAGCATGATATTTTCAGCTGTGTTTGGCAGTTACTCAAGGGTGTAATGACTGAAGACATTGACAGTAATACTCATTCTCACTCTGTTATTTCTGTTTCTTCTTTGTTGAGCTGTCATGATGTGATTTTCTTTTCTGTGGGGTGCGCTTAAGTGGTTAAAAGCAGCTCTGCTCTCTTTTCTTCCTGTAGGACATGGCTGGCCTGCTGAAGCCCGAAGCCAGCCGTTTACTGATTGGAGCATTGCGGGACCGTTTCCCTGACATCCCTATCCATGTTCACACTCACGATACTGCAGGTGCGGGGGTCGCGGCAATGTTAGCC
Source organism: Acrossocheilus fasciatus (assembly GCA_036784905.1). Taxonomy (NCBI): domain Eukaryota; kingdom Metazoa; phylum Chordata; class Actinopteri; order Cypriniformes; family Cyprinidae; genus Acrossocheilus; species Acrossocheilus fasciatus. Next base: position 32,228,889 of record CM071944.1, read on the forward strand.
TGTGCACAAGCAGGTGCAGATATAGTGGATGTAGCTGTGGACTCCATGGCTGGCATGACCTCTCAACCCAGCATGGGTGCCATCGTAGCCTGCACCAAAGGAACCAAACTTGATACTGGTGAGTGGACAAGAAACGTGTAAAGGTATGGTAAAAAAATGTGGAAATTTTCATAGACAGGCAAAAAAAGCTCCTTTTTCAATAGTGTAGTGATGCATGAAGCACTGTTCTCACAGAAGTCACTTTCAACATGGCACCTTTCTGTTCCAAATTGAACACAAGCGAAAACTTTTTTGCCCTAAAGCTAAACTCCCAATTGCATGGATTCCTGTTAAAATGATTAGATTTTTGCTAACTTACTGAGAAAATCCCTCAAATAGAAATAGATATGTAAAGCACTGAAAGTCACTAAAAGTGTCTTAAGATATTGTATATGACATATGTGTTATGATTTATTCCATCTGCAATATTGTTTAGTTCTTGGACTATGTAGACATGCACTCTGACATCTTTCTCCAGTGCATTTCATCTGAAAGTATTTAAAAGCAGTTCAGCTTTAAAAAAAAAAGTGTCATAAGAGTCATAAGCTAGTGGGCAGAGCTCTTGACATATTAGCGCTTCGGGACCCAAGTTTGACTTGAGGACTATTTCGTTCATGTTCTAGTATCTCCTCTCCTATCACCTATCTCTCCTTTTGTCAAATAAAGTCATTGCCCAAAAATATAACTTAAAAATATTTAAAAAATGTATTTACATACAATACCTTTCAAAAGTTTGGGGTCAGCGAGATTTTTGAGTGTTATGATAAAAAGACAGTGAAAACCACAAATTACTTACTATAGTAAAAACAGTTAATTTTATTAAGAGTTATTCTAGTCTTAAGTGTCACATGATCCTTCAGAAATCATTCAGATATGCTGAGTTCTTGAACAACATGTGATTTTTGGTCCACACTTTTATGTTTACATAAAGTGTGTTTCTGGCCTAGGTCAGGACATGTGCAGTTTAATTCAACAAGCTGCTCATGATCAGTTTAATGTTGCCCAAGTTGCAGGCAGGCTCAATTGATTAATGATGTCTAATTAGTCAAGTTGCTAAGCTCATTAATCAAGGGACCCAGTAGGGGTTGTGGTCATATATCAATACATTTGTACTTTTATACAGTTGTGTGCATGTGCTGTACTGTCCGTGTGAGTGTGATAATTGCCGTATTCTGAGAGGCATGTTAAACAAAAGGTCTTCAGTAGCAGAGAGGGGAATGTGTTGACACACCTTGGACAAAGACTAATGACGGAGAAGAAAAGAGAGGTAGAGAACCTTCCCATTCCATTTTCTTTTTAACTGCACTTACACATTTATTTCCTCTTCCTCCACTTCATTACGTTAAATCATAGCTCCTCTTCCCAGCTTTTCCCTCCCTCTCTCCTCCTCTTCTGTCCCCCAAATATGGTTCCTCTGAGGCAGGGTGGTTAGATAATGGCCGCTGCACTTCAGTTTCAAATTCTCCAGAGTATAATCTTATGTTCTTGAACAATCTCTCATGTAGCCACACCATATGCAATAATCTGTCAATGTCTTTCTTTAAACACTGAGATACCCCCCACCTCCAAAAAAATGTTCATACAAACAGCCACCACAATGCAAGTTCTGGGTGGTTGCCAGAACGTTGCTATGCGGTTGCTAAGGTGTTCTGGGTGCTTGCCAGGAGCATCGCTATGCAGTAGCTGGGGTTGTTGAGGTGGTTGCTTATAGACTTACATCAGAAACGCACTAGATATGGCTGGGGTACATCTTACATGGTAAATTAATGGGATTGTGGTAACATTTTAGTTTAGGGACCTAATCTCACTATTAATTAGTTGCTTATTAGCAGTGTTGGAGGGTAACTAGTTGCATGTAACAGAATTACATAATTTAATTACAAAATAAATGTACCTGTAATCTGTTGCAGTTACTGAGAAAAAAAAAGAATATGTAATTAAGTTGTAGTTACTTATGAAAATGTTAACAATTGCAAAGGGGGTTACATCTGAATATTTTCACACACATACAGATTTGGTTGATTTCTTTCCTAAATTGCATTGACTGTAAAAATATTTTTGATTTTGTGGTGGCTGTGCTGTAAAATTAAATTATTACAATCCTAATTCAAGTAATGAAGAGTTTTGAAAGTCTGACGGTAATCAGTGTTAAGTACTACTGTAAGGTTAACCCTGCCTGCTTTAAATGATTAACAGTTTATAAAGTTTAGAAAAAAATTAGAAATTTTAAATTAGAAAAGCAATCAAATTACAAAATATTTATCATCAAATGTAATCAGTTAAATTAATAAAGTGAAATTACACTACATATTACAATTTAAATAGGGTAACTTGTAATCTGTAACCTATTATATTTCCGAAGTAACCTTCCCAACACTGCGTATTAGCATGAATGTTACTAGCACATTAGCTGTTTTTAGTACTTATAAAGCACTATTAACGCCTTATTCTGCATTACCAGATTTTAGATCCCTAACCCTGAACTTAATAACTATCTTACTATTAATTAGCAGCAAATTAGGAGTTTATTATGGGAAAAGTCATTGTTAATCGTTAGTGTGAAGTGTTTTTCTACTGTGTAAAGGCTACACAGTTTGAAGTATCATTCATTTCAGCAACACAGATTGTGCAGGTTTACATCCTGACCTTTAAATCTTAGAGCTAAAGGGCCCAAACCTTAAAGGTCTGTTCACACCAACACAAATATTTGGCGCAAACATTAGTTCCAGTTTTCAGATGCAATTTGTCTGTTCTGAACACTGATGGGCTGAATGAAAATGCAATTCCATTTTCTGATATAGATGGCACTTATACAAAAGAGCATGGTTACCCCAGTTAAGGTGCGAGCACAGTACACTTTTCATTTCAATGAATTCCATTCATATGCATGCAATGCTAGAGTTCGTAAATGCAAGATTGTGCAAAGAAGTTGCGCATTTCACTGTGTTCTAAAGTTCCACTTTGATGCACTCTGACCTGCAAATTTATATCTTGTGAAGATGTGTGGCCAATCGAAGATTGCTATGTCACGCTGTGACCTCTTACCTGATTGAACACAAACTCTAAAGCTGCAGGTCTGCAGTGTTGCAAGAAAATTGAGTAGATTCTGTGTATACATTTCCAGATTCTTCCTCTACTATACATTTATACATTCATTTAGTTATATACAGTTGCTTTGCAAAACAGTCTGTTCATGAATGCCACCAAAACGTAGTTTAAAGCTTTGGCTCTGGGCATTTGACTGAAAGAGCAAATCTCTATTAAAAAAAGAAAAGAAAAAAAAAACACATGCAAATGGTTGTGTCAGTTGGAATAGATGTCATTCATTTGAATTAATATAGTAAAGTTATTGTTGTTATATATTATGTTTTATATTTAAAAAAAAAAAAAAACAGTGCCAAAGACATTGCAATAGGCCCAGACATGAATGTGTAGACACATAATGACAGATTAATTTAAAGTATTTTTTTTTATTTATTTACTTTTTTTTTCTTTCTTTTTTGAAGGTTTACATTTCAAACAGCTAACTACATTAGTACACTTTATGCCATGGTCTGTCTGAATACTTGATTCTGATTGGCTGGCAGTTGTTGATTAAATTTGTTTAACCGCACAGGTAGTTCCAGGTCAGTTTAATCACATTCTATATTAATGTGCTTCCTATAAACATTGGTAACCATAGTAACATACAGTTACAGATGAATAGTAATACAGACGAAAATAACCGTAATTTTGATCATTCTGGTCAAATATTGCAGCGCAAATATTATTAACATCTTTAATATTGTTACGGGGCTGACGAGACGTGAGACAAGCGGATCCAAGTGTAAGCTTTTATTTACAGGCATGGTCATAAATACATATGGGTCGAGCAATGGCAAACAGGTATGGCAGGGACAAGACAAAGAGTAATCCTAGGGCAAGCAAAGGTCGGTCGACAGTGAACAGTATCCGAAGGGGCTTGACGAGAGAGGTATCTGAAAATGAAGAAATAGTCCAGGCAGGGGAAAACACAATCCAAAACAGGCAGGGGAAAACACAATCCAAAACAGGCAGGGGAAAACACAATCCAAAACAGGCAGGGGAAAACACAATCCAAAACAGGCAGGGGAAAACACAATCCAAAACAGGCAGGGGAAAACACAATCCAAAACAGGCAGGGGAAAACACAATCCAAAACAGGCAGGGGAAAACACAATCCAAGACAGGCAGGGGAAAACTAGGAAAACTACCAGGGGCTCTGTAGAGCTGCTACGGCTAGGGGAGCGGTAAACGCATACAATACTCGGCAGTGAGGCAGGGAAAGTCCAAGGCTTATAAAGAGTGTCTAATGGGTTTCAGCTGTGTAATCAGTGCAATGTGTAATCTGTGACAGCTGTGTGATCCGTGCGATGGATGATGGGAAATGTAGTAGATGGTGAAGTGCAACCGTAATGTGATCAGTGCAATGAATACTGTGGTGAGTGAGTGACCTCTGGTGGTGAGTGAATGGAAGTTACAGACCAGATTCGTGACAAATATGTGAACGCTGGGAAATGACCATGGCATAAACGCTGCGCGTCAGGTGGTTCTTCGCCTCCATGTCGTGCATTCAAATTGTTTAATGCTCAGCTAGCCATTGATTATCCCTTACATATATACGACCCATCCAAAAATGGAAAATGATTTTGAAAAAAAGATTAGAATTGAGTGTAGATATATTCATGCCATATAGTTTTTGTGGTTTTCTACCACCTAAGCATGTGTGTTTGTTTAAGCACACAGTTTTTTATTCATGAGCACATCTGTTGAGGTAATTGGTCACGGAAGACCTCTAGATTCTTGAAGATCCCTCATTCCCTCTCATCACTCTCTCTTACTGTCATTGGTTTTCTCTCTAGTGTATTGCATTGGTTAATTTAGTTGCAAGCTAGCACAGGTAAAGCTTTAGCTCACTGTCTCTGCATCAGCCATTAGAACAGTTTGTTATTAATGCTAGAGACGCATTTGTTGTACCCCACTATTGTGCCCCACACTTGTTAAAACCTCTTGTACATGTCTTGTGTTGATTTATTGTTAGTTAGTTAGTTTATTTATTTTTTATTTTTTTACATTTCTTTCTGAATTGCCCCATCTAGCTGCCCTGCTATTGTTTTGTGTTTCTTCTTTCTTTTCTTTTCTTTTCTCCGTTCTAGCACACTTTGTCTCTCAAATATTCTTTCCCTCCATTTTTCTCCCTTCTAGCTTTTTTTTTCACTTATTCTAATCTTTTCCTTTATTTCCAGTTTTTGCCCATTCTCTTTTGCCTACACTCATCTCTCCCTATATGTTTGTTTTGTTTTTTGTCCTTCTATTCTGAATCTGTAAGTTCATTTTCTTCCATTTCCATGTATTTCCTTGCAGTCTTCAAGCCCACTGCTTCCACAAACACTTCTCTTTCGTTCTCCATCTGTCACTTTTTCTCTACATCTCTCAATTCTCAGTGGAAAGTTTGGACTCACTTTCACAACCAAACCTTTTATCCCTTTGCAAGCCCTTTATGTTCACTTTTAAAAAGATCTCTGCTTTGTCTTCTCTCTCTCTCTCTCTCTCTCTCACACACACACACACACACACACACACACATTCTTTGCAATGTTGTGCGAGTCTGTATTGATGTCAGCATAATATGAACAAATTGTTCTGACTTCAGAGCTCAACACAAAATGCAACGCTTAGTTTTGTTTAGTTCAGAACACTGAAGTTTTAGCCCTTGCTTTTGTCAGAGGACACAAAGTATAGAATTATGTCATATAATTTTGCTGTTGTGTGTTTTCCCTGCTGGAACAACATCTTAAACCAATGTTTGCTGTTCTTAGCTCTTAGCTGGACTCCCATGCAGAAGCATACATATTAGTATCTCATAATTGCTACTTTTATTATTGTATCTTTATATCTCCCAATAATGACTTTGTCTCAGTGTGATTTGGTATCTCACAGTGTGACTTTATATCTTACTGCATGATTTTTCATCTCACAATGCAAACTTTATTTTGCAATCTGACATTATTTTAAGCTTTATCTCATATACTGCCAGCCTGATCCAAGTGGGTGTTAAATTAGCTGGTCGGCCAACTGCTCTCCTTGCTGAAAGTACCCAAAACCACTCTAAAACCATCAAAACAGACCAGAATAACCAGGCTTTGCCACACTGGGAGACCAGGCAAGTGGTGGCAAGTGAATGGCATACTTTGTTTGAGCATCTTGTCTTAAATCTGCTGTAAGCATTTTTTTAGAATATCATGCAGTGAATACCCCTATTACCTGACAGATATCACTGAAATATGTGCCCTGAGAAATCACACTTGTGTCTATGACAGCCCAAAGCTCTGTATGCAGCAAAAAATAATCTGCCAATCAGAAAATTGTATCATCATTTATAGTTAATGCAAGCACACATACATACATAATGCAAATACACATTCATTTTAGAGGCATTTAGGGACATTTATCTAATGTAGTACATTGAGTACAGCACACAGTGTACACTGACTTCACTTAATGGACTGGTTACTATTATCTGCTGGAGTGACGCAAACTCAGCAGGAGCATTATAATAGCAGGGAGCTTCTCACTGATGACATGCAAGTGTGTTAAAAATAAAATAAAAAAGTGTGTGTGTGTGTGTGTGTGTGTGTGTGTGGCCTGGAAAATGGAAACTGGAAAGATGACTCTAGTGGCCTCAGGCTTAATTAAATCCACATTGATTATTACAGCCTGACTTTATGCAGGGCCTTTATTGATGGATTGATGGTGTGTTTTGAGATGTGTCAGATTAGGACAACAGTATCTATCAGTCAAATGTCCTCAGCAAAAAGAGGAAGAAAGAGCTACCAACGCTACCACTTAAATGCATATAAAGAACAGGGTGATTCATTTCACTAAATTAATACTTTCAGCCCAGTCGTTCCCATCTTTAATATATATATATATATATATATATATCTTTCCTAGGTTTTAAAGACAACTTAAGTGATGACTAATTACTCTTAGCAGTCACTATATCTTGTTAAACAGATTTGAAAAGGCAATCTTATGTCACATTCTGTGTGAATATTAAATTCAAATTATGAATATGGAATAGTAGTATGGTTAATTAATGTTTATGGCCAAATCTGTGACCTGTACATGATTTGAAGGATTTTTGATTGTTCCATTGCTTGGTGCTTATAAACAGCCTACACTTAGACTATATAAAGGATAATCTACAGTCAATACAGACTCGTGCTCTGCGTAGGGGCAATGATCACGCTGTCTGGCTGCCTGTATTTTCCTGCTAATTATATGGCAACTTGTCAAATAAATAAATAAACCAAAATGAAATATAGATTTTTTTTCTTCATGACCCAAATAAACCAGCTTTGAGGGAAAGCATGACGCTACACACTTTGATTTGTAGAAAATGTATATTTGATATTCAGACAAAAAGTCTTTTTATTTGATTTATTTATTTTACCACAAATACCATGATTAAACTATGGTTAGTGTAGCAAAACCATAGGTTTAACCATAGTAACCATGTTTTTTTATTTGTAGTAAAACCATGGTTAATTTTCATAAGGGATGGGAAGTAAGCAGTCACTGCAGAGCAGTATTGGCACATTTTGTTCACCAGTTTTCTGCTTGGTCGATATTTCTCTGCAGAATCATGGGTAGTGTAGTTCAAATTTAAATTGGTGTCTTATGTGAAGCCTTACGTTTGTATGAAGCCCTATCGCTTATTATCTTACAGTAAAGTTGCTGCTTTTGTAACACACTTCTCCTGTCGTGCAGGTGTTTCTATGGACAGAGTCTTTGACTACAGCGAGTACTGGGAAGTGGCTCGTGGTCTCTACGCTCCCTTCGACTGCACCGCCACAATGAAGTCTGGTAATGCAGATGTTTATGAAAATGAGATCCCAGGGGGGCAGTACACCAACCTACACTTCCAGGCCCACAGCATGGGCCTCGGTAACAAGTTCAAAGAGGTGAAGAAAGCCTACACCGAAGCCAACAAGCTGCTGGGAGACCTTATCAAAGTAAGACCTCCAAAAATCTCATTTTGATTCCAAATGTGTCACCCACTCTTTCTTTTTCTTTCTTTCTCTCTCCTCCTCCCCTGTTCCACATAGTGAAGAGTGTCCTTGAAGGCCAGTGAGTAAAGTGGCTTCTTTCTTTTCCATTGGATTTGCTGTCATTTATATTCCACAAGTATATAGTCGAAGCTCTTGTCCCTGTTGATTCAAACCTAGCAATTAACTTAAAACATAAAAATTTGCTGCAGGTACCCAAAGTGGAGACAAAATAACAATTTGATCACAAGCTCACTTCATTCTTTCCTCTGTTCAAATTTAAATAATTACATATTACAATGTTATTTTAGAAACAAGGCATAGTACAGATTCTGGATGCACAGTTCTCATTCAAAGTTTTACTACCATCCAGCATCTCTTTAACATAAGAACAAGTTCTGCCGCTTTTTGTCACAGGAACAGTGTGAACGGTGTTGTCAGATGATCAGTCTCATAACCTGATACCAGCAGTCAGTGTCACCTGCCAATGTTGGCTTCTGCTGTGCTGCACTCTGCCCTCTAAGGCCGAATTAACCAATCAGCTGAAATGTGTCTGGCATCGCTTGCTTCAGTCTTCCGCTCAGTGCTGTCAATTATTGGGATTCTCCTAATAGAAGTTTCTGTTTACCTGCAGTCTATCTGCATGTGATTGTTATTCAATTCACATCCTCCCCCATCCAAACACCATCTCTCTTCAATTTAGTTCATGGGTTGGGGGGAAATGGGCCGGACTTTGGGATCTTGTGATGATACTCTATTTATAGCCTATTCCTTTTGCTTTTGCCATCACTTTCTCTCTCTGTCAGGTTATGTTCAGAATAGCATGCCACATTCTATTTTAGAAAGAAAGTAGTAGCCTTATGCATTATTTATACGTTGTACAGTATGTGAATTTTCTTTATGCACGGAAAACCTTGATGGCCTACTACATTTGCCAGAATGTGCCGATTAAAACCATTTCTGGTAGTATGAATGAACCAAGAATGATATCCTTCACCACATGGTAGGGCAAAATTTTTGTTATTTGTTAGTACAGACTTTTACATTGCAACAAAAGATTTATGTTTCAAATAAATGCTAAAATCCTGAAAGAAATGTATCAGTTTCCACAAAAATATTAACTAGCACAACTGTTTTCAGCATTCATCATAATAGGAAATGTCATTTGAGCACCAAATCAGCATAGTAAAATTATTTCTGAATGATCATGTAACGCTGATGAAGAAAGTCATAAAGTTATAAAGTAATAATATTTCGCAATTTTACTGTTTTTATTAGATTTTTAATCAAATAAATGCAGCCTCGGTGACACACAAGCACAAGAGACTTCTTTAAAAAAACATTTTTAAAAATATCTAAATATTAGGCAGCATAGTGTATATTTTGCACAGTAAGCATTATGCTAGTTTTCGGCTCTGAACACAACCTTCATGTCTTGCTCTTTCTTGCTATCCGGTTTGCTGAGACCCACACCGGCACACACGTACACACACTCCACTAATTCTGTTTCTTTTGAAGCAGCAGCAAGCACCGACACACACAAACTGTTCTCTTGAGTTCAAAGCGCTTGCTGTCCGTGCCGATGGCCAAACAGATGTACCCTGTCAGTTAGCCGGAGATACCCTGCACAATAACACAGGAAAGAGTAAACACTTCTAGACCTGTGTGTGTGTGTGTGTGTGTGTGTGTGTGTGTGTGTGTGTGTGTGTGTGTGTGAGAGAGAGAGAGAGAGAGAGAGAGAGAGAGAGGAAGGAAAGACTGAGAGACAGAAGCAGAGAGCAACTGAGATGTACACAGAAGGATTACAGTACGTCAGAAAAGCAGTAAGAGGAGACACTGACGGGCATGAGGATTACTCTCTGTGTGTGTGTGTGTGTGTGTGTGTGTGTGTGTGTGTGTGTGTGTGTGTGTGTGTGTGTGTGTGTGTGTGTGTGTGTGTGTGTGTGTGTGTGTGTGTGTGTGTGTGTGTGCTTGATCCCCTCTTAATCCCGTCTCAGTCTCATCTTATAACACTTTTCCCCGACAGCCTCCATCACAGTGACTTGGCCTGACCGAGTTTTGCATTGTGTCTGGGTACTTAACAAATCCTCTACTTAATTAACAACTCATTGATTTTTCTCTCTATTCCAAGTCAAGGCAGAAATTGAAGGTATTTCTCAGTAACTGAGGGCGGCATCCTCATAATTTAAATCTTTCACCAGAAACATGCTTTCTGATGGATTCAGACGATCCTGTTGAGCTACAAACTGACAGTGTAGCCAAATAGTCGAGACCAAATGTGATTATTTAAGAACTGATCATTGATGAGCCGATATTTTCTGTTAGTGACAGCCCTGTACTGGATAGTATATACTGTTTAATGTGTACTGTTTTAAAAAGTATTATGTTATATTGTTATATTACATTTTCAAATGGTAACATGCCACATTCTTGTCACATGAACTTGCTACATTGGTTGTTTAAGTTTGTAGTGACTTCCGGTCTTTACTAAAAAGAAAAAAAAGGAATTTGCATGTTTTTTTTGACAAATGCTCTAGTGCAGTCATTATATTTTGTGTCAGGGCCTAAAATTAATTTCTGAAAATGTATTATATATATTATTATATTTTCAGTTATTTGTATCCCAGCAAGGTGTGATGCAATCATGTGCAATTTTGTTGTTTATTTAGCTAGAAAGATAGTTTAGGGTGATGAATAAACTGAATAAAGTTAAAAATGAATAAAGTTAAATAAATGTGTGGGGAAAAACAAAACAAAACAGATAAAACCCTGAGAAAGGAGACCTTGCTGCAAACTCAGTTGTGAAAGTAGGTCATAATTTATGTATGAATACGTACAGTATGAATATGCATATAAACAATCAAACTCAAAGAAATTAAACCAAAACTGGCTGATGATGCAGAGAAAATAGCTAAGAGATGAAGATGGGACATATAGCAGGCATGCTATGAATGTAATTTTTGTGTTGGGTAGGTTAATATTAATACCATTAGTTGTTTATGATACACTATCATTTAAATGTTTGGGGACAGTATTTATTTTATTTATTTATTTATTAAATCAATTTACACTTTTTTCAGCAAGGATGTTTTAATTTCATCAAAAGTGAAAAAAAAAAACAATCATTTTACAAAAATGACAATAATAATAATTGATGATGATGATAATAATAATAATAATAATAATAATAATGGCTGCTAAAAATTAAACTTTAACATCACAGGAATAAATAACATTTTATTATATATTAAAATAGAAAACAGGTATTTTAAATTGTAAACATATTTCGCAATATTAGTGTTGATGTGCAACATTACTTTCAAAAACATTTAAAAATCGAATCAACCCCAAACTTTTAAGCGGTAGTGTACATTATAATATGTTTTACAAACTAAGCAGGTCATCACTATACCTATTTTAAGCCAAGGGTTTAATTACATTTCATCCAGCCAAACATTACACTTCCTTTGCTGAATGATTAATACAGTCTGATAGAAGAAACTTTAATTCACACCTGTTTTTATGTCTTATGTTTTGAGAATAATCGCACAATAGGCCTTTAGTAATAACATTTGAGAGAAAAAAGTAGTCATATTTTTGCATACTACTTAAAGCAAAAAAGGCCAATTATAAGTTTATATTCAGTACATTATGGCTGCATTCTCGAAATTAGTTTTTAAACACATTTTGAACATGTAATGCTGGGTACAGTTGTGAGCAACACCCAAAATAACACATCTACAAAATAGCATGGTACTCTGCTATTCCGAACGCAACCAAAACAGGAGCACCCCAGCCACCATGAATCTTTAGGATGTGATTTAACATGAGCTCCAGCGTCTTGACTTCAAATGACTGTGGCAGGCTTCACGCTTAATTTAGTGAAATCACATTTGATTATCCAGACAGTTAAGTGCTCATCTTATGGAGAGTCTTTCCTCTATGAGCAGTATTCCCTGGCTGAGATGACTGAACTTCTGAAGCAGAAGAGAGTTATGCAAGAGTGTCAGAATTTTAATATTGTTCAAAGAACACATGTAACTCATGTAAATGTGTATAATGTTGACATTTATATGCATAAGAAGTTTTATAATTGGTCACATTAGAGTTTGGAGGTCTCCGCTGTGTTATCCTCTGCAGTCCCAGCGGTGCCTGAGTCACTCAGGGTCTGTGAGGTTGTTGTTAAATCCTTTGCTCTCAAAAAGTCTTTGCACATGTCATGTCCGTGGCTTTGTATTTAAACAAGGATATTAACCTTGTGTAACCTTTGTCTAGGACTCTATTACAAAACTCAATCCTAAATGTTACTCTGTTTCTTTCTTTTTTGAGCTGCTCTCAACCATCCAGTCATGGAGTGGTTACAGTTTTTGTTTAGTTGGTTTTGTGCAAAAATATACCATGTTTTGGGGCATGGCATCATAGTAATACCATGGTAATACATTGATATCCTTTTAAATACCTTGGAGCACAATGTTATAATCTTTAGCATGGCATATATCAAAATATTCAATATGCCAATACTGTACTATGGTACTTTTTTTATCTAGCCTACACTGCTGTTGAAAAGTTGACAGCAGTTTTGCTGTACATACAGTAAGGTATATTCCACAGAGTGCTGAACTATTTATGTGCAAGGAAAAATGGCATGACATTTAACATTTTATTCCTCTCCTTAATTTCTTGCTTTTCCCTTTCTTCGCATTGTGTGTCTTTCCTCTTCTCAAATCCTCATGGATCTCTTATTTTCATACAGTTCTCTCACTCTCTTATTTTGTTCTCTTGGTTTCTTTTGTCATTTTCTGTCTCTTTGCTGAACTCTTCATACATTCACTTTATTGGCTGAATTTGAATGACCTTTAGAGGATGTCTAAAATAGATTTGAAAGTATTTTTCTCTAATTATTTGGTGTTGTTCACATTTTAAGGAATAATTCACACAAAAATGAAAATCATATGTTGCTTCATACGCATATGAATTGCTTTCTTCTGTGGAACAAACAGTGAATTTTTAGAATATTCTTAAAGAATGACCAGTATTATGAAACTAAATTAAGTTACCATAGTGATACATGCATTCTGTGCCCTATATTCCAAGTTTTTGATAACTAATCCTTAGTTTAAACAAAGTCATTTAAACAAAATATTCTCCAAACCTTCTTCTTTTGTGTTCCATGGAAGATTGTATATCATACAGGTTTGGTGAGTAATTATACATGTAAGTGATGACAGTAATAGTTTAACTATTCCTTTAAAAAGAAAGTAGCCCCTTGTTCCAATCTGACCTCTCCTCTCTCTATGTTCGTAAAGTTCATGTTTTTTTCTTGGGGTTTGTAGCATTTTAATGTGAATTGATTATTATGGTCAATTTGTCAGTAGAATCATGTGCATTTTGAACAGAAGGTCAGTTTGCAGTCTGCAGTACTTCGCATTAAAATGTGCTGTGTGAGTTTGTTTTCAAATATTCCAGAACTGAATAACTCTTTTCTGGACATAATTTCGGTCTCTATCACTTTTGTTTCTTCAGGTGACCCCCTCCTCTAAGATTGTGGGTGATCTGGCTCAATTTATGGTGCAGAACTCTCTCTCCCGGGCTGAGGTCGAAGAGAGAGCAGACGAGCTCTCTTTCCCTCTGTCTGTTGTGGAGTTCTTGCAAGGACACATTGGAATACCACACGGAGGATTCCCTGAGCCCTTCAGGTCAAAGGTGAGATTACACTGTTTAATGGTTTCATGGCTTTCTGTCACTGTCTGAATATTTCCAAGAAAATCAATTTGTTGAGGAATTAGAATTTAAAAGTCAAACAACCACTAAAACCAAAGTAATACAGTTATTTAAAACTAAATAAAAGAAAACAAACTAACACGATTTCTATCCTTAAAAATTGTCACTTTAATACTTTGTTCATCATTATAAGACTGGGGACATAAAAATGTACTGCATAAACAGGATTGACCCTTCGAATTTTTGGGGTCAAGAATACATGAGATTCTCAGACATGCAAACAAAACAATAGCATTCATTAGATCAAGAAGGGTTTTTAAAAACCCATTGAGACTGATGTAAAAAGTGCCACTTTATTTCTCACAGAAATATTCCCTGGAGAATTGAGCTTTCTTTATTACATTTAGTCATTTAGCAGATGCTATCATCCAAGACACCTACAAATGAGGAAGAACATGAGCAGTTTTTGTTTTTGCTGTTGAGACTGACAGTGGCATTGTTTTTGAATAATCTCTAGCCACACATAGAGAAAAAGATCGTGAGAGAGAAGAATAAAATTAGAAGGTAAAAGGATGCGATAAAGTGAGAGAAAGACAGTTCAGGAGATTGAGCGAATAGCTTTGTGTGCATCCATCACAAAGTTTGTGTATATGTGTGAAAGACAGGATAAGAGACAAAAGGTTTAAGGCTGAGTAAATCTTGTCACTTGCCAGGCGCTTTCTCAGTAGTGGCTGTGGCGTTTCCGTCTTCTTGTGCTCAAAGTTTTGCTGAGAAAAGAAACCATGCAGAGTCAGACTTATCCACTATAATGCACACATACACACACACACACACACACACACACACACACACACACACACACACACACACACACACACACAAACACATCTATAGTCGTGAGGTCACAGGAGAGACTTTTGCTAAATTTTCCTGCTTGTGAAGTTGAGGGCAAATTTACTTTGATTTACTATTTCTCTGGCACACACACACACACACACACACACACACACACACACACACACAGACAGACAAACCCTTTTGAAGCACTCTGAAGTCCAAAAATGAAAGATCAAACGCTGTTTGTCTGCACTGGCAGCATTTCCATGTAAGAGAGCTCAACGTGTGGCCTCAATTTAACACAGAGTGAAAGAGACAACCAGAAAAAGACGGAGAAAGAAATTTGAACAGTTTATATAGTGACTTTAATTCTGTGTCTTAGTAGCACAGGAAAAAATGTAATCAAATCTGTATTATGAATTATTTTGTGATTCTGAATGAAGTCAACTTTTTAAGTGTGATTGACATTTGCAGCCTGCTTTAAATTTTCCTCAAACAGAACCATGGGGTCACATGATATCTTAGAGTAGAGACAAAATTATGACTGACTTGTCCACTAGGCAACAAGGATATTTCTGATATTGGCGTCTAAATGTGTGATCACTGATATAAATGTTCCAGTAATTACAACAAATCCTGTACATTTACTTCCTGTCTCTTTCAAGTTGCTAAGTAACTGGAAAGTTTGTTGCTAGTTCATATACAGTATTCTTCCAGCTAAAAAATAAAAATGGTGTAGAAATGATTTTCTCTCAGGATTTGTTAGTAAATTTAACAAGTAATTACAAAGAAATGGCAAGTAGCACATTTCATTAAATGTGAAATTTTGAAGTAGAAAGACTGAAAAAGTATTTTCTTTTAAAAATCTACTCTACTTGAAAAAAATACAGTGTAGTTTTTAGCTGAAATATGACAAAACAACCATATGTCATTCATTCAAGATTGGCATGTATGTTAATGCATAGGGAATAATGGCGCTACATTCTGCATTAAAAACAAATTAGAAATGATGGCAGTGTCTTTTTGAAATTTAAAACAAATAAGCACCAATTATTCCAACTGTATGCACTTCATCAACAGCCATTTAGCTCATAGTACGCATCTGTTGTAGCATGTCCACAAGCAATTCAGATGATCAGAATGCACTACTAATAATTCATTTCACTGTGATGTCAGCATCTGCACTTTCATATTTACCTTCATATGCTGTTGATATTGCTTTTTCAGTGAGGTGTTCACCTGATCTTAAAGGACATATAGCTAATAAAATTAGATCGCTCTACAATCCTTTCATATGTTTGCAAAGGGTCAGACAAGAAAAATGATACTTTTCCCATATCTCGTAGGTAAACATGCAAAAACATCTCTTATATTCATCTCTTTTACATTACAAGTGCCTAAAACAAAACTCTTGAATATATTTACATGTCATTGAATAATATTTCTAACTCGCTTCATGATTTCAAAATATTATTTTGTGGCCTAATGTATTCTATCGTGTCTCACATTTTTTGCCTTCAGTGTGGAAAGACAAATTACATGTCATTGGATCATTGGATTGAATCATTGGGTAATAGTGTATTGTACTGTTATTTAACAACATACTGATTGGTCTGCTGACAAAACAGACTAAGTCTTCAGTCTTCAGTGACTAAATACAAGTTGGCACAAATGCGCTCCCTAATACTGACTTGGGGCATTACCCATGATGCATTAAAGCTTTTTAAAAGGCTAATGATATTATGTCCTCTGACCTGGACATACGTACACCACCACAGCTCCAGGCATGGTCAACATATGTGCCTGTGGGTGTATTTGAGACACACTCGTCATAATAGGTTGGAAAGGGTCATGCGGCAGGGCCTACGGTGACTCACTCGTGCATCGGCGGCTCTATCTCTGCCAATCAGCTCATCCAGATAAACTCAGATAACCAGACGTGGTGCGTTACACACCACTGGACAAATGCTGATAAGACTAGGCAATCCTCTCCCACAGGCGTACACACGAACACACACTTTTAAACTCACAAACAGGTCGAGATGGAAGAAATACAACCACAGTCTTAATGATATGATCAAAACAAGTCATGTGCCATCATGTCTGTAAATCTACGATGGATTGAAAAGGAAAAACATGACCACTAGAAATCATCTAAATACTTAAAGATTGTATTTACATCTACTGTATATAGTGATCAAGAAACAGCTTGAGGGGATACAATTCTTCACACCTTTACGCATGCGGTTTTAGTGACGTTAGCAGACACTTCAATTAAACATTGCTCCAGTCTCAATCCTAAGGGCAATTAACCACTCTATCTTTAGAAACCCTTCCTGCCACACACACACACACACATATTCCTGGCTTATAAATGGCCTCAAAAGCTGTCAAATTAATGAAGAGTGACTGAATGAAGCGTGGAGCATCTTTGAACTGCAGCCACTGTGACTAATAGAATTGGTGAGCCCTCTTTTGTGTCTCATGCCTCCGCCAAGGGAAAAGCCTCTAAACCCTTTCCCGGCAATCCTCAGGGAGCTCCTCCATACACTAATCAGCATGTTTTATGTATTATTTAAAATGCATTAGCTTGGCTGAATGTGCTAATAACTGGCTCATCTAGAGCAGAGACACTTCAGCACTTTAATCGAAGAAGCAGGGCGATCATGGGAGGGTATGTCACATCGTGGAAAGGTCTGGAGAGCCTTGGCATTACACACTGATGACATGAGCAGCTCACAAGACATGATTGTATCTTATATGATTTATATGAGCGTTTTCGAGTGGGCAGATTCTAATGTTACAATATAAAAAAGGGGCTTATGCATATTTATTAGCTGTTTAGTTGCTTACCCATTTCTAGTCAAACTGTTTGTTAATTGTTATCAAACCCTCCTCGCTATTTATGAATTGTTGATCTGTGCAGATGAGCTTGTAGACTTATGACATTTTCAGATTTGGGGTTTAGTTTTATGTTTGCTCAGATATTTTTGTAAAACCTTTTTAAAGTTAAGCAATAAATTAACCAAAAGAGACATTCTGACTAATTTAACAACTAGAAATAAAAAAAAACTTTAACAATTAAAATACTTAATACTAGTACAGAGAAATTGCACACTAATTGGATATTTGTTATGTGTTTGTCAGGTAAAAACACCCCAAGTTGCTTCTTTACACCCAAGATGCTGAGTGACTGCATCAGTGAGATGCTGCAGGAATTTAGTAGGTCATGAAATCACTGTTTAAAGAGCTTGTAAGATAAAAACCCAGTCCAAAAGCTTTCCCGTTTCTCATCTTCAGATTAAGATTTGTAGGTGAGTCACAAATGAAATATCTGTCAGACACAAACAACCATGGACTCTCTACCATCACGTGGGTTCTTTATCTGTCCAGACTGATCATACACATCTGCACACTTCTAACTGTGTTAGATGATTGATTGATTGATTGATGGACTGACTGAGATAGGTTTCAGAGGGTGTGTGTGAATGACAGCACACTTCTTTGCATCCTTTTCAACTCTCAGTCTGCCAGACCATTACTGTCACAGCCCATAGGCACAGTCCAAATGCCTTGAACGTACACTTCCCCTATAGGTGCCTGTCATGATTTCACCTCTACAGCAGTGTTGGGGAATAACAAACTAAAAGTAGCAATGCTAGGAACTTTCATTAGCGTCACAGTAGCTCAGCTGTTCTCAAAACAGAATATTTGAAACAGAATATCAGTACTTATTTATCAATGTGTCTGCACCTAAGATCTCCATTCTCTCTATCATTGGTAATTCCAGTCAATTTTAATTCATGGTTTGATTTCAAATGCTTCCTTTGAATTAAATGAACATTTAGACATTTTATGTGTTCCTTTTTGCAGCAATAGACAAAATTTTAATATTTACTCAAATAATTTGACAAAATAATATACACAGCTGTTTAAAAGTTTGGGTCAGTAATGTATTAACAACTGTGATAATAATAAGAAATGTTTCTCTTGTGCCACAAAGCATATTAGAATGATTTCTGACTGAAGACTAATAATGGCTGCTGGAAATTCAGCTTTGTCATTACATTTCAAAATATAATGAAATAGAAAACTGTATCAATATTTCTGAGTATTTGATAAAATAATTGCAGCCTTATAAAGGGCAAGAGACTTCTTTATAAACAATATAAAATCTTACTGATCTTTGTTGCCTAGTGAATGGTAGTGTACTTAACATTAGTTCAATTCTGTTATTCATCTGTTGACTCGGTTATTTCAACGATGCTGCTTATAGTGTTACTTAGTAGTATGTAAACTCATTTGTTAAAATGAGTATTGTAATTATTTTTTAAACTGGTAGCCTGTCTCAAGTCAAGTATCACACTTCTACAAGATATTAAACTGCATGTACTCTGGGCCAGAGATGGTATAGAGAGGCAGTGCAGTCACATGCAAGCGTGCTTATTGATGCTAACACAAACACACATGCACACACCTGCTTCGGCTAAAAAGCTGCTGTGATTTTCCTTCATGTTGCTATATATGATCTGGCAGTTAGTACATAAACATACTCTCAGTTGGAACAATTACACAGCTCCCTCTGAGGCTCGACCACAGGAAGATGCGTTCAGGTCAGAGAGCGAAAAGCTTCACACTGTTTTATGGCTACATGAGTTCCCATTACAGCCCACTGCTTTGTAGTCTTCTCTCCTGTGGATCCTGTGAGGAAAGCAATGGACCATCACGCCTGACGAATTTGATTTGGGCCAGTGAAATGAGTCTCTTTGTTAGCTAAAGTGCATGAGAGCACTCTCAGACAGATGGAGAGCAGAAAAACTCCTAGTGGATTTTCAGACATATAATTAAATGCGATCTCTTTTATACCCATTTCAATGGAAATTTTGCGTGCGAATATTCCTAGATATTCTAATATTCTTGTAAGAAGAAGTCAAAGTGTGAGGCGCACATAAATGTAGATTTCTTATTAATTGACGTATTTAGCGAAACACCACAAAGAACTTAATCAGTTTAGCTCTTCATAAGTCGCTTAATGTATTTTAAAATTCAATCAAGCATCACTCGACTTCTTATCTTTGCATTGACAGACAGATGTCTGGTGATTAATGGTCACAGACACTGGTAATATTTCGGTGGCACCTTTTTTATCCAGGCTTATTGATCTTTCCAGGAGGACTGTTTAGCACATGACATAACCCCAGCGATATTTCCAGCCAGGCTTTGACAGAACAGAATGACAAACAGCCTAAATGCACACACTTAGATGGGGATAGATGATTCAGGGAAAAAAAGAGCAAATCTCATCTCCTTCCAATCTGTGTCAACAATGTCAAATATCCCCTTTCACCCAGCCCAGCAACCAATGTGAGGGAAACAGAAGCTCTCCTAGCAACTTCTCTCGCCTCAGATGTCTGATATAGTAACTGCTATTTTCTGAGTTATGAAATTACATAACCTCTGACAAGAGTCCATAAACTTTTCTGCAGTTTCTCTGCAAATCACCTGGTAATCCATGTAGCACTGTTTTCAAACTGTATAGCAGAGAGTCTGAGTGCACATGCCGACAATCTTAGAAAGCGTCTTTCTCCACTGTATGTGTAGCAGCACAATTGCTCTCGCAGTAGTTTATGGTAATGACAGGGCAGATAAGGAATACATAATGCTATGCTTTAACTTACTATGAAATAAATGCAGTTCAAGTCTTCTCCTTAAGCTCCTTACCTTACCTCAGGCTTGGAAAGTTAGCTTTCAAGTTTTCTCACTCCCGTTGCATAGCTTTACTGTCTTTACTACTTTCTTTTTTAGGTTTTGTGAATTTTTCCACATTAGTAGGCTACTATATGTACATTCCCTGGAAGAAGACATTCAATGTGGAAGAGATAGAGACCTTTCACAATCTTTAAAAGGAATTCTGTTATCATTTACTCGCCCTCATATCGCTCCAAACCTGTGTGATTCTTTTCTGAAAAGATATTCTGAAAAATGTCTCAGTATTTATTTTGTCTATTCAATGAAAGTCAATGCGGGACCTTACTGGGTTTCATGGAAACATTCTTCAGAATAACTTATTTTGTGTTCAGCAGAAGAAAGAAACTCATACAAGATGAGGGTGAGTAAATGATCACAGCATTTTCATTTATGGATTTTCAAGATTTTGATACAGAAAGCCTATTTCTTGGGGTAATTCAAAGAAATAGAAATAACTTCCCATTTGTAATATATAAAATCACCTTTGTAAAATTAATGATGCTCTTTTACGCAGATATTTTGGCCTTTGGGTCATTTTAAGAATGAATTTGCAGTGTCTGCCACTGATGCATCCAGTGAGATGTGTTACTCTACTGATAAAGACAAACAGCCTCTCAGTTCTGAGGTATTGAGATTGTTGTATATGAATCATAAGCTTCACAGGACTGACGTAGGAAAATAAATAAATGCCCCTGTGGAATCTCAAGTGATGGAGTGATAAGGAAAAAAAAGATTAGAAGTAAGGAAGTACACGAGTGAGCTTCTCTACCCCAAAGCTAGCCTGGACAAATAAGCTTGCATACAAACGCTCAGACGGGGTGACTGAGTCACAGAACCGCTAAAATAAACCTATAGGATGCATCAAACAAAACGGAGCCCATATGGCCTGAAATTATGACTCAACTGCTATTAAGTGGCAATTTATTCAAAAGTTAGGTGGGTTGGGACTGCAGGCAGCCTTTTCAACTATTTTATCTGAATAACAAAATGGACTGCTGAGCGTTTTATGAGCTGATCTGTTTTGTTTTCTCCCTCTCTCCTGCACCAGCCCTTTTGTGTAGTCTATTCACTTTGCTCCTGTTAGCCACCAGACTGTTTCTCAGTGCAAGTCCAAGGACCATTTTTCAATTCATTCTTACTGCTGCGAAACAAAAAAGGAGAAAATAGTGTCACTTGGTTGTTGTTGCCTTGCCAACACCAAGAAATCAGCAAGTTTTTGTCCATAATGAATTGAGTCATTTTAATGGCATATTGATGGTGTAGCTTCTCCTTTGCAATTGACCTATTTGTCAAAGTGTTTCTGCTTTTGTTCATTAACGCCCACTCTGACAGCACTAATGATGTATTTAGTATGTTTGAGCTTGCAAAGTCAGGCACTAGCCAGAAGACAAAAACATTGTAAGATAGTGAATGGTGTTATTGTTGACTCATTTGCTAAATATTTATGCTTTTTTTGATGGAATCCATTCAAAATGTGTGCTGGAAATCTCAAAGTTGCAGGAGTGATCCCAGAGAGATGTGACCCATGACCTGAAGACTGACTCACATTAGTATTTAGCTCTCTTGTTCTTGAGCTGTTAGAACCTAAAACCTGGACTTGTTGTCATGAGGAAGTCATTTCCCTCAAGACAAATTCTCCTTGGCCATTCTTTCAGTTTTATTAGTAGTTCACTGAAAAATATTATTGCCACTGTCCATATCATGGAAGTGAATCGGGACAGTGACTGTCAAGCCCTAAATTTACAAAAAACAATTGGTCCCCAAGTCAGACATCGCTACTTCTTCATTAAATTCATGAACATGTCAAGGAGATCTAGGGAGGGTTTGTATAATGACAAAACAGTTCATTTTTGGGTGAACTCTCTTCACAGCTGGTACTCTGATTGTACAATTTTTATGTATAGTTTGTGCCCATACACTGTAAATAAATAAATACCTGTACCTCAGTATGTCACTGAAGCAGCATCTTTAAAAAGACAACTTTATACCTTATCTATGGTTGACAGCAGGGTGCATGTTGCTACTTTAGGGTACCAATATGCAACCTACTATCAACCATTTAGGGGTCCATAAATGCAAAGATGCCGCAGTAAGGGCACTGCCCCAATGACAAGCTGCTGTACCCTTAAAGCTATAGCTTTTACATTTTTCCCAGAGTCTAACAAGTTTGGTATTTCTCAAAGGTTCTCAAGTCATTGCCTCGATTCGAAGGTCGTCCAGGGGCTTCACTTCCACCAATGGACTTCGAGGCTCTTGAGTCTGATCTGCGGATGGCACATGGTGATGAAATAACTCCTGAAGATGTGATGTCGGCAGCCATGTACCCTAAAGTCTTCCAGGAGTTTAAAGAGTTCACATCAAACTTTGGCCCAGTGGACTGCCTTAACACTCGCCTGTTTCTGGATGGCCCTAAAATCGCAGAGGAGTTTCAGGTGGGTCACAATAAGCCTTACATCAACTGACTTCAATGATGTGTCTCTTTTTATTTATTTATACAGTTCTGCTTATACATTTACATGCCACTTGTAGAATATGCAAAATGTTAATCATTTTAAAATAAAATTGAAAATTGCATTTTTTATTTTTTTATTTAGTACTGTCCTGAGCAGCATATCATGAGGAAAATCTGACTTTTTCCGTGTTTAAGTGCTATAATCGGGTCCCGGTGCAACCCAGAAAACGTGAAAAAGAACAACTCAGTAATTTTCTTTTTTTTTGGTAAGCCTTTTTCTGCAAGCTTGTGAAAAAACAAGCGTGTCAGATTTGCCCCCCCCCCACGCCCCACGCCCCACAGCGACATAGAAAGGGGATCTTATTGTAATATTACTCGATCTGCAAGTTTCCACCCATGGCGCTGCCATTGTGTTTACACAAGCGACAACATTGTACCAGTCCTAATGCCATGGCAAAAGTTTGAGCAAACCATGCTAACTGTTCTTTCTTTGTCTGCGCTGATGACCACAGAACACTATTTAGAGTCCCAGCCTCAGAGGAGACAAGTGGATTTATTGATTTATTTACTGTATATTACACTGCTCCCACACAGATCTAATATACGTGTATTTTTAACACAAACTTGTGTGTATTTGACAATTTAAGTGCAATAACACACGAAAGAAAGCTTAGTTTAGCACTGCATGCCATGTGACATCCGCTTTCTATGCGCGTGCTTCGGATGTGTGAGCTCAGAAAACCATAAGTCAGAAAATTTAAACTAATTGGTTTAAAACGCATGATTTCAGCGCAATAGACATGAGAATCAAAACCAAAGATGTTTTTTTTAGCAGTGTATCTGACGTTGGAGCTGTAAAGGCACAGCCCTGGAAAAGGGGGTGGGGAGCAGCAGCTCATTTGCATTTAAAGAGACATTCACGAAAACAGCGTGTTTCTGCTTCCACTCAAAATGGGCATTTTCAAAATGCTATAATGAATAATCTGTGCAGTATTTTGAGCTGAAACTTCAACGGACACATTCTGGGGACACCTGAGACTTATATTACTTATTGTAAAAAGGGGCATAATAGGTCTCCTTTAAGCAATTTCACATAGCAGTCATTTACACATACACAAGGCAAAATAATAACTGAATTTATAAAAAAAAATACCCTGTTAAAAAGTTTAAATACCCTTGAATCTTAAAACTGTGTGTCATTTACATCCAGGGGGTGTACATTTTTCTTATTTTGGCATAATGGCATAAAGTGGCATAATAAGTATTTCAATTATTTATCCCAATTTACCCCAATTATCCAATTCAAAAAGTTTACACGCTCCAGCTCTTAATGCATCGTGTTGCCTTCTTGGGCATAAGTAAATGTTTTCACCTTTTGTAATAGTTGTATGTGAGTCCCTCAATTGTCCTCAGTGTGAAAAGATCATCCACGAATTAATCACTGAAATAAGATTCAAGGCTATGTAAACTTTTGAACAGGGGTCCTTTTTATAAAATCAGTTATTACTTTGTGTTGTGGACTGTACACATCTGTTATGTGAAATAGCTTATTCAGGACAGTACTAAAAAAATAACATGCAATTTTTATGATCCCTCTTATTTTGTTAAAATTATTAACATTTTGCATATTCTGCAAGGGTTATGTAAACTTCAAAATTTTCCACTGTGCCTTATTTCTTGTACTAAGTTATTTCAACTATATTTCACCCTGTTAAATTTATAACACTATGGGATTTGACCTTTGAAGCTTTAGCCAAGAGCCTGACTGCTCTCTCACCGGGAGATTTGCAAAATTAGATTCCCTGTGTCCTCAACTAGCCTCCACTTTCACAAAGTTTATTAGCACACTTTATTGCGACCGTGGTTGTAAAATTGATTAGCATAGTAAGATTGAATAGCATGCCTCTTTTGTGGCATCTAGGCTCTCTTTGTGAAGGTGTTGTGAAGTCAGATAAACCATAAATGATGTTTTACATATCTAATTTAACAGAGTTTAACATTGTAATGTTAAGAGAGTCTAAATTTTTTAGCTTATTCTATGCTCGTTTCTGAATAATCGCAAACTGTTATGGCTGGAGCTCTATCTAGCTATGCCCTACGGTGTTTCTAAATGTGTTGATTGGAGCTTAGCCGTGTGTTTGGCTCCTAATACCCAGTTATGAGTGAAGTGGGTGTTACCTGGCAGGCATGAATGTGTCTCGGAGTCCTACTGCAGGCACCATGAGAACTGAGAGCACCAGATGCAGGACTCGCATAGCTGATCACGCTCTGAGACAGAGCAAGAGCCAGACAGGAAGTGAAGCGAACTCACCTACAAAGTCATTTTACTTTGAAAATGCATCAAATCTGTTAGATCGAGTTTGCTTGCGTTTCCTAATCGTCTTTTGGCCTGATTCTTCAAACCAGGTCTCTCTGTACCCTTTCAAACTGAAGCAGATTTTCCTCGGTTAACGTGCGTAATCGTAAATTTCTCAGGGACTGAAGTTATTTGGCGTCGTGTTTCTCCACCCAGTGGAGCTGTCCAAATGAGATGTTAGTCGTGGCTGATTAGCGTAGATTAACATGAGCTATATTAAGCTGTCACTGAGGCGAACGCAGGCACACCCCAAAATAGCATTCCCTCCACATCCAAAACAGCACATGGTACAGACCTAAAGCCTCCCAGAGGCCTGTGCTAATCACTCATCCCTAAATTTTCCCTTCATTTTGCCCATGTTTTTTCGGCCTATTGTACTCCAATCTGGTTTTGTTTGTTTTTCAAGCACAATCGCACCGCATTTCTTTTCTCATACCTACAGTTGTTACTGTGAATGTAATTTATTTATTTATTTTTGCTATTTTTATGTGACTCTGGCTCTTTCGTCTCACAGGTGGAGTTGGAGAGAGGGAAAACGTTGCACATCAAAGCCTTGGCCTTGGGTGACTTGAACAAGTCTGGTCAGAGGGAGGTGTTTTTTGAACTCAACGGCCAGCTGCGTTCAGTCTTGGTCAAGGATACGGCAGCAATGAAGGTAACTGTTCGCTGTTTATTTTCCTCCCTAGATTGGTTTGTTTCATCACTGAAAAGCAATTATCCTGACACAAACAGTACACTCAATCATTCCGACATGTTTTGCGAATGTTCCCTTTTTCTCTCTCGAGGTGTGAATAATTTCTGTCATAAGCTAAAAATGATCTTGCTCTTGCTGTCATAGGCGTTTATCACGTAGAGGCTGCGGTGTTAAAAAACATCTTTTAAATTATCAGGAAGCGCAGCGTACAACTTTCATTACAAGTCAATAGTGCTGTGTAGCCACGGACACAGCAATTGTAACTGCACCACACTGCTTGTAAAAATATAATTTGGCAGATTACAGCATGATTTGACAGAACTGAAGATCTCACTTTCATTGCCCACACATAACACATCATTTTAAAGATGATTCATTCATTATAAGATATTCTCTCTGGTAAACAAACATTCAAATAGTCCTAGCCTGGAAAATGGTTTCCTCTCTTTGTAGATGCTCTTTTTGTTTATTATTGTCTTCTTTGGCTTAGTATGGCAGACTGATGATGTTCAAAACACACTTAGTGTCAGATAAGTCAGAGTGATGACACTTACTCAGCATATGCTCAGCAGAGCTTTCCTTCTGCCTGAACACAGCTAGCAAGAGCATTTCTCCTCATGACATAAAGTTTGTTTTCGCGGGTCCAACATTTTTCTTTCGCTGTCTAAAGTTTTGGTTCCTTTGAAATGAAACTTAAAACTGATTTATCTCTAGACTGTGGTAACACTTTAGAATAGGGAACACTTATTCACTATTAACTACGACTTTTGCCTCAATAAATTCCTAATTTGCTGCTTATTAATAGTTAGTAAGGTAGTTGTTAAGTTTAGGTATTGGGTAGGATTAGGGATGTAGAATAAGGTCATGCAGAATAAGGTATTAATATGTGCTTAATTTGTACTAATAAATGGCTAATATTCTAGTAGTATGCATGCTAATAAGCAACTAGTTAAGAGACCCTAAAATAAAGTGTTACCTAGACTGTTTGTTAAAAGTTAACATGAATGACAGGTTCTGAGATTGTCACTGGTTTCTGCCTTATTTATCATGGCTGTGAGTTTGGGGAAACGGTAGTTGTGTAACACTAGTTGTGAAATAAATATTGTATCACTTATGAATGAATCTATCAAATATGCACTATTTATGGGCCTATATGGTAACACTTTATTTTAAGGTCTCTTAACTAACTATTTATTAGTTGTAATTAAGCACATATTAATGCCTTATTCTACATGACCGTATTCTGCATCCCTAATCCTACCCAATACCTAAACTTAACAACTATCTTACTAACTATTAATAAGCAGCAAATTAGGAATTTATTGAGGGAAAAGTCGTAGTTAGAGTATATATATATATATATATATATATATATATATATATATATATATATGTGTATGTTACATACACACACATCACTTTGGATCAATTGAATGCATCCCTCCTAAATAAAAGTATTCATTTCTATCATTTCTAAAATTATACTGACTCCAAACTTTTGAATGGTATAGTGTATAATGTTACAAAAGCTTTTTATTTCAGATAAATGCTGATCTTTGGACCTTTCTATTCATCAAATAATCCTGAAAAAATGTTACTTAAATGTTTTAAATAATAATAATAATAAAATATTTCCTGAGCATCAAATCAGCATATTAGAATTATTTCTGAAGGATCGTGTGATATGAAGACTGAAGTAATGATGCCAAAAAATACTTTAATGTTATTAAAATTATTATGTGTTATAAATAAACTGTATATGAAAGTAGTAGGTCAGTGAGATTCTTTAATGTTTTTGAAAGAACTCTGTTATGCTCATCAAGGCTGCATCTATTTGATCAAAATTGCAGTACAAACAATAACATTGTGAAATATAAGATTATGATGATACATTACAATAATATGATTACTAACTAGTATAACTAGAAGTAATTGACAATGGAAGCCTCACACATAATGGCCATGTCTGTTCTTATACATATATATATATGTATTTATATATTTTGTTTGAGGTGTTCTCTTATTTGAGACAGTGGATTAGTGTTACTATTATTCGTTTTTGTATTAAATCTTTCTGATTGTAAATATTATATTTATATGTATTTTGATGGTCCTTTTACTCAAATATGTTTCTAACAGCAAAAGATGACTGTCAGTTTGAAAAGAGCTGTGAGGGAAAATGTGAAAAATGTCTCTGTTGCCCCTGGTCTCCCCTGTAATCATCTCATTCTGCTTTCTGCTCCACCAGGAGATGCACTTTCACCCTAAAGCCTTGAAAGATGTGCGGGGACAGGTTGGAGCTCCCATGCCCGGGAAAGTGGTGGAAGTAAAGGTGAAGCCAGGTCAGAAGGTGGAGAAAGGTCAGCCTCTCTGCGTCCTCAGCGCCATGAAGATGGAGACAGTTGTCAACTCGCCAATCTCAGGCATCATATCCAAGGTGCACATCAATGCCAACAGCAGCCTGGAAGGAGATGACCTTATCCTGGAAATAACCGAATAAAGTTTAAAAGCTACAGAGGTTAAAGGTTTCTTTTCTAAAAAACATTTTAAGAGTGATCTTGTAATTTGGTGGACTGATGGTGTTGTAATTACTGATGATTTTAAGATTTCAAACATGATGTTCATAACTTCAGAATAAGAATTTTTTATTTTTTTTTGGTCTGTTACTTAATTCAAAATAGAAGCATATAGGGGAAGCATTTATAGCCTGTAACCAGAAACTCCAGAAGCCTTTGTGATTCACTCTTTGGTATTCAGTTCAAGCTCTGTTAATACACCGAGGACAGCGAATCCAGTGAATCTACTTGCAGCCTCAAGGAAGGGAGGACAAATGATACCTACATTACAGACTGATCATTCCAGTTTTATTTTTATTTTTAAGTTGAATTAATAATATATTAAAATTAACAAGGTTCATTATGAATCCAGATGACAACAGAATTTTTATGCGTGTGTGTGTGTGTGTGTGTGTGTGAGAGAGAAACACTGCAAGTTGTAAGCTTGAAAAGGAACAGCAGTTTCATATTAATATCATGTTAGTGGAGTGTAAAATCAATTTTAAAATGTCTGAAATATTAATACCAGCAGATATTCTAGTAGATGCACATTAAGCACAGTGTCATCATAATAACGTCATTCTGCGTAATCTTGAGTAATCGTGAACTCATATATATTCAGATGTATATAAGCAATCAACAGTAATCAAAACCAGCCATTACTCTGGAGTAGTTCATTATAAGGAATGCGAGTGTAGCTAATGTACTGTGTATCACATGTGTGTAATAATTTTCCACTCAACAAATTCCTTATGATTTCTTTCTCCTCTCCCTCATCCTGCTCTTCTTTTTAATCACTCTATCACCTTTGCACCACAGAAGCACTCAGGTTTGCGCTGCTACTATAAGTGAACAGCGAGTCATTACACAAGCAATAATGAAGTAAACAAATGCAAAATGTGTCTGTGGGGCAGCGAAGAGAAGCTTCATTTTACAAATGCTTCAGAATGTTTTGCAAATGTAATTGTGTAATATGTTTACATAAATCCCACTTAAAGGCTCAAACAATGTGCAGAATTCTTTAAAACCATTTTAATGCTGTAGAAAAAGAGACTGTAATTACTGGTGCCATTAATAATGGAAGAGTCTTCAGTCTGTGCTATTAATGATATGCTGCACAAGATATTTCCTATTTGACCTTGAAATAAGTCTTGATTATAGTTTCATATAGAAACCTCACTGTGACATTTCAAGGTGGATATTGGGATTCGCGATCGAAAATCCGGATTTTAGCAATATAGAATCCAAAATAGAAATGGTCAGACTGATTAAAAAGTTGATGCAGCCCGATGAGATCAGAGGACAAGGATGATTGTATATTGAGCTCATGGATGCATTCAGTTTTTCTGATTGAATCTTTTGGCTGGCTTATCAACGGCTTAGTGCAGAGAGATAGAGCTGTCTTCCATTGTGATACAGTGTCACAATGGCTTTTCGATATGCCATATGACTTGCACATGGTTCTCCCAAATGTTAAACTTGTATTATTTTGTGCTTTCAGAAAGAGCCTGTGCAATCAGTCTGAGTGCATGTATGACAGCATGATTTTGTTTGTATGCATACGACAGCCAGAGAAGCATACAGACACCCACGTGTTACCAGGGATACCAAAAAACACATGCAAAATGAACTAGTGTTCATTAAAGCTGCTCAATTAAACATAAAATTGCTTTATGTGTTTGCCATTTAAAAAAAAAAAAAAAACACACTGTTGGATGGTTTCGGCCATGTTCTGAAGTTTACAAGGGAACAGCTCAACCAATAAGACACTGTAATGTTCTTTTTGCAACCAAAAGCTTGTGGGTTTGATGTGAATCGTTTCTATTGAGCTAACAAGACTACAGTT
The DNA here is from genome assembly GCA_036784905.1 of Acrossocheilus fasciatus. Classification (NCBI taxonomy): domain Eukaryota; kingdom Metazoa; phylum Chordata; class Actinopteri; order Cypriniformes; family Cyprinidae; genus Acrossocheilus; species Acrossocheilus fasciatus. Next base: position 32,259,206 of record CM071944.1, read on the forward strand.
ACTACTTATATAAAAGAAACTTCAAATAATGCTTATCAAAGGTATTTCTTTGTGTCCTTTTGAGACAATTACTGTTAAATTTGTAATTCATAGTAAACTCAAATTCTGTGTGTGGGTGGAGAACTGAGAATATTTGCAATTCAGTCCTTGAGTCTTTCAGTTTAGTTTTGCATTATTGAAGCTGAAGAAGTAAAGCCCCAAATGCTTTAGTTTAATCATTTAAATTGTGATGAAAATGAATGTTTTGCATTAACTATGTATTTGGATGTCATTCACTTTAAGTAACACATTGCATTTACATGATTTTATGAATGTTTATTTTGTTTCCCGCTTATCCTCAATTTTAAACTTGTCCAGGGGTCTGTACCATGAAGCCGGATTAGCTGGCTACACTGTAAAAAGTGATAAGTTGACTTAACTTAAAAAAACTGAGGAAACCTGTTGCCTTAAAATTTTTAAGTAAATGATAAGTTTCAGTTTAGTTTGCACCAACTCTGGGTTTTAGGTACTATGAAGGTAGCTGGGCTTTAATCCTTGTTTGTTGCCATGGTATCTTATGCTGCACGGCTAACCTGCAGGTTATGTTCTGGATTCGAGATCTCAGACTGAAATTCGACCAATCAGCTGTGACCAAAGAAACATATAGGTGACGTCACATATCCCAGTGTCTGTTGCAATGGCTTCACCTTTTCTATCAAATCCTGTGGACATCTCCGCACAAATAGTTAGACGAGCACTTCGTAGAGAAAGAGTTTTTAGGGACAGACAAAATCCCCTAGCTTTTCCTGATACTTACTTGTATGAAAGATACAGATTCTCCGCAGAAGGAATCTCTTATATTTGTGAACTTCTTGAGCCACACATATCAAATGTGACACGTCGAAGTCATGCTCTTACTGTACCACAAATGGTATGCATTGCGTTGCATTTTTTTGCAAGTGATACGTACTTACATGCGGTCGGTGATGCAGAGAAACATTCGCAAGGTGGCCCTCCCCCAGTTTTCCGAATGTCACACTTTTTTCTGTTTGCTGCAAAAAAGTTTTTGTGAAAAGGTTCACGAAAATAATAAAAAGGTTATGGTAAATACTCACCACTTTGAATGATATTTTTATATTTTGTCTTTATCTGCTGCCAAGAACGTTTGTAGTTGGGGTTGCATCTAAAAATCAATGAATAGCCTATTAATCTATATGACGTAGGCCTAATATACAGTCACATTTTTATATACAAATACGTTTATACATACATACACATAGTATACGTATATACATTTTAATTTAAGCATTAATACATTTTTAAAATAAAAATGTCTAATGCACAGTGAAGTAACATGAGTAACTTGAACAACTAAAGGAATTAACATTAGATTAATAAATGCTGAAAAACTATCGTTCGTTGTTAATTCATGTTAGCTAATGCATTACGTTCTCTAAACAAATACAACCTTATTGTAAAGGCATCATATACACGCACGTGCACACATACATCATACACATAATTTTTCATTAATATTGAATGTATATTTGTTTAACTTACGCATTAACGCAATCAGCGATCTTTCTCCCAACACTCAAAACACATGTTTATATTCCTCATACTTTTGAATAATTATTTCTTGCTCCTCTGCAGAAAGATATACAGCTCTCGCTCTATCCATATTAAACGCGATTGGTTGCTCGGTGCCGACGTCACTCTTTTATGTGCACGAGCCCGTGGAGTAATCATAGCTTAAGGATCAAAGCCCGAGTTGACAGAGAAAGTTGATGAGCTGCCTCATGGTACCAATTAAGCCCGATTGCATCGGTTTGGTTTTGTCAACTCAAAACTAATCCTGTAACTCTAAATTTGTTCAGCCACCATCATGGTACAGGCCCCAGATGGTTGTTGCTATGTTGTAATCATATTAGAGAAATCTTTAATAAAGATAGAAAAATAAAACATTAAATTAAAGAATTCCAACAAAAGATATCTCTCGTGAGCTCTTTATTCACAAAAACAAGTGTTTATCACACAATGATTTGTGATAGTGTAAGTGAATTTAATGAGCTAGTGTACTCAGTACTCACATGTAGGCCAACAGACAAAGACTATGCCTTCACAATTTTTCACAATACAGTATTTTTAGGTACAGCTTTGAATATGTAACAGATGTTAATGCAAGGACAAATGAAGGTGATGGTACATACATACTCCATACGAAACGTCTGCAGCCTTCAACATAAAACACCATTAACCTTACTTACCATATTTTAATGTAAATAAATTATTACCGTATTTAAAATATTTAATGTTGAATAAATTCTTGACTGTAATGTATGATCTCGGATGCATCACTGAAAATTTCACTCCTAAACTCACTTTTACACAATTATTAACTGTTAACATTTCTGTTCATCTCAAAGTCAGATGTTTTGTTGTTAGCAGACGCTTTGGAAGCACATGACCTGGAGGCTGCCATGTTTGTTTCTGGAACATTTGTCATGTGACTGATCACTCGTCAAATGCGGCAGACAAGGGGGGAAAAAAGGCAATTTCATGCCTTTGAGGGCCCTCTAAAATCTGTTGCTGCCAAGACATTTACTATTTTAAAGAAATGGTAATGCTTTAATTTAGGGACCAATTCTCACAATTAACTACTTGTGTATTAGCATGCATATTATTGGCTGTTTATTAGTAATTATAAATAAACTATAAATTATAAATTAAATTATAAATACTTATTCTGCATGACCATATTTTAGATCCGTTAGTCCTACTCCATACCTAAACTTAACAACTACCTTACTAACTATTAATAAGAAGCAAATTTGGAGTTTGATGCATAAGCCATAGTTAATACTTCCACAAATTGAAGTTTTGCCAGATAAATATTCGGTAACACTTTAGAATAGGGAACACTTATTCACTATTAAATACGACTTTTCCCTCAATAACTTCCTAATTTGCTGCTTATTAATAGTTAATAAGGTAGTTGTTACGTTTAGGTATTGGGTAGGATTAGGGATTAAGAATAAGGTCATGTAGAATAAGCCATTAATATGTGCTTAATTACTACTAATAAATGGATAATATTCTAGTTATATGCACGCTAATAAGCAACTAGTTAAGATACACTAAAATAAAGTGTTACCAAATATTCTATATATTAAGTGTCAATTTTTCGAAATTGAGATTTATACATCATCTTAAAACTGAATAAATAAGCTTTCCATTGATGTATGGTTTGTTAGGATCGGACAATGTTTGGCTGAGATACAACTATTTGAAAATCTGGAATCTGAGGGTGCAAAAAAAATCTAATCATTGAGAAAATCGCCTTTAAAGTTGTCCAAATGAATTCTTAGCAATAATCAAAAATGACATTTTGATATAAGCAATGCATATTACTAATCAAAAATTAATTTTTGATACATTTACAAAATTTCTTCATGGAATATGATATTTACTTAATATCCTAATGATTTTTGGCATAAAAGAAAAATCGATCATTTTGACTCATACGATGTATTTTTGGCTATTGCTGCAAATATACTCCAGCGACTTAAGACTGGTTTTGTGGTCCATGATCACAAATATCTACCTATATTGCTATATACATACATACATACATACATACATACATACATACATACATATACATATACATATGCATGTAACTATCTTCTGTAGCCTCTGAAGGGCAGTACTAAATGAAAAAAAAAAAAAATGATATTAAAGCAAAATAAGAAAAATTTACACATCGCCATTCTGTTCAAAAGTTTTCACCCCCCAACTCTTAATGCAAGGTTTTTCCTTCTGGAGCATCAGTGAGCGTTTGAACCTTCTGTAATAGTTGCATAAGAGTCCCTCAGTTGTCCTCAGTGTGAAAAGATGGATCTCAAAATCATACGGTCATTGTTGGAAAGGGTTCGTAAATACACAAAAATGCTGGAAAACCAAAGAATTTGTGGGACCGGAAGGATTTTTCTGAAGAACAGCAGAAAGTTTAACTGTTCAGGAAAGACAAGGGACTCATGAACAACTATCGCTAAACAAAAAAAACACAGTATTAAGAATCAAGGAGATGTAAACTTTTGAACAGGGTCATTTTTATAAATTCAACTATTATTTTCTCTTGTGGACTATATGTAAACATCTTTTATGTTAAGTATCTTATTCAGGTTAGTACTAAATAAACAATAACATGCATTTTGTATGATTCCTCTTATTTTGGTAAAATAATTAACATTTTGCAGATTCTGAAAGGGGGATGTAAACTTTTGACCTCAACTGTATATGAATATCAATTTACACATACACACACACACACGCACATTGAACTCTATGTCACAAAGCATCATGTGTCACTCTCAGTACAGGTAAAAGTTGAAAACAATTTACCAGACAGTTCACATGTTGTGGGTGGTGCCAGCTAGATTATCGAAACAAGACTGATCCCCAAGTCTTACAACACAAGGTCATGGGCATATCATGAATTTCAGAGAAAAGGAATGTGCTTGCTGCCTTGTACCAAAGCAATCGCAAGGTCTTTTCCTCTTTCATTGCCTTTCACTACATTATAGTTTACTGAATGCACTTCCTGCACTCTTGCTATGTGGTAACCTTATAAAATAGTCCTCCTATGATGCTGTCTGCAACACTTTCATGTGGTAGTCAAAGCCTTGCATTGAAGCCCTGATGTGAGTCATGTGAAAGGGCTTTAACAGTATAACGACAACATCTAGTGAAAGTGTGTAAAACAAGCTTGTCTCAGTAGTACCCTTAGTTCTGTTTTTAACAGAAATAGACATTTACAGTAGCTGCATCATTGCATAAAAAGGCAAAACCTTGATGCATGAGAGTGGAGAAAACACTCTATTATTTAAAATAATAATTAATAATACTGTATAAACCTGTATATAATAATAATAATTATTATTATTATTTAAATAAGAGACCATCAAATGTAAAGTGCCATGCCAGGAATTGTGGGAAAGTCGGTTTGTTTTTTATTTCACTGTAAAGTACAAGATTACAGTTCTTTTTCACTTCCAAAAACTGTACTTTTAAAAGTACTTTACAGTAAAATTACAAAAAAAAAAAGATCTATTATTAATTATCTGTTATTTTTCATGGTGTACAGCAAGGGTATTTGCTGTTAACCAAACGAGTCTTTTGCTCTTTTACAAATTACAAAAGTTACATGTCATTAGATGCTGTCTATTCTAAAAAGAAAATAAATAAATAAAAACATCAATCTCACAGATAGCTTTCTTTAGTTGTTATATAGACCTGCTTAAGGTCAACTAAGGGTAAAACCCTCCTGGGCCATTCTCCCTCATCAACTATCCTGCATTTTTTTCTCCACGTCTATTGCATTCTCCACATTCCTCAAGCCCCTCCATCTTGTTTGGCAACAATATCCAGAGCGGGAAAGTGATGGAGAGCTGCGGGCTGTACAAAGACAGAGAGAGAACAGAGTACAGGTGAGAGGAGAGCTGGATTAGAAACAGATTTCGCCCGCAGGTCCTTCTCTGTCTCGCTCTGCAACTTTCCTTCATCTATCCAGTAAGAAGAGATGGACAGTTTTTCTTTCCCTTCCCTTAAAAGGTTAAGTTCTCTTTACCTTTCCTCATTGTCTGAGACAGTCTGTCCTCTCCCAGACTCTCTCTCATTACTCTTCTCTTTCCCTTTCCAGTGGTTTTCATTTACATACTGTCTCTCAGTCTGCCATTTGATTTGTATGTATCATATGCAAGAAAACTACATATTGCAGTCTCTCTTCCATCTGCACACATATAAACACGCTTGCGTGTCAGACAAACACACAATGTTTTGTTCCTCAGCAGTGATCCTCGAAAAACAAAGCTGCACTCAGTCATGCTGACATACATAAAGCAACATGGCTGGGGTGGAAATGAGAAAACAGTACTGAAGAAAGCAAACCTGCAACCCAAACACATGTTTGATCAAAGACAATGCTACAAAAAATGTGCACATAAAAAGGGGGGGGGGGCTTGATGCAAGAGAGTGGATAAAACACTGATGAATAAACCTGAGAAACAGCAGATAACATTTGGTGGGAAAAAAAGAAAAGAAAGAAAAACTCTTTTAATGTGGAGTGTGAAAAAAAATATCCTTGAAAAAAGCAGGCCAAAGCAGCAGATAAAAGGAACAACCAAAGGAAAAAGGAAAAGTGCATATTTGAATCCATTAAAACACCAAAAAATGCAGTATTATTAATGATTTGATTTCAAGGTATTAAATGCCAATAATGACGGTTAGATGCATAAATGGATGGATGGGATGTTGAGATTAATGTTATTACACATAATAACAGTATGGCTTTGAAATGTGTATTGTGAAAAGCATTATATAAAAATAATTTGACTTGGCAATAAAGAAGTATTCAGTTTGTAGTCCTAAAATCCAAAAGAAAATGAGCATTTTTAAGTTTTATAGAAGCGGTCTAGGGAAAGGGATTTTCAAACTGCTGCAAAAGGGTGCTAGAGGTCCACACAATATTTGAAAGAAAAGAAAACTGACGTACTCTATGTTTCATTAAAGTTTAAAGGGTTAATTCACCAAAAATGAAAATTCTGTCATCAATCCTTACATCATTCCAAACCAACAATGCTTTCATTCGTTTCAATTAATGCATCTGGTAGATCCTTCTATCCAAACTTTGCAATGTACACTGACTTACATTGCATTCACATTTACATTTGATCAGTCCCATGCTTTCTACAAGCTACAGGAAAGCAACTCATTCATCTTCTAAACACAGATGAAGGTATCTTTAAGAAGACAACAAATAATTAAGCCCAACCAAACATGCTTGACACAAGACAACAAATCTCATTGGTTCCCTGGCATCAAGCAAGGGTTGGAAAAATCATTAAGAAATAACACAATGACTGTTTAATACATTAACAAAATCTATCATTTCATTAGATTAATTGGAATCATTCGAGTTGTTTCGATGTCTTCTGAAGCCATTCTACATCTTTGTATGACTATTTCATGACATTTTCCATGCTTTTCATGACATTTTCTGAAGCTTTTTGAAACCTCAGTCCACTTTCACTGTAATTGCATGGTTTTTTGGGGGGTTTTTTTCCACAGAAGAAAGAAACTCATACAGGTCTTGGAAACGACACAAGGGTGAGTAAATGATGAGTTTTGAGCAAACTCCTCCTTTAAATCTTTTCAATTCTTCTTCACACCCATCTGCTCTCACTTTGTTGTATTGCATCATTCTCTTTCTCTTGCTGGTCTCCACAGTCCATCTCATCCCCACCACTGCTCTTGTGTCCGATCGCCCTTCTCGTTTGTCTTTTTCCATCTTTCTCTCTTTTTTATCTTGGTGAATTCAACCCTGAGGCTGTGTAGTCGCAAGGACAGGTGGTCTGGCTGTGTATGTCAGCGTGTGTGTTACGCAGTTGACAGGTAAGTGTGTCTGTCGTGTATGCGCCGCACACAGTCACGTGTGAGTGTGTGTGTCATCTCAGTGGTGGGTCCTGAGGATTTCACGGTGCCCTTTCATCTCCAGGAATGTTCTGTCATTCCGTGTTTGTGTCAACGGCCCCCCTCATGCTGTCACGACAGGGGGGAGGGGAAGGGGATGGAGAGAGAGAGAGAGGGAGAATGAGGAAATCGTTTCCCAATATATATATATATATATTTTTTTTTACTATTTTAAGCCCCCTCACTGAGCAGTAAAGCAAGATTCTTCTGTGTGAACTGCAGAGGCAGACAGTAACTAAGTACATTGTACTTAAGTACACTTTTTGAGTATCTTAAGTGTTATTTTTTCTAGAAACATATGACTTTAACTTCACTACATTTGAAAGACAAATATTGTACTTTTCACTCCACTACATTTCTATCAAGGTCCTCAAAGTAGAAAGTCGTCAGCAGCTTTGAAATTCAGTGGGTGATTTTTTTTCTTCTCTTAAACGTGACTTTCTTTTTTTTCAGACAGTCTATCAGTATTCACTCTTGTAGGGCTACATGAAGTGATTTCCCAGCATTTTTGTGAACACTGACCAGTTGCAAATGTGACATTTATTTACAACAATTCAATAATAAGAAGTTAGTATTGTGGTATATATTAGACACAATATTGTCTGATTTTGCTAAACTGTGTAAATGAAAATATTACCTATAAAGCCACAGAAGAACTGTTGATGTGTCTCCTAATAAAAGGAGTTGGACTTGAAGCAGCACCGCACAGACCGTTCTGTGTGTGACATCAAAGTACTGCGAGAGCGATTAGAGAGCATTTTTAAATTTTTTGTTTTGATGTCAAATAAATCTTGCTGTTTTGCTTTTTTGTTAAAGCAGTGTTGCTGTAGTAAAGTTATACAGCTACAGTTGTGTTGCTGGGTTTTAAAGCAGGTTTGATTTTTTTTCTTCCTTATCACTCTGTATTTACAGGATTTCATTGTCCACTCTGTTCAAATGTGGATGAATGGCTACACATAGATATGTGCACACACTGTCAGAGCTGTGTGAGATCACTACCATCCTGCTTTTGTTGGGGTGAGTAGGGATGTTTTTTTTGTTTTTAACATTCTAAAAGCTCTTTATTCCAAAGATACTACAAGCTAGTCAGTGTATTCAATAGGTGTAATGAATTGTAAGTTGCTTCAGAGGTATTGCTAGTATTACGTTCAACAATAATAAAACAGTGCATTGACATAAAAAAGGAAATTTACTTTTGGTACTTATGTACTTTTAAAAGTTTAAGTACTTTTACTTGTAATGGAGTAATATTTGACCAGCATTATCTGTACTTCCACTCAAGTAATGGAGATGTGTACTTTGTCCGCCTCTGGTGAACCATTTGAACATTTGAGGGCTCCTGATGTCAAACACATATAGATCTATTTATAACAATACTGAGAAAGGGAGAAAGAGAGAAAGATGGAGAAGGGAGGCCCTTTATGAGTCATATGCTTATTTTACTGTCTCCGCCTCCATGCTGGTGTGTATAAATACTGCGGCCCCCTTGTAAAGAGCATGTGGACTCACTCTCCCTAAACACCACACAACCTGTGTGTAGCTGCTCTCTGACTCATACACACACAGGCTCTGGTTTATTCATCCGTTAAACGAACATTCACTGATTCGGTTACATCCTGTCTGGTCGCCAACGTTTTAATATTAAAGCGGTAATGTGTGTGTGTGTGTGTGTGTGTGTGTGTGTGTGAGTGAGTGAGTGTGTGTGTATTCTGTGTGTGGGGGAGTATTTGCCGTTGGCTTGTCTAAAATGATGATATGACGTCTACAAATGCCTATGTGTGATTAACATTAGAGACACCCTGCAGTTTTTTCTCAGATTTTTTTTAAATGTCAGCCTTACACATTTTAAGAAAATGTAATTTAATGTATGAACTGAAATTGTATATTAAATCAAATGAACTTGTTTAGAGCCCACACAAGTGACTCCTGCCCTACATATTCATTTAATAATTTGACTCTTGATAGTGTTATGAGAAGACATCTATCTGTTAAATTATGTGACCCCCCCCCCCCCCCCCCACACACACACACACACCCTAATGTTCAAGTTTCATTTCCATGTTTAAGCAGTGTCCAGGTTAAAGGCATATGGAAAACTTTCAACAAGTCAAGAAAACTAAATTCACAAAACCATTTTTTTTTACACTATCATTCAAAAGTTTGGTTTCAGTAGGATTTTTTTTAAAGACATTAATACTTTTATTCAGCAAGGACACATTAAATAGATTAAAACTACCATTAAAAACAAATGTGACCCTGGACCACAAAAATATACTGTATGGGTCAAAATGATAGATTTTTCTTTTATGCCAAAAATCATTAGTATATTAAGTAAAGATCATATTCCATGAAGATATTTTGATAATTTACTACTGTAAATATATCAAAACGTCGTTTTTGATTAGTATGTATTGCTAAGAATTCATTTGGACAACTTTAAAGGTGATTTTCTCAATATTTTGATTTTTTTTTGCACCCTCAGATTCCAGATTTTCAAATTGTTGTATCTCGGCCAAATATTGTCTGAACAAACCATACATCAATGGAAAGCTTATTTATTCAGCTTTCAGATGATGTATAAATCTCAATTTCAAAAAATTTACATTAAAGATTAAAGGTCCAGGGTCACACATAATGTTACAAACAACTCTAATTCAAAGAAATGCTGATCTTTTGACCTTTGAACTCTTTGATTCATCAAATATTTTAGGAAATGTTTAATGGTTTCCACAAAAATATTAAGCAGAACAAATAATAATAATAATATGTTACTAGAAGGAGAGTTCTGAAGGATCATGTGATGTTAAAGACTGAAGTAAAGGCTGTGAATTCAGTGTTGGCAATAAATAATATTTTAAAATATATTACAATAAAAAAAAAAGATAACAGATAAGAACTTTAAATTTTAACAATATTTTACAATTTTAATGTTTTTTTTTTATTGTATTTCCAAATGCAGCTGTCAAATATGCAGCCTTGGTGAGTATAAGAGACTTTTTCAATAACATTAAAAATCGACCGTAATTTTGAATGGTTTTAGCATATATTAACACAACACTAGCTATGAAATCATATCAAAAACACACATTTTGTGTGTTGTCACTACTAACCGTCATTTTAATATTATTTTTAATAGTCATTTTTCCTGTCCATTATGCAAACCCTTTGTAAACACCACAGTAATCATCAGAAAGGAGAAGCATAATTATCTTTAGTGAGTTGAGTGCTCACTAAACCTTTCCAATTCATTCCAAGCAAGTTGATATTTCCAAATATTTCTCATTTTTATGTAGGCTGTTGATTATATTGATGTATTGATACATCCATTTGCATGGGTAGTTATAATAATAATAGAAATCAAGCTGGTACCCTTTACACACTGCACACCTCAACATTTGACCATGATCAAGTGCCTCATAATGTGAACTGAAATTGTATTTCAAACCAACTGCATTTTAAGCCTGTATTTACTGTAGTTTCATTAAGGTGCTTTAAGAAGCTATACTGTGGATCATTCCTTCTGAGTGATAACAGATTGTCATCCTTTCATAGTGCCAGCAAGTAAAAGTAGTACCTGTCATGAAAAAAAAAAAAAAAAGTGCTAAATTGTACCTTTAGGGGTACAGCAGCTTGTTACTGGGGCAGTACCCTCATTTTTGTCCCTAATAGTACCATAAGAGTATGCATTATTTTAAGGGTACATATTACTACTCAAAGGTACTAATGTGCATACTTTAGGGGTAAAAACTGTACAAAGGTCAAAGGTTCTTTGTGTGGAGTGTACCCCTAAAGGTACAATACTCTACTTTTTTTCTGACAGTGACATACAATTTGAATGTTCTGTGGGCTATTATAGATCAGTGGGTAGCTCTGATATGTTCTTAACTTCTGAATCTGTCTGTCTCTCCATCCGTTTGTCTGTCTGTGTAATTCTGTCTTACCACCTGGAGTTTGTTTCTGTTTTTCCTTGAATAAAGGGATATATCCATTAACATGTCTAAAAACTGAGGTGGGATTTGTCATACACTGTAAAAAGTGATAAGTTGACTTAACTTGAAAAAATGTAAGAAACCCATTGCCTTAAAATTATTAAGTACATAATAATACTTGACAGTTCAATTAACTTATTTTTTTAAATGATCATTTACTTAAAAATTTTAAGGCTACGGGTTTCCTCAATTTTTTTAAGTTAAGTCAACTTATCACCTTTTACAGTGTACCCAGAGGTAGTCTGGTCTGTCAACCTGACAGCCCTCGTGCCCATTCTCCCTCTCACTGATTCTCTGGCAGTGTGTCTCCCCAGAGACTCCAAAACATGGGTGCTTGGATTGCCAATGAGAGCATGAGGCTCCGATTCTTATTTCAGGTGTTGCTTTGAGGCGATGTGTGTGAGTTTGTGTTATTACAGGGGATTAGCCGGTGAGCTTGTGTGTTTGAGACATAAGTGTATGTGTGTGTGTGAAATAAACTCAGGGCCGTTTGCTGGTGTGATACGACAATATAAACTCTTAAAAATAAAGGTGTTTCACGATGCCATAAAATAACCTTTTATGTCTAAATGTTTCCATAAAGAACCTTTAACATCTGAAGAACCTTTCTGTTTCACAAAAGGCTCTTTGTGGCGAAAAATGGCTCTTTAGATTATAAAAAGGTAAGAAATAGGTGGTTCTTTAAAGAAAAATTCATGATTCTTCTATGGCATTGATGTGATGTTGTCTGTTTCTTTCCTATTCTGTTTCTCAGTCCGTATCCGATCAGATGGTGGATCAGCACCAAGAGATGATGTCTACAGCCCTGATCGTCAGCGGAGACCAGGACACCCAGATGACCCCCAGAGACATATCCCCAGCGAAAACCACGATTAAAATACAATAAAACTAAAAAATATAACAAAATAACTAAAAATATAATAAAATACCTAACTACATAATACTACTATTGTTAGAAATGGCAACAAAATTAAAATAGAAATATAAACTTTTGAACTCCTGGTTCGTCTGGTCAGAGGAGAACTGGCCCCCCGACTGAGCCTGGTTTCTCCCAAGGTTTTTTTTTTCTCCATTCTGTCACAGAGGGAGTTGTGGTTCCTTGCCGCTGTCGCCTCTGGCTTGATCAGTTGGGGACACTTATTTTTCTAGCGATTATCGCCGATTTGATTGCACAGATACTATTTAAACTAAACTGAGCTAGACAATGACATCTCTGAATTCAATAATGAAATTCCTTTAACTGAAAATTGAGTGTTTAGTCTTATCATTATACATTACTGACACTCTATCCTCCAATTTGATACTGTTAAGTGCTTTGACACAATCTGTATTGTTAAAAGCGTTATATAAATAAAGGTGACTTGACTTGACTTGACTTGAAGCACCTTTATTTTTAAGAGTGTACTTCTAGATGAAATGTGAATGTGCATTGCTTAATGATTTACGTACATCGTGAATGAGTCACACAACATGTCAAGAGTTAGATTAGAAGAAGACTATCAAGACAATACGAAGGTAGATAGCATAAAATAGAGAGACTGGTGGAGAAAAGAGATCTCCCCAGCTGTCATTGAAAGACAAACCTCTGCTCTTACTCAAGGACAATCAGTGGTGGATGATATGAACAGATGTGCATGCGTGTGTGTGTGTGTGTGTGTGTGGCAATGCATGTGCGCCTGAGTTAAGAATCCTACTCTATGTACTGTATGTATATCACTCTTTAGCACGTTCCTTAGGGTCAAATAACCTCTCTCTTTCTCTACCCTCAAGTAAAGTTTCATATGATTTAGTTAATTACTGTCATCTCTGCTTTGTTAAGGGTTTTGTACTACACACAAACATATTACACACACAAGCACACCCACACTGAACACTGCATACTAATGCTTACAGCACACACATACACACATAAATAAATATACACAAGCTATAAAATATAATGTAACACGGAACTGATGGTTCAAGCAGCAGATTTCATCATGCTGGCTTCCGTAATGTCAATAGTTCAACCCTGGTATAGAATTATTATTTATTAATTTATTTTTATTTTTTTGCACAAAGCACAAGAATACTGCTTGTAAATAATGTTGGGTTATACAATGATATTTACTAGCTAAGACTGATCTTAGATTTGTTTGTTTTGTTTTGTTTTTTGCACCGATCCATTTAACCACACTATATAAAATGAGATTTTTGAAAGGTCAGCTTTAACAAAATAATGAAATAATAAATACATTTTTCGGAAAATTTCAGGAACAAATGGCACTGTGTCCTGATATGGTCTAGTGGTCTTGTCAGGAAGCAGAACTTGACAAAATATTTAAATTAAACAGATATATTTACTCACCTGAGAAATCTTGGGACCTTCTTTATTAAATATTGTATAGACTATATACAGACTGTGAGAAAACCTGCTCGGATAAAATGCTCAAGTTTCTTTAATGCCATTCACAGCAGTTTACACATGGGGAGGTTTATGAAAGTGAGTTGGAATGAAAAGAATCACAGAGGAAAACGCATTGACCTTTTTTGTGAGCATGTTCCTGACTCTTATGATTCACTTCTGCTGCCTTGGCAAACTGGGACAGACTGTCTATGACACACACATGCTACTTAAACACCTGCCTGGATTAGAGAGTACACTTCTCTCTGTCTCTATATACCAGCTATTGTGGCCCGATCTGTATGTATGTCTCATTCTCTTTCATTCTATCAAAACCTCACGATTACACTTACTAAGTTATCGAATAAAAAATTACGTACCTGAACCTATTCTATAGTGCTGTTTCAAAACTTGGTCAGACATCTTCAAGGCAGCAATTTTAAGCATCACAGACACACTTCAGATGTAAAGACTGTTATAAATGATAGACAGCATAATTATGCTGCTTTGTAAGACTACAATTTTGCCCAAATTATAAGGTAGCATAAAAAAAAACAACTGGACAATGTGGGAGAAATAACAAATATGCTGCATTCAAATACCAGAAAATATTCATTTTATCTAGTGTTCGTGTTTGTGTCAGATATATTTCTGTGCTAATTATAATATCTGACATATTATCTAAGTGTCATGCTGTTCGCAATATGCACCCAACCTCTATTCAAATGAATTGGCCGCATCCAAAAACAGTACTTTCAGAAAAGGTACTTCTTTTCAATTAGTAATCACTTTGTGACTGCTAAAAAAGTATGCTCTACAGTATATAGTATGGATGTATATCCAGATCTACCACATTTATCATTTTGTCAATGACATGTAATCTACAGTGTCAGTTGCTTAGCTTCGCTGCCTTTCACGACTCCTCTCCCATGGCCTCATGGGACAGATGTCCATTAAATGTGCATTTCAGAATCTCACCAGAAGTATTAGGTCATCTGTGTACTTTTTGCCTGCTGTTTTATAAATACTGTGAATTGGGACATTCAGTTTTTGCCTACTGCCTGTATAGTGGCAAGTGGTGACTTCTTTGACCAGGTATGCAAAAATCTTAAGTTAGACAGCTCTATCTTTAACAAAGCACATACACAATACCTGAACCAGAAGCAGCACAACCTGTTTTACAGAATACAGAAGTTTGTTATACATAAAACCTATTTCCGGACAGCTTTTCTTGCACACTAAATAAGCCACATGCCAACAAAACAATGAGAATACAGAACAATAATGATGATTCACAGCTATAGAGCATAGGGGCCAAAGCTGTTGTGGATCCGCTTACCTGAATCCCTCCATAATTGGCACAGATTTGCAGAAAATTACTACTGTTTGGCAAATAAATTATTTAGGGACAGTTACATTCATATTACCCACATTTTATTATGTAAGCCCTATGTTACACCTCAAAAGACAAGGCAAATTTATAGTAATGTTGATATTTAGCCAGCCAACCGAACTCATTCTCTTAAATGACTATGTAGGCTGCTCAGTAGTTTCTTGCATAGAGTTCACTAGGTTTATCCTTCCGTCTTTCTCAAATACAGCTCTCCCTCTTTCTCTCTTTGTCTGTCTCCTACTCTTCACACCCACAAGCTGGGATAATAGCGCTGCGTCTGCAGCTTGGCAAGATGGAAAGTGTGCATAGGGAAAGAGGAAGTGCTAAGAGATCGAGAGAGGGGGAGGGCGAGCAAGCGAGAGCATCTCCAGTGACATGATATTTAGCACAGCCAAAGATACCAGAGAGAAGAGGAGGTCACAAAACTGGATATGTTAATGAGAAGAGGAAGCCTGGAGCTTTTTAAAAGACCAGCATATCTGGTTACCAGTACGTGTTGTATTTTGATGCTGGTGTCCTTTCCTAAAAAGCTCAAATTAAGGGAGTTATTTATATATGGAGAACCCAGAAAAACAGTGTGAATATAGAGAGCATAGTTCACAAGAAGAATCACACCAGGATTGAGTACAGAAATGGTAGTTGACGTTGATGCTGATGTCTATTTAAAGCAGATGTGAAAAATTTGCAAATAAAAAGTGTTAAAAAATGCTAATTAAAACAAAGCTTATTACTAAAAACAATCTAAGAACTAGAACTGCAGTTGATATTTATATTTAAAAAAGACAAAATTCTGACAGTTTGCAATGTAAATCAATCAAAAATCTTTTGAACTGTTGCAGACTAGTTACATTAAAAAAACAACAACAACAAAATATCAGTTGTGATTCTATATTTCCCAATAAAATTGTGGGCAAAACTTATAATGCAACGTAATTCAATCATGACTTGAGAGACGCACGTGAATAAATAATCCTAAAAAGCCTGATGTATCATATTTGATACTCACATTTGACTTTTCTAAAGTATTATTTATGGATACTCACATAAACCAGCTTACTGTACTTGCTTCAGTCCAACATGTGCTTTGAAATATTACAATATAAAAATTATTCTTAAATTTAAACCACAACCTGAAGAGGGACATTTTTACATTTAAAATGCCTTTTACTTGCTAAAAAAAATAAAAAGTACAAATGACTGAAGGCATGTAGTAGATTTTATACAACAGTTTTTATCATTTTGATAATTTACAGTCTTGGAAATTTGCATTTCAAAAATGATACAGTAAACTTAATAGGGTTAACTCACAACACAATCTATCCTCTACTGCTAACTCAATCTAGTAATGGCTAGCTTACATACTTCTTTTACCAATCGGAATATACCCTTTACATAAAATTAAGTCTTGACCATCGCAAGAAATAAATGGCAATATATATGTAGGACAGATAAAACAAACCATGCATTTGCACATTTGACTTTCTTTGTATGCGTAAGCTTTTTTTCCCCTAAAAAATTATATTTTGTGTTTCACTGAAAGAAGAAAGTCATATGTTTTGAATGACACGAGGGTGAGTAAATGATGACAGAATTTTCATTTTTGGTTGAACTATCACTGTGACAGTTGTGATTTCCCAGGGCACTACTGATCTGTCAAGAGCTAGACACAAGAGAAAAAGAAAAAAAAAACTTATAGCAGCAGACAACTAGCCTATACTTTCTATATATTGAATTATAGTTTCACCAAACCAGTATTAACCATTCATGCTGATCTAAGCTGGTCTTTACAGCGGGATATTTAGTGCAGCCAAAGAAACTGGAAAGCACATGGCAAGAGCAGAATCGATGAAAATAAAATGCTCAAATAAGAGTGAGGGAGTGCAATGAAAACTGTGGAGAACAGAGAACAAACAGGAGAGAGTGAGAGAGTAAGGAGTGCTAATAAACACAGACTCTGATTGACTTGTGTGTTTTTAACGGGATGCTGCCCACGTCCGGTACCGTCACCCAGGCTTTGTTTTCACTCCGTCAAGCCTGCTCTCCTCTCTTCTCTGCTCCGCTCCACTCGCTGGAGTGTCTCTGTACGTTCTGCTCTGCCTCTCCACCCCACCGCACATATGAATGATGGGGAGCTCAGAACATGTAACTAGGCCAAAAAAACTGGAGGATGAACAAAGGGACAAATTATATGTGAGACCTTATTTTCTGTTTTTGCATGATTCGTTTGAGCAGGAATGAAAGGGGTCATGAGAGCAGGTGTGTACACTATATGTGTTTGTATGAAAAGAGACAGAGCAATTAATAGGATGTTAGCTGGATGAATTTATAGAAAGACACATGTCTGTAAAATAAGAAAGAAAAAATCTTGTGAATAGTTTGATATACAGAATGCAGTCATCATTTAGCCCACCCACCTTCATGTTACTACAAACCCATATGACTTTTGTTCATCTTCAGAACACAAAAAGCTATTTTAATAATCTTTCATCTATTTTTTTTCTGTCCATTAATAGTCCATGCAACCAAAATATTCACACAAGAAAATGTCCAAAACTACATTGTAAAAACAATCTGTATAAATCAAATTGGTTAAAGGGGTCATACGACGTTGCCAAAAAGAACATTATTTTGTGTATTTAGTGTAATGCAATATGTTTATGCGGTTTAAGGTTAAAAAAAACACATTATTTTCCACATACCGTACATTATTGTTACTCCTCTAAGTCCCGCCTTTCTGAAACGTTCTGATTTTTACAAAGCTCATCGTGCTCATTCGGCTTGCTCTGACTGGCCGAATACCTCAAACGTGAGACGGAAATGTTACGCCCCTTACCGTATTGTGATGCCGTGTCCCGGTGTTCTGTCGATTTGTGCTACCCTGTCAGATTTTGCTACCTCTCATTAAAACAGTAGGTAGTACAATTCGACAATGAAAAATGCTACCTGTAAAATTATGGTTTATTAACGTCTACACCTACCCCAACTCTAATCCTACCCTTACAGTAATGCAGACACATTAAATATTGTTATTCAGCATGAGAAAAAGGACGCAATATTAATGTGCACATGCGCAGTAAGCCCTGGTAGGACAATCTGACAGGTAGGATAAAATGTCAGGACACCGGCACGATGACACAAAAAACAGTAAAACCCATTACAAACGAGGCATTTGTTGCATCCAGTGGGGACACAATTACTGATTCTAATGACTTTTTACGCATTGCATCTGCATAAACATTACCATGTCTGCATTTGCAATCGGACAAACGACAAACAACAAGCACTAACATTACTCTACACAGCTCAAAACTCGCGTTTGAATAGCCAGTGGCAAATAATATGAAAACATATTTACAGGCTGTGAGTCAGAAGCGCCGGACTGTCCTTGCAAAGTTGTAATTCCCCCACTTTATAGAAACAGTCTTTGAGCACAGCTGGCAAGCTACTCCCAGGTTCAAGAATAAATACATAAAATGTCCTCCATAAAATGTGATGTACACACTCGAATATTTGGGTTCAACTGTTCTGAAACAGTGTTAACCACTGATTTCTAGTTGTGTCCTCTTTTGGAAGCCCAAACAAAGTAGTTTCACTTTCACATCGAAACACAGCGTCTCCAGAACATGGCTCCAGCGGCAGCAACAATACTACATCTTCCCACACCGTGACGTAGACACGTGGGGGCATGTTTGAATGAGCCGTTTTAGGGGGGCGTGGTCGAGTCTTAACGTTTATACAGAATATCTCTTTGATATATAAGTCAGCCCGGAACGCAATTTCATCAGAATCAACGACTAAAGCGACAGCCATCCATTCGCATGCAGCTACAGCACAGCCAGTTACGCAATGCTCATTCCCTTATCTCAGGGAACTGAGGTTACGTGAGTAACCGGAGCGTTCCCTATCGAAAGGTAACTCCCGTTGCATCGTCATTGACAACTGCTTTGGGGAACGCATCCAGTAACGGCGTACTATAAGCAGAAGCAGAACTAAGCCTGCTCCGCGAGCTCAGCTCAGGCACACTCAGTGAGGGCCCAGTGAGTCCGAGCTATAAGAGAGCCAAGTGGGATCTAGGGTCTGCTTGTCATAAGCCTTTCCTGCCCAAAGCAGATAGCACTAGAGGTCGACCGATTCATCGGTTTTGCCGATTAATCGGCACCGATAGTTGATTGCCACAACTATCTGTTATCGGCAAAAATCCATGCCGATAGTTTTCCGGTTTGCAACCGTTGCTGGAGTGGCTGAGAAGGGTCCAGTACAAGAAATTATACATGACTGGAATTATACAGTACAAGAGCGGCCTCTAGAGAAATCACTGACAGCACGTGTTGTTTATTTTGACACGTGACATTCTTGAAGCAAACTTATGTCCGTTTGGTTATTAAATAAATTGTTTTAGACCGCCACTTGATTTGAGTTCTCCTAGACGCAGCGCTGTGCTTTAGTGTGACTTATTATTTTTTTTTCTTGATTAGATAATTATCAAGTGTTAAAAAATAAAGTGTGTGAGTACACATACAATATCCATATGTAGGTAATTTTAATGCTATGGCCTTGTGTAGGTATTTAAAGATGGCCATCTTTAAGCATGACTGTTGAAATTAAATGGTAATACTTAACAATAAGAGTCCATTCCTAGCATTAATGAAAACTGTACAGTAGAAGTATGGTTCCTTGTTAGAGTGTGTTCATTTCAACATTCACTATTAGCTACTAATAGGCTACATTTTTAAATTTTAAAGTTTCTTCTTTTAACATTAGCAAACTATGAAATAACTTTAATGATCAATATAGTAAATAATATTAATATTTGTATTCATTTACAAAGTATGGTTCAGTACTGTTGCTGCTTTTTTTTAAATAGTAAAGCACTAGCTCTCTTTCAGTATCCATTTTGAAAACTATCGGTTGATTAATCGGTATCGGCCAGTGTGGTCCAACCTAGCTATCGGTATCTGTAAAATCCACTATCGGTCGGCCTCTAGATAGCACCCACGCCTGCAGGGCAGGGACGTCCAAACTGTAGAATCTAATAAAGGTCGACGGCAACGGCTAGTCAGCAGCCGCACAAATCTCCCCTATAGAGATTCCGCTGGACCAGGCCCAGGCCCAGGAGGAAGCAATTCCTCTTGTGGAGTGGGCCCTCACAACTATAGGGCATTGTACGCCCGTTGAGGCATAGGCTAGGGCGATAGCCTCTACTATCCAATGTGATGGCCTTTGCTTTGTGACCGGCAGCCCTTTAAAGCAGCCTCCAAAGCACACAAAGAGCTGTTCTGACTGTCTAAATGACTTAGAACACTCAAAGTACACTCGCCTGCAATGCCTGGACTGGGCATAGCAAGTTAGGCCCCTGATCACTGTCTGTTGTGGGGAGGGCTAGAAGGGAGATACCCTGGGCTCTGAACGGAGTTGTGAGCACCTTCGGTACATAGCCGCTGCGCAGCTGAAGAATGACCTTACCGTCGTTGGGTCCGAACTCAAGACAGGAAGCACTGACAGACAGAGCTTGCAAGTCACCCACTTGCTTGACGGACGCTAGGGCCAAAAGCAGAGCGGTTTTGAGCGTCATGACCCTTAAGCCAGCTGTTTGAAGCGGCTCAAAGGCCCAAGGACTATAGATAAGTCCCAGGTCTGTACAGTCTTAGGGCGAGGAGGATTTAGCCACCGAGCGCCTCTAAGGAACCTCTAAGGCCAGCCTCGGGAGAGTGATTCGCCACGATGGCTGCCATATAGACCTTGAACGTGGAAGTGGTGCGCCCCTTGTTCAGCAGCTCTTGTAGAAAAATTAGCACGTGGGACATGTCACATGAAATCGGATCCTGATGAACACCAGTCGCTGAAGACTGACCACTTAAGGGCATAGAGGCGCTGTGTGGTTAGAGATCTAGCCTCTAAAATTGTATTAGTGCCTCTCGTTGGGAGTCGATCAGACTCCCGTTGAGCGCCCAGACATGTAGGCTCCACAGTTCCAGCTGGAGATGCAAAATCTTGTCCTGCGCTTGCGAGAGAAGATCTTACCTCAGTGGTATTGACCACAGTGCTGCAGACAACAACTGGATCATCTCTGGGAACCAAACTTGCTTCCTCCAGAGGGGGGCCACGAGGAGGAGAGCATTTCGTTTCTCTGATTCGCCTGATAACCTGGGGTAGCAGGGAAATCAGAGGGAATGCATACAGATGGGTGTTGGGCCAGTCGTGGGCCAGAGCATCCCACTGCTTTGAGAAATAGGTTAGGCAGTGACAGTTGTCTTCGGAGGCAAAGAGGTCGACCTCTGCCTTGCCGAAAACTGACCAAATCATTTGAACCGTCTGGGGATGTAGTCTCCATTCCCCCGGAGCTACATTGTCTCTTGACAACATATCCACTCCTTGGTTCAATCTGCCTGGCACATGAACTGCTCGTAGTGAGAGGAATTCTTTCTGTGCCCAAAGTAGGACATGTCAAGTCATCCTGTGAAGAGGATGTGACCTGAGGCCGCCTTGGTGGTTGATGTAGGCCACCACTGTTGTGTTGTCCGACCGGACTAGGACATGATGTCCCTTTAAGGCTGGCAGGAAGGTCTTTAGGGCCAGACATACAGCCATCATTTCGAGGCTATTGATATGCAGGCATCGCTCGTGGGTTGTCCAGGAGCCGTACGCTGGATTGCCCTTGTGCAGCACGCCCCAGCCTGAGCTGGAAGCATCTGTTGTGACCACCTTCCTCCTGGAGGTCATCCCCAGATGAACGCCTGACTGAAACAGGCGAGAAGTTGTCCAAGGGGCCACAGCTTTGAGGCAGCGGCAGGTTACCTTGACATGAGCGCGGCCCAGGCGCCAGGCGTGGGATGGAACGCGGGCTTTTAACCAATATTGGAAGGGCCACATATGCAGCAGGCCCAGAGGAATGACTGAAGAGGCAGCGGCCATGAGGCCAAGCATCCTCTGAAATGCTTTGAGGGACGCAAGCTCCCCAGCTTGAAAGATGCCACCCACTCGCTGGATAGTCAGGGAGTGTTTTGGCGTAACCCAAGCCCGCATTTGCACAGAGTCTATGACTGTTCCCAGAAAGGATGCTCGTTGTATGGGATACAGAAAAATCTTGGATGGGTTGATTTTCAACCCTAAGCGCTCCAGGTGGTTGAGAAACAATGACCTGTGAGCGATCAATTGCCATTCTGATTCGGCTAGCATCAGCCAGTCGTCGAGGTAGTTCAATATGCGGATTCCCATCTGCCTCAGAGGGGAAAGAGCCGCATCTACGCACTTCGCAAAAGTGCGGGGGGCCAGGGACAGTCCAAACAGAAGGACTGTGTACTGATAGGCCATTCCCTCAAATGCTAATCTCAAGAACGGTCTGTGACGAGGCGCTATTTGGAAGTGAAAGTAAGCATCCTTCAGATCCACAGACAGGAACCAGTCCTCGGGCCGAATTTGCATGAGGATCTGCTTCAATGTTAACATTCTGAATGGCCGTCGCATGAGGGCACGATTCAGAAGTCTGAGATCGAGAATTGGTCTGAGGCCACCATCTTTTTTGGGAACGAGGATGTAGCGGCTGTAAAAACCTGACTCACAGTCCGCTAAGGGGACCCTTTCCACGGCACCCTTTGCAAGAAGTGTGTGCACTTTGGCTTGGAGAACGTGAGATTCGTTGTCCTGCATGAAGGTCTGCACCATGCCTCTGAATGCAGGCGGACCTCTGGCATGAATGGAGCTGGTCACTGTCGTGAGGAAGGCTGACGATGACCTTTGAGGAACCACTCGTCGAGGAAGCCGGGGTGGGCTCTTCTGGGGCCGTCCAGGCCAGGCCTAGTTCCTCCACAGCACGCGTGAGAACGCGGATCAGCTCCGGGTCCACGCTGGCCCGTGCAGACTGAGATGGAGGGGGAGCTTCGGGCTCTTCGCCGGAACATGCCCACTCGTCAGCGTCAGATGCCGTCGAAGACATGGTCTCGCCGACGGTTATCTCCTCCTCAGATGCGCCGAAGGAAACCAGGCCACTCGCATCCAACGAGGGGCGCTGATCCTTGCGTGTGAAGCACACCAGTGGCGTGAGGCGGCCAAAGGCAGCACCGCTCGTGCCCGAGACAGAACCCCCGATGTTTTGCTGCTTCTTCCTCCGAGGAGAGTGGGGAACGGAGCGGGGAGGATCACCTTTGTGGAAAAAGCTACACTCGCGATTCAACATTTGAATCAAAGCGCTTGGAAATTTGCTCAGGTATTTGCTCTTTCTTCCTCACTGGATGGCCGCAGGGGAAATCGTCCACTGCCAGGGCTGGATTCGATGGCGGGAGCGGCAAAGAGCAGCGTAGAGCAGGTAAGCTTCTTTTCTTTGGCTTCTTGCAGAGTCAGCAATAAGATGGTCTCATCGCTGAAGGAGAAGATTCTGATGAAATGGCGCTCTGGGCCGACTTATATAGCAAACCCTTTGGTGGGCTCAAGCGCCATTGGTTTGTGCAATTACACAAACATTAACCAATCTGGCTTCAGTAACAGAGTAAACAGGAGTTTCCCCCCAAAGCCAATGTCAATGACGACGCAACGGGTGTTACCTTTCGACAGGGAATCCAGTGCCACAGGAAGACATGCATGCTCATGCCATCACACTGTTCCTCCATGTTTCACAGCTGTTCAAAGCCTTCTCTATACTTTTTTCTTCCCGTCATTCTGGTACAGGTTTATCTAATTTTCAGCTGTGAAAAGAATCCTTTTCCAGAATTGGTCTTGCTTTTTTTTAAATAGTTTTTTGGCAAAGTCTAATCAGGCCTTGTTTGCACCATCTGTATTTGCTCTTGTGAAGTCTACTCTTGATTGTAGACTTTCACAGTGAAGTGCCTACCTCCTGGAGAGTGTGCTTCTCTTGGCTGTTGTGATGTTGTGAAAGGGTTTTTCTTTACCATGGAGAGGATCCTCCGATCATCCACCACTGATGTCCTCCATGGACGTCTGTGCCTATTTATTTTGCTGAGCTCACCAATGCGTTCTTTTTTCTCATAATGTACCAAACTGTTGATTTGGCCACTCCTAATGTTCCTGTTATCTCTCTGATGGATTTGTTATGTTCATGAAGCTCAACAATTGTCTGTTTCACTTCTGAGATCCTTTGACCGCATGATGTGGGTTCACAGCAACAGCTTCTAAATGCTAATTGCACACTTAGAATCAACTCCAGGGGCCTCATTTATAAAATGTTGCGCAGAAACATTTTATAAATGAGGCACATATTTGAGAGATGATCTTATGATCATCTCTCAAATATGTGTACATGTGATTCATAAAATGAATGAACATACAGAAAACGTACGTATGCCTCTTTCAGATGTGAAATTATGAATCGCAAATGATCTTGAACTTGCGTGCAAATGAATGGTTTCAGCTCTCTATCTTGCAAACGGCTACTAATTAATGTCATTGACGTAAAAGATCACCAGTCATCATCCATATTCTTTCATTTAGAACAGCGAGCTGCAAGAACAGTACATTTTCAAAAACCTGTCCATGAAACAGCTTTTGAGTCAACTGTCCAATTACTTATGGTCCCTTGAAAAAGGGGGGAGGCACATATTAAAGATCAGAGCGTGCACTTTAAACCCGTATTTACTATAAAACTGCAACTTGAATATGGTTAGCAGCTAAAATAATAAAAAATGTGCCTGTGTCCAAATAAATATGGACCTAAATGTAAGTGGAAAATAAAAGCGAATTACTTTCCATTAAAATAAAAAAACAGAAACCTGCTTGCTTGAAGTGCAAGAACCAATGAGGCTGAAAATATAAAATATTTTAATTTGTGCTCAGAAGATTAACAGGAGTCTTATGAGTTTGGAACAACATAAGGGTGAATAAATGACGACAGAATTTTCATTTTTAGGTCAACCATCCCTTTAAAGGTGTTGTATAAGCATTTCTGTCCCTAGTACCTTAACAAATATCACTCTTTTCTTGGAAAATCACACCTGTCTCAGTATGTGACAGTGCTAAGCTCTAGCCAATCAGAAACACTCAATGACGCCAGTGAATCATTTTGCATGTCAAGTTGACATGTCTTAGTAAGGAATTCAGAGAGAGATGTGTGGTAGAACAAAATGGCACACAGCGCCCTTGGCTTAAAGCATACAAAAAGTATGATCTCTAATTCAGGATGCTGTTTGGTTAATTAAGCATTTAAGCAGTGCTAAAATACAAGACAGTAAAAATCAATATGCCATGCTTTCACTGTTTAGCATGGACAGCTGTTTTTACACACTGTAGGTAGATGGGCAAAAAGCATCTTATTCCACTGATGGCTACTCAAAATCAGACGTGTGTATACTAAAATTAAATGAAAACAAATATAATAAATATTTTATAAAAATAAATATTTAATTCTTCATTTCATACTCCCTGGAAACAGCTACTGTATGACATGAAACATATGTTCAGCATACTCCTGTGTATATAATCCGCAACACCCACCTCTATTAACCTAGTTTAACTATCAGGGACTATATCCAAGATGACACATTTAGTGAACTTGTTTTATAATATATTTTATTAATATTAATAATAAAAAACTATTCTTAATAATATAACATAATATAACATAACCTCCGAGGTTATGTTATATTGTGAATATAATCACAGCCTATCGTCCTTTATTACCTAAATAAAATGCAGGACACACTGCTGTATCCTTTACAGCTCTCTTGTGTAGAGTATTTATGGTCCAAACCAGCCATTTTCACGCAACTCTTTTTATGGTCTATCCACCTTAAAATCTATCCTCAAAACAAGATCTTACCTCTTCTTCATCTCTTCAAACTCTATGAATCACAAATCACTTAGAGACTCTTGAATCGTTAAGATTCATTAAATCTCAAGGACCCAATAATTGAAAGCAGAAGAGTCTGTACTTGGATGTACACCAGGGCTGGAGTTTTTAATTTTCAAATGTATAAATTAAAATTAGAACTTCTCGAGTTTTCTAATCCCTAGATTGGCAGAGAGAGAAAATGATTATTTGTTTTCCATTCATTCCTTTCATTGTTTCGTTAGGTGTTGGTCCCATCTAGTGGCTCAAAGCAAACTATATAGTTCATATAGGGCTTGGTTACCCTACAGCGCCCCCTGGAGGGCACAAGCGGTGCCTCCAGCCTTTGACAGTCCTGCAAGGTTTTAATGAATGAGCCATTAAACAGCAAATGTAATAAAAATTTAGATTTTAATAATGCTTCTTGTTATAAATACATGATTATCTCGAACACTTCATAAATAAGTTTTAAAAAGCACCCTCTGTTTCAGATCACTTTACAGATGTCTATAAATACTATGTATTACAATAACAGTCTTTCGAAATGTACTGAAAAAAAAAAATGTTACATCTCTTGTTTTTCTGAGTGCAATCACAATTCAAGGTGTCTGATTGTGTTCTGTGTAGAGACAGCGCTTTTCCTTCTAACATACAAACCGTAGCTATTAAAAACAGATCCAAGATCAGTTTAAAGAAGCAGTTGCAGCATAAGAAAAGAGTCAATGTGTGAGTGCAGTCCTTTTTGCCCCTGTGGTGTCTTTAGTGTACATGAAATGGACTTTTATAATCATTTTAAATGACAATGACAAACGAACAAACAAACGCACAATGATCTGAGTGTGTATCAGACTTCATATAAGGTCAGTATGAAGTATTATGAATGTATACAGTGTGATAAGCATTATGATACAGAAAGACTTATATGGTCATTTAGCATTTGGTCAACAGGCTTTTTAAGTCCATGTTGTGTTTGAATTAATGAATGAACTTTAGCTGCACCAGAAATTGCCTACTTGATGCCAACAGTGTTGCTCTGGAACCAGATCCCTCTTATTATCATATTCATAATAAAATATGTATATAAAAAAGGCAAAATTTATCTGAGATCACAAGTCACTATGCATAAAGTCTCTGATCTGATCAATATCAGTGCATAGCATTAAACTGGATTTTTATAAGCTGTTCTATAGGTGTTGGTAAATGTGTGTTATTTGTTAATTATTAAAGGGTAGATTCACACACTCTCTGAGTGTAACGTTTATCTTCTCTAAGCTTTTCGTATGGTGTATTTGCCTTTCTGAAGTTGGGAGATGTAGATTTTGGTTTTGGTGCCATCTGTGCGCTTGAACCAGACCTCTCCGGTGCTGATCCCTGTTATCACGGCCCTGAGAGAAACACACAAGAAAACAGGGAGACCATTTCAATTGAAATGTTTTTGCAAACAAAGCCAAAGCGAAGACAGATGCGGTCTTATGTCTTATGCTCTACTGACTGTGCCGGGCTGTCGTCATTGACTTCTAGAACGACACTGCTGCCTTTGGAGAATCTCTCTCCATCATAGAAGAGAGCCCCACCTTCACATCGCACGGACACCTGCCTGTCTGAGAGACAAACAGACACGCACACCATCTTCAACATGTTACGCTTTAATAGCTCGTAATGCTCTAACTCTCTGTTTTCAAGACATTTTGTCACTGTATAGAGCTGTCTAGCTAAAGTGAAACTGCTGTCATTAAATGGTTAATGAAAAAAAAAGGTACATGTACAAAAGCTGTTACTGGGACGATACTTTTTCAAAAGGTACACCTCTGTGCCTTAGTTAGCTCTGAAGGATACAAATTAGTACCTTTGCCTGTTAGTGTTCCAACATACCGTACATGGTACATTTGTGCTTAGCTAAATTTTCCAGGAATGCTAAGAGGTTAAAGATGTGTATTAGTACCTAAAGTGTATATATTAAAATGTGAATGTGACAACTTTTGCACCTTTTTTCTCAGTGAAAACATTCAACAAGTGATAAAATGTATATCTTCTAAGTAAATCTGTAAACTAGCTGTGACCGCGACGAGATGAGTGACAGATTTTGTTGATCAGTTTCCATTTCTGTGGCTGCATTAACTAGCTCTGCTTAACTTTGAAATCTGAATGGTCCAAAATCCTGCTCCACATAAGAGGACAATATACATCAAATATCATCTATTTATCTATTCTCGTTTCATGTTCAGTGTGGATTTGTTGCTGAAAGCTTACCGTGTAGTACAAGTGCTAGGTATTAAGAGTTTATCCAGTTGATTGTTGATTGTTTATCAAATGCAAACTGCATCTTTAGATCAGTACACCCTTGTCAAAAGAAGTATTTAGCATACTTTAAATTAAAGTGTACTGCTGAATGTACTGACTTGTATTTATGGTAAACTAAAATATAGTAATTAAAATTGTATTCATATATTATAAGCAAGTACAGGTTTTTTTAAATATACTATACTTTTAAGATTTGAAGTACACTATAAGTGCGCATTCAGTACAATTATGCACACTTCTTTTTCACAAGCGCAGTATTATAACAATGGTGTACAGTATTTGCGTGTAATTGATTCTTATGATGCAAAGGAAGACAATAAAGAAATGGAGGGATGAGAGTGAGAGAAAGAGTGAGATCTGGGAGAAATAAAAAGACGAATGAGAGACAGAGCAGAATCAAATGTTACATGTCAAACCATTTTTCTTAGAGATAGAACAAGACTCTAAATGTGACATTAAAGCCAAAGTAGTTTTAGTCGATCAGTCTGGAGTGACAGAAAGAGGGAAATGGCTCTATAAATCAAACGTCTGTGTCTAACTTAATCAGAGGCCAGACAGATAGAGCTTGTGAGTGAGGGTCAGGGCTAATGGAAGCAACTGGGTGTCAAAGGAGACCATGCTTAAAGGTGCCATAGAATGGAAAACTGTATTTACCTTGGCATAGTTGAATAATAAGAGTTCTGTACATGGAAATGACATACCGCGAGCCTCAAACGCCATTGTTTCCTCCTTATGTAAATCTTGTGAATAAAAAAGACCACTGAAAAATAGGCGAATCAGAACATAACACTGACTGTGACGTAACAGTCGGGATCACTAATAGTTGCGCCCCCAACATTTGCATATACACGCCCATGTTCTAGGCCAGCCGCCAGACGAATCATCAGAAATTCTGCAGGTATTGTGAAGAAACAAGCAAGGACAACAGCGAAAATGGCAGATCATGGAAATAAATGTTATGTTCCAGGCTGTAC
Source organism: Acrossocheilus fasciatus (assembly GCA_036784905.1). Lineage (NCBI taxonomy): Eukaryota > Metazoa > Chordata > Actinopteri > Cypriniformes > Cyprinidae > Acrossocheilus > Acrossocheilus fasciatus. Next base: position 32,288,529 of record CM071944.1, read on the forward strand.
AGGGGATGTGAAGTGCAGGGATGGGTTGATGTCTGTATTCAGAAAGGCACAGAAAACCAATAACACGTTCTAACAAAATAACGCGAGCCACTAAAGGGACATGGTTAGCTCCTTGCTAGCGGTAGCCTGTTACATTACAGTACATAAGATTTCACTTACTACATAAACAGAGTAAGGAGAGATGACTGAGGATGATGGCGAATGATTTACAGATCCTGAGCACCACTGACAAGCATCGCTACTGCCGCTCAATAGTATAAACAGAGTTTGTGCGATCCCGAATCTCGAAAGTGAAAGTAAAAAAGCGATTTCAGTTTAGTTTCAGTGCCCCGCATATTAATAGCAGCTCCCTGATGCCCGCATTTTATATACAGTATAATTACCCGACGATATAACTACGAGAGAAAGTATTGAAATATATATTTTCCTCCCTGTGTTTCCTTCTTGCTGTGAACTACTGAAATGAGCCGCACTGTGAAACAGCCAATCAGAACAGAGGCGCACTGTGAAACAGCCAAAAAGAGCAGATCTCAACATTATTATTCATGACCCTTCCAAATAAGCCAATAACAGACCATTTAATTCCAGTGAGAAATCCTAGGGTTGTAAATGCACATGTAAAACCGTTTCTAGAGAATTTTTGCCCTTACCTAAGCGACATACCTTCTATGTAGATATCAGAGAACAATTTAAAATATTGTATCAATGCCTTCTATGGCCCCCTTTAAGCCTTTGCATCCATTTAAGCTAGAGGCAGACAGTAACAGCAACTGTTGTGTGTGTTTGTCTATGAGTGTGTGAGTATCCCTGAAAGCATGTTTACTAGGAAGTCTAATCATACCAAATAAAGACCCCATTATTTAAAAGCATGCATCAATACATACATACTCAAAAACAAACTTGAATCTCAAATTAAAAATGATTATACAGCATTATGTAGTTAGATTGTTAAAGATAGAGAGAATCCTATATTGCACTATGAAATCTATGCCAATCTTGTCGTGAGAAAGAAATCACTGGTTAAATATATTTAGCCCAAGGCAAGGTCAGTGCACATGATTGCCTTCAATAAATTTACAATGAGATAACTCAGTCAGTTTAATGAGGTTCACCTGACTACCATCAGGCCCTTGACCTCCCAGTGTAGCTTCCTGAGAAAGACAGCGACCGACAGGAAAGCTTCAATAAAGTACTTAAATGAAAACAGTGCCATTTAATAACTGACTTACTGTCTGCTTTCTTCTTCAGAGGCATCAGCGTCGCTTTTGCCTGGAAGACAGAGAGATAAAAGTCACGATCCATCACACGTTCACCGTGATAGAAGGGCTGATCACTCATCATGAATACCTTCTTGATGGCTGTCCAGTCCTCTAGTATGTCAATGTCTCTTAGCATATACACTATGTACGGCCCTGAAAAATAGACAGACATGCTGAGCAAGAAAACTTCTTAAAACAGAGTGAGGATAAGAGGTATAGCATATGGTTAAGGTAGCCTGTTGGTTGGCCTAAAAATGTCTTTCCCAGAAAAGAATAAATATTCATACCATTTCAGGAGACAGTTTATTCTATGCTAATACAATGATTGTTAATACATTATTTAATGAAATGAGCCATGTGTGATTCCTGTATAATCAATCTGTTAATTGGTGGCCTTTATAACTTTATAAATCTATTTTAAGACCTTTTGAATAAAGTGTCAGATAAATGACTAATTAGGAACTGTTGGTGCTGGAACAAGATTTAATCCAGAAGGCAAGCGGTGATATAAGTGGTGACTAAATGAGAGAGGAAGAGATGGATCTCAATCTAAAGAGAATACTTTATTACCTGACACAAGAGCTGCCTTCTTCTTCCTGTCTGGGCGAATCAGGTGACTCCTTCTCTTACATTTCTTCATCCTCACTTCATCATTCCACCACTCTGAATGATAAAGAGCAAGTCTGTGTGTTTATGGACCTTATGAGTATTTGTGTGTTTCTTACCTATAAATTCTTAGTGAACAAATATGCCTAAAATCTCCCCATAAGTCAGCGAAAAGACTCAGATGCCAGACTATACCACAGATCTGACACAGTGTTTAAGGTATGTTAACCCAATAAGGCTTACTCCATTATATTTGATACACCTCTATATTATCAACATGATCAAAACTTTGCTAAAAACCTATTGTATAAAACAGTATACAAGTATCTATACAAGTGTAGTATATACTTGTTCATACTTTTTAGCAAGTTAAAGGTCTTTTATTATGATTTCAAACACGTCCTCCTTCAGGTTGCAGTACACTTGTCTTTTTGCTGTGAAATCTTTATAAAACTAAACGTAACAATAACTGGACAAAAGATTTACTTGATTATAAATACATAGAATAATCACATTAAAATGCACCAAATAAGATACATCAGGCTTTAGACAAGGGTTTTTCTACATCTCATCATTGCATTGCATTGCATTATCTGTTTTGCAGAGCTTTGATCGTAAAACTAAGCATATGAATGTAATTTTATTAAGACATATTATTGGGAGATATAGGCCATGTACACACTGCAGCTAATATCGGTTGTTAGTTCACCTTTTACTCCTTAATCGTATTCTGTATACACATAATTCACTAAAATACAGGAGTGACAACCGCATTAACTCCCGAAAAACACAGTTAGTGAGTGACAACCGCATTTACAGAAATTCTATGCAGTGTGTACGGAACTGAACTGAACAACTAGTTGTTAATGACGTATTTGAACGTGCATCAGAAATGAGTCTTTGTCTGTATGTGAGATACAAGAAAATAACAGTAAAAGAAATCCTAACCTTAGCACATTTTGATATGGGGCTAGTTGCGCTCACGAGCCCTGCAGTAGTGTCAGTTTTGCCAGATCTTCATAGAAAAAAAAAACATCAAACAAGAACAAGAAGAAAAAAACACTAAAACACCAAAATTCTTTAGGTTTTATAACACCAAAAAAACAACAACATATATCTCATATTTGCAGCAGACCACTTTAACTCCTTAAAAAGCCTATCTTTATGAGCTAAGACCAAACAACATGCCTAAAAGCACTTGTAAATATGAGAACATGGCAACACTGCAAGACAGCGCTCTCTACGGCAGCCTTCCAAGCATAAAAAAAATGCAGTAAGTCTATTAGCGGTAGTTTAGTTAAAATCGACGGACATAAAGAGTCTTTAGACAAAAAAACGGCTAAATTCTTCTTCACTCCTGCAAGACGGCAAAATGTTGCAAATGTGGGAGTAAGTGCTGTTCCGTACACACATGAATGTATGTCTGAGGGGAACTTAGTGTCTTTAGAAAAGATTAGATGGTATTTTTTCTTTTCATCTCGCCTCTGTGGCCATGTACACACTGTAAGTTTCAGGAGTGACAACCGCATTTAAATGCGGGAGTGAGTCCCGTAAATTATCGTTCCATGTGTGTACGGAACAGCAGTCACTCCTTTGAAACCATAGCAACATTTTGCCATCTTGCGGGAGTGAAGAATTTAGCCATATGGTATCTGCCATTTTTTTTGGCTAAAGACTCTTTTGTCCGTGGATTTTAAGTAAACTACTGCTGATAGAAGTGCTGCGTTTTGTTTATGCTTGGGAGGTAGCTTTAGAGAGTGCTTGTTTTGCAGTGTTGCCATGTTCTCATATTTACAAGTGCTTTTAGGCATGTTGCTTCGTCTTAGCTCATAAAGACAGGCAATTTATGGAGTTAATAAAGTGGTCTGTTGCAGATATGAGATATATTATTTTTTCGGTGTTATAAAACAAAGCATTTGGGTGTTTTATTGTTTTTGTGATTGTCCTTTTTTGTTGTTTTTTTTATATGAAGATCTGGCAACACTGACACTACCGCAGGGTTCATGTGTGCAGCCAGTCCTGTGTCAAAATGTGCTAAGTTAAGACTTCTTTCACTGTTATTTTCTTGCATCTCCCATACACACGAAGATACATTTCTCATGTACGTTCAAATACATCATTAACAACTAGTTGTTCAGTTCAGTTCCATACACATTGCGTAGAATTTCTGTAAATGTGGTTGTCACAACCTGTATTTTTCTGGAGTTAATCTGGTTGTCACTCCCATATTTTAGTGAATTATGTGTACAGAACACAATTAAGGAGTAAAAGGTGAACTGACAACTGAATTTAGCTGCAGTGTGTACATGGCCTGTATAATGCATATAAAGTTCACAAGTGCAGCACTGCTTTGTTTACAGCGGAAACCAAGGAAACGCTTTAAGCGTCACCTGCTGGCAGAGAGTGAATCTGCATCTCATTCAGTTCGTCTCCTGTTTCTTTTTCATGCAGATTTCACAAAACTGAAGTCAGGCCATTCTGTTTTTGCTTCTAATTTTGAAATTATACAATCTAATTCAGATTAAAAACTGCTCATGTTGCATGTATGCAGCATCTTTGTTTGGATCATGATTAAAATGCAGTGGTTGCCTCTAGTTTTAAATGGAAAGAGCACAGACAAAGCCTTATTTTGTTTATATGAAGAGATTTATTTTATTTGTGTTACTTATTTATTTGCTTTGGGGCTTGTTTTAAAATTTCAATTTAGTTTTGTTATTTAGATTATGTTTAAATGTTGTTAAAAAAAATTGTGAATTGAATCGAATTGTTAAATCAAAATCATGAATCGAATCGTGAGTTGGATGAATCGTGAGTGAATCGTTACATCCCTAATATATAGTGACAACTGATATTTATGTGACAACTGTATTTTATGTAAGTGGTCTGTTATATGGTTATACAGAGTTCACTGATTTACATTACAAGCTGTATAGCACTGTTTAAATTATTTTCAATTGTTATATGTTCATTCACTGTTATATGTTTATTCGCATTATTCACTGTTTATACATAATCCAGTTAATAATATCATTTTACTTTATTATCTTTTCATCTGTCCCATTTTCTATTAAGGTTAGTGATTCAGAAGTAGTAATAATATTAAGCTTTATATGAAACAAAAGACAACTATGCACACATACATCCCTATTCTGACAGCAAGGTAAATGTGTGTGTATGTGTGTGTGTGTAAATGGTATTATCTACATTATGTGGAACAAATGTCCCCACAAAGATGTGATACCAGTAAATTGTGACCTTGTGGGGATATTTTATGGTCCTCATGAGGAAACAAACTTATGAATCATATAGCATTAAGATTTTTGAAAATTCAAAAATGCAGAAAGGTTTGTGTGAGGGGTAGACTTAGGGGATAGAAAATACAATTTGTACAGTATAAGAATCATTACACCTATGGTTTGTCCCCATAAATCATGGAAACCTGTGGGTGTGTGTGTGTGTGTGTGTGTGTGTGTGTGTGTGTGTGTGTGTGTGTGTGTGTGTGTGTGTGTGTGAACCTGAGGTGATGTCAATGCTCTGTTTGTCCTCCTCCAGTCTGCGGATCTTCTCCAGCAGTTCAGTTTTCATGGCATCAAATAAGAGTGTCCTCTCACTCTAGAGAAACAAGCATCTCATTACATACACACACTGACTCAATATGATTCATGATCATCACTGTAAACAAACACAACTGTATTGGCAGAGACATGGTAGTATTTATTTACAGCAGTGCTTTTTCACTGTGGTGTGTTTTTTATGTGATACTTCTAAATTATGATAAATGTGGTATGTGCATGTTTGTGTAAGAAACTGCGTATTTAAATGTTCGATTATTACTAGGTAGGTAAGTAAGTTTGTTGAATCATAAAATAGTATGAATACTATGGTATTATTATGATACCAATTTCATAATAGCTTTTTGTACCATGACATTTCTGATACCCTGGAGTACCGTGTAAATTTCATGGTACATGAATATGGCACATTTAATAACATGGTGTGTTGCTTTTTGTAAAGGATACTGCATCTAAATATGTGGGTCAGCTGAGCCGTGTTACCTCTAGATGTTGTCTGGCCCCCTGGACTTCACATTCATGTTTGTGTCTGACCACCTGCAGACAAAGTTCTCTGTACACACCTACAGGAGTATAAACAGTTGACCTGAGTGAGACCTGTGGTTCATATGTAAGAGATGTCATAAAGCAGATTTATATGTCCTGATGTGTGTCACCTGCCACTTGTGTTCTCTGCTGTAGATTCTGCTGCAGTGTTGCCAAAGGTTCTCTGTACTCTCCTGCCTTTCCTGTCAAAACCTCGTCTAGCTTCATTTTAACCTGGTTCAGACGTTCTTGAAAAAGCCTGAAATTAAAGAGGAAATCATCTATAGAGCTCTAGAATATAGTTCTTCAAATAACCCAATTTGTCTGAACAATTCCCTATAGAATATACTATTGTTAATAGTGGCCATCCACCCCAGATGACGGCCCTGTTCCTATTGGTCAAAAAAATGAAATGCCACCCAGCCTAAACCAATCAGAAAGATGTATTCTTACTTGTCTTTTAACTCAAAGAACTGTTTTTCCAGGTCAGACATTTCATCTAAGCACTGTAATCGTCTTCTCTCACAATCTTCATCATCCATTTCTAAAAAAGAGAAAATTCACTTTCATTCAATTTTGTTCATTCTTTTCCCGTCAATTCCAGTCAGTCTTTGCATTCCTATTCTTCACATCACTATGATCAATTTTGGCTATTCGGGTGCTATTCAAAAACACTATGAAGTCAAGTTACAAGATTTGGCAGATTTGTCTAATAAAATAAAAAACTTTTGAAGTAAAACAAAATGCAATGCAACCAATTTGACAGCTGCAGCAACACAATTGCAGACAGTTAATAAGAAAGCAAAATTATGCAACATTCAATCAGCAGACCTGAACTTTCTTCCTCTTCCTCCTCTTCCTCCTCTGGCTCACTCTCCTCCAGGTCGCTGTCCCGCTCCTCTCCACTCTCCTCCATTGTCTCCTCTGCCTCTCCACCCTCTCGCTCCTCCTCCACCTCGCCGTTAGTTTGAGGAGCCTCCGGGTCAGCCTCAGTCTCCATCTCCTCCTCTGGTTCTCTGGCAGCCGGCTGAGCTGGCATGACTGTTTATAGCACTGTATTGAATAGTATTATAACAGCGGTAAGATCTCAAGGTGTCTAATGCAAATAAAAAACCCACAGTAATATGTATTAATGTAATATAAACTATGAATATAACATAAATTATAATTATATGATTAAAATCATTTATAATTTCATTTATATATGATTATAAATAAAGTATTTAATTAAATAATAACAGAACACAGCATATTTTGCCATGTAATCTCCAATTTATTTTTTATTTTTATATTTATCTTATCTATATCTTTCTAAGCGATATAATTATTTAAAACGTTGTAGCATTAAAAATCAAAAAGCACCATCTTTTAGTACCGGAAGATGTGAAATTAAAGACAACTGACCAGACTAAAGACCTTTAGATGGCATTAGCAACTATAAAAGCACCGTATCCAAAGACAGCAGGAGCTGTTTAAGGCCCTATTAGCCACTTTATGTTTCATTAGAAAGAGGAAACTCCATGCACTCGTCTGATACAGTTCGTAGTGTGATGAATTAGCACTCTTCAGTGGGATTTATGAGATCAGGAGCGTGTTCACAGACTCGACGTGTATCATGTACATCCTCTAAAGGCCGCACTGCACTGACTTACATTACAATCTCATTACTCATTCTCCACATCTAATAGCTCATACATTATATGATGTGAGAGACTTTAATAGTTACAGTTACGTGCTGTTCACATATAATTGCGGATTGAAGTTAGTTATAAAAACTCGTTTTCCAACTGAACAACTTCACACTTCATTCGGAAACATAAAGTGTCCAGTGTAATGCGGTACAGTAATGTTATCGAACAAGAGTGGAAACACAAACGGTTGTGCCTCTTAAAAAGGCTCAATAACAATGTAGTAATAGATTAAGTTAGCTTACTTCGTAACGTTGTATTGAATCTCTAAACCGCTCCATGAATGTTCGCAAATTAACCGATGCAAGACACAGGATAACAATACACGACGATCTTACACACAAACTGTGTTAAGTGCATAAACAACAGCTAAACAGCTTACCTTCTCGTCGATTATTGTTTAAGTCATGAAAAATATTACATATTGTCGACTGAATTTACATATCAGGGCAAGTTGACATCGGACAAGTCCACTTCCTCGGCGTTTATACGTTTGTTGAAACGTACTACCGTTTTGAGGCGCCAGCCAATCAATGCAGACCTCGGTGCTTCCGAGAACCAATAGAAGCTCGACGGTGAAGAATCGCAGTCTTGTCGACTTCTGCAAGGTGGTCAAACTGGCCAATAGCAGAGCGGAAAATTCATGAATTTTCTACCAACTGACAAGGTTTCCCCCAAAAGACCGACTTGATCTAATGGCTAATGGACAGAGAAACATATTTTTAGAAAAACATTTTAGAAGATTTTTAATCAGTCAAGTAAAGAAAATGAAACGGCCACACAAAAAAGTAATTTAACATTTTTATTAAAGTTGCATAAAAGTGTAACAAAATTGGGCAAAAATCCAAGACAGTTTAGTATTGCTACAAGATTTTTTTTTTTTTTTCTCCCCAAAGTATGATCTGGAGTACAGTCTTACTCAATTGCTTACATTTTCCCTAAATTCATATTATTGTTTCTCTTACAAATCCAATCGTTTTTTTTTTTCAATCCTCCTGTCGCATCAGACACAGAAAAGAAAAAAAAAAATCAACAACACTGATAAAAAAAAAAACTGATGACTTAACATTTTATGTTAATAGTTAATGCATCTAAAAATTGCTTGGTATATAACTTCCTTATCTAGAAAAAAAAATAATTGAACGTACAAGAACCTTTAATTCTAAAACTTCAAAAAAGATTTCCACTTTTGCAGCTATTTTTCTTGAATGTTCCTCAAACATGATTAAATTCATTTGGTTGTCAACATAAATGTAACCTAAGGCAACATCTGAAAGTATAGGTAGAGCGACTCATGTAAAATGAAATGCCGAGAAGCAAGTGAAATAAAGACAGAAAATTGAAATCTGGGGCACATAGGAAAAAAAAAAAAAAGAGTGAGCAGAGAAAGAGAGAAATATTTGTTAAGCATCCAGGACAGTTGTCAGTGTACCTGACTTCATGTAATTCGTAAGTGAACTCAGATGAGATGAGGAGCATCATCAATGAATGTCTAATAACTACAAATGCTAGTGATGTGTTAGTACGTTATGGGAAAAGCTCTCCTAAAACACCTGCTGGAAATGTTGGATTGGTGATTTTCAAGAGCACTGAGTGAGACTATTAGCCCTCTTATTATAATGTTTGATTGGCTGAGACAAAAAGAGCAGATGGTTTCCTTTGAATGATGATTTAGGAGAGTCATGTGTGAGGATTAATTCTAAACGTACGTTTGGCAGTGACCATGACGCACTGCAGCTTGTCTAGCCTGCTCTCCAGTCCCTCCCTATCGGCCTCTGGAAGAGTCAGTGTGCACATCTGTGGATGTGTGTGAGGCCCAAGAGCCACAGCTGTGGTTGTGTGTATGTGTGTGGTAATTTCTCCTGATCCCTGAGGGTGGTGATGCCCATGAATTTCAGTGTGTGTGTGTGCGCGCGCACCGTTTGTGGTATGTGTAAGACAGGAAAATTAAAGACAAGAATCAAAGCCCCATTTTTTTTTTCTACACACAGCTCCCTTCCCTGTTAATACCACAAATCCAAAGTAACTCCCTCACTTTAAATCAGCTTTAATCACTCTCTTTATTAGTTTTCCTTTTTTAATTAAAATGTCCATGAATGTTCCTGCACACTTATTCAAGGAACAGGAGAATCAAAAACAGAGGGGAAAAACATCCACAAGGCCGCTTCTGTCTAATCTCTTCCGATGTGATTTTAAACCAAGTATCGTCACAGTTTCACAAAAGGTTTTAGTCCATGTGTTCATCGAGACAGAGCAGGGAGCTTTGAAACCAAATTAAAACAAAATTCTAACAAAAATCCAAATTCACAAAATAAAACCATTCTATGCACAAAGATAATATGCACAGTAATGTATGCTAACATGAAATACATTTCAAAACATTTCAAAACAATGACATTTCCCCCCTTTTACAAAAAAAAGTGAAATAGAATAAAATAATACAAATAAAATCAACAAAATGAGAAAAATAAGCCCTGCTTATAAGGATCTGATTGAATCTCCCATAATTTTGCCTCCACCTCCTCCCCAATGGATGCAAAAGAGGCAATGGGATTGGATGAGCACCTGCTCAGGGGTGAAAGGTCACGCCCCCTAAAATTGGAAAAGGAGGGATGAGATTGGTTGTGGAAAGGTGGAGGTGGGAGAAGCTTCATTTCTTCTGAGGAGTACTGAGCTTCTGCATGCCACGGATCCTGTCCAGCAATTCAGCTACAAACTCCTAAAGAGGGGGAAAAAACAACAACAACAAAAACTTAACAAATTTAACAGAGGTGGGCTGTTGGCACTTAAGATTCTGCAGATTTTCACATGATTACAACAGTCTAAGTACAAATCACCTATCTGTGTTTATTCTCATTACAACGAGAATTATACTACGGGGCCGTTGAATGCTTGAATCTGATTGGTTGACAAATCAGTGTGTCACAATCTACAGTGAGCAGTTATTTTCAGGGAAACGCACAGCTAAAGTAGTTAGTAGACAGTGGTAACCACAGTATAAGCAGAATAACTGATAGCAGGCTGTTGAATTATTAGAAAATGTTGTTGTTTAAATGAGTAAAATTGAAATATCTTTGTCTAAATTGATTCTGCTAACAATATGTGCATAATTTGCCTGCTCTTCGATATGAGAATGTACTCACTTCAGTAGGTTTATAACAGTCTACAAGCAGTTCCTGTTGGACAAATAAGAGAGAAAAAAAAAAGTCATTCAAATGTAAAATCTGTTAAAAACTGAATATGTAATAGAAAATGTGATAAAATGCTGAATCTGTCATTCTTGAGAAGGATACCTTGACCCTTGCAGCACGGTCTACATCATTCTCCATGTCCAACAGTTCATCCACATCAATCTCCAGCTCTGGAATCGCCTCCTCCTGTGACACAGAAGCATAAACAACATGAAGGGAAAGGAAATGATGATCTGTTTGGATCAAAGATACTCGAAGTACAATCTAACTGGAAATTACACAACTATTCTTAGTAATTCCTTACAGCTCGAAGAAATTCTGCAGTATTCCCAGAAGGAAAAGTAACCCAGTGAGGAAAGAGTAACTAGGCAAAGACAATGTGATGCTGGTTGCACAGAGGTTTCTGGAATGTTTGTGTGTGTGTGTAAGTGTGTATGGAGATCTGTCTTTAAGGCAGTTACATAGCATTTCCTTGTTAAAAGCCCATCAGAGTTGATGAAGGCCGGTGTAATGCTGCCTTGTCAACACTAGGGGTATCTCTTGTGTCACACAAACAGTTAAAAGTCAGTCGTTGGGCCAAACCATGCTTCATACAAAATTAAGTCATCCAGGTTGTTTGAAGATCAGCACAAAGAGAAGAAATTTCTAAGCTTTTTTTTTTTTTTTTTTTCCAGTTTGATTAAGGCATGCTTCCATTTGTTTAACTTTCCACTTTATCACTTCTGTGGAATTTATTAATGGTTATGTTACTCATTGATATGTGCAAAGATCAGTGTCTACTTGCCCTAGAATGTACTACAAATGTCCAGACTGTGTAATATTTTGGGGGGGTATTAATGATTTATACAACAAATAAAATGATACAACCTGTGAAGCTTATCTATTTTTTTTTTTTTTTTTTTTTGTATAAGTTATACAAAAATTACAAACACTTCTGTTCAAAAGTTTGGGTCGGGTCAGTAAGATTATGACGGGATAAATAAATAAATAAAAAAGTAATATATATACTGCATTCAGCAATATTGATTTAGATTTTTGTTTTAATTCCCCATTCTAAACTAAGGATTAAAACCGGTTTAAAAAGTTTACTAAAATAAGTATTTCCATATCGACTTGTCCTAGTATGCTATACTGCTTGCATGTAGTCTGATGCTGCTATTAATCCTGCTGTCTGTCTGCCCATCCATCTTAAAATAGATCTACTGTTTGATGATGAGGATGTCATTAATTGACTGTTAATATATAAAAGATGTGACTGGCAAGTCATTTAATCATGAGCAAGACAGAAAATCAAGACTGAAAAAGAGAAGAGAAATAGAATAGAGTAAGTAAACTTTGGAGACCAAATGTGATTTTGCACAGATTCAGATAAGCATGTTTGTTTTGAGAAATACCGTCGTGTTTGGCTATTTTTATCGGTCCAGTTCACATATTTGGCCTTGGGCTGTAAGCAAGGCACTGGCCATTAAACATATCCGTCTGCTTCTTTTTCTTAAGTCAGACGCCTTTGACTCTCTCCGTTCGCAAGCAACTTCCCTAATAGCTCTCATTTAAATCAAAACCCTGATTCAAATTCAAATTCAAACACTATCTCTCTCTGTGAGTTTTAGTTGTGTTTCCAAAAGCAAAAATCCAATTGTGCCAGTGGAGGCTCCAAACCTCAATTATACGCTGCTGTATTTTTGTCGTCTCGTCCATTTGGCCTCCCAATTTGGTTTCTTTCTATAAAGTTGTCTCTTTCAATAAAGACTAGCTAATATATCTCTCTCTCTCCACAAAGCTATAAATGGTCTTCACAAGACTCATACCACCCCCACCCCCCTTTTCTCTCTCACGTTTCCTCTCCCCCTATTCTGCAAACATTTGCTCCCTCAGAGCCTTTTCCAAAACACACTTCATCTTTCTCTTCCAGACACACACACTCACAAGCCTTATGAACACGCATAAGCTCATTGTGGTTTTGGTGCAGTGACTCATACAGCATATTAAAATATCGTCTGTCTAGAGAAACAAGCGCTGAAGCGAGGAACATAAAACTGCCCATTGCTTCACAATGGAAAATCAAAAGGCACTTGCAAAAACAGGACTATTTCTAGAGCTGAAGCTTTTTTTTTTTTTTTTTTCATTCAAATGCTCTCTTTCTTGTGCTCAATGCTACTATCAGTACTTCATCTTTTCACCAGTCTTTTCCTCCCCCTTGGTTTGAGCTGCCCAGACCAGCTGTCATTGCACCTGCCTGAATACCCCTTGCCCAAATCTCTCTCTCTCTCACCAACACAAGCACACACACACTACAGTTCATTCAGGCACACTGATATTGCCATGGCACCGTCACATGTCAATGAAAGCTTTAATTGCTCTATTGAATTAACAAACCTTCAATTTGTGTCTACGCCTGAGTAGTGCACATATGACTAGGGTGCACGAGTACACTGGAGCGAACGAGCTGTAAAAGCCACTTGAGCTGGCTGTTAGGGGATGGAATGTGAAACAGTAAGTGTGTGTGTGTGTGTGGACACTGAGACAAAGAATGCAAGGCACAACATGTGGGCACCATGTGCTACTAGTCACTCAGAGAGACGAGAAAAAACAAAGATAAAAAAAAAAAAAACAGTAAATCCGAAATAGAAAGCCGAGCAAAAGACAAGATATACTAACTAACTAATATATATATATATATATATATATATATATATATATATATATATATATATATATATATATATATATATACATACATATACACACACGTACATATACATACATATATATATATATATATATAATTAAAAAGCTTCTCATTATCAACTAGAGATTAATTATTTGAACCGAGTCAACATGCACAGACAACCAATTAATGGTCATTTAGCCAATGCTTTTATCCAAAGTGACTTACTTGTAAGCAGCACAGACCCCTGGGTAAAGGGGTTAAGTACCTTGCTAGAGACTGATCTACATTTTAGTTTTTGACTGATACTGAGTATTTTATTTATTTTTTTATGTTTAAAAGGCCTATAACATTTGTTACGTCATTTAGCAGATGCTTTTAACCAAAGCAACTTACAAATGAGGAACTTTGCAAGCAATAATAGCAAATGACAACAATAGGTGATGTACCGCACAAGTTTCAGGATTAAGCTTGACTAGACTAATACAAAAACTAGAACAGAAGTTGAAAGGGAGAACAGTACAGAAATGAAAGAACAAGCAGATTTCTATATGATGTATTAGGAAGTACCATTATGGTTCAAGTTACAGGTTTGTAAAATATAATGCAATATTTCATTTTTTCATGTGTAGTTTAAGAAAAAATAGCTCCTATGTAAAAATGAGAGTAATTATTCAAACAATAATTTAGTTTCCATGTGTTGAACCCACATTTGGCGTCTTCCAGCCCAGATCCAACTTTTACACTTACTACAGACAAAAAAAAAAAAACTATGTAGTTATATATTGTTCAAATATGTCATTTAAAATGCATAATATTCTATTTGCAATGCACACTTGTTGTGTAAGAGCTCCCAGTTGTTCTTTAAGTAATCCTAAATCAAACAGTGCTGTCAGCAACTCAGACACATGGGAATACAATTTCATTCTGTTTACTCTAGTATGAGATCCAACAGCGATCAGGGCCACATACAGTGGCATGCGAAAGTTAGGGAACCCCCTGCAGAATCTGTGAAAATGTTTATCATTTTAACAAAATAAGAGAGATCATACAAAATGCATGTTATTTTTTATTTAGTACTGTCCTGAGTAAGATATTTTTCATAAAAGATGTTTACATTTATTCCACAAGACAAAACAATAGCTGAAATTATTAAAATAACCCCCTGCAAAAATTTGGGAACCCTTGGTTCTTAATACTGTGTGTTTTTTGATGGTTGTTCATGAGTCCCTTGTTTGTTCTGAACAGTTAAACTGAGCACTGTCCTGCGGAATCTTCAGTTTTCCAGCATCTTTTGCATATTTGAACCCTTTCCAGCAGTGGCTGTAAGATTTTGAGATCCATCTTTTCACACTGTGGACAATTGAGGGACTCAAACACAACTATTAAAAAAAGTTTCAAACATTCACTGATGCTCCTGAAGGAAACACGACGCTTTAAGAGCTGGGGGGGGGGGGGTGAAAACTTTTGATCAGTATGTCCAATTTAAAAAAAACAAACATTTTTTTCCCATTTAGTACTGTCCTTCAGAAGCAACAGATGATACTTGCATGTTTCCCAGAAGACAAATTAAGTACAATTTACCTTGATCTTCAAATTCAAAAAGTTTTCACCCCCCGGCTCTTAAAGCGTCGTGTTTCCTTCAGGAGCATCAGTGAATGTTTGAAACTTTTTTAATAGTTGTGTTTGAGTCCCTCAATTGTCCACAGTGTGAAAAGATGGATCTCAGAGTCATACAGCCACTGCTGGAAAGGGTTCAAATATGCAAAAGATGCTGGAAAACTGAAGATTCCGCAGGACATGGACGATTTTTCTGAAGAAAAGTGCTCAGTTTAACTGTTCAGAACAAACAAGGGACTCATGAACAACCATCACAAAACAAATAAACAGTCACGGATCATCCAGGTTCCCAAACTTTTGCAGGGGGTTATTTTAATAATTTCAGCTATTTTTTTTTTGTCTTGTGGACTAAATGTAAACATCTTTTATGTAAAATATCTTACTCGGGACAGTACTAAATAAAAAAATAACATGCATTTTGTATGAGCTCTCTTTGTTTGTTAAAATTATTCACATTTTCACAGATTCTGCAAGGGGCTCCCAAACTTTCACATGCCACTGTATATACACAACCTTTCAAAAGGTTGGAATCAGTAAGATGTTTTTAAATAATTAAATACATTTATTCAGCAACAGTTCATACATTTATTTAAAATGGACACATTAAATTGTTCAATTGCAACAGTAAAAACTTCTAAATTGTTACTAAATAAAAGAATCTTGAAAAATGTATCGTGGTTTCCTCAAAAACATTAAGCAGGACAACTGTCTGCAACACTGATAATTATAAGAAATGTTTCTTGAGCAGCAAACTAACAAATTAGAATGATTTCTGAAGGATCATGTGACACTGAAGACTGTAGTAATGGCTGCTGTAAATTCAGCTTTGCTATCACAGGAATAAATTACTTTTTAAACAATATTCAAATAGAAAACACTGTAATAATACTTAACAATATTACTGTTTTTACTGAATATTTGTTCAAATAAATTAGGCCAATATAAGCATAAGAAATCTTACTAAAAAGGTAAAAAAAAAAAACCTTACTGACCCCAAACTTTTGAACAGTAGTGTACATTTCAAATGAACAAAGTCAAAAACTGTGTAATGGAGCATGTATTGCAGGACCAGACTAGGGCTGGCTCGATACCACTTTTTCAGAACTGATACCGATCCGATACCAAAAATTCTGAGTATCTGCCGATACCGATATTGATCCGATACAGCGCAGTTTTTTTTAATCAGTGTAGAATTTCTATGTGTTGACCTGCTCATTACCCTTTTGTGTTTTACACACAATCTACTAAATATAGACAACTTTACTGTAAAGAAAAACAACAAATGAATGAATATGTAATTATAATCTATGACAAAAATACTTTTATAAACTAGGTAAGTGGATAATTCAGTAGCAAAAGTTACTCTAGAAAAACCATGAGTGCACAATAATTTTATAAAATCTAAAATTAGCAAAAAAAAAAAAAAAACTTGACTGACCGATACTGAATATCGGATCGGCGCACCACTAGACCAGACTTCTGACTATCAAATACAGTTTGATCCAACTTTGAAATAAACTGTCTCACAAACTGATTATTCTGATTTCTCAAATCTATAATTGATAATACAAAAAAGTATGGGAGGATCAGACTAGAACTGGTTATTTCTGTGTATAATATTCATCAGCCAGTGAGTGAATGAACTGTGGGCGGTCTGTGGCCTGTCTGAGCTTAAGACTAAGTGCTTTGTGTCCATGTGAGTCAACGCTTTGGTCAATGTGCAGGTGTGTTGAGTTGCTTTAGTCAGAACATGTCTATCCTGGATTTATGGATGACTGCATTCATGTCTGGAGATGTGTGTCTGTGTTCGTGTGACCTTTATAATTCAACATATGAGTGTATGGGCATCTACAGGTCTCTTGCAGTCATGAATCTGATGTGACATTATGAGAGCAGAAGCGTCTTGGACTCAGCGATGCTTTGACCTACATTACACAACTGTCTTCATCACTGAGGATGAGAATGATGGCAATATGGGCCCAGTGGGGCCCTTGAGGTGCCAGACATAACTTGAACTTAGCCAAAATGCTTTCAGTTCCTGCATGTCCTATCCAAAACAGTGACAAGAGCATTAGATAATAAAAATAAAAAAATTCCAAGCATAGCACAGAAGTTGCAATTCGATACGCGTTAAAACATACAATATTCTGGATAAAGATAAACTCTATCAATGTAAAAAATATATGGAAAACATCACAACTAATGGAAGCATTTACAAAGGAAGTAAACTAGACCAGTGTTCCAGAGGGTTTAAAAGACATGTCGATCATGTAGTTTTGTAAATCATCCTTTTGAGGTGGGAACACTTGTCTAAATAGATACATTTCTAGTTATGTGTATACGCAGTTCCCACGAGTAGAGTTTACTCCATGTAAACAGTGCTTTAGACCTCCTTGTGATTTACAGACAGTTACCTCGCATGCTATTGTAATATTATTGATGTATTTTGAAAAAGTTACTAGGTTACATCATCATGACAATGAAGTCAAAATTGGACAGAACTTTACATAGGCAAGGTCAGGAAACAATTCTATTATATTAAGGCCTGTTCACATAAAAAACAATAACTATCTTAGCTCCTACAAGAATGAATGCTCTGTTTATTAAAAGCACTGCAGTTATGTCTTCTGCAACTAAATGCTTGAGGTCTTAAAAGCTAGGTGCATTCGAACAGTCAATATATATTTTTTGTTCATCAAATGTTCTGAAAAGTGATTCTAACAGTATTGTTGGATTCTGTGTTATCGTTTTAGTTGTGGTGTAAACTCCATTATTCTCATAGAAATAGACAAAATTTTAATAATTGTTCTAGCTAAAATCATTCTTAAAAAAAGTTTGAAAAATACTAATGGACTGGTCAAAATGATCAACGTTGTGCCACAGATGTTATTGACAGGACCTGTAATAAAACCCCAGAACATCCTCTGAGTTTCACATGACAAATGAGAAGGACAGAGATTGACGTCATGAAGGGCAAAAGAGATCAACAACATTCAACTGCCAGTAATCAATTAATACCTCATTTATCATGCAGAAGATGAAGCAAATCACTTTTTTGTTCATTGGCTGGATAAATAATCTGCCACAAATTCAATTAATTATCAGTAAAACTTATCAACTGAAACTAATTGAATGACGTTTGCTGAATAATTGAACAATGACACGAAGCTGCCTTGTACTTAAAAACTGAAGTTATTAACTTAAGTAATTCAAAATAAAACCAAAGATTCTTCAATTTGCAATACTGACACTGGCTTTTCTGTTTATTTCTATATTGTATGTCGTACTGTATAATTACTATATATCTATGGGTTTATTTGTGTAATCACAAAAAGTATGCACAATTTGTTAGATTAAACAGACAGCGCATACCCAAATGATACATCTTACCCTACTCTTGCCTAAAATTTTAACAAAGTTGTCGATGTGTCTTTTGTTTAGGTGAGTTTGAAGTGACCCATCCATCTGAGCACATGTTGTACTACATTCTTTACGCTCTGATGCAAGTATATATTTGCTCAGCGCTGACAGAGATATTTATGCCTGATAGCTGATATCTGATCACATATTCAAGTGCCAGCATTTCTACATGTGGCTGATGACTGAAGGGGTTTCCGCATGATCTCTGTCAAACTCTGATGCCATGATAAGATCAGGGAACAGAGATAAAGAGGATAGAAGAGTGAGACAGAGTGAGAACCTGTGATCAGACAGGAAGAAGGAAATGAGTAGGCATCAGACAATCAGTTCCACACATTTGAATTTATCGATAAATCTAAGAGCCTTTATACCCACACATTCTCTCTCTCTTTCTCTCAGGCTTGTACTGTGAGCATATGCAAAAAGTTGCTTAATATTACCCAGGAGACAAATTATGTTTGAGTCCAGGTGTGCACATTCAACAGCTCTCATCATTGCACAACAATATCCAACATAACTGGAGGAGTAATTCCAGAATTGCCTTTAGATATTTTATCTGTTGGTAAAAAAACCACATCCTGGGCTGCAAGAGCAATACGCAGAAAGAAAAAAAATTATTCATTTCATGATGTGTGGACTATGTGAGTAAATACATGTGTGGATAAAATGGTTTAAGATGGCATGACATTGATAGCCGAGAAAAGAGACATGATGATGAACATTGCTGACGTCTTAGCTGTCTGAAACAAAGGAACAAGACACAGCAGAGTCTTTTTAAGACCAGGGACGCATAGCGATAAATGGCTAATCCCAAGATGGGAAGGGTTCAGTTTGACAAAGTAGGACATTTAACACAAAACAGGCTTTGCATGAAGATATGTGAGGGGGAACGATTAAAGAATGCTTACAAATAGACAAGAAATTCACATTTGGGAATCTTCAAATGGGAACATTTAAAAAGAAGTGTTTCCATGTTTAATCCATCAATTGAGGTTGGAAATGAATGGTTTATCAGTAAGAGCAAAATACACAATATCACCAGTGCCACTGAAACAGAGTCTGGCACAGACCACAAGAAGGAGGTTCTGCCCACCAATGGAGAAGAAAACTAATTCCGGTTACTAGTTATCCCTTCATTTCTATGGTCAACTAAACAAAATAATCTGCAATTTGCCTTATTTTTCAACATGGAAGTAAGCTTCTTCCTGTGAATGTGTTCTTATTCATTAAACCCTGCAGACCTTAGTCATGGTAGCGTCATACCTAATTAAGTTGATAGCAATGAAACCGAAGTACAGTGGGGTCAAAAGATTGTAATGTTGTTTAACCACATACCAACTCTCTGTACACCAAAACTCCATAAAACAGTTTTGAAAGTTCTAAGTTTCACAGTGCATTCAAGTCTATCCCTTTACAGCTTTGTTAAGTTCAATATGGCATTGAACCTGATTAAGGTCAATAGGTAAATAACCAGAAGGTTAACGGTGCACTAAATGATAAAGAGTGCAGTATACAAAACTATTTGCTCTACAAACCAGTGTGCTTAATATGGCTATAAACAAATACTAGTTTGCAACATAAAGCAGCATAATTTTGTACTACTAAAATAATTGGCCAAAGAAAGAATCAAAGAAAGCAGTGCTCAGCAAATTCCATTCATGTAATAACACATACAATTGCTATAGTATTATAACGTTCAGGTGAATTCTAAACTAAAGTAAGAGAGATGAGAGGTCTCAAGTCAAATCTAAAACCTACAGAAATCTGCTCTGAATCGTTAACTCTCCACCTCAAACAGCTCACTTTACTAACCTCTGATCTATCTCATGTAAACACACACAGTGCTGTACTATTGATTTATTCTCAGCGCTGGCTGCAGTCTGACTGTATGACAGACAGCAATGGTGCTAACTGAAAGCTGGGAGAGGAGGACTAGGGACACATGACGCACCAGGAGAGAGGCCTCTGGCTGGGCTGAAGTGGGCCAGCGAGGGGTGGGGGTGTATTTCCACACACCCACTGACTCTCATCACACATTGGGGGCTTATCAGCAGATAACACACTGACGAATACACACGGGAGTAAGCAGGCCTTTTTCCTTTCATTAGAACAAAAAAAGACATTTTACCTTTATTAAAACAACAGCAATGCTATAAAGAGAAAGGAACCGATCTTTTGTTGGTCTTTTCTTTAAAAATAGTTTATATCATTATATATTACACAAGTAGCTTAGATTGTAGAGTGTTAGAGTGTAGGGGTGTAATGAGGGGGGATGGAATCCCCCTGGTTGAAAAAAAATGACATAAAGCATCCCCTCAGTAAAACTACCATCCCCCTTACCATTCCCTTTGGATCATTAATGTGTATTATGTAAATGATGTGATTATGTATCATGCAAATGTTAAAATTATCTACTTATGATAATTTACGAAGTAAATAGCAGCCGTTGGCCAATCAGAACTTAGTATTGTAACAAGCTGCGCACAAGCTGAAGCAAGTCTTCGTCATTTTTTTCTTACAAAATGGTTCAAGCGCAACTTTTAAAGTTCTTTAAAAAGAAGACAACAGAAGGTATGATTTTTCCTTGATTAGAATTTAAAGACATTCCCTGACATAATGTTATTGTGCTGTATGTGTGACAGGGACTGGAGAGCTGACATTATCGAGTAGCCCATGTCACGCCCAACTTTGCAAACAAACAAGCAAACCAAAACTCCTCTTGAGAGTCCAAAAGTATTCACTCCGCAACCTATTCAAATGCAGTTAGAATGCCCTTTCAATTATATTAAAAGTATTTTCTTTTTATATTCATTGCACAAGCAATGTTTTGCACATGTGCACAAGCACAAATGTGCTAGGCTATTAATTTTATACAACAGTGCAGAGCGACACGGTGTTTTGTTTCTTGAATGAATCTGTTTTTGAACGAATCAAGTGAGCCGGATTCAAAGGTCCATTCCGATGAACTCGCTTGTTTTGTTTCTAATTGAATCAGCCGTTTTGAATGAATCGTTTGATTTGAATGATTAACTTATTGGTGGTTTTATCCATGACAGGCCTAAACCAGCCAAGGTGCCAGCTCAAAAATACATTCAGCAAAATATTGCTTAATTATCAGTATTGACCAACATTCTTCCATTTCAGTCCCCAGAAGGAAAAAAAGCTTATAAATAATTTTATAAGGCAAATTTAGTAAAGCAAATTTTTCATGAAATTGTAAATTGGGACAAATTTTGTAATCATTGTGTAAAATTAGCCAAAGAAATTGACCATAAAATAATATTATTATTATTATTATTATTATTATTATTATTTTTTTTTTTTTTTTTTTTTACAGTTCGACCACTGGTTGTAAATGGTACACATGGGCCTATTCAAACCAAAACAAAATTTTTGGGGTCTTTCGGTTTGGTATGCATCATTCAATTTTTTCAAGAAATTCAAATAATAAATGCCGCTTTGGCGCTCTTTGAAGTGGCGTGACAGATCGCTGTATAAATGCCTCAGCTCTAATGGCAGCGCGGAGCACGAGTGAGTGTGATCATCCCTTCATCTTTACTACTAGTTTTAACATGAAATAAACATGAATGAACAAATCATGCCTCAGGTAATGACTCAATCAGTGTTTCAATTGTGGAAAGATGCTAGAAAACAAAATGTCACGTACCATTTCATTTACTCCAGGCAAGTCATGAGTGTCTACAGCTCCTTATTTGCTACAGAAATTAAGTCTAGAGCATTTTGAGAAATATTAGATATACTTCATTATATTTTACTTTACATGTGAGTGATGTCTTAATGTATGTTTAATTAAATATTTTATGAAACTAGTTAAGACAGCCAAATGAATACATTTCAACAACAAATAGAAATTGTATAATTTAGAAGTTCATTTAAAAACTACTTTGTGTAATTTACATGTTTGCATACAAATGTTTAATTTGAGTGTCGATTATTACAGTTAATAATTATTACATAAATAGTAGCCTAATTGAATTAAAGTTTGGGCTCTGTTGTTTAATTGTAAGTAACCTTATAGTAATGTAAAAGGGCTCCCTATAGTTTAGAGCAGAAGCTGAGTTAGATTTTTATCCCTAAGAAAATTTTAATTGTAATTGAATTTATTTAAAAGAAAAAGCTATTTCTTCAGTAAGCCATTGTTTAATACATACAAACAAATATATATACACGATGTCAAAATCGATGGACGTACCAAACCGTCATGTTTATGTAGCGTTACACCCCTATATGGAAATTAAATTAATGAATTATTGTAAACAAAATTGTAAACATTATGTAGCAAATACCATGACCTCGAGGGAGGGAGAGCATGCTTTATACAAGAGACCAAATCATATGGGAGCTGTTCCCATAGAGATACTGCAGCTCATCTTCACACAAACACAATATGTACAGGCCACTACACATCTGATCTTCCACTTCCTTCTTGACAAAAATGCAAGGAAAAGAGAATCACAAACAGCCATTAGAGAAAAGAATCCAGATGGACTGAGAGAGTCTGTAGTGACAAAGAAAAATGTAAGAGCTAGTAGTGATTGGATGGATTGTTGAGTCTGTGACAAGCAGAGAGGCCTAATTAAGATAAACCATAATGACCTCACACAATGAAAGAAATCACAATCAGTCCACAAGCTTAATCAACTGGCAAACCCACAGAAATGTTAAGAGATTTAAGACTGCTAAAAAGCAAGCAGTATATTTTGGCTCGGTCTCAATTCATCTCCCTTAATCTGAATGGAAATCATTTACACTCTCTGGCATCCTCTCTTTCAGGATATGTGCAACCAAAGTAAATGTCTGATTATTCAGCATTGGAGTGTGGTGAGTAAATATAGAATTATCTCTAAAGTAGAATTCCATATTTTTAGCAACAGTTTTTAACATAAGAGCAGGTGTGGCCAGTTTTAACTTAAATGTGAAGCTTCCGGTATTGCCCACTTCAGTTCTGTAGCTGTACAAAAAAGTACTGCAAACTGGTAAACGTTATCATATTAATTTAATACACTACTTACATAACCATGAACACACGTTTTTGTATCACACTTAGTTAACATTTACTGCACTTTTTATTCTTTTGTTATTTACAACCCGAATTCTGGAAATGTTGGGATGTTTTTTTAAATTTGAATAAAATGAAAACTAAAAGAATTTCAAATCATATGAGCCAATATTTTATTCACAATAGAACATAGATGACATAAGTGTTTAAAGTGAGAAATTTTACAATTTTATGCACAAAATGAGCTCATTTCAAATTTGATGCCTGCTACCGGTCTCAAAATAGTTGGGATGGGGGCATGTTCATCGCAATTCATCTGCGATTCTGAGTGTGAATTGCGTAGTTTGTCTCTAAAGTAGAATTCCATATCTCCATACAGCTCTGTGTAGATTTAATATATCGTGCAGCCCTAGTTTATAGGGATGCACGATACTGGATTTTGCCGATATGTGATATGCCGATATTTTTCAAATCATTTTGTCCGATACCGATATATGTCCTTTTTGTTTGGAAACAACAAGTCTCTCCTGAGCAGAAATTATAAGCAAAACATTTTTAATTTTGGTAAGTTTTTAACAAGAACTTATTTGTTAGAATTAAATAAACCATAATGAAGGTTTTTTTGACAGCACACTGAAGCTTTGAAAATAACTATAAATAAACAATATATTAATCGCTGCATTTTTTTCCCCCAGACATCAATTATTGCTTTATTTAATCAGAAACAAAGTCTAAATGTTACTTGTATTGGGTATTTTACTTTTAATTTAATTAGAAGTAGGCCAACAGCTCCCCCCTACAGATTATTACTGTTTACCCTATCACACACCGAACGCACATCATTCTGTACATGCTTTCACAGATTAAATGCAGCGATCCAAAAGAGTGAATTTAACGATCAATCAGATTTTAGACGAAACTTTGCTTCAAGAATGAGCCACACTGCTGATATGATCTAATCACTAGCACACCCTGAGCACATGTGAGTTAATGTATTTCTCTTAACGGCAAGACATATCGGCATAATTTTTCATATCGGGCCGATGCAGATATTTACATTTAAAGCCATTATCGGCCAATTCTGATATCAGTCTGATAATATCGTGCATCCCTACATGTTTACCATGGTGTTGCATCTCCTCTTCTTTTCAAAACAGTTTGAAGACGTCTGGGCATCGAGGTTATGATTTTCTGGAGTTTTGGTGTTGGAATTTGGTCCCATTCTTGCCTGATATAGGTTTCCAGCTGCTGAAGAGTTTGTGGTCATCTTTGACGTATATTTCCTTTAATAATGCACCAAATGTTCTCTATAGGTGAAAGATCTGAACTGCAGGCAGGCCAATTCAGCACCCGGACTCTTCTACTATGAAGCCACGCTGTTGTAATAGCTGCAGTATGTGGTTTTGCATTGTCCTGTTGAAATACACAAGGCCTTCCCTAAAATAGACGTCGTCTGGAGGGGAACATATGTTGCTCTAAAACCTTATATATAACCTATATACCTTTTAGCATTCATAGTGCCTTCCAAAACATGCAAGCTGCCCATATAGTATGCACTTATGCACCCCCATACCATCAGAGATACTGGCTTTTGAACTGAACGCTGATAACACGCTGGAAGGTCTCCCTCCTCTTTAGCCCAGAGGACACGGCGTCTGTGATGTCCAACAAGAACGTCAAATTTGGACTCGTCTGACCATAGAACACTTTTCCACTTTGAAACAGTCCATTTTAAATGAGCCTTGGCCCACAGGACACGACGGCGCTTCTGGACCATGTTCACATATGGCTTCCTTTTTGCATGATAGAGCTTTAGTTGGCACGGCGGATTGTGTTTACCGACAGTGGTTTCTGGAAGTATTCCTGGGCCCATTTAGTGATGTCAATGACAGAATCATGCCAATGAGTGATGCAGTGTCGTCTGAGGGCCTGAAGATGAGGAGCATCCAACAAAGGTCTTCGGCCTTGTCCCTTATGCACAGATATTTCTCCAGTTTCTCTGAATCTTTTGATGATGTTATACACTGTAGATGATGAGATTTGCCAAGCCTTTGCAATTTGACGTTGAGGAACGTTGTTTTTTTTTTTTTTTTTTTTTAAGTATTCCACAATCTTTTTACACACTCTTTCACAGATTGGAGAGCCTCTGCCCATCTTTACTTCTGAGAGACTCTGCCTCTCTAAGACATCTCTTTTATAGCTAATCATGTTACAAACCTGATGTCAATTAACTTAATTAGTTGCTAGATGTTCTCCCAGCTGAATCTTTTCAAAATTTCTTGCTTTTTTAGCCCTTTGCTGCCCCCTTGCCAACTTTTTTGAGACCTGTAGCAGGCATCAAATTTGAATGCTCATTTAGTGGATAAAAGTGTAAACTTTCTCAGTTTAAATATTTATGTTCTCCATGTTCTATTGTGAATAAAATATTGGCTCGTGATTTGCAAGTCTTTTAGTTTTCATTTTATTCAAATTTAAAAAAAACGTCCCAACATTTCTGGAATTCAGGTTTTATACAAGTTAATGAATCTCGCACATTCACATGAAATAGCTCACTTCTGCATAAAACAATATGCATGGAAGAAATGATCATACAATTTAAATTATATTTAAATACCAGTCTGTCATATCAGATACTCCATGCACAGTTCAAACAATTTGTTTATGTCACAATTATTTAATATGCAAAAGTACAAGTAAAACTCTCCTCAAAGATAGGCCTGTCTAGACATAACTAATCATTCTCTGATAAATCTCCGCACACTTATGTTACAGATTTATAGTTATAACATTAATCAAATCCAGGTAACAAAACATAGTGGCCATTCAATAAGTCCTGTTCCAACTTCCTGTTTCAATAGAAACAATATAGGACAGAAAACTGTTCATAAAACCATTTTTCTGTGTTTTTTGTGTGTTTAAACATCTAGTTGGTTTTCTGTTTCCATAGCATATTTATTTCAAAGCTGTTAGAGATGTTAGAAAATGATTTCCTGAGCTGAATAAATAATAAATAATATTAAAATAAAAACAAATCATTAGTGACCACTAACCAACATCAGAGAACCATGAACATGCAGATGCGTTTGGTAAATATTAAAATACTGATTTCAAACCTCACTAGATAATTCAAGTAAATATTTTAGGTTAAATAAACAGGCTTCAAAAATTAGAACTGATGTACGCTATTTTATAAAATATCATGAGACTTCGAACCAAATACATTGTACAAAGATGTGTGCTTTAGTCTTTATAAAACTGGCTATGTGGTCATTCTTTCTAAAGATAGAACATGTTGGAGGGGGAAAAGAGAGAAAAGGCAGAGGTGATAAGAGAAACACCAACAGGGCAACACCTGCTAGCTTCTCTCTCTTTCTCTCGTCTGTTGTTTCTGGAGCGGAATAAAGCAGGCAAGCGTTCATCATATTCCCTAGATCAGAGCACTTTAGGATATTCAGTCTGGGCGTCTGCAAGTGTGTGTGCGCATGTGTTCTTTATTCATACTTGATTGAAAGTCCAATTCACTATAAGTCACCCACAATTCCACTAATCCACCAAGTACTTCCAAAACAGGGCCCTTCCATTAACAAGAGTTTTTAGTAACAGCAAATATGGCCGACAAAAACTGAAAAGAAACATATACTTCTGCATAATCCAGCCTTTACATGAAGCTAGAAATCAAAGAGGGAAATAGGAAACAGTCACTGTGCTCTGCTGCTCTAGTTTCTGTAATTACAGGTTTCTAGCGGTAATTAAGTCGAAACCCTTTAGACTAATGAAAGTGTTTCGGTATCATTAAAAGACTGAAGGGTATATATTGCTGTGACTACACCCATTGACCTAATATATGGCTGGTGATGTCACAGGTACAGTCCAGGCCCTGCAGACGCGTTTGCGTTGTAGAGATTGGTCTGAATGTTTCAGAAGGGATGAGAACTGATATAAGGAGATTTGTTTTTTAACACAGAATTACTTAACTGGATTATAAAGAAGCTAAAGAGCCAGACAGTCTGTCTGTTTGCAGAAGTTATCTTAGTTCACTTTGCTGAATCCTCTGCTCTTGAATTAGGCTGTGTACAAAAGGCAAAGCTATTTCCAGCCAGATCAGAGCCCTTTTACATAACGATCACTGAGTGACCAACGGAAAAGGCAAGAACTGAAGACATCCTTTTGCGGACGTTCAGATCAATAAGTCTCTCTAGGTCCATAACTGAGGACCATTTAAAATGGTTTGTGGTTCACTTTTCGAGAAAAGAACATAATAATGTAGATCGTTTATAACACAAGATGATTTTATTGAGATCATTTGAGAGGTTACTAACTCTTAGGTTACAGTGAGGATAGTAAGGCATCAGCATTAGTGTGTATACTCACCTCTCCCTCTCTGTAATTAGATTCTGTGATTAGTGGGTATGTAAATATACAGTTATGTAAACGGTAGAATGTCGAATTAGATGTTGAGCAAATTAAGACAATGGCTGCATCCAAATTCACACTCTCACTAAGAACAAATCATATACTACACTGGTGATGGGAAAGAATTTAGTAAGTGCACCAATATTGTGCCACTACTACATTATAAAATAACATATTTATACTGCTATATCTGCTTGATATATATTTTGGGCTTCTAGCTAAATACATTACCTTTAAATTCATTACTTAACTGTAACGACTCATGTTTCTTGACCCTTAACCAAAAGGTCTAAAAGAAAAAAAACAGAAGCTGCTTCTACTCTTCAGGATGTACCATATGTGAATGTAAACACAGGGCATGATATGATTATGAGGATGTGCATCTAATATAATAATGTATATGTCAGCAGTAATTATAAATTAAAATTAAGATAAGATAAATACAAAAACAACGTAAGCAAAAGTTCCCATGTCAAAACATGACAAATCATGAGATATGAATCTAAAATATGAAAAAGGTTTGGTAGGTAGTGTGTTGCATAATGATTCATAATTTTTTACATAAATTCTGAGAAAACTGTGCGTTTACTTAAAGGGAGTGTACTGACCTCAAAAGTGAAAACAGTCAGTAAACAACTGAGAATCTTTTGAGACACATGCAGAGAAATTACTCTGGGTGTTGTTACGAGTTATGTGTACTGCCATTTAAAAGTTTGCAGTTAATATGATTTTTTTCTTTCTTTCATGTTTTGATACAAGTCTCTTATGCTCACAAAGGCTGCATTTATTTTTATTTATTTTATATTTATTTTCATGCATACAACAAATTAAAAATATTGTAAAGTATTAGTATAGATTAAAACAAATAAACAATAAAAAACAAATGCTGACCCCAAAATTTTGAACGGTAGTGTAGTTTGCTTTTACAAATTTCAAACAGACATGCAAAGCTGCTTATTTAAATATGTATTCTGTGTAGTCAACATTATAGACATGCCTAAACCTGTTCTTTCCCCTACACACAAAAACACACATGCATGCAGAAACATGTAGCGCGCACACACACACACACAGGTGCAAAGCGGAGGGGTAGTGTGCCTGTCAGCCACTAGCAGGTGAGGAACTGAAGTATTTCAGGCCTGAGACTGAGTGTAAAGAAGGAAGGAGATAAGAGAACTCAACATGAAGCAAATTTAGAGCCAATAAACAGAGTCACTCAACATCCCGACACAGAAGGACTACACCAAAGCTGAGGTCACGCGACTGTTGTGACCTTTACTGCCTTCTTAAAACATCACAGAGTCACAACATACGCACACGCTTCCTGCAGTTTCGCCTGTCACTGGTATTTCCTTTGGTCATGACTCACGGTTCAGCAGTCTCCATTATGTGGCATCAACCCGATGATCCCAGAAACTGCAATTATCCCTCTCCTTCTCCTCTTAAGCCTGTCAGAAGATCCTTCATCCTCTTTTTATTTTGCCCATTTGCCTTTCTCCTTCTTGTATGGAGAAATTTGCTGATTCATTCCAAAGTGAATGAACTAGTGGCAAACGTGAGTTGTGGACAAACCCTGTTACTTCAACAAGATGAGTGTTTAAATATTTTTAAACGTTTAAACCTAAAGTCCAAATAAGACACTTATTTTGCAATTACAGCATGTGTTAAAAAGTGCAGTTGTATGTAGCAAAGTGTAACACACTGTGTGAGTGTTAATGAGAGGAAGGAGGGGAAAAAAAACACCACTTTGTGCTTCTGGCCAAAGGCACAGCTGTCCCTCTCTATACCTCCCTCCCTCCAAATCTTTCACAGACCGTCTGTTAGTCTCCATCAATGATTGTCTGTTTACTTCTCCCTTGATTTTTGCATCCTCATTTTTTAAACTTCATTTAACACTGCCATCAGTTCTCAATTTCTAAACGACTTTACGTCATTAACCGAGGAGGTCTCAGTTTAACGCAGTGACTCAGTCAATCATGCCCAGAAAGCACAGTAGCTGAGCTTAAAAAATGATTTTCTTGCCTCAAGCTTCACCCTCCCAGTCTGTATTTTTGTTTTCTCCTCCCTTTTATTATCCACAGCAATTTTCCTTAACACCAAGCCACATCTGTAACATTGTTACTGAAGCGTTTCTGTCAAGTCTTTTAAAATACTATACACTCCATATCCAGGGAAACCAAACACTTGCTGTGCAGAAAGTGAGATTATAATGACTTGATTGCTTCTCCCTATGGCAGTATGCCACGCCGGCTCCTTCCACGCCAAAACTCGTATCTTGCTTCTGACAATTTAAGTAGTTTTAAATGAAAAGGATTAAGGCTCTCAAGGGACTGCCACGTCACACATAATTGTTTACTAAAAAGCTAGGAAAGTTGGCAAAGCGGATTTAACATGCTGACATGGGTTTGGATAACGTGAGGAAACAAGAGGGTACGTTTGTTTCTGGTTGTGTGGTTTATAGACTGGGGGAGGGTACGAGAGACATGAGGAGTATACCAAACCACATGTTCATCTCTCTCTTTTTTTCCTCCTGAGACAGGTTTATAGTTAATCTCTTCACTCATCTTTGATTTCATGTCAACGAAGCCTTCACAAACCAGTATTTTAAAAAAAGAGAAAAAAATAAACTTTAGATTTTCCTTTTACTTACACTGAAAAGGAGCCACTTGGCTATCTGAAACACTGCTGCCTCACAAGCCCATAGGAACCGTCAAATTAAAAAGCACAATGGCAGAACAGTGTAAGTAGGCCTACCTGAAGAGTTGTTCATCATGGTTAAATTAAACTTAAAAAAAAAAAAAAAAACTGAGTGGATTATTTGTGTGGTGGTTGTTAGAAGCTAGGACTATATCATAAGTCAAAAGATATTGCACATAATATGTATAGTAGTTGGAAGTAAGTAGTAGCCTATGCACATTTCTGAAGGCGTGGACACAATTCTCGCCACCTGTTGGTGTAAAGATGTAGCTTGCAGAAAAGGTGACTGAATTATTTTTAGTCAACGGAAAAGAATCTAATCTCCGTAATAAATGAATGCGTGTACTAGAGACAGGAGTGGCCTAAGCCATGTTCATCACGGTTCTACAATTTCCCTGCCGAGACGGTATATGGTCCTTCTCACATTTTCCAGACTTTAGACGCTTTTTCATTTAAACTGCGCGCCATATAAAATATTTAACTATTAAGTTACGAGTTCCAGGTTCATCGCCTCACAGACGTTTTCGATCACGGTGTACGTGTTTGTGACGTCACCGCTAGTTACGGGATAACTCGCGCAAGTAGTTAAGAAGTCGAAACACTGTTAACGTAGTAACTAATGCGCTCTCCCTTTAGCGCTTAAAGTCTCTGGAAATAGAATGTGGGTCAACTGCAGATTGACGCTTAAACACACTTACATTCTGTCCTTTGGCTCGTAATGATGTTACAGTGTCTGCGCAAGATAACTTAAGCACTGCTGCAATCACAAAGCGCACTTATCTATGAATATACAATGGGTTCTTGACCAGCTTGTGACTTTATCATTTATTATATAGCCTATTACCCCAATATTGCCTGCTGTTTAATGGTTCTAAACGATTCATAGTCTCGACTAGCTTACTTTTAGACAGTAACGTAGAAGGTTTCACAAACGAGTCTTACCTCACAGTCGTAGAGATCCGTTAGCTGGTCAATAATCCACTCTTCCAAATTAAGTCTCTTTCTCAGTTCTTTCCGGTCGTATTTCACTGTGACCCGTCCTTGCTTGCGGACCGGGGTCTCGGCTTCTTCGGTTGAACCGGGGGGCGTTTGGAAGTAAACGCGAGCTTGCTGGCTCGATTCTGGACTTGTTACCGCCGCCATAGTCCGCTAATATTCTGCGAATAACCCGGCTGATACAGTAGATCAGGTTTTCTTCCCGGGTTTGCTGAGCAGTGTGATTTAAAAGGCCACTAATAGAGCTATTTATTCCTTCTCGCAGAACTCAATGGCATTTGGCAATTATTTAATAATATTTCTAAAGTCATATAAAGTTACTTCTATATTTGGATGTTTGTTTCGCTTGGTCTTGTCACAATCTATCAAGTCGCTAAGCACTTACAGGACTGCAAACCGCGTGTCTCCCTTTGCTTTAGAAAGTAATTAAGCCACAAACGCTCAAATCACTTCAAACTCCAGCGTCTTCCTCGTGGCCCACTGTTTTCCTTCAAATAAAGATGGAAGCCGTTTACAAAGATTTATCCGTTCATTTAAAGAGAAAGGCAGACTTTCCCCCCTCTAATACAAAGCAATAAAAACGAAAACAAACAGTGCAGTGTCCCCCTTCTTTCCTTCTTTTTTGTCCTTCCTTTCCCCCTCCTCTCTCTTCCTACTCTGCTTCCCTCACGAGCGATGTGTATGTAACCCCCTCTGAGCCACGGCTGTCCTTTCTCTCCCTCCCTCAGCCTGTCTCTCTCTTCCTTTCCCTCCCCTAGCTGTCTCTAACGCTGACTAATAAGTTCACCGTCCCTCACTTCAGGCTAAATACAACCAGATAATCCTGTTATTTCAAGTAAGTTGCTAAAATAAGCGAGGAATAAAAAACAAGGTTTCTTTGATAGTGCCCTCTACAAGTGACACTTTTGCACTCTGTTAAAACTATGTCTGCTAGATTTTGAAACTAAAGTGTATGAGGGGAACAATATATTTTACTCATGACTGTTACAGAAGGATCTAGATAACTAGCCAACCCAGAACTTGTTTTCATTTTTTAAAGGTAAAACAACCAGTTAAAGGTATACAAAAAAAAAAAAGTTTTACACTTAAAGAAATAATGTGTTTGAATCACTTTCAGGATGATTTCTTTCCCATAGTTGATAGAAAAGCATTAAAATTCCATCAAAATCCACCCAGCTTTGAGCATTTAAAGTGGTAGAAGACATGTATAGCACGCTCAAATTACACATAATGTTATCGTCTGTTTGTGTGAACAATAACTATCGTTTTTGGCTGTGACCTCCAGACAAACCAGTCTTTTAGTAAAAAAAACAACAACAAAAAAAAAAACATATTATTCCATGTGGAGCGGGTCGCCCCCTCATGGGCGCTACCAAATTGACATCACATGACAAGCCTTGTCAAACAGTTGACTGAGTTACTAATAATGAACCTCTAATATCATACAACAATTTATTGTGACTGAATCTAAAAAAGCCCCATATGTGAATATGTGGTATGAAAACAAACAAAAAGCAACAAAAGATCATTTACAAATTTAATGCATCTAATCACCACTGAAACTATTGGGACAAAAAAGTTAGCTAAACAGTTTAATTTGAAATAATATGCTAGCTTACTACTCTTGCAATTATGACAAAAGGAGAGCAGTATGCCAATTTGATGTTTCAAATTAAGTCGAAACTTACTGAGAGCAGCTTTAAGAAGTAGGCTACAGGATAAGTCTTCCATCCTTTATTAAAATACAAACAAAAGAAAAAGAAAAAGTGGAATGTTGTTAGAATGCTGTAGGCTGATTATAGAGGCTACATACCTCTACTGTGACGTTTTACAAGTGGCATGAAGACAATGAATTATTCAAAATACTGTGTCTGGATCTTACAGTCCAGTAAACCCACTGCATGCTGTGACACAGTTTTACTCATACATGCATTCGTACACATAGACATATGTACAAATATTTGAATAACTGAATACTTTAAGACATTATTATGTATTATTGATCAATTATTATTATTATTATTATTATTATTATTATTATTGATTTTCTGAATTGGGTTAGCATGTGCTAATAAATCTAGAGCAGGTTTGTATTTGTACTCTTGCAACCCTGCTGGTATCAGCATTTTACAATCCCTATACACTAGGTGTGTGAGGGTTAAGTGGGTAAAGCTGCATGTGCAGCATTTGTGACTTGATTCCTGTTTGAACTTGTAATAATCTCCTAAGAAGGGTTAATACTAGAGAAACAGCTGAAAAACACAATAAATCATGTCAGACCCACCTTATGAAATTAAACACTTGTCTTTTACTCACATGTTGTGTAAGATGAATAGTTTTATTATAAAAGGTGAAATGATTGTGTGAGCTTGGTTGAAAAGGAGGGAGGTAAAATGACTCAAAATAAGCCGTTTTTTTTGTCTTCCTCGATTTCCGCAAGAAGTCACCCAAGCAAAAGCTCAAGGTGAGAGTTCAGACACATTCAGTCCTGAGTAATCAAAAATGGCAGCAGTACAAGTCTGAAATAAACGCATGTGCAATATCTATGTTTCTTCCCGGAGTCTGGATTGCCTTTCATTTGACACTGTCCTGTGCAGATTTAAAGACCACATTCTCAAAACATTATTCATGAAAATAAACAATGTAGTTTTCTATGTCTCCGCTTGTCAAACCCTTCCTTAAAAAGCATTTCTCTGAAATCACAACATGATTCATGGTCTTTATGACTGACCCAGTATCAAATGACTACCTCAAAATAAATACTGACCAATACGTATCAAATTACGCAACCAGCACAGAGAAAGACAGTACATCTACTTGGTGTGAATTAACAACCAAGACATTAATCTCAGTGGTGTTACTGCTGCCACCTGGCTGAAGTGAAAGATGGCATCACAACAAACAACAGACAGAGAAAGAGAACTGGCAGAAGAGTGTTAGGCAAACTGAAAATGACCTGTATTAGGGGTATAACAACAGAAAGCCAGTGAGATAGAGATCTGGGGAGGAACAGAGTGAGTGAGGATGTCTGTAGTGGGTGGGGAGAGGAAACAAAAGCGCCATTTTGATGAGAGATTAGTTTGATTAGACCACAGCTGTGGCCATTGAGAGAAACTGAAGGAACGATGAGGAAACCGATGCATTTATAACACAGCTGTTGTGTTAAAATTCAGGCTCTAGCACAGTGCTGCTCATCCTTTATGAGTCCAAGACCCCCTTTGGGTTGCTTTGTTCACAACATTCAAAGGCCTTGTGACTTTTCCAGTTGTTTATAATTTACTGCATAAGGATTAAAGATAAGGATTTTAAACAGAGAGAGAGAGAGAGAGAGCTTGACTTATATATTATGGTTCTTCAGAGGTGGGGAAAAAATGTTGTTGAGTGAAAAAAAAAAAATTAAATAAGAAACATTATTTTAATGCTTGTGTTTATTTTAAATCATCAAATTTTAAGTCATCTTGATGCCTCTTGGAAGATTGCTGAGGCCATCTGGTTGAAAAACATAAATATTCAAACCATTTATAAAATATTATATCAATTGCATGCTATAGATTCATAATACTATATAGCATGTAGCCCTGTGTTTTGAACAAGATTCATTCTCCGGCATGGTTGATCATCTCTATTCCATGTTCTATGTGTATAATATAACACTAGATGGCAACAGTGGACTGTTGGACTGTGGTGGACCTTAAAACAGTCCTGCCTGACTTTAACAAAGAAGCTTTTGAGGAGGTTTCAGAGCTTTTGGCACACATTTCTGCTATCTAAAAAGAAATGTGATCAGCCTTTGCTGCTACTGTAGACTGTGTCAGGGATTTCTCATTAGGTAAAACAGCGAGAAAAGACAAAACAAATAATAAGGAAAGAACTTTGTAGAACGTTCATATGACATCTTTAAATGCCATATTTTAAAATCAGATATGTTCTGGATAAGGATGTGTGTGCGTGCGTGTGTGTGTGTGTGTGTGTGTGTGTGTGTGTGTGTGTGTGTGTGTGTGTGTGTGTGTGTGTGTGTGTGTGTGTGTGTGTGTGTGTGTATGTGTGTGTGTGTGTGTGTGACAAATGAGGACATCAATTTGTATAATGACAAAGGTATGACAGGTATTACAAGGAGAAGGTGACTTTTCCGGACATTACCCCATGTCCCCACTTTTCAAAACGCTTCTAAATCACACAGAATGGAGTGTATTGAAAATCTGAAATAGCACAAAATTTCCTGTAAGGGGTAGGGTTAGGTGTAGGGTTGGTGTAGGCCAATAGCACTTACAGTTTGTACAGTATAAAAACCATTACGCCTATGGGATGTCCCCACTTTTCACAAAAACAAACGTGTGTGTGTTTATGAACTTGTGTCTCTGGGCTAAAATACAATGTGCCTTTGTAAGTGCTTGGCTTTTGGTCAGAAATAGTCTCTGATTAGAGTGACTGGATCACTCACTTATCGAAGTTTCAGTTATCTCTCCTCTCATGACCTTATATTGTCATCTTTCCCTCTCGCTGCAGTGGTTATTTTTCTGCATCAAACTTTCTGTTCCAGCTTTACCAAAGTTGCATGCCCTCTTGAGTCCACAGATCTCATTCTTCACAGCCAGGCTTGTATGACACATTCAGAGCACAGTATAAGATGCCTAGCTGGGCTTGACATCGAAAATACGTGTCTCTCTGTGTGCGGTGAGTGTCCCAAAAAGTAATAAAAGTTGAGAAAATTTGCAAGGTGCACCTTTGAAGGGTCACTGTTTACCTGTCTTTCTGCTTTCTGGCTCTCCCAGGAGAATTACTGTATTTTTTCATCTGGGAAGAGGACACCTGTTCAGGAATGAGGAGGAGAAAGGGGGGCAGTATTAAAGGGTGCTGACAAGCTGGAACCTTCCTGTATGCAGCAAAAAGAAACAGAGAAAGCCTACATGAAGACTGAATAATAGGCTGTTTCTCAAACATCCAGCTG
Organism: Acrossocheilus fasciatus; assembly: GCA_036784905.1. NCBI lineage: Eukaryota > Metazoa > Chordata > Actinopteri > Cypriniformes > Cyprinidae > Acrossocheilus > Acrossocheilus fasciatus. The sequence continues at coordinate 32,325,152 of CM071944.1, forward strand.
ATTCATTTGATTATCACAACATTTTAACTTTAATGTGGTTAGTTTGTTTAGAATTTAATCGAGAGATTTGATCAAACTGGAATGCTGCATCCACGCCTTGTTGAAATGACAACATGTGATGTTCTACTTGACTTGGCAAAACAATCGACGCTTAAATAGGCTGAATCTGCGGCGGTCAGGTGATACAAGTCGTAGCTCTCAGAACATTCCCAGTTTATCAGGTGTAATTACAAGTTACAAGATGGAATCTCATAATTACGGTAATTACAATATGGCGTGAACGCACCTGAAATATAGACAACATTTAATCAGAATCACATTATTATTTATATTTATATGTGGGCTACATGCACACTCTTTTATTTGGATTAACTATTTATACAGTTCAACAAGTAATCAACACAATAATTCAATCAAAATGGTCACAAAAGATGTCAGGGCTGTCACCTCACAACCTCATTCAATGTTCCCTACATTACTCCTCTATAGTCCACAGAATGAGTGAATGAAAATGAATAAACAAATTCAGACAATGAGTATGCCAGAAGTGCTTTGAACGCTGTCTTCTGGAGATGCTGGAATTCATTTGGCACAATGCTAAAAGTGCATGCATTCTCTAGTGCCTACACTCTAAAAAATGCTGGGTTAAATACAACCCAGTGCTGGGTAAATATTGGACAGAAAACATGTTGGGTTGTTTTCAACCATCAGTTGGGTTAAATGTTTAACCCAACCTTCTGGGCAGTAACCCAACCGCTGGGTTCGTCCATTATTTTTTAGAGTGTAGCAGTTCAATGTACATCGTTGTACACTCATTGAGGCGCAGTAGGAAACTGACACGAGTACACTTGAATGTCCATTATGGTTTCAGAAAAATAGTGCACTGTATAATCGTAAAGGAGGGGCAATTTCGGACACAGCCCAAAACATTAATCTTTGCATGTCACTTCTATTTCCTCCAGTTTGAGAAAGAATTAACCTGAAGCCAGAGAAAACCCTATGGCTACGTTCGAAATCACTTACTCTTTGAGTAGGTACTTTATTTGAATTGTTCTATACCGCTGGTCTCATACTCAATTCCTGGAGGGCCACAGCTCTGCACAGTTTAGCTCCAACTCTAATCAAACACACCTGATCCAGCTAATCACTGTCTTCAATATTAATAGAAATTTACAAGCAGGTGTGAGTTGGAGCTGGTTGGAGCCAAACTCTGCAGAGTGGCACTCCAGGAATTGAGTTTGAGACCACGGTTCTATATGTTATGAACGTGTGTATGTAATCTACTACATTTGTCATGTTGTCATTGTTATGCACCTACCACCATCAGCCATTTACAACTCCTCTCCCTTGACCTCACGGGATCGCCTAGTGTCCACTGGATGCGCATTTCTGAACTTTGCTGCTAGTAGTAAGTCATTCGGGTAGTTTTCACCTACTGTTTTATGAATACTGTGAATTCAAACACACTACTTTTCACGTACTGTTTTTTGCACACTATATATGCGAATGTAGGCATATTCAGACACAGATTTTTATTCTTTATTTTTTACTTGATCTTGGCTGCAGACAAACTAGAATAGCTGTTGGTGAAAACAGGCTCTCTGACCAAAACTTTTCCTCACTATGAACACAGACAAGAGAAGGAATACAAACAGTTAAATGCCCTGGTGCTTTAATGCGAAATATCAGACCACTGATAAATCAAATTAGAGCACTGAAAGCAAATATCCTGATTCATAAATTAAGATTCTACTTAGCAATGTGGAAATTTGAGGAATGAGAAGTTGGAATATATTTAATTTATAAAAGAAAGATAAACTATAATTTCCCAGTGGTGAATTTAGGCATATAGGCGATAAGGACAACTGCCCAGCAGCCCATTTGCTCTGCACGTCAGTAGGCCATGCATCGTGTAGGTCAATTAACCTGGGACTCAAAGTGTGCACCCGGAGAAGTAGCCTACTCTCTCATTCAAACACACAGGCGGAGAGTGAACCAACTCCAGGGTATAATAACTAATAAATGTGGCCTAATAACTGTGCACATCACAACCCGTCTTTTTAGGCAAATACCAGATATGGGTTTCATGTCATAAAGTATTTTTATTACTTCTAAATATGCATGTAATGTGACTGCAATTTAATAAAACATTGTAAGTTATGCTTTAATTCCCACTGTTATTCAAACTGCAAATTTAAATTACATACAGGAAGTGAACAAAGAACTTTTAGGCCTAAATTATCAAAGAATATCGTAAGTTAAAACTCTCAAAAAACACCCTTTATAATTACTGAAGCTGTCTACATTGTGAAATAAATCTCTTATTGTACATATAACTGCACTTTGTTGTTTGAGAGAATTTGCCAGAGTATAATTATGTTAGCAAGCACTGAACAAAACTACAGTGTTTCAGCGATGACTCATCTGAACGCCTCTGATTGGCCATCATAAGCTCAACAGAATCATGTGATTGGTTATAATGCACACCGCTGTAAAAACGCTTAAAATATGGCAGCATGAGCAGATTTAAATTAATGCTGACAATCAACACTTCTCATTAAATTTTCACTTTATTTCATGTAAGTCACTTTCACTAAGGTGAGGGTAAACCATCAGGAACCCAATTTAGGGAAAAAAAGAGGGAAAATGCGCAAAACAAATCTATTCAGCAGTCCCTCATCTCGCAAAATATATATCAAGCTGTTATGCTATGCTAACCCTGCTGAAAAAAAAACAAGAAAAAAACAATAGAAGCCCAATAGAAACCATCACAGAAATTCCAATGGTTTCCATTAAAATACCATTATAAACCATTAGCTTTTTCCAGTAAAACCATTACACAATTCCTTTTTGTAATGTGTTTTGGGCATTTTTCCAATAGGATTTAACATCCCACTAATAGAATCCATCACATACCAGTATTCACCATTATAGTTTCCATTAAAACCAATACAATTCTCGTTATAACCATTAAATCCATTACATTTTGGGCAGGGTTCTATTGTTTTTTTTTTTTTTTTTTTCAGCAGGGATGCTGTGTTATTAAAATGTGATTTTGTAATATAACATAATTTTTAAAACAAACCTAGGCCTATATCTATATATATATATATATAGCCTATATATGTGTCTTGGCTAGAGGTAATATCCATATAGTTAATGAGTTTTGTTTGTGTGTGTTTTTTCATAAGAACTCAAGTTCTTTGGCTCACAGCGCGATTCGTGTTTAACATTCTTTCTTGGAAAGAGGAAAAACAAGCATAAACAGAGGGGAAATCTGTACCAGAGGAAACCGAAAACTATGATTCCTCGTGATAGATACATCCTACCAGCAGCACGTTTCTAAATACTGGAATGACAACAGAAAGACAGAAGAATAAAAAAGAAAAGAAAAGAAAAACACTCCCTCGTCTGTTCGTTTTTCTTTCCTCACTTCCTTACTCCCCCCGTCTCTCTCTCTCTCGCTCACTCTCTCTCTCTCTCTCCTTCCCTGTCCTTCTCGCGCTCCCATTTAGTTCGGAGAAAACATGAAGGAAAAGAGGAGCAAATTCCAGTGGGGACCAAAGTCAAGTGAAAGTTTCTCCTGAACTGGGATCTCATCATTACCGAGCGGATGGACGTACAGGAAGGAAAATATCAATTCAAGTCCTTGCTGTGATAAGCGCTTAGATGAATAAACAATCGCTAAAGTCATAAACTGAGGTCGCTCGTGAATGTGTGACAGTCGCGCTCGCGTGCGTTGAGCCAGCCGGACTCGAGGCATTGGGTCAGGCTCTGGTTCTGTCCACTGAAGGTCAGAGACTTCAAACCGAGAAGCAGAGGCGTCGCCACCCGTCGATTCAGCAGTCATGGCCGGGGCGAAACCGGGAGTACACGCGTTGCAGCTCAAACCGGTGTCTGTCCATGAGGTGCTCAAACGGGGGAGCAAGTTTATCAAATGGGACGAGGTAAGAAGATATCGCCCGTCCGCGTGTCTGTGATTTTATGTGGCGTGATAGTCGACTAGTGTTACATGTTGAAGTAATTTACAGGGGAACATCTGACACCCAGGATCAGGAGTTCAACACTCTTCCATTAGATCTCGAGTTCTTGTGTTCTGAGTCTCATGTTATTAACACTCAACTTGTGTTTTGTTTGCGGTTTCTTCTTCATACCTTGAAGTTCGAAAGACTTTCAAGTTGTTCTGCTTACAGTCGTAATATTGTTATCTACTGAGAAACAAACAGTTTGTCTTAAAGTGTGCTAAATGTGTAAGATCATGAAAGTCGTGTCGCATATGGAGTTGTTTAACCCTTTAATACAGTTTCTCGACTGATTTGTAGACCGGTTTAGTGTCAGACAAAAACACGTGGATCAGGAGCATTTTCTGATCCTTGATTATTAAACCCCATTCTTAGTGCCATTAGACAGGAAACTTTGTTGTTGTTGGGGTCTTTTAAACTTTTGTTCACATTGAAGGAAGAACAGAAGTTCAAAAGCACCCTCACAATACTGTTAGAAAACTGTTAGGCATTAGGTAAGTGATATTAGGAGATTAGCATGATATCAGTTTGCACAAAAATAGAAATAATATTGAACACGTTGCACCTTTTAAAAACGCGAACCAACAGGTACCTTCATACAGTCACAGATGAACAGCACATAAAGTTTATTTATAGTATCTATATGTATAAAGTAATTACGTGTTTTCATCTTTCAGGTTTTGTAGCATGTATTAATGATATCATGAGTTGATTTAGGTATGTTACATGAAGGTAGACTTCCAGAACGTATCTAGATAAGTCACCTGCCTTGCACTGACAGAGATCAATGCAAGATGTCCCTGTTCAGGACAGTTTGAGAATCATAAAACTACTGCTCACATGAAGGCAATTTAAATACATTAGTAATTTAATAATACATTGGAACAAGATAAATGATGTTTTCTTATGAAAATATTGTTTCTTTATTCTATTTGTTGTAAACAACTCTGTAAAATGCCACATGACTACATCAGTGTTTTCATTAAAGGTCAGAATGAAATAAGTTCAAGAATGTTATTTAATTCACTGGAAACAGAAAAAAATAATTCCCTCTTAACTATTTCTTCTAAGGGGTTAATGGCAACATAAACCCATATGTTTACAAGAAATCACCATCTCCTCTGAATTCTTCCGCGTAGTTGCTCTCCTGGCAACAAGGGCCTGTGTGTGTGTGTGTGTGTGTGTGTGTGTGTGTGCACGGATCATGTTTCAAATCTCGCATTGGACAGCCATTACAGTTGTAATTATGTTGAAGGATTAGGAGGGGAGAATATCTTTGCCTCTTTTCCATTATTTGATCAAATCACTGAGCACTGATTTAGCAGATCCCCACTGCTCTTAACTGGAGCTCAAAAAACCAACACCTTTTGATAAGAGCAGCGTTGAGTAAGGAGAAAGTGGCCTGTACAACTTGATGCACTTCATGTCTTAAAAGTCATTAATAATTAACTTAAGCAGCCCATAAATGCTGAGTGGTTAGTATTGGGCTGACTCTACTTAGACATGCTCCAGGTGTGTGTCTACGAGAGAGAGACAGGCTGTCATAAACCTTCAATATTATAGAACTGTTCTGACCATTGTAGATAGAAAACAGCATTTCATTTGGAGGGTGTGTGTTAGTGCATCCATTGGCAGATGAGCCTGTCTTTAGAGGCATTCATAAATAAATAACTAGCTGTATTTAACTATAACGAGGTCTAATTATATCCTTATCTGAGGTCATAGCTTAAGGACATAATAGTCTATCTACCAGAAAGGTAATTTCACCTTCTATTGTCTAGGCAATTTTTGGTAAAGAATACACTATGAATACTTTTTTATTTATTTTTTATTTATTTATGTTTTAATAAACAAAATTAACTATATGACCTAGATTTTTGTTGTTGTTGTAAAATATTTAGCCCATCACTCATATTGGATCTAAAGACACATCCAATGTAAAAGGGCCCCTTGGATATAATTTTCCCTTAAAATACTACACGGCAGCAGATACACTACAGTGCTGAATACTTAAGCAGCTGTGGCAGCTATAGTTACTATAACAAATCATTTTGCGTAAGTGGGGATAAATGGATTTGTTGCATTGTGTGCACAAAGTGGACTCATGATACAAGCAGAATGGAAATTTATTCCAGGTTTTTATTGTAGCTCTATGATGCTAACTAAATACATTATAATACAGAAGTTTGAATAAAATATGTGAGATTATGGAGAAAGGAAGTTGTATCTCCAAGTTATTTAACATTTCTTGCTACTCAAATTGTGTTACTCATTATTTATATAATTTAATCTAATATATGATTTAAAATAACAATAAATAAATAAATAGACATGAAAAATATTATTATTACTATTTTTTTCTATCAATACAAGAGATAAAAGATCTAGATAAAAATCATTTTCCTTAAGGGGGTCTTTAAGCTCATTTTACTGTAGTCAAAAATAGGTGGATTATTAATGACTTTCAAAGATCACAGGTAAATGCTGTTAAGTTATGTAAGAGGGAAAGCAGTGTTATGTTTTATCTCTAAGATGAAAGGTGTAAGTCACATAGCATTTCTGATGTTTTAATGCATTTTGAATGATCTTTAAATAACACAGACATGGATAAAAGCTTTTAAGCTGTGCAAACAAACTCACAATATGTTATTATGACAGGTCAGGGCCTGAACTCTTTTACTGATGGTATGGCTTTTTGTTTTGTGAAGTAACAGTCTGCTGTGTGTTTAAATCACTTTCATGTCTTGCATGCTGTAACTGTACAGTTGTGTCACTGAGGAAATGAAATGGCACAGGGCTCAGTTCCACATGGTGCTGAATGTCAGACTTCAACGAGGAAGAGGTTGATGCAACAGTGTCTTTTTGTTCAGCTCTGCTTCTTTACCACTTTCCTTTTTGTGTGCTGTTAATCTCTCCTTCTCTCTGAAGGAAACTGTAGTCAAACATTGTGGCTACTGATGTGATCTAATGATCTATAATACAGTATCTAATTCTCCGTATGAACCGGTGCGAGTCAGACATTATAAGACGCAATGCTCTAGTGCACCTTTAAACATTCAATGAACCATTTCCCAAAACTCGGCTAGTCTGGTATTGAAAGCCGACTTGGACAGGATCCCAATTGATCATGGAATGGACCGCAGCTAAACTTAATCCCCTTTCCTCTCTGGCTGCTTACACACTGCAGCTAAATACAGTTGTCACTCCTCTTCTGACTGATCAATCTCACTGTGCTCACTTATTTCTGTAAATTAACATTGTGTTGCATTGCTAAATATACACCGTAAAAATTTTCGGTATATTTCATTATATCTTACAGCACCCAACTGAGCAACTTAATGTAATTAAGTAGAAAAGGTTTTGTTATTAAAAAACAAAACAAAAAAAACTTAATACTTTTATTCAGCAGGGGTGCATTAAATTGATCCAAAGTGATAATAAAGACATTTATAATGTTGTGAAATATTTCAAGTTCAAATCAATTCTGTTATTTCAAACTGTATATTTATCAAAGAATCCTGAAAAATAAATAAATAAATCATGGTTTCCAGAATTGTTTTCAATATTATTAATAATAACTACAATGCTGCTTGAGCACCAGTTCAGTGAATTTGACTGATTTCTAGAGGATCATGTGACACTGAAGACTGGAATAATGGCTGGTGAAAATTCTGCTTTACCATTACAGGAATAAATTACATTAAAAAATGTGTATATTTACTTACATTAAAAAACAATGTGTATATTAAGATCTTGCATGTAGTTCAGTGAAGACAGTGTTATAGTACTGATGCCCCTGAGCAAATCAGCTAGCTGTGAGCTTTGACTTGCAAATTTATCCTCGGTCTTCCGCTTGACAGGTGTCTTTGGTGAAAGTGACCACCGAGGTTTGTAGTTATTTTGGAGCAATTAGGAACTTAGATACAGTCAAACATAAGAAACGGTCCTGCGCTTGTGTGTGTGTGTGTGTGTGAGAGAGAGAGAGATAGACAGATGTATCTGCCTTGCATGTTTTTCAAGCGGGAATATAAATGTTGTCCAAACCCAGTAAGGGCAGTTTGGAATGAACATACCCTCTGTCTAAACAAACCGGTCTGACAGAGGATTCACAAGGACTATAATATTCATCTTTTTCCCTCCAAGGGAATTCCACAGGAAGTATTTAGGGTTTGTGATTAACTGTGTGAACTGCAAGCAACTATGCAAGCATTTCTCTCAATGGAGCAGAAAAACAGCAATGACTTGGACGCACAGGGTGACTGAGTGAGAGATTGGCTGGTGTAGGAGGATAATTCTGTGAGGGGAGGGCGAACTGTGCGTGAGCGAAGAGAGGTTTCGTACACGGAGGCCAAACAAGGAGATAACATGGAGGAAAATATTGAGAAGTGACGCCAGGCACGCTGAGGCACACCGAAATTAGAGCCCATGTAGGCAGAGAAGAGAAAATTACAGGAAAAAGACAGAACAACTGACGAACACTAAAGTCTACTTCTGTTACCGATGGCCCACTTGCCGTCTCCTCACTTGTCAGTCTCTTTCCACTTTTGTCTTCCCTCCTCTTTCTCGTCCTTCGTCGTGTGCTCGTGCTAACTGCTTATGCGTGTTTGTATGAGATGTGGTAAATCTGGAAATCTCACACTATTAAGCCCACAAGTGAAATATTATTGTTTAGTCTATATCAAGTGTGACAAGCTGTGTGTTTTGTGTGTGTGTGTGCGCGTTTAAGACACTATTTGACTTTGAGGAAGAAAGGAGTTGTGCATGTTTAGTCATGTCTGGTGCGCATGTGTACACAAGAGCTTGGCACATCCTGTGAAGGGAATTGCTCCACACGTATTATAATATTAATGTTGTTTACGTTTTTTTTATGGTTCTCTAAATATCCTAATTGAGGCAGTGTGTTTTTGTGTGTAGAGACTCATGATCAAGCTGTGAAATAATTCACATTTTCTGGAAAATATATACAGAATGAATCTAAACAAGTTTTAAAATAAGTTTTCTAAACAAGCGATGCAGGTAATTCAGTTTTTCTTTATTTTTGCCGAAGGCATATTTTGACAAAACATTTAGCCTAGTAAACACACAGGTGTGCGGGCAATTTTGTTACATTTTTTTGGTCTGCTTTTACTTGAGCTAGTAAGCAAACAACCAGAACACCATAGAATTTACATTTATATTTAGGCTTATTCATTTAGCAGACTCTTATCCAGATCAACTTAGAAATGAGGAACACAACAAGTGATTGGGATTGACACAAGAAGTGCTAGCAATACAAAGTTTCAAATATCATCCAGAGTACTACAAGCTAGAAGAAAGTATAGATAAACAAGTGTGTGTGTTTCGTAGTGCTCATGGAAGAGATTTCAGTTGTTTCTTGAATATTGTCAGAGATTCGGCTGTCTTGATTGGTTTAGAAAGATAATTGCACCAGCCAGGAGCAGCGAATGAAAATGTTCTGGAAAGTGATCTTGTTGTCTCTCTGTGATGGTACCATGAGGCGCCGCTCACTTACTGACCACAGGCTTCTGGGGAGGATGTAGAATCATACATACCAACCACCTAGCAACATGCTCAGAACACCCAGAAACCGCATAGAAACGTCCTGGCAACCAGCCGCAACACCCTAGCATCACACTACTTTTACACTTGTAAGCACATATTGTAGTATGTTAACTACTTTTAAACTGTGCATGCTAGTCTACTTTCACATGCAAGTACAACATTTTTACCTCATTCATTTCCTCCTTATGTTTTTCATTTCATTATTTGCTTGTCCTCTCCCCAAACTGATCGCATTCTCCTCCCCTTCTCATTTCTTCACACATCGTCTATCCAGTGTTTGTCGCACGAAAGCCCACAAACCCCGTCAGAACACATGTGCATGCACACCAGTGGCATGTGGTGGTCTTCTGAAATGTGGAGACAAAGTCTTCTGAGTTTGGTATTTTAATCCAATTTAAACTTGTGTTCTATTTCCGTTTGATGTTTACACTGTTTCCAGATCAAAGGCATATGGAACAGCATTTATATGACACTAGAAACAAATAACTATTACTGTAATATTTTACTATGTGTATATTAGCATAATTATTATATATTAAAACCAAATACTCTGCCCAAAATGAAAATTCTGTCCTTAAGACCTTTGTTCATCTCTGAAACACAAATAAAAGTAATCCATATGAATTGAGCGGTTTAGTCCAAGTCTTCAGAAGACGCGCGATTGCTAATAAACAGGCTTTTATTTACATATAAACATTGATCCACACATAGAGCACATCAAGTATGGTAAAGTAAGGCTCACTTGCTGATCATTAAGTGATCAAGTTTTTGATTCCAACTCAAGTGAAAGTGATGTCAGTGAATTGCACCGGTTCTAGGGGTTTTGCGTCCTGTTGTGAATGTAATCAGCCAATCACAGCTGCGTGGAGGCCCTCTCTCACATTCATTGCACACTTTTGGACCTCATTGAGAATACACTGATCTCAAAGGAGGCAAAGACATGTTTGTTTCTGTCTGAAACTTGATCGGCCAGTGTTACTTAAGGACAATATTGCTTTAGAAGAAAGTGCTTTGATCTCATATTTTGTAATATTTGTTTAGGTTTTTGTATTGTTGATTTATCTCATCAGTAATTTGCTGTAAAGGCATTGCCTCCCTGCCTCCTCTGGGAGAAACGCCTTTGGTGCACACACACGCACATCACAAGGGGTTGATGTGGTTTGCAACATGCAAAACTCGACCGACCTCATGCCATCTTATACCTGTCAGCATGCTGTTTTTGGTTCGCTGCCAGGAAACAACTGATTTGAAAGTATATAGGAAACAAGTAGCAGCAAGAAAATGCATGCATTCGGGAGCTTTTCGGTCACCTGTGCTGATTATTTAGGATAAGAGCTGTCTATGAACAATTTCCTGGAAAGGGCTGAGAGGGGAACACTTATCCAGGTGGGCCACTGCAGCTGTACTTGCGTTTGTTGACTCTTACCACACTGCTAATGGAGTCTCACCTCACTGCAAAACAAGCCTCCGCACACTAGAAGGAGAAAAGAGAGCTTGAAGAGGAACATGAAGAACAGAGTCATTATTGCACACTCAAACAGAACATGTGTCGGAGTGGATGACCCACAGTTCACATATGGGTGTGTCTGACCTCTGCTCGCCCCCTCCAGCCTTTCCTCTCATTCAGGAAGGAGACCTTTCTGCGTCTGTGTAATTCAGACCAAGTCATTCACTCTTATGAAAGGTTGCTGTAAATCAAATATATATATTATAGGGCATTAGAAAATGTCTCTCTTCCTTCCTCTTTCCGTCCTTCCTTCCTTTCTTTATTTACCTTAACTTGGTATTTCTTTGGCATTTTCTTATCACTCTTTGTTATTCCTTTTTTTGTTTCGTTTTTTTAAGTGGTTGTTTTTTATCCCTCTTGGTAAATGTGCTAAAGGGATAGTTTACCCCAATATTAAACTCACACTCATGTTGTTCCAATCTTGAATCTTTATGGCTTTCATTATGTTGAACAGACTATGAAGACTGTGCTGGTCACTCTTTTCCATTCATATATCTTGAAGAAAATATCATAAATGTGACCTTGGACCACAAAACCAGTCTTAAGTCGCTGGGGTATATTTGTAGCAATAGCTAACAATACATTGTATGGGTCAAAATTAACAATTTTTATTTTATGCCAAAAATCTTTAGGATATTAAGTAAAGATCATGTTCCATGAAGATATTTTGTAAATTTCTTACCGTAAATATATAAAAACTTCATTTTTGATTAGTAATATGCATTGCTAAGAACTGATTTTCTCAATATTTAGATTTTTTGCACCCTCAGACTCCAGATTTTCAAATAGTTGTATCTCGGCCAAATATTGTTTGATCCTAACAAACCATACATCAATGGAAAGCTTATTCATTCAGCTTTCAGATGATGTATAAATCTCAATTTCGAAAAATTGACACTTAAGACTGGTTTTGTGGTCCAGGGTCACAAATGTGCTCCATAAAGACAAATATTCAGTGTGAGAATTCTGTGATTTATTTTGAATGAATGGTTGTTATAATGTCTGCATGTTGCAGTGTTTTTCTTCTACTACTTATTTTTTCTTTTTCTTTATGGAGAGTTGTACTAATTTCATTTCCTAATATACTGCAAAGAAAACTGGCCAACCAATAAGATTAGCACTTTTGGTCACATGCCCTGAGCCACTGCCTTTAGATAAAATTGACTTGGTGGCACTCATGACTAGAATTTTTTTGAAGTGACAGTGATTCAAAACTGTCTTCCGTTGCCTCCTTTTGTTTTATAAACTATGCTGTGATTACAAGGATTGGAACAGCTGTTTGAAATCATGTAAATGGGGTATCTGAGGGTATTTCTGCTTTTCAGGAAGTGCCGCCTACTGTCAGAGAGTTAGTTTGTGTTTTCGTTCAGCCTGATGACCTTTTTTTAATGCTTTGATCTGAATAGACAAATTTCAGGCGAACAGGACCAAAGTTTTTGAAATTATTTTAATTACTTATTCTTATAATAATAATAATCATAATAATAATCATTATTATTATTATTATTTATAACTGCATTATTTGATAATGTTTCTTGAGGTGCACATATAATCAAAAAAATAATTGAAAAATAAAAGCATTTTTCTACCCTGATTTTAGCGACTTCAGTGGAAAGACTGGCTAACATCTTTTCATATAAAATAAGTAGCCTATTACATGTGTAGCTCTCTAAATAACTTTTACAATTTTCACTATTACAGCTGTTGAGATGAACTTATTATATTTAGATTTGAACGGATGGATGCAGCATTGTAGCTGATGACATACTGTTGAGCGCATGAATGCAGTTATTCTCTTCATTGCAACTCGGGGTTTGCACTTTCACAAATGCTTTCTTCATAATGATGTAAATAAGAGATTCATTTTGGTGTGTAGACTGCATCACTGAATATAAACTTGCGCTGTGTGATTGACAGCCCCATCAGTTATAAAGAGAGCGTTCTTTGATCGCTTTCTGTGTATAATTTAAGTTGGACATTCGAAAGAAAATGGTTAATTACATGTTGTGGTATTACTGTCAGGTCCATATCTTACAGTCCATATCTTACTGTTCGCAAAGCCTGTGCCGAAATCCTTTGGAAGGTGATCTTGTATTGCTCTTCTCTTCTTCTCATCTCACCAGTGGGCGGGGCCAAAGAGGCAATGGTGTAGAAGTAGGCATTGATTTGATTCTGCAGAGGCAGGCTTTCTTTGCACTATTACATCAAAATGTGTCAATGAGTCATTTTCTGATCTTGGTTTCAATAAAAGCTGTTTTTGGACTAATAGTACACTGACCTCTTACATGTCAAAACATCAAGGTAAATTTATTTTCTCAATGCATGACCCCTTTAATATGTATAGCTTGTATCCATTTTAATCATATTAGACAAATGAGATCTACATATATATTTGCGTGTGTGTATATATATTTATGAATAATTTGAGTATTATTCTTAACTAAAGCTTTAATCAAATCTTAATCAAAATAAGATAATAAAAACATTTCTACACAAATCAGTATATACTGTTTATTTTGGAAAGTAAACTTACGGGATAATGTGCAGTCAGGTGGTCATTATTGCAAAATAAACCCCTTCAGGGTAATGCATGACCCCTCTGCCTCACATCAGGGTCTATTTAGCAACAATGAGCGACTGGCTTTACATTATCCCTTACTTACCTGTATGTACATGTGTCCATGCCCTGCTAATCTGCTGAGTCCAAAGGTGAAGTCCTAACATAAAAACCTGCATTTTGACAAGGCAACACATAAAATTTACATGCTGACACACAAAGCCCAAGTTTATTAATGGTAGCTTTGATTATGCAGATTTTTACTGTAAAAACTCTCTCTCTCTGTCCACTATCTCTCTGCCAGACTTTGAGGTGTTAAAGTCAGTCATGTTGTCGTTTGTGTCTGTGTGTGTGCATTATGTAAGAGCTATAAAAGCATGTAAATACTGGAAGGCAAATACACCCAAGAGCCAAGAGAGCAGGCCACTCACCCACTGAAATAACTGACATTGTTGATGCATTAGCTGTGTGTGCCTCTGTCTGAGAGAATGCATGCACTGCTGTCATGTGCAGGCCACAAGCTTCAGTTCACTTTTAATGGTTTACTCAGATAACCATTTTGAGTCCTCTGACATGGACAAATGTCAACTATACACACAAAGATGAAGTTGTAATTTGGCTAAACTTTATATATATGTATGTGTATATGTACTGTCATGGCCAAAAATATCGGCACCCTTGGTAAACATGATCAAAGAAGGCTGTGAAAATTAATCTGCATTGTTAATCCTTTTGATCTTTTATTTAAAAAATTCACAAAAATCTAACCTTTCATTGAACAATGAGAATTTAAAATGGGGGGAAATATTATTATGAAATAAATGTTTTTCTCTAATACACATTGGCCACAATTAACGGCACCCTTTTATTCAATACTTTTTGAAACCTCTATTTGCCAGTTTAACAGCTCTAAATTTTCTCCTGTAATGCCTGATGAGGTTCGAGAACACCTGACAAGAGATCAGAGACCATTCCTTCATCCAGAATCACTCCAGACCCTTTAGATTCCCAGCTCCATGTTGGTGCTTCTTCTCTTCAGTTCACCCCACTCATTTTCTATAGGGTTCAGGTCAGAGAACTGGAATGGCCAGCAGATGCTGGTTTTGTGCTCAGTGACCCATTTTTGTGTTGTTTTTGAGGTTTGTGTTTGGATTATTGTACGGTTGGAAGATCCAAACATGGTCCATTATAAGGTTTCTAACAGAGTCATTGATTTTTTTATCTGTTGGTATTTGATAGAATCCATGATGCCATGTGTCTAAACAAGATGTCCAGGACCTCCAGCATAAATATAGGCCCACAACATAAAAAATACAGCAGTATATTTCATTGTACACATGGGGTACTTTTTATCCCTGTGTTCACCAAACCCATCTTGAGTGTTTGCTGCTAAAAAGCACATTTTTTAGTTTCATCTGACCATAGAAGCCAGTCCCATTTGAAGTTACAGTCGTGATAACTGAATATGCTGGAGTTTGTTTTTGGATGAGCGAGGAGAATTTTTCTTGAAACCCTCCCAAACAACATGTGGTGATGTAGGTGCTGTTTGAATTTTTATTTTTTTATTTTTATTTTTTAAGGTTTTCTGACCCCGAGACTCAACTATTTTCTGCAGTTCTCCAGCTGTGGTCCTTGGAGAGTCTTTATCCACTCAAACTCGCCTTCTCAGCGTGCTTTAGGACGATAAACAGTAGACACATGTCCTCTTCCAGGCAGTTTTGTAACATTTTATGTTGATTGGAAATTTTAAATTATTGCCCTGATGGTGGAAATGGGAATTTTCACTGCTCTAGCTCGTTTCGTAAAGCCACTTCACTAATTTGTGAAGCTCAATTATCTTTTGCTGCACATCAGAAATATATTCTTTGTTTTTTTCTCATTGTGATGGATGATTAAGGGAATTTGGGCTTTGTTTTCCCTCCTATTTATATTTCTGGCTGGATAATTTCATGCTCATAATCACCCTGGAGTACGTAAAATTGTGAATATGAATGGGAATATACTTCAGATATATTTTACTCATAAGAATTTCTAGGGTGCCAATAATTGTGTCCAAAGTGTTTTTGAGAAAAACATCTATTTCATAATGATATTTACCCCCATTTTAAATTCTTATTATCCAATTAAAGGTTAGATTTTAACGATGCAGATTAATTTTCAGAGCCTTCTTTGATCATATTTACCAAGGGTGCTGATATTTTTGGACATGACTGTATATGTATATATGTATGCATGCATGTTTGGGTAATGTCTGTATGTGTCAGATCATTAGTGTTTGACCTTGGGAGTCAGAGAAGTTTGACAGGTTTTTATAAGCCTGTATACACACACTAATGAGAGGGTCACTTCACTCCCCTCCAC
Organism: Acrossocheilus fasciatus; assembly: GCA_036784905.1. Taxonomy (NCBI): domain Eukaryota; kingdom Metazoa; phylum Chordata; class Actinopteri; order Cypriniformes; family Cyprinidae; genus Acrossocheilus; species Acrossocheilus fasciatus. The sequence goes on from CM071944.1 coordinate 32,341,161, forward strand.
ACTCCCACAGACAGACTCTGGCTTAAATGGTTGATGAAATTAAAATTTCACTGAATTGAAAGCTTGAATCCTTCTCTCTGGTCATTAGTTAGGGCCAACACCATATTTCATTTGACACACTCGTAATGTTGTTTACCCTCTTTTGCCTTTCCAAAATATTACTAGTGCATCAAATGCTCCTGTTTGTGGAGTGTAGCAACCTAGGACCTTAAAGCTTAGTTCACACAAAAATGAAAATTCTGTCATCATTTACTTACTTTAATGTTATTCCAAAGCTGTATGGCTTCGTTTTTTCTTTCTGGAACATAAAAGAAGACATTTTGAAGAATGTTGGTAACCAAACACTTTTGGTGACCATTGACTTCCATTGTATGGAAAAAACATTTCACAAAAATCATTTCTGTCATCTAACAAAAATTAGGTTTGGACCAGGAGTCACATGGACTACTTCCGTGATGTTTTTACTAGGCCTTGAAAGTGGTAGTTGCGTAGGCTGACAGTGGAGGGACAGAAACCACTCAGGTTTCATTACAAATATCTTCATCTGTGTTCCAAAGATGAACAAAAATCTTAGGAGTTTAGATCAACATGACAGTAAGTAATTAAAGACAGAATTTTCATTTTTGGGTGAACTCTCCCTTTAAGATTGTACGACCTGTTGAACGCACTGAACTTTATCCTTTCATAGCCTTGTTTTAATTCATGTCAGATGAAATATGTTGTTTACCCTGACCAAGGGTCCGCTATTCTCTCTGTCTTTCTCATACGCTGTTTGTCCTTTTTTTTTTTTTTTTTTTTTTTCTCTCTAGCTTTGTCTTTTATATTATAATCACCTGATGTCTTTGAGGGGTCCGTGCACACAGATAAGAAACAGTGCTTTTAATAAAGCTTATTTAGCAGGAGCACAACAGTAATATATTTGTTTTATGCAAACATTAAAAGCAGTCAGCATGCAAATTGTTTGCGATTTTGTTTAGAGACTGTGTGTGTGTGTGTGTGTGTGTGTGTGTGTGTGTGTGTGTGTGTGTGTGTGTGTGTGTGTGTGTTCATATCTCCCAGCACTGGGTGGAGTTTTTCAGAGAAGTTGTAAAGGAAATCTGTGCTCCCTGATTAATTTAATCATATGCAAACATTCCACAAGACAGCTCAGCAGCTGAATGTCACTTCTGTGTCACCTCTAACGCATATAGATGAGATTAGCTCTTAACTGATTGTCCAAACACATCAGATTAAGTATTCTGGGGACAAAGATAAGAGTCAAAAATATTTTCATGTCACCTGAAACAGATGGTTATGACTGGTATGAAATGTTAGCACACTGTGTACTGCACAGTATATACTGCTTATTAAAATATTATTAAAATAACACGTAAAACAGTATGTATTTTATTTTAATAGTTTTAAATCTGGGTTTATGCAATAATACTCTAACTTTTGGCAGTCCAATCAATATATTAGACGTCTAATAATTAAAGATGCTACAGGCAATGCTTCAAAGTTTGAGATTTGTAGGATATAAAAGAAGCATTACTCATTATCAAACATAATAAGATATTTGATATTTTTGTGGAAACTGTGATAAGTTCAAAAGAACAACATTTAATTGACAGAAATATTTTTGTTGAAATTGTAGAAAAGGTCAGTTTCATTCATCCTTGCTGAATAAAAGTATTTTACTGAATAAAAGTATACAGAGCCTTTTGAATGGTAGTGCATTTTGCGTAGTATACATAAGTACAAGTGTAGCCTATATGTTGCTAATATGCCGTTCCAGTCACAGCCATCAGCTTCCATGACTTAAACTCCATTAAACTCCTCTAATGTCTCTCTTTGTGGCTTTTGAGGTTTTGGTTTCAGTCATTACATTAATTTCTAAATCACACTGTCCCTTAGGACCATCCACCCATTCCGGGCACTTCCCATTTATCTAACTGACTTTCAAATCCTTATGCCTATGTTATGTGTCTGCCATTCTTCTCATTATCTGGCTGTATTTTCATTATTGATGTGTAGCATTGGCATGGCTGCCACTGTGATTTGGTTACCGTAGTATCAGTTTAATTAAGTTGCCATTGAATTAGCAACAATTATTTCTATGTAATAAATGTTCTAAACCGTGTCATTGTTTCTCAGTGATTAGTCTTCATTAGCATTCACGTCAGTTGCTAATGCTGTTCATAACATTAAGTGAATGGCTTTCTGCTGGTCTCTGCAGAAGTACTGATGTTGTTGGTAAAACTGTATGAATGGACTGAATCCTCTCTAATTGCTTTTTTCACTGCTGTGTGTTCAGGAGGCCAACAGTACACCCAGCCTTGTCACCCTTAAAGTGGACCCAGATGGATTCTTCCTCTACTGGTCTGGAGGGAACAACATGGTCAGTTATATTCTTTCTTTAATTATTATTATTATTATTATTATTATTATTATTATTTTATTTTTTTAATTGTACCAGCCAATACTAGTTCTAAACTGTTATCAGAAAATCCTTTAGTCTTTTCTAATGCAAGTTTATCCAAGTACTGTGTGTTTGTTTTGTTTTCTTGACCGAACTTTGCAGAAATTATCATAAAATATGGCAAAATACTTTTGCCAGTTTGCTTATAACTAACGGAGACAAAAGATACCCAGAGATGTTTCAAGTGATTAAAATGTTTTCATTTTTTCTGCTTAAATTATATTATGCGTCAGCCTAATTCCAAATGAACATTGTTAAAACGGCTACATTTGCTTCAAGGTAAATTATTGTTGTCTCAATTAAATGGGCTCGTTCAAGCAAAAATCTAAATTCTTTCATCAATTACCCACCCTTGTTTCACTCAAATTCTGTTCATCTTTGGAACGTGAATAAATACATTTTTAATATATGCATTGTTGTCCATCCATTAAAAGTATGTACAACCAAGCAGCCTCATAGACAGTTATTTTCATACACATAGTAATAAAACTCTTTTTGTCTACTGAAAGTCTTTTTCAGAAAGACATTTCATCAGCTGTACAATCTATATGTTGTTAAACAACAGTACAATCCATTGAACACACTGTACTTCTGTTTCTCACAGCCTTGTGTCAGAAATTAAGGCCCTGTTTACACTAGTGTGTTTTTGTTTTAAAACGCCATTTTAAAACGATCCTTATCTACGAACTCCGTCCACACTACACAACTGAAAAGGCATGTCACATGACCGACCATTCATGCAGGTACAACAATTAGCATTGTTTACACTGTCGTCAAGGATACGCAGAGTGAATGTGGGCAGCCACTACATCGTTTTTCAAAGTCTCCGTTTACACTGAAACGCAACCCCGGAGTTTTCAAACTAAAACGGGGTCTGCAGCGTTTTCGAAGGTCTAAAATGGCGGGGTAGTGTAAACGACAGGCGTAACCATAGCAAAAGTTATGTGTTTTAAAACAAAAACGCACTAGTGTAAACGTAGCCTAAATATGGTGCTACTCAGACTAAGGTCTATTGGTTCTTGCACGTAAAGCTTCTGTTTACCATATTTATCGTTTAAGATCTATTCATCATGTAGAGAAATTGTGCCTCTTCAGAAAACTTGGATTAGACCGCTCAATTCATATGGATGTTTTCCATTCCATTCCAATTCTTTCCAGCCCACTTAAAATAATATCCGTTTAAGTTAAATACCACTTTCTCAGCATTAAACGTGTGAATCCTAGCATCAGTATACAAGGGGGTGGAATTTAGTATATGTATACAATGTAATGACCATTGAAGCTCTTTAAAATCTTGTCATTCAATCTCATCTCTCAAGACTTGTTTTGACTGCAGTGTTTTTTTTTTTGTTTTTTTTTTTAACTCCTCTATCTTTAATGGTAACTTAATTTACCTGTCCTGCCAATTCTGCCCTATCTATTATCAGTCCTGTCTGCGTCATCTCTTTGTTTCTGTATGTCTCCCCCTCTCTCTCCTCCTGCCATGTGGGCTACTGGCTTATCATGTGAGTGCTCATGAATCAAATTAAATTTTAGCCAGTGAAATTCAATCAAGGCATCCTCCCATCCTCTCGCTTTAGTTATTAGATATGTTGTTTTCCCTCTTTTCTCTTGTTCTTGTACTGATCAGTGTGGCATGTGTGGTATGGGGACACAGCTCAAGCTGGTTCCAGTAAATTCAGAGAAGGGACTTTCTGCAGTCTGCGGAGACACAGCACAGTGTGTGTGAAACTCGCATTAACTCGGCAGCAGATTCATGTCAGTTGCCAAAACAGATTGTTTATTTTGCTGGCTGAGTATTTTATTTGGAGATTCCTTCATGCGCCGAAGGTGCTAATGCGTTTACATCCTAAACATCGAAGCAAGAAGCTGAGAGTCATTTTTTCTGCTGCATATTTGAATCGATATGGATGTTGCATTGGTGTTGCGCTGAATGTGTTGCGATATGGTATTAGGACACTAGGCCAATCTTCGCCGGAGGAAAGGCAGTAACCTTGTTTGGCGTAGGGAATATTGGCTCTTGGGAGCCTGTCCTCTCCAGTTAATAGTAAAGAGGCCACCTCATCTCGTCTCTTCAGTAACTTACTTGCAGATTCAGGCACATTTATATTTAATGTCGCTATTATTATATTTAATGATGCCATTATCAAACACACTCCATTTCTTTTCCTTCTAAGTATTGAAAGGTTGTTAAAAGTCAGCCTCACTTCCATGAATCCAGTTTATGTCATTCTCGGTTCCCTTTCTCTCTCTCTCTTTGTTTTTGGCAAGTTGGCTGAAGTTGTAAAGCGCGTGCACGTTCTCACAGGCTCACCAGCACATGCGCAGTCAAGCTTGATTTCACCAGGAACAAAAAAGAAATGAAACTTGTTTTTGCGGAGGCACATTCACACAATGTTGTGGCAGAACAGGTTTCGTGAGAAAGAAAACACACCCTTGCACTGTGTTCCTGAGTATTTTTTTTCTGTTGTTGTGTTGTGCCCGCTGAATTGACGGGGCAGGCTTGCATGTGTGTCCATCACAATGCTCTGTTATTCTGTGTACCACACTTGTGGGCGTTTCGCCATATGCGGCCTATTTTCAAGGCAAATCTAGTACCTGGTTAGTGGATATTAGATTCCACATAGCCTTGAGCTCTACAGGCAATGACATGAATAGCAGGATTCATTTGTTTTCTAGGACTTTTCACAATTGTTTCTTGTTTTCCTTGTATTTCCCTGGCACATGCACAGGCTCGTCACATTAAGTTGCATAGGTGAGAATATGGCAACACCAAATGAATAAAGTCACTTTACTTTCACTCACAAGCAAGGTCATGCCACAGGAAGGAGAAAGAGGAAAAAAAAATGTGCGTGTGTGTAAAAGTGCTTTACTGTTCTTCCTCATAAACCAAATGCATTGTTGTGTGTGGTGCTTGTAAGTTATGTGTTCTGTAAAAAAGGAAAGATGTCGCATAATCTAACCTGCGGGAATCGGTGCAAACAATTGTAAAATTTTACTATTGTAAAGGGCAATGTTAGAATAAAAATTTGCATGAACATTTACATTTATTCATTCATTTACAAATGAGAAGCCACAATATTTATGTAATTATATATTATCTATATCATCTATTAAATACAGTATATTATGTTATATATTAAATGTACTATATATTCAATTATTATCATTTGTAAAATATATTAAATGTAATAACAATCCGTATACAGATATGCACATTTAAAGTAAAAAAATGAATACTGTGGTTGTCAGAAATTCTGACAATGACAGTGTTTCAGGTATTACGAGATTGCATACTGGTGCTTGTATATTTTACAATATATAACTCTATTTCAAGTGATACAATGTAAATATACCAAGCTACTTGACTGACCAAAATCTGCTTCCTACCTTAAAATGCACTTATAACCACTATGATAATAAAGGTGCCACAATAGGATTAGATACAGAATTAAATAAAATGTGATGATGTGCAGGGACTTCTTGCATTGTTCTTTTACTGTTTTGTCATCATAAAGTACACAAAATTTCATTAAGCTTTGGAGATTTCAGTGCTTTAGGATGCCCAAAGTAGATGTCTGGAGGTATTGCAAATATGACCGCAAAGTGAACAGACTTCCCTTGAATTAGACTTTGGTCATGTGTAGTTTAACACTTTAATGATTAGTTAATGAAATGAACTTTCAGCCTGCCAACATATTACTGACCAGTTCTCTGGTGCTTTAGATGAGCAGACAAATGATCATAGGTTAATTTAACTTAATGAACTGATTTGTGGGCAAACAAAAAGGTGCAAGTTACACACAAATACAACTTTATAAATATGATAGCTAAATAAGAGAAAAATATCGAAACAGAGATATTTTTACTGAAATCTAAGAGATTTCTATTCCTAAAAAAATTAAAAGTTTGTTGCGCCAAAACATGGCTGGCTTCAAAAATGTCACAAAGAGACTGTACAACAAAGAGGTTTTTTTTTTTTTTACATTTGAACCAGTTTAATTTTGGAATTTATTCACATAACTGAGAAAAAAAGGACAAAGTTGGATTTTCCTAATGTGCTCTTTAGGTTGTCCTGTATTTGTGCTATTGTCGTTACTTTCATTATTGATGTAGTCCGGAGTAGATTGAAAGTTGTTTTGTTAAAGGAACACTCCACTTTTTTTGGAAATAGGCTCATTCTCCAACTCCCCCAGAGTTAATAAGTGGAGTTTTACCGTTTTTGAATCCATTCAGCCGATCTCTGGGTCTGGCGATAGCACTTTTAGCATAGCTTAGCATAGATCATTGAATCCGATTAAGACCAGTAGCATCGCGTTCAAAAATGACCAAAGAGTTTCGATATTTGTCCTATTTAAAACTTGACTCTTCTGTAGTTATATCGTGTACTAAGACCGGCAGAAAATGAAAAGTTGCGATTTTCTAGGCTGATATGATTAGGAACTATACTCTCATTCCGGCGTAATAATCAAGGAACTTAACATGGCCGCAGCAGGCGCAGTGATATTACGCAGTGCCTGAAAGTAGTCCCCAGCTAGGTAACTAGTTATAATATAGCTGGGGACTACTTTCAGGCGCTGCGTAATATCACTACGCCTGCTGCGGCCATGTTAAGTTCCTTGATTATTACGCCGGAATGAGAGTATAGTTCCTAATCATATCAGCCTAGAAAATCGCAACTTTTCATTTTCTGCCGGTCTTAGTACACGATATAACTACAGAAGAGTCAAGTTTTAAATAGGACAAATATCGAAACTCTTTGGTCATTTTTGAACGCGATGCTACTGGTCTAATCGGATTCAATGATCTATGCTAAGCTATGCTAAAAGTGCTATCGCCAGATCCACAGATCGGCTGAATGGATTCAAAAACGGTAAAACTCAACTTATTAACTCTGGGGGAGTTGGAGAATGAGCCTATTTCCAAAAAAGTGGAGTGTTCCTTTAAGAGTTGCTTTTTCAAGAAGTACGTATATGTGCACTTTAAAAGTTCGATTTCAGTCAGACTAAAGCAATAAGAGTCTTTTCAAATTGTCGGACTATAACAGGCCTGGATAATGCGAAGTAGCTTGTCTTTGTCAATGTGTCAGTAGTTGGCCTTGATATTGTGAACATGCTCCGAAATACAGAAGTGACCAGCACCTTCAAATATTCAGGATTTTTTCATGTATACTTGAATAGACACATGCAAACTGTAGCTCAACTACGCAAAAACACACTGCACCTCGATTACAACTGCACTTGTAAACAAAATGAGTGTCAGTTTAAGTAACCTGGCAGTAAGTCAACAGAGATCGGTCTGTGCTTCTATGCAGTGTATAGCTATTTAAAAAAAAAAAAAAAAATCAATAATGACCTGACAAAATGTCTTATAGTTTTCATTGGGTGCTTAAAGAAATCGCTTTTGGCTGTCTGACCAGCTGAAGTTTTAACCATCCACTTTATGGTTTTAAGAGCACAGTGTCTAGCAAAATTAGAAAACTAATTGGATTAAGGACAAATTGAGGTGATTGTATCATATAAACATGGTTAGATTTAGAGAAGCAATGACATGTTGAACTAATGTTTTTTCCAATGGAAGGAAGCTTTACATAATGCGTGTAAACCACTGCCATTATGAGGAATCAATAATAGATTAGCATTAGCATCAGAAAGCTCCATCAGACATGCATCTGGTCAGTTTTAGTAAATTTGTGGTTCTCTAAAGGATGTGGGATTGTGTATATTGGTATTGCTGTCCCTAATGGCAGTTTGTGATTGGAGGGTAACGGCACTCTTGCTTTCGCTGTTCTTCAATTAGCAGAATTTGTTTGTGATAAAGCAGGATGAGGAGCCCATCTGTGCTGAAGCTAATGGCTAATGATGGTATTGAGGCTGCATTAGCCTCTCTTCTCTGGTTCACTTTAGCCCACAGGCTCATTCTGACTGGTCTTGCTCTCGCCATGTGTCTGTTTCTACTCCTCATACATCTTTCTCTTCTCCCCTTGCTCTCTGCCTTTCATTTTTTGTTTCTTCAGGGCTGTCGTTCTCTGTCAGGGACAGCTGGTTGTCATCAGTGAGAAACAGAAAGGCGTCAGTGCATCCGTTAATTGTAAACGGAGACATGACACTTCCTCTCTCCTCTCTATATCACTCTCTGTAGTATCTCCCTTCCTCTTGTTCTCTTCACTTCTCTTCGTTTCTATCTCTCCCCCTCTCACTTTCTGCAAGCGTGGGAAAACATACAGGAAATCGTTCAGACTGTTAGGGTAGTTTTGGAGCATAACTTGCCCTGTGCCCTCCACCAATAGCATGCCCTCCAAAAAAAATCTCTCAGATGTTCTCTGTCCCTCTCTTACTCCTTTCTGCTCTCTTCCTCTTTCTTGCTCTCTCGCTTTCGCCATCAGTGGTTGGCCTAGAGTGACTATAGATTTATATACAGTGGGATCCCATGGTCCATATTAAAAATGTGGGATTCGATATCTGGAAATCATTGAAAAAGGAAATCTTGAACATTTAAAATGGGGAAATTTAATATTGAAAAATGAAATAGTTATTTAAGATTTTTTTTAAAGCATTTAATTATCTAACATCAAATTATCATGTGATTTTAGTGTTTTCCATTCAACATAAAATGTACTCATTATACTCTAATTCTGTTACTGTAGTTTGTAATGTAAAATATAAAAGGTGGTCAGTATGATTTTTTTTTATTTTATTAAATAAGGAAGTGTTAAAAGTGACAGTAAAGACATTTTTAATGTTACAAAAGGGAACAAATAAATGTTCTTTTGGACTTTCTCTTCGTTAAATTATCCTGAAATGCAAAATAAATCATAATTTCCACTAAAATATTAAGCTGCACTGATTGACACTGATTATAATAAATGTTTCTTGAGCACAAAATCAGCTTATTAGAATGATTTTTGAAGAATCATGTGAGTCTGAAGACCGATGGAATGGCTGCGGAAAATTGAGTTTTGCCATCACAGAAATAAAGTACATTTGAAAATATATTAAAATGGAAAAGTTATTAGAAAATTTCCAAATAATTTTTAACATGTTGTATACCAGGCATCCTCAAATCTGGCCCTCTTCTGCAGAGTTTAGCTCTAACCCTAATCAAACACACCTGAGCATGCTAATCAGAGTCTTCAAGATCATTAGAAAATCACAGGTAGGTGAGTTTGATCAGGGTTGGAGCTAAACTCTGCAGCAGGTTGGCCCTCCAGAGAAAGATTTGAGGAACCCTGCTGTAAACCTTTTCACACTGTGTGCAAAACCTCTCTAAACCCAGTTAAACAGAGTTGTCTAACCAGTGTGTCCAGACTGGGAGACCAGTCAACCACCTTACTTGTTTTTTCACTCTCTCTCTCTTTTCTTTTTTCTTCCTCCTTTCTTTTTTCTTTTCATGAGTTGGGACAATGAACATCAAATAGTCTGACAGAAAGAAATTGCCATCCTTTTAAAAAGTTGTGGTTTCTAATTGCCTCGAGACAACATTAAAAAATACCCTGTAGACTGAGTAAAGATAAGAGCACATTTTCAAAATACCTCAGGAAAAATAAAGCCCATTAATGAAACCAAACCACATAACCGCACAGAAAAAGAGTGCGTAGGAGAGATAATGGAGGAGAGATATCAGTCAGAGCGAGCTCCTCAGAGCTGTCTGGCCATGTCAGGCCTGACCTAACTCTAATCTCTGTGTTCTGTTGTGTATTAATCTAGTGGCTCTCAGTCTGTTGGCTAGTTCGTTGTTGATGTTCTGTTCAAAGTTCATTCATAAGGAAGAGTGACATCGGTCACTGCTGCTAGTTGTTTTTGAATGGTTAATATTGCCTAAAGAGATTATTCATCTAACAGAACATTCATAGAATGTACTAAGACACTTAAAGGGATGGTGAAAAACAAAAATGGACATTGTCATCACACCCTCATGTGATTTCAAACCTGTATGACTTTGAAAATAAAAGATGATTTTTCGAAATATCTCAGTGCTTCTTTTCCCAGTGCAATGGACGTCAATGCAGTAGTCTCCAAAACTCCAGTTTGGTTACCAACATTTTTTTAAAACAGTGTTCTACAGAAGTAAGAAAGTCATGCAAGTTGGAACAGCATGAGCGTGAGAAAATGACGAATGTCGATTTTAAACCACATGTAAAGATTACAGATTATCATTGTCATGATGACACAATATGCCATTTGGTATCAGCAAAAAACTTGATGTTGAACCTTTTCTGACTTAATTTATTAGTCAATTTGAACAGAAAATGCATTCCTAGGATCCCTTTTGTCAGGGTAGATGACATATTTAATTATTAATGTTTTGGGAGGTTATGTTGTTGTTCACTTCCAGTCACACACATGAACATGGGAGAGTCAAAATACAAGCAGCCCTTTGGAAGTTTTGTCGTTCGTTCAGCCAAAGTTCAAGTTGAACTCTGACCTATCACAAACAAAGGATCTAAATGTTACAGATTGACCTTTTGACTCAATACAAAGAATAAAAACTTGAAAGCTGCAGGTTTGAAGTGTTACAGACGATGATGATATTAACATTTGGACTTATGGATATTTTATATGGCAACAACAGAAGCCCTGGAGTGTGACATCATATCCTGTTGCCAATATTCGTTACAATCCCTGTGTAGAAAGTGTCCCCCTTTAATATGTCACCTCTGTCGCTCAGTGCAAAATGTACTACACCAAATATTCCACCGGAGTTCATGAAGTGTCAAAGAGTACAGGCGAATGATAATGGAAAAGGGAGTCAGGTTACATGTTGTAAATAGTTTATTGATAAAGAATATTATATTAATCCAAATCAGAGGAGTTTAATAGAATGTGTGTATGCATGCATCATACTACCCACAAATATCCACTCGGCTCAAAGTTCAAACGGCATTTATTTTAAGGAAAAATGACTGGAAAAGTTTGAAGAATTCAAAAACGGGAAGTGTTTGTCATGGTCTGACCATAAAGAGTAGTTTAAAACCACAATTAACTGTCTGTTTTTTACAATTTTCTCTCAGGAGCAAAAATCTGCCTTTAAACTTGAAAGAAATAAAGGTTTTAAATTTGTTATGAAAATGATCACCATCGACTGATATGAAAAATTGTATGGGATATTTTTTTTTTTTTTGGCCATATCCATATTTTTTTTGCTCAGCCCTACCCACAGATATTTATGCACATTCAACAAAGATGATTTTGGATTATAACCAGAGTGAGACATCCTTGTTCTGACCAGACAAACTGTGCCCTTCAGCCAGTCTGAACCAGCAAAAAAGTCACAAGATTTTACACCCTGAAGTAATTTCACACGCTCAGAATCCTTGTGTGACTGCACTGCAGTTCAATGGAGCCAGTTCCTCTCAAGTGCGCACAGTTTTCCTAAATGAGTAATTCACTAACACTAATAAAAGTGCAAAGTCATTTGTATTTTATATTAATGTAATGTATAAATGTCCAAATGTTATTTGCCAAAACATTCAACAGTATATCTATTAATTTAACATTTATACATTCACGTGTAGCTCAAGTTTTCTCATGAGATTGCGTGGGCATTAAGGTAAGCACTCGAGTGTTTGTGATAATTTCATATGAATTTGTATGATGTGATTCATATGGAAGCATCCGATTTTTAGAAAAAAGTAAGCATAGCCTCACCCCTAAACCTAAGCGTCAGTGACGCATAAACAGATTGTATAAAAACATAAAAATGAGATTTGTACAAATCCTCCAAAACATAAAATTGTTAAAAATTGCAATGAGGGTGTTTTACAAATACTGTTTGAAGCTACTGTAAAATGAAACGAATCCACACATTTACACACGCAGACAGGAAATGTGTTTTCTGAGTTGATTATATAATAGTTTCCTTTTCATCCATATCCTTATCCTTCTTTCTTCCTCCACAAGTGGGCTTTTATTCATGACATCTAATTTTCCTGTTATAGATGGCTCTGGACTCGTGCCTAAAATGCAAGCCTGTACAAGCCATCATTAATACTCAGCAGTCAGGTGTTTCTGTCATTGTTCTCTCTGTTTTATATATAAAACACTTACTGTACTGCTCAACTGAAAGAGGATTTTCATCCTTATGTGGCAAAGGAATGACAAGAATCACAAACTCTTGACCCAGACCAATTTCATTATCTGCACCGAAGAAAGAAAAAGAGGAAAGAAACAGAAAGAGCTGGGTAGAGCTGAGCGACAGACAGGCAGGTTAACAAAGCCTGTCCTGTGTTGATGTGGGGCAGAAAGGGTGAGTGATGCAGACAAGGTTACTGGAATGGAGAAATACATGATCTCTCCTTTCCTCAGATTGGTGACCTTTTGTGTTTCTGTGTTTTATTTGTCTGTTTCACCTTTCTATGTGTCTCTCCATTAGGGGTGGCTCGATACCACATTTTCAGAACTGATCCCGATCCAATACCAAAAATCCTGAGTATCGGCCGATACCGATATCAATCCGATACCAGCGCATTTTGTTTAATCAGTGTAGGGTTTCTATACCAGTCTAAATCTGGTAAAATGTTAGACATTGCTCTTTGTATGGTTGTGAAATATATTCATGAAAAAGGTTATATTTATATAAATATATAGGGCCTAAAATAAAATTAAAAGACATTTTCTTTTAAATGTATAGCATAGTAGAATGAGGCAGCAACATGTGATAGATAAGACGAACAAGAAAGGCTATTAATAATCTGTCTAACATGATTTAGAAACAAAACGAAACTCCAGCAAGATAAAGTCCTTTTATGCTAAACCATTTATCTTTATTTACAGATCAAGTGTAATATTAGGAACATTTAATAATTTTGCAGAGAGTTTCATCGTCATGACTGTCGTAACCAAACGCGACACGCAGTTTGAACGCTGAATTGATGATGACAGACAGCCGCAGCGGAGAGAAGAGTTTACGTCAACTTGACTTAAATATATGCACAGAATATCGGTTTTGGATCGGTCACATCTGACCGATACCCGATCCAGCAGAAAATGCCAGTATCGGAGCTGAAATGAATTTGTTTAACTGAAATCCAAAACCCAAAATAGTGTTTCTTTTAATAAACCATTAATTCCGTTATTTAATAATCCCCTAAATTAAAAAAAAAAAAAAAAAAAAAAAAAAAGATTTATACAAGCCTTTAACTGCACATTTCATGCAGTTTTTATATAGACACCATATCATTTAGTTTCGTCTCTAATTTTTTCTTTCTAATTAACGGGCTATGGACATTTGAGGTCGATGTAAAATTACTTTTGTTAAGCTGTATTACTGACGTCTTTCTGCAAATTCTGTAAAAGTGATTGCATGGGACACATGATTTAAGTAAGTTTTACATTTTCTTTCCTCATACCTTCTGATTCATGTTCATTTTGTGCTGTAACTAAAGAGGAAGAGATGAACGGTTGCACTGACACTCCATGCTGCCGCTTGAACTGAAGAGGATATAGAGATTTGTAACAGCATTTGTAATGAAATTGACAGAAGTTGAGACGGTTTTATATCTAAAGTAGCAAAGCACAAAGCTTATTGTGATTATTAGATGGATCTTAAGAAAATGGATTTTTAAGATTTATTCATGCATCAACTGAAACGGCACAGATTACAAGATTGCTGTTGGGATTTAAGAATCAATATTGGCTCATCAAAACGAAGATCAATTCAAAACGAGAAATGAATATTGAGAACCTAGCCCTAGAATCCTTGCTAATTAAACATCACTGCTGATGTTTAATTAGCAATTTTATTGCACCACTTATATGTAGTTCTGCTCATGGATATTGACTAACTCTGGCAAATCTGGTGATTTGTTCTTCCTCACAAGTGCTCGTTTTCTCATCCTGGGCATTTTATTATGCTTCATTTCCAGGTGGACTGATGACTCCCAGAAGTTGCGTAATCAGCCTATCAGATTGAAATTGCCGTTTTTAGCCTTTTTTTTTTTTTGGTCCCCTGTGAAGACCACTAACATGGTTTCATATCAACCCTGTGAAAAAGTAAATGCCTAAGTAAGTAAATATCTGGTTTGACAGCACTCAGCAGCAATCACTGTAACTAAACACCACATGTAATTTAATATGAGTCTTGGAAATCACTGCCAAGGAATCTTGGCTTGTTCTTCCTCACACAGAAACTGTTTGATGGTTTGAGTCTTGAACCGGTCCTGCCACATCACCTCTGTAGGATTCAGGTCAGGACTTGAACTAGGCCACTGTAGAACCTTAATTTAGTTTCTTGTCAGATATTGAGATTTGGAATTGCTTCTATATTTCGAATCATTGTCCTGCTGCATCATTCAGTTACAGTGAAGCATTAAAATTAACAAAGCTGAACACACTTGACAAACAATTACAAAGGTTTTCACAAACAAATATTTGTTCACCAGTGACTTTCACACTAGTTTATGAAAATTTCACTTCTATTATTATTTTATTATTTTTAATTTATGAAAAAAGTAGGAATAACTGAAACAGCATACATGAAAATCACATGCCCTTGGAGACCTTATAATCGTGTTAAGATGGAATTGTGTACAAAATTTCATCTCAAGAATATTTCATTATAGCTGCGTTATAGCTTAAGCTGTGAGGTTTCTCTGTATGACAGTGCAGATGCATAAAAGGTGTTTATTATGTTTAAACCGGTTTTTAGGACAATACATGGGCTTTGCTCAAGGATCTTACTCCGTCTCTGTCTCTCAGGCAAGAGTATGTCTTTAAAGAGTGAAGAAAGACGGTAAAGGAAAGGTTGTGTGGAATTTTTTTATATAAAGATGGTTTGGGTGTGTTTTTTGCAAATGACTAGCTTCAGGCATGCGGTCACTCATTTAGAATGCACAAGAACATTAGACCAAGCTTTAGAACAAATTCAAGTGCATATGCATGCATTGTCAATTAGGCAGAGTTTTTCGTAGCAAGTTCTCCTGTGCGTACAAGTAAGAAATAATCCACGCAATCGCTAGTGATTGAGAACCATTGTTTGTTTGTTTTTAAATTCTCATGCCGCTTGGGATCAGTCCAAATATCAGTAACCTTGAGTGAAACAAACAGAGGAGAAGAGGGGGAGGGAAGAAATAAAAGTGAGTCTGTATGGTAAGGTGTGCCGTTCTCATGGGTGTTAAATTTCAATAAAGCTACTCCATGCCATGGGATTTTATCATCATTAGAGTTGTCACATGCACACTCACTTACTCTCAACACCCACATACGCGCCCCAGTGCCAGACATGACGGGAAGTGACTGTTGCCAGGGCCACACAAGGAAGTTACAGCAAGATATGTTCACAGTAACACACATGGTAGTTTCCCTTTAACCTGAATTGTCTCATGAGCACATTCATTTATCAGCAGTGGAAGCTCTATTTCATGTTGAAGACTTTATGTATTTGGAGATTAATTGTTCTCATAATTAAGGTCTGACCCCACAAGAAGCAACAAGAAAGGCCAGTCACTCACAGGGTGCAGGGCAGGGAACAGCCCCTGGGGCTTTGTGGAAGATATAGTGGGAGGGGCAGTAGAGGGGAAGTTACATCTGTCATGCATATGACCTCTGCACTCTGTCTGTATATAGATCACCTTTTAACATGAAAAATCACTCTGTATCTCACTGGCACAGCAGCAAGTGAAGACAGTAAATTGGGGTCAGGGTGTGGTGGCTCACTATTGTGTTGTACTGCTTTGCATTATAATAGATTGAATGACTGTACCCTGGAGATTCCCACTTGCGCTATATTTTTTTTTCTCTCACTCTTTCTCTCTCCAAGCTCTTTTTTTTTTTTTGTCCAACTGCTGGTGACATTACCATCAACTCTGGTTGGTTCTTTGGAAAGTTAGTGAAATTGCACCTCTTTCTGTTGAAGCACCACTTTAATCTGGATATCACATCTTATTCTACACCTTAGATGTGCATCTCCAATAAAACCAGTATTCAATTCTATTTCAAATTGCTTTATTGGCCAGATTGTTTATTTAAACAAAGTCTAAGCATCAATTCTATCTATCTATCTATCTATCTATCTATCTATCTATCTATCTATCTATCTATCTATCTATCTATCTATCTATCTATCTATCTATCTATCTATCTATCTATCTATCTATCTATCTATCTATCTATCTCTCTCTCTCTCTCTCTCTCTCTCTCTATCTCTATCTCTATCTCTATCTCTATCTCTATCTCTATCTCTATCTCTATCTCTATCTCTATCTCTATCTCTATCTCTATCTCTATCTCTCTATCTCTCTATCTCTCTATCTCTCTATCTCTCTATCTCTCTATCTCTCTATCTCTCTATCTCTCTATCTCTCTATCTCTCTATCTCTCTATCTCTCTATCTCTCTATCTCTCTATCTCTCTATCTCTCTATCTCTCTATCTCTCTATCTCTCTATCTCTCTATCTCTCTATCTCTCTATCTCTCTATCTCTCTATCTCTATCTCTATCTCTATCTCTATCTCTATCTCTATCTCTATCTCTCTATCTCTCTATCTCTCTATCTCTCTATCTCTCTATCTCTCTATCTCTCTATCTCTCTATCTCTCTATCTCTCTATCTCTCTATCTCTCTATCTCTCTATCTCTCTATCTCTCTATCTCTCTATCTCTCTATCTCTCTATCTCTCTATCTCTCTATCTCTCTATCTCTCTATCTCTCTATCTCTCTATCTCTCTATCTCTCTATCTCTCTATCTCTATCTCTATCTCTATCTCTCTATCTCTCTATCTCTCTATCTCTCTATCTCTCTATCTCTCTATCTCTCTATCTCTCTATCTCTCTATCTCTCTATCTCTCTATCTCTCTATCTCTCTATCTCTCTATCTCTCTATCTCTATCTCTATCTCTATCTCTATCTCTATCTCTATCTCTATCTCTATCTCTCTATCTCTCTATCTCTCTATCTCTCTATCTCTCTATCTCTCTATCTCTCTATCTCTCTATCTCTCTATCTCTCTATCTCTCTATCTCTCTATCTCTCTATCTCTCTATCTCTCTATCTCTCTATCTCTCTATCTCTCTATCTCTCTATCTCTCTATCTCTCTATCTCTCTATCTCTCTATCTCTCTATCTCTCTATCTCTCTATCTCTCTATCTCTATCTCTATCTCTATCTCTATCTCTATCTCTATCTCTATCTCTATCTCTATCTCTATCTCTATCTCTATCTCTATCTCTATCTCTATCTCTATCTCTATCTCTATCTCTCTCTATATATATATCCAACTGCAGTTTGATTGCGATTTTAATTTTTTTAAAAATTGTTAAAAACGGAGTTATCTGGCAACCGTGATTATTCAGAAATATTTAATTGCAGAATTCCATGATTGACCAATTAGAATCGAGTGTTCCAAGAATTTTGAAAGTACTGTTTTGTACACAGACATGTTTTGTAAACATGGTGTCCATTTGGCTTTTTTTTTTTTTTTTTTTTTTTTTTTTCTGGGGGTTGTTTATATAAACTGATATTCTGTCTCCTTTTGTCATGGTGATGTAAGTTAACAAGTCAAGTATGGCAGTGTATAGTAAAAGCCATAATACTCTGTACCTGTGAGAATACTGAATAATAAACAGAGAAACAGTTGTTGTTTTTATGTGAAGTCACTGTCACCAGTGCAAGAACCGCTTGTGTCTATTTAGTGTGTATACTGTGTTTCTCTTTCTGAACTTTATAAATGACATAATAACCCCACAGTGACATTGTGGGCTAAATATTAAACTGTAGGTCAACAGTCCTTGTTCGCCAGGAATGAGGGGAATGTATGTATGCTAGGAACAGCCGCGCACTTGCATACACCCTTGTGCAGAAACGCTTGCCTAATTGTTTCAGGAAGATATTTCACAAGTCTGAGCCTGTAGCGGTTAGTCGAATGCAACCTGTTGATACCATCAGTGTTACATTACTTTACAGAACTGTGGTAAATATATAGCTTTGTGTGTCTCTGGATCAGTTTTATTCATAGTTTTTGTTTTCTTTAAATACTTTAAGAACAATCTGTTGTACATGTATAGACAGAGACATCACTGGCTCAGAAAATTCCCAGTATCTGAAAATGAATAATCAAAATATAAATAAATTGTCCCAGTATCGCTTTAGGGAGCCGGTATTACATGAGTCATTAGCTGCAGGGAGAAAATACAAGAGTGTTTGTTTGTTTGTGTGTGGGGTCCATCCTGTTGTGCCTGTTTGGACTGGAACCATGTCCTTAGCAGACTTCAACCAGTAACCTATGACACTCGCACACACTCTGGGGAACGTTCAACTCAGCAACTTCATCCGCACTGTCACACACCATGGTGGGAGGGGGACAAGAGTACAGGAAAGAGAAAGACGATAAAGAACGCGATGGAAAGGGACGGAGCTCTCGGCTATAGAGCAAGTATTTACAGTCCAGATCTGGTTTGTTTATTGTTGAAGTTTACAAGCACAGTCATCCAACCACTGCCCCAGCTCATTTACTCAGCTATTCTCTTTACGAGATCACGGTCGTGTTTGAGACTCTTTCCAGAAGACATGAAGCAGAGATGTTTATCTAAGATGTGAATCCTGAAGTGTTGAGTGAATCTGTCTTAAAGTCATAAAGTGAAAGTTCACTTTAAACTTATGACTGCTTCTCCACTTCAGTGACAGTATCCTTTGTTTTGTCAGTGTTTATGTGTGTGCGGTGTGTCAGGGATTCTCTGGACCTCTGTTCAGTGTTATTTCATTCCTCATTACTCTTAAAGTCCCCATGAAATCGCTTTTTTCTATTGAGTGCTGACATATTTTCCTGAAACAGACAAGACATGTTAAATGCTCTTTAAGTTGTAAAAAATCATAGCTAGGAGCCATGATTTGCTATTTCCTAATTGGTGACAGGTGGAAATGGGGGAGGGGCATTCTCACTCTCAAGATAACCTGATTGGACCGAAATCGGAGTCATCAATATTTTTCCCAGGAGAGTTCAAGTGTATGTCTGCGATGTGACAGTCAAGAGAAATGTTAAGAGTAGTGCCGTAAAGCGATTAATCGCATCCAAAATAAAAGTTTTTGTTTACATGATATATGTATGTGTACTGTGTGTATATAAATACACACACATACAGTTAATATTTTGAAAATATTTACATGTATACATTTATATTCTTATATTATATATAAATATATTGAACATATAAACATAATATGCATATGCATATATATATATATATATATATATATATATATATATATATATATAAAGAAAAATGTGTTTTTGTATTTATATATGCATAATAAATATACACACATTATGTAAACAAAACTTTTATTTTGGATGCGATTAATCGCAGCTAATCGTTTGACAGAACTAGTTAAGAGAAATAGACAGTAAACCACAAAACGTTTGATTTGAAATGTAGGATGTATCCACTTTCTGACTACCTGACAAGAATTCAGATTTACTGAACGATTTTAACGAGGAAATGAAAGTAAATGACAAAACTATTATTATCATTACCGGGGTTAACTTTAACTGTTAAACTCATTCAGCAGTATTTGACAGATGATTAGACAAGTAAATAAAAGCACATATTTAAGGAGGGAACAGTTGTTTGTTGAGGGCGTTAATTATATACTTATTTAATGCTTGTTCTGGCCAAACCAAATTTTGAGGCCCACTACTGGGCCCTGGTTCTCTGGTTGAGAAGCACTGATCTAAAAGAACATCTATTATGATTTATTTATCTTTTTGTGTTTCTGTTGTTGTTTTTTCTTATAGGAGGTGGAAATCCTAGACATCAGTCAAATCAGGGACACCAGGACAGGGAGGTTTGCCAAGATGCCAAAGGTACGTTTTTATATGTGCCTGTGTGAAGGTTATGTTTGGAAAGGTTCATTATGTCAGTGCACGTGGGTGGTAAGGATTGCCTGTGTTTGTAGGACCAACGTATACGTGATACGCTGGGTTTGGGCAAAGGGGAAAGCAACTCGGACTCAAAGCTGCTAACTGTCGTCTACGGCAATGACCTGGTCAACATCTCCTTCCTCAACTTCCAAGCTGTGCAGGATGGCTATTGCAAGGTAACCACGACGACAGGCCCGTCACCTAGATACCATGTCCATGCAATCGCTCCCTCTTTCTCTGTTCTGTTTTTCCGCTTTCTACCTTTGCAAGTGTGTGCTCTGAATGAACTACATTAGATGACTAATGTTCAACTAATGCTGAAATTTGATTGATTTGTTGGATTATCATATTTACATAATAAATGTAGGAGCTCATTTATGAACGTTTATTTGGTGTTATGATTGGGTTTCCAGGTGTGGACTGATGAGCTGTTTAAACTTGCCACAAACATACTGTCCCAGAATGCTTCCCGCAACATCTTCTTATTCAAAGCGTGAGTACTGTGTGTGTGTGTGTGTGTGTGTGTGTGTGTGTGTGTGTGTGTGTGTGTGTGTGTGTGTGTGTGTGTGTGTGTGTGTCTGACTCTGAAGCTGTTGTTTGAGGCCAAGTGACATGTTAGTGTAGCACAAATACAAAAGTGTCAGTCCACTTAATTGATCTTTATTTTGCACCGTTGCTTGTGATTTTAATTCTTTTAATTTATGTTTTTGAAAATGTGACATCTCACAATGCAACTTTATTTTTCGTTTCCTTTTCTCTGCGACTCTGTATTACTGTTGTGGCTTTATATCCCAAAATTGCAACCTTGTGTCTAAAAGGAAGACTTGTTGCAGCTTTATTTATCATAATTGTGACTCATGTGACTTTCTCGCAATTGTGCTTTATAATGTGACCTGTTTTCTCACAATTTGACTTTGACTCTTGAATCCTCTCAACTCAAGCCTTGACTGGACTTGACAAAAGTTCAAGCCAGTTTTCATGTATAACTTTGGGTTTGCCTCAAGGTTGGTTTTGTAATTGATGGTCACTGGTCAGTTGGTCAGGTCATGGAAGAAAGGAAGTCCTAAAGGTTTGATGATGAGTAAGCGACACAGTTTTCAATTTTGGGTGAACTATTCATGTTAAATCCTCAATTACAACCAGGAGTAGTAACCAGAGGTCAACTCCATACCAGGCAAAATAAAATACCTCTTATTGTCATAATCTTTGCCTCAGTCTGAGAAAGTGCTGATGTGAGGTGATTGTTGCTCTAAGAGTCTGTAGTGTTACTGACATTAAGATTTATAAGTGCAAATACTCAGCGTAGACTAATGAGAACAATGAAGGATAATGAAACACGTGTAATATGGTCAACTGTCCTTTTTTTACATGTCATTTTTCATAGTTACACCAAACTGAAGCTGCAGGCAAATCAGGATGGGAAAATCCCAGTGAAGAAGTGAGTAAACACAAGCTGTCTTACTCAAACATAACTATGTTTCCAGTTCTTCAGGGCTTTCATTGCTAATTTGCCACTTCTTCTTTCATCATTGCTTTCACTTCTTTTCTTTTTCTTTCTCTTTCACTTCTCTTAGCATCCTGAAAATGTTCTCCGATAAGAAACGTGTGGAGACGGCGCTGGAGCACTGCGGTCTGGTCAACAACAGGGTAATCAATCAGTCATGCACCAATCACAAGTTATTACACATTTAACCATTCCGTTTTACCCTTTACTGTCTGTCTGCTGTGATTCCATGTGACATGCTTGTGTCTGTTTTTTGTCTCTTTTGTTCTTTCAATATAAATGCATTGTTTTTCAAATAACCCACATCCATCATCTCTTTAGTCCAATCTATTGTTGCGTCTCACTCTGTCTTCACAAGTAACATGCTCCTTATCATTTCTTTTTCTTTGCCACTCTCTGGTGATCTGCGATCAGGCCTTTTATGGTTCAGTTTGGACACAGAGGAGCTGGTCTTAGATCAGCACATGGCCACATGTCAGTCTGTTCACTGTCTTATGCTGCTCTCTGCTGGTTGAACTTCAGCATGAATTGAGAAACTTAAAAAAGAGGCCATATTCTTCGCCAGGTGTCAATGTCCTGTTTAACATGAAGTGCCATTAAAAACAATTCTAGTCAGTCATTGTACCAATATCAACAAGCACAATTGACTTCGTAGTGCAGAAAAATGTTGAACTGTACTGTGCTAGGTACTGTCATGCAAAATATGTGTCGTACTGTGGGTCTCATTTCTACATTTTTTTTATTTTTTCATAATGTTGTGAACTTATATAGTACATCAGAGTCTTTATTTCGACGCAACAAGATGAATCCTGTTTTCCATGTAATTTTCGATTTTAAAATGCACTGCAGACACAAATTCACAATAAATTATGAAAAGTTTCCTCTGCTTTTACTTTTAACAATAAGATTCATATCTTCATTTTTATTCATTCATTCATTCATTCAGTCATTCAGTCATTTATTTTCCTCAGGTGGATGGTATAAAGACAGACGACTTCACCTGGGAAATGTTCCAGAACTTTCTCAACAAACTAAGCCCCAGACCAGAGGTGGAGCGTATCTTTGTGGAGCTGTGAGTGAACGGAGTCCAACAGCAATGACAAAGATACAGTAGCCCCAAAATGCATTTGAACACTTGGCGACATTTATTTATGTATGAAAGCTAAAAGAAGAATATTATTTAATATATTAAACAAACAAAAATGGCACACTTTCAAGCAATAATTATATTATTAAAGAATAATTTAAAAAATGTAACAGTAGTGGAACATGTCTTTGTAAAAAGGGTCCTGAAAAAAGAAATGCTACTGATGCTTTGTTTCGAATACAGTAATATTTATACATTATTAAGTGTGTCCAAATATGTCTTGGGGCCACTTTATGTCTTAACAATTATGTAAAGATACTTTGCAAAATGCTTTTGACTCATTTCATACTTTACTGTGTGTACCCAGTGGCTCCAGAGGGAAGCCCTTCCTGTCTCTGGATCAGCTGATGGACTTTATAAATCGCAAACAGAGAGATTCTCGACTAAATGAGGTTCTTTACCCACCACTCAAGCGAGAGCAAATCCGCCAGCTCATGGAGAGATATGAGACCAACGCCAGCCAGCTGGAGAGAGGTACAAATGCGCACAAGCACACACACATTTAGACATGGTGACGATGAGAGTGATGGTGGTTTGTTTCACCTGTCCATGTGTGAGCAGATCAGATCTCCCTGATGGGCTTCACAAAGTATCTTGGGGGGGAGGAGAACTCTGTGGTTCCTCCTGAGAGGTTGGACATCATCGATGATATGAACCAACCCCTGTCCCACTATTTCATCAACTCTTCACACAACACGTACCTCACAGGTATGCAAATGCATAAACACTAAGCAAATATGGTAATATACGCACACATGTGACCTCGGTCTATGTTTTCCCCCTTCAGTGGGTCAGTTGACGGGCCTGTCATCAGTGGAGATGTACAGGCAGGTGTTGCTGACAGGATGCCGCTGTATAGAGCTGGACTGCTGGAAGGGCCGCCCACCTGAAGAAGAGCCAATCATCACACACGGTTTTACCATGACAACTGAGATATCATTCAAGGTGCGTTTATGGCCCCACATTAACCATTGTTCTGCAATTTTTCATAGGCAAAATACTGTAATTTCAATAGGATTCCTTGCAGTCTGCAATTTTGCAAGATTTCTGTGAAGATTTTGCAAAGGGTTCAAGTTGGTCACATGAATTTGCCTTGTTGACTAACAGAAAGGTTTGAAAGTAGCTTCTGGTGAGCTGAGCTTCATATATTTCTGCACTATTGACAATAGATAAAGGAACTTTTTTGCCTGCAAAATTTCACTAATGTGACTGCACCTTTACTGTCAAATGAAAACTGCTTTATTTAAACTGCACACACACTGAACTGCAATGAGGGACGTGTGTAAAGTTTCAATATTTGCATTTTTAGGAAGTGATCGAGGCCATCGCTGAAAGTGCGTTCAAGACGTCTCCCTACCCTCTCATCCTGTCCTTTGAAAATCATGTGGACTCGTAAGCATAATTGTGTGCATAATGCATATTTCTTGTTTTTCTTTTTTTATCCTGTTAATTTTTATCTTGATTATTATATGGTCTTTTAGGGCAAAGCAGCAGGCTAAAATGGCAGAGTACTGTCGCTCTATGTTCGGGGATGCGCTGCTCATTGAACCCCTGGAGAAATATCCGGTGAGTTCTTCAACACCATAAAAAAGGCAAACTTCAATAATTATTCAATTACTATAAAACAAAATTTTTGGAGCAAAGTTATAAATCAATGAATCAATTAATCTAGCTATCTGTCTATCTATCACCTAAAAACTTTCAAAGATTTTAAAATCATTATAAACTTTCAAGCTAACTTTTCTAAAGCCAAGATCAAAGTTAAACTTATGCTAACTTTAATTGTAGTTATGGATGGTCCATTATCGCAGGATAAATGTAGACAAGGGTAGTCAGGATCCCAGTAAAAGTGAAGGGGTCTTGTATCGTCCTAATGCAGTTTGATTCCAAAGTATTAAATGGCTACCTGATAAAATAATAAATGAAAGTCTTGCTTTGACCTGAAAATCATTGCATTGTTGTGAAAGGGAAGAGATCAGTGCAGTGATATAACGGCTATGTAGGAAATTGGCTGGCTGGGACAGCCAGTAATTATATCGTTTTTGTCATTACAAAGATATTTGACCACATGTGTGCAGTGATTTTGCTATCATAATTAAGACAATAATGTAAAAATTGAGAGTAGTAAACTATTATATTTTTAGTTTGAGAGTAGATTTTTATGTTTTTATTGTTTTTACAGCTGATTCCTGGTCAACAACTGCCAAGCCCCCAGGAACTCATGGGGAAGATCTTAATCAAGAACAAGAAGAAACATCAGCACAGGGCCTCTAATGGTGGGAGCATCAGACGCAAGGACGGGACGGATGAACAGTCCTCACCTTTGAATGGTGTGTGTAGAAGCAACACACCAAAACCTAGCCTGATCCACTCTAACACAAAAGTGACTGTGATTGAAATGGTTGCCAATACATCCAAACAATTACAACAATAATTTAAGTATGTATACTGTTTCATCACACATTGGGTCCATTCACATGTGTTTTTGCCTTTTTTTTAAAAATGGAGACGCAGAAAAAACCCCACCAGGCATAAGCATTTGTGGATCATTCGAGAGAATCAATTAAGATCCAGATTTAGAAAATCCATGTCATGACCCCTTTAAAGTTTATACTTGTTTTACCTTGAATGCGCATAGTGGAATACAAAAACATCCTCTGTGAGTGTTTCCTCCATCAGCATTCAGCATTATTGCATTGTCCTGCTTGATGTCCCAGCAAAAGGTGTGATCCGTGATGTCTGATTTGCAATTAAATGGCTCTTTTCAACAAGTTCTTTTAGTGCATAAGTCTCAAACTCATGACGTAAACTGCAGAATCATTCTGACAGCTAGCTCACACACTGAACAGTGAAGAAAAAAATTAATAAATTAAGACCCTTTACTGTGAACTGCTTTGTCTTATCTAGTATTACTGTCTTCAACAACCATTTCACATCTGATTTTGTCTGATAAAGCATAACATTTAGTTCATTACTAATTCTCATGGGCCATTTTATTGCACATCTTTCATGTCTGCATGATTAGAGAGTTAGCTAATGAACCATGTGTCATCATTTACCCTTCATGTCATTCTAATCCTGTATGACTTTCCCTCTTGGCCGTAAATGATGACATTTACAACTTTGAAATAATTTGAACTCTATCATTAGCTACATTTTGCAGCTCAACTGCACTGAAAATGCATTAGGGTCAGTTTTAGTTGTAGTTTTCACTCCTTTTGTCGTCTTGAAACAATTCTGGCCCATTCAGTTACAAGCAATTGCATATACACACAATGCAATTTTCTGTTACCAAATTCATTTCACATCCAAACCCATTCATTATGAGATTTGTGTTTAGATTGTCCATTGTCTGATGGGGAGGTGGGCCAGCTCATGTCCAATGGGGGCGAGAAGCTTGCAGAGAGGATGACCAAAGATCTTGATATCCGCAAGTCTATTGGTGGGTTTGTGCCTAGTTGACATGAGGTCTCAACCAATCAGGATGAAGACTGATGTCACTTAGGCACCTGTATGGAAGTTCATGATTAATGCATTTATGGTGTGTATTCAATTTTCTTTGTCTTTGTGTCTGTGTGTATTATTTTTGAATATGAATTTCTAGATAGGGGAGATGGGGAAAGTGAAGAAGAGGAGGAAGAGGAACCCATTCCAGATCCAAAGAAACACAACAACACTGATGAGGTAACTCCTCTGTCATGTTTGCTATTCTTCTCTCTCTCTCTCTCTCTCTCTCTCTCTCTCTCTCTCTCTCTCTCTCTCTCTCTCTCTCTCTCTCTCTCTCTCTCTCTCTCTCTCTCTCTCTCTCTCTCTCTCTCTCTCTCTCTCTCTCTCTCTCTCTCTCTCTCTCTCTCTCTCTCTCTCTCTCTCTCTCTCTCTCTCTCTCTCTCTCTCTCTCTCTCTCTCTCTCTCTCTCTGTGCACCTTTGACGTGTCTCTCTGTTTCAGGGTACTGCGTACAGTGAGGTGAATGCTACAGAGGAGATGTCTACGCTGGTCAACTACATAGAACCTGTCAAATTCAAATCCTTTGAGGCAGCAGCTAGTGAGTCCTGATATCTTTCACATCATAGCTGTTACTATGCTGTGTATTTTATGTCTGAAACCAGTACTGTGTTGACCAATTAGAAGCCAGGACAGAATTATCTGTCCGCTTCATAAAGTCATTGCTTAGTCTGTCATGTGTCTAGCAGAATTTTTAACTTTGATCCCTCTATGTCTTTTCAGAGAGGGATAAGTATTTTGAGATGTCATCTTTTGTGGAGACCAAAGGCATGGACACATTAAAGAACTCTCCCAGCGAGTTTGTTGAGTATCCTTCACCAGCCTCAGTCAGCAGATAATGATTGCTATAATGTGCTGCATCCCAGTTAACCTAATATCTCCTAAAAGTATGTGAAGAAAGATTCTTGTATGTAGCAGTAGGGAAGGCAAGTTTTGGTCCATACTACTATGTCATAATCGCATCTTTTTGCACACTTTTATACACATCATGTCAATGTAAACTGGCCTGTCAATCATATTGTCTTATATACGCTCCTCATATATACAATCCACATTTCAGTTCATTTATTTATACTTCTCAACAATTCTTCCTAGTACCATATTGTAGGTACAGTATTGCACATTTGCACTGTTTTCTAGTTTTAGACTGGATATCACTGGTGGAAATTTAAAGGGGTAGATCCATGCACACTCTTGGAGTGTTTGTTGGTCTGATCCGAATATTCACCAGAAGTAGTAGACCATGAGAGTATCTTTGGTATACTCATTTCAAGATTTCTTGATTCAAATTTTGAATTCTATCTTTGAACAGATAATATACGAATCAGGACACAGTGATAGTTTTAGTTATATATGTTTGGTGTGCACGTGTTTGCGCTGTTATATTCAAGTAATGTTGTTCTTCCTGAGCAAAATGTCTATTCAGATACAATAAAAAGCAGCTGAGTCGGATCTACCCCAAAGGGACTCGTGTGGACTCTAGTAACTATATGCCACAGCTCTTCTGGAATGTGGGTTGCCAAATGGTGGCACTGAACTTCCAAACTCTCGGTCAGTTATGCAAACAGCACTATATTATTGTCGTCTTCCTTCTGTCTAGCTGTTTTTTTTTCTACATTTGTATATATTTTAGGAGCCTTGAAAATCTTTAAATAAGCTTATTTATTCACAGACTTGCCGATGCAGCTGAACACGGGGGTGTTTGAATATAACGGCCGCTGTGGTTATCTGCTGAAGCCAGAGTTCATGAGACGCACAGACAAACACT
Organism: Acrossocheilus fasciatus; assembly: GCA_036784905.1. NCBI lineage: Eukaryota > Metazoa > Chordata > Actinopteri > Cypriniformes > Cyprinidae > Acrossocheilus > Acrossocheilus fasciatus. Next base: position 32,369,392 of record CM071944.1, read on the forward strand.
TTGACCCCTTTACTATGGACATTGTGGATGGCATCGTAGCCAACACAGTTAGAATCAAGGTATTTTGTGCTCATGTAGTATGCTGTTTATAGATATAGTAATAGTCAGCTATTTTACTTTGTAATTTCAAATGTAATATGTACAATCGTGTCATTTCTCACTTTTCCTTCGCATGCATAGATCATCTCAGGTCAGTTTTTGAACGATAAGAAGGTTGGTGTTTACGTGGAGGTGGACATGTTTGGACTTCCTGCAGACACTAAAAGGAAATATCGAACGAAAACGTCTAACAACAACTCTCTGGACCCAGTCTGGGATGATGAAACCTTTGTGTTCAACAAGGTAACAAATGAAAAGAAAAGTTTGTCCTAAAATGACAATTCTGTCATGCATAAAACTGTGAAGCTGTTTAATACGCTACTAATCTACACTTTTTTTTGTTAAATGAAATGCTGTTAATTTCTATCTTTCTAGGTGGTGTTGCCCACCCTTGCATCTCTGCGAATAGCAGTGTATGAAGAAAACGGAAAGTTTATTGGCCATCGCATCTTGCCAGTATCGGCAGTACGCCCAGGTTTGTGCCAATACGAGGCAGTGATCTAACAGACTTGTTAGTCTGATACTGTACTAAATATACTCCTACATCTGCTATATGTGTGTGTTTATGTGTCTGTTAGGATATCATTACATCTGTCTGAAGAATGAGCTGAACCAGCCGCTCATGCTGTCATCCCTACTTGTGTACACGGAGGCACAAGACTACATTCCCAATGAACACCAAGGTAGGAGAGGTTTCTGTGGGACTGTGAATGCCATGACAATGAGTTTATAATCTGCTACAAAGATGTACTGTAATATTAGCAGCTGGTCAACTATATTGATGTGCAAATACAAATGCTTATGTGTGTGTGTGTATGTGTATATATATATATATATATATATATATATATATATATATATATATATATATATATATATATATATATATATATATATATATATATATATATATATATATATTAATAAAACAAAAAAGATGGTTAATGGGTCACCCAGAGTATAATTCAAACCAGCAGTCTTTCAGTTATAAGGCCCGATCTTTGCCCTCTGTACCACTTGTTATCAGCCTTTGTAGCAGTCTTCCTCTTGTTTTTGTGTAGAGTATGCAGAGGCTCTGACAAACCCCATCAAACATCTTTCTCTGCTGGTCCAGAGAGAAAGACAGCTATTAGCACTTATGGAGGATCCCCCTGAGGTCAGTTACTCCTTTCGACTTAGATCAGTATCTATCATTTAGCAAATATCTGGCTGTAGCCCATATAAAATTCTGGTAATAGTGACTTTTGTCCGATTTGAATTTCTGCAGCCAACCAATCCCCTTAGTGATCTCCCATTTGAACTTGCGGTCCTATTACTATTAGCTCACTGCTACATGAACTAACATCTTGTAGATATTTCAGCCATTAAGTGAAAACATTGTGTGTGTGCGTGTGTGTCTCTGCAGGGTGGACCTTTAAAACAAGATGAAGCAGACAAGATTGACTCTGGCTGTGTGACCTCTGTTGACCCTATTTGCCTTCTGCCGTCTCCAACACTTCCTTCTGTACTCACTGAGGTCATGAACCCTCCTGCATCAGGTTTGGTCTCACCTCAGAAACAGTCACTCTTTTTCCTGCTGTCTTGCTCCCGATCATTCCCACCCCCCACCCCCATAATGCCCATAATGTTTCAGTCATTTCATTTCTGTACTGATGTATATTAGAGGGTATAGTGGTTCTCTGTAAAAAAAAAAAAAAAAAAAAGATCTCTCTTGGTAAAGACATTTGGAGTGACTTGCACTAATGCACGTTCATCTGTGTCAATTGTTGCGTCCGTGCGTCACTCTGCAATCGCAAAGACTTCACGGTGCTGTCGACTACAGAAACGAAGCATAGCAGAAGACGTTTGACTATCACCTTGAATCGGCAGCATGGTTAAGAGTGGACAACCATTTATAAGCTTTTATAAATGGCTTTTATAGGGAATTTTGTATAGGGAATTCCCTTTTTAAATTTAGTTCTCATGTCATGTTATATGAATAAAAAAATAAATATTCTGAAGTTTTTGGATCTCTAAAATTATTTATGGCTCATATTTCTCAGTTAGTTTGATTTAGCAGCAAGTGAGTTAAACTTAAACTTCACCATGCAAGTGCAAGATGGAGCGCATCAGAAAGGAGCACAATGTTATTTACTAAAATATGTTTTTTTTATACAAAATATATATATATTTCTTTTTGGACTTCTAAATTTACCCTGATTTTTCTTTTTCTCTGAAGAACATTAACTGCAATGAAATAATATAGAGCCCCCTACATTTACAAAATCTTTACTTGTCAATTTACCTCGTCCTAGTATTTATTTATTTTTTTTAATGTTTGAAGTGCTCTCTGTAATGTATGTTTTTGCACACAATGTAGAGCATACAACTGTTTATTTAATAAAAATGTTTACTTAGTATTTAAAAACAGTTTTTTTAAGTTAAGGCAAACTGTTACCAAGTGCTAGTTAATTCTTGTGAAAATTTCTAATTAAGAATACATCCCTCATTACACCCTCACTCCCAAACTAAACCGTACCAAAACAGCAATACGTACTGAACCGTGAACCGTAATACCTCTAATGTCTACTTATGAATATGCATGTCATGTTCATTAAGTGACCTGAGTGTTTGTGTGTAATATATTTTAGGCCCAAAAGAAGATTTAGTCAACAATATTCTTAAAGGTAAGATTCACTCACCCTCATCTAACCATTGTACTCTCATCTTCATCAGTCCCCTTCAAAGTGCTGAGTGAGAGGTGTTGCAGATCACGGACAAGCTTTGTAACTAATTGTGTTTTGCAGTAATCGAACCTCAGTCTATTGATGAGCTCAAACAGCACAACTCCTACCTGAAGCTGTTGAAGAAGCAATGCAAGGAACTCAAGGAGCTAAAAAAGAAACATCTCAAAAAGGTCAAAAGCACTTTATTCTTGCAACACCACTTGCAGTTATGTGTTATGTAGCGAATGTACCGTCATGGTCACATTTAACCAGCTAATGTGCATGTATATTTTTACCTAGATAAAAAAAAGAAGTTCAGTTCTTCAAGACCAGCTTTGATGTTTGGTTGAGAGAGCCTGGATGGAAAGGGTGTTTTATAGCATATTGCCAGGCATTGCTTGTATGTTTGAACATGCACTGTAGCTAGCGTGTCTTAGTTGATAAGCTTTGCTTGTGGTACATAGACAGATCAATCCAATGGACCTTTTTTACATTTCTGGGTTTCTTAGCAGCGGAAGTCATCATAGTTGGGTTAACTTTGAGAGCAGTGAATGGGAGAGTACCACAAACATATTTGTTGCATTCCCATTTGCTCAAATAGCAAAATAACAACTCCACGATAGTGTTTTTATAACTTTCAAAAAAAGGAAACACCCTCGCATTAGCGTTAACTAGTTTTTTTTGTAATTTGAGCAAAGGTGATATAATATAAAGTATAGTGTTATAACTGTACATACATCTTTTTAAAAATCAAAATCTAAAAAACTTTTGAGGATTTACGATGCTGATGACTGTTGAAACGCACCATCACAGTCATGTGAAAAGGGTCCATGGTTCGGACATATTTGCCGTTTGGCAATATTTTTCAGGCAAAATCCAGTCATTTTTGTAGGAATCCATGCAATTGTGAATTTTGCATGAGGGCAAAAGATTATGCCATGCAGATTTCCCAATGTTTTCGGGTTGGTCACTCAGATTTGCTGCACTTGCCAAGAGAAAGCTGATTGTTTTGAAAGTGAGCTTTGCTTTATACAATTCTTCATTATTGTCAATACAAAGTGAAACTTTTTTGGTCCATGAAAATTTGCAGAAATTTGGTGATTGTGGCATTATAGCTCTGGGATTGGTTAAAGTCAGAAATGTTTTTCATTTATAAAACTCTGTAAAACCTTCTTTCACACATTTAATCGTCAAAACAAACAAGCATTCATTACAAATTTGAAAGCTTCACTTTAGAACTGGGGCTCTTTCTGAGAAGTTATTATAGTAACAATATTATAGAGCAAAGGTCTCCAATCCTGGTCTGGGAGAACCTCCAACGCTGCTTATTTTAGATGCCTCCCTATTTAAACACACGTGATTCAACTCCTCAACAGATGTGTGTGTCAGATAAGAGAGACTTCAGAAATGTACAGTGTTGGGGGTTCTCCAGGACCAGGATTGGGAATCACTGTTATTGAACGAGAGAGCATGACTTGAGTCTACCACAGTTCTCAGTAGATAGCAATGGTGTTTTCTGAGTTGTGCGGCTATTTGAAGGTCAGATCGTTGGCTAAAATAATATGGTATGTTAAAACCCTCACATCTGGAATGACTTTATAGCCATGCACTTTTCAAAAATGAATCAACACTTTGAAACATCATCAGCCAATATGTATCGAGCAGTCAACAGTGCTGTGGCATAAGAATGGCGAACTTATATCAGAGCCATAGCGCTCTGACAATTGCTGCAACGATGCTAGTCTCTTCAACAATAACTTAAAGAATGTGTTTTTGTGTGTTTCAGGTGTGGGCTCTCAGTAAAGAACAAAGGACTCGCTGTAGTCAGCTGAACTCTGACCTCCAGAGGAAACGGAGTCAGATGGAGAAGCGTCTGCGCTCTAGTCTGAAGAAAAAGTGAGGACATTTAGATTCAACATTGACCTGTTTGGCCTTCATTAATGTTGGCCAGGTGGATATTGTGCTTGAGTTTTGTAATTCATACAATGATCATAGAAAGATCAAGAGGTCAGGAGCTCAGAGTGGTAAAGCAGCCAAACTGAAACGAAAGTTCAGTTCTCATGAGGAACATTGTGTTTAGCAGAGAATAATGGAAGGGGTTGTGATGAGACTCTCTGACGGATATTTTACATTGTTTAAAGCAGGGAGCGACACCAAGGGTTAAACGCAGACTGCTTTATTTCGTTATAAGTTGAATGAGAAGTCAAATACTCTGACCTTTCATAGAACATCTGATCTTTTGAACAGTTTTCACATGCCCACTGTCACAAATGTGCTTATTTTATTAGTGACCTAGATATAGTGTCAGATCAGAAAAATAGCTACCTTTTACAACAGAAACTTTCTTAGTTTTACATTGATCAAAATTCCTTAACTTTGTTAATTTCCAGGGTCAAATTATATTTTGAAGAAAAATGAGAAATTCCCCAAAAATGAAACCTCACTTAATGTCAAAAAGGTTGCTGGACTTTGGTTAAAAGAACATTGGAGACTGTTCGCTTTGAATGATCTATTATTAAATAGATGTTTGCTATTTGTGTGTGCAGTGGGTCAGAGGAGGGTCATAGGGAATTGAACGAGCTGGATCTTGAGGTGCAGAAACAGATGGACCAGATCAAAGAGGAGCAGATGCAGGAGCTTCTTGTGCTTAGACAGACACAACTTCAGAACGAGAAAGAGGCTAAACATTTCCACCTCAAAGAGGTATGACACACAACAATAGCCCAAAGACACAGCGATCACAGCTGCTCTGTAAGGCACTCTACACACACACACACACACACACACACACACACACACACTGCTAAAAATGTGTATTTTTTGTGACTCTGTGCTTCTGTGTCAGGCCAATCAGAAACTGAGGGAAATCGCCCAAGAATGCCAAGCAGCCCAGATCAAGAAGCTCAAGGATGTGTGTGACAAGTGAGAAACTTTTTTCTGTGTTTTTGTGTTTGAGGTGCGTTTGTGTGTTTGTGGACAAATGCTAAAATGTCACATTTCTACCCGCAGAGAGAAGAAAGAGTTACAGAAGATTCTGGACAGGAAGAGGCTGAACAGCATCGTTGAGGCCAAGAAAGCAGAAAAGGACAAGGCTGAGGCGTGAGTAATAGTTTTTCTTATCTCAAGGACAGTGCCAGTGACAGTCTAGGGTTAAAAGGTTAGTCTGACCAAAATAAAAATTCTGTCATAATTTAGTCAACCTCTTATCATTCCATACTCGGAAAGCTTTCTTTCTTCTGCCGAAAACAAAAGAAGATATTTTAAAAAATGTGGGTAGCAAGCAGTTTTGGTGACCATTGACTTTCACTGTATGGTAGGGGTGTAACGATACATGTATTCGTACCAAATCATCACTGTATGGACATCTCGGTTCAGTGCACAAGGCCTTACAACGAATACAGGCAATTCACCCTCAATTCAGAAGGGGGCGCCCACAGTAATGCAACGCTGTTTGATAACTGCCAGCAGAAGAAGAGGCGTGTCTGCCATGAGTTTCGCACTTGAAAACAAAGCCCACTAGACAGTGACCATGTGCTGATTCTGAATGTGTCTCTCACTGACAAAGGAGTATACTTTAAAGGCTTGCGCACGCAACTGTTCGCGAAATGTAGCTTTGTGCTTGTGTATCCTACCTCTCTCATTTGGCACAAATCCATATTTGCGATGTATCTGAATGCAAAACTATTATTCATTATAGGCTTTGTACTTCAGTCCCGTTCCAACGGTGACACAGAGGCAGGCGCTGATGTTTGGTTCACTGTATTTTATTTTGATAAAGTACCAACTATGCTGGAAGTTCTGTTTTGTGTGTCTGTGTCTGTGTCTGTGTCTGTGTCTGTGTCTGTGTGTGTGTGTGTGTGTGTACTGGTTTTTGTGGTTTACAGGGACAAAATTTGTATAACGACATGGGTATGACAGAGGTTTTTCAATTTGAAGGTGGTTTATGAGGACACTGCCTATGTCCCCGTAAATCAAAAGGCTTAAAAAACATACTAAATGGTGTTTTTTTTTTTCTAAAAATGTAGACAGTTTCCTGTAAGGGGTAGGGTTGGTGTAGGGCAATAGCACATACAGTTTGTACAGTATAAAAACCATTACGCCTATGGAGAGTCCCCGTAAACCACTAAAACAAACGTGTGTGCACACGCGATCACTTCAACTGTTTCTTTATCCCAGCAGAATCAACTTAAAACACTCCCGTCATTTATTGTCTTATTAATAATGCATCACTGTAAAGGGTCTGCTGAACCGAGGTACGTACCGAACCGTGACATCTGTGTACTGTTACACCCCTACGGTATGGAGATAAAAAACCTTATCTTGATTTGTGTTTTAAAGAAGAAAGTAAGTCTTACAGGTCTGGAACAACATGATGGTGAGTAAATGATGAAAGCATTTTCATTTTGTGGCAAACTAAACCTTAAAGTGGCTTTCCTCAATAGCACAATGGATGCTGAGGATAAATGCAAATGAAATATTAGTGACCTGTGAATGGTTTGTAAGGAATGGACATGACCTGCCTTAAAGGGATAGTTCAGCTAAAAATGAAAATCATCGTTATCATCCTCACCCTCATATCTCACTGTTGTTTTGGACCCCACTGACTTTCATTATATAGACAAATACAGTTACATCCCCATTTTTTTCTAATTCTTTTAAGAACATAAATCTTAATCAGAGATGTTCTAAGATGCCTTGGGATATCTGAAAAAGCAGAGATATGGTAAAGTTATGGTAACTGTCAGATAAAATGAAAGGGAGAAATAGAGAGAAATTTGACCATTTGTGAATGTGCTGCTGAGGCTCATCAAGCCATTAACATCACTGGAAACTTTGGAAAGGTCAGGATTTCTCTCAGCACCTCAGTGGTTGTGTACAGTGAACGTAACCTTCTGTCGTTCTCTCACTCAGCAGGGAGCTGAATGAGATCAATAGAAAACATATCAATGAATCAGTCAACTTAATCCGTCAGGTGAGTAGAGTTGTGGAAAAGTTTATGAATTTAGTGTTATTTGTATAAATATCTCTTTTTAGACCATTTTAATCTTACACCTTGTCCTAATTAGGTGCCAATCAAGTTTTCATTGTCAGTTTTTTATCAGTTTTTCTTGTATGTACAGAATGCATAAAGGCCATTACACACCGAACCGACATCAAAGAACTAGTGACGTAATTTGTAGGGTTGGCTTGATACCACAATTTTGGCTTCGACCCAATACCAGAATCTAATATTTTTGTATTGATAACATATGTGACAAATAAGCAGCCTCAAAAGAACTGAACTAAAAACTATTTTTATTAAAAACACTACATGAAACTTTACAGTAACACATGTTTTGCTTGTTCATATGGGGCTGCACGATGAATGGTGTTTTGAACGTCATCACAATTTCTGCTTCTCTCGATTTATTAAGCATAATCATCTAAGATATCATCTTCTTGTGGTCTGGCTCCTTAAACTGAACAGCCAGTCAAATTGATCTCTCCCAATAAGCTCTGCTGACATACTCAGTTGTCCAAAGAGCTGCCCAGGTGGGTCTGACTAGTGCCAGTGGTGTGGAACACTGCAGAAGAACTCGATGCTTAATGATAGGCAACATTCGCTGACGACAATAAAATCGTATGCAATCAGTAGATATTAGATGCTTCTGAGTAGTCCTACTCCACAAAGCTGTCTAGTAAACAAGCACTCGACAAAATGTCTCATAAATTTTCATCGCCGTTGCTCCGAACCTTGTTAGGACAAAGTGTTTTTGAGCCATACCAAACAAAAGTTCAAATAAACAAGGTAAATCTTCCTCATGAATTTCCTTCATTCTTTCTCGCTCTTTGTGTAGCTGGAATTGTCTCAAGGGAAGCGTCAAGAGAAGTTAAAAGCCCTTCACAAGGACATCCTTCAGAAAATAGAGGAGGAGGTTCCTATGGTCAGTCCATGCACAGATTTATTCCGCCTTCATTCCCTGTTCATTGTCACATTTTCTTTTACTGATCAATTCCACCTATTCATGGCAAAATTAAAAAAATAATAATAATAATGTACCACAATAACTACTGTATATTTTCTGCCAAAATACTGCAGTTACAAGAGATAATGTCACCATTGTCATCAAGAAAAATAAATGTTCATTTCAGATTCTGAAAGCTTTTTATACTGTTTGAACTAGGGGTGGACAATACACTGGACATGATAACCCTGTAGAAATTTGACAACCGGTCTGCATTTAAAATTGTCACAGTTCTGCTAATTCAATGCTGCAGTGCTACATCATCACAGTAGTTCATCATTTGCACACATTTTTAAAGAAGCCAGTTTAAACAGATTTTAAAAGCGCAATAAGATGCGAAAGAGAACTCAGTTCTGTATTTGAACACTGTTTAACAAACAATTTTCTGAGCATATACACTCAAAGCACCCACAAATAGAGGTGCCTATAATAGAGTTTGTAGGTATTGAAGCCTATCCGGCTGTAATCATTGCCCATCTGGACGAGCATTTGCGTGAATTCCTTACTTCTGATAGATATACCTTTTTGTCCCCCCTTTTCCTTATTACTTGTAATTAGTACTTATTTTTTTAATACTGAACTTTGTAATTACATTACTTTGGTTAATATTAGTTTTTACTGTAATATCGAAATTGGTATTGAGAACTGTGAAATTTCAGTGGTATCTAAAACATTGACATTGCGACAACCTTATTTTCAGCCTAAGTAAATATATTGGGATATGTATTTTTAACAATAAATAAAATAGCTCATATTGTCATATAAATCTTTGGCCGTATCACCACCCCTAGTTTGAAGATTCCATAAGTTTTTTTTTTCTTCTTTTTCCTTCTTCCTTCAAATGTTGAATGGAATCCTCCTGTTTGCAGGATCAGGCCCGTCTGATACGCGACTACGAAGCAGAGGTGAAGCGCTTGCCGGAAGAGATCTCTCAGTATCTGCAGGAGATTGAGAGCAAAGGCTCTCGTAAAGACACTCTGATGGGTCAGGCCAATGACAGCCTTAGCTCCGGCCCCCCCTCTAACTGCAGCACACCCCCTTATTCCTCCCCCAACCACAGCTGGAGCAACATGACCAATATCTCGTCCTCAATGCTGGACTCCTCCTCCACCTCAAACACTCCTGTCAAGTCAGAGACGGATACTACAGGGGTGTATTAGTGATACTACCGTTCGTTTTATTTGTTTTTCTTATTTCTGTCCACAGTGGATTTTAAGAATAGATATAGTATTACTAAAAGTTGTATGCATTTTTTGAGGATTTTGTTTTGTTGTGTTTTTAGCCTGCATACACTTTAACACTGAGTCTGTCTGAATCAACTCTGACATTGTTTGTTTTACTTTCTTTTTATCCAAATTCCTGTTTTAATCCATAAACACAGTGGATTTTATCTAGCTTTAATAATGTGGGCTCTTGTTCATGCTACCACCTGTATGCAAGATACCTGTGGAAACCAGAGGGATGGGGTTTTCTATTTATTTCGGTTCTATATTGTGCACCTTGCAGCATTTTGGGTAGTGCAGCGAGTTGTCCTAAAGGTGGCAGTGTAAATTTGGCAGTAATGAATTCTGACGCTGTGATGCTAGCGCTAGGCTCATGCTTAGTCTTAAAGGGTATGTGTTTACATAATAATGCACAGATGGACTATTGCTCACGCACCCCCAACACAATTCATTTCACCACAGCGACGAAACATCCGGTCTTGTGAATGTTGATCAGGCACGCTCTCTGAAAAATGTGCAAAAATTATCACTGGGACAGTACCCTTAAGGAACAACTTTGTACCTTATCTACCCCCAAAAAGTGCATATTAGTAGCTGAGTAGTAATATGTGCTCTTATGAAAGTGATAACTTTTAGGGCTAAATAAGGTTCTAAATTGACTGTTTGAGGGTTCCGCCCCAGTGACAAGCCACTGTAGGCCTAAAGATACTATTTTTGCACATTTTTTTCCGAAAAGTGTATATTGTTTGTTTTTTTTTGTGTCCAGTGATGCTAAAATGTTTAAGTGCCTCACATTTACATGTACTTTGCTTGAACTCTCTCACCCAGTTAATGCATTCTAAAATCCCATAATCCCACTCACTCTCTTTCCTATACCTCCCCCGTATCTGTCTCTCTATCGGTTGGCCTAATCTGATCTAATCTAATCCGGATTCTGTTTAATTGGCAGTGATCCCGCATCTCACACTGTCTGAAATCCAGTGATGTCTAGGAAACTTCATGCACCACCATTTTATTTTTGGCCAAACCCTGTTGAATCTTCTCACGTTCTGGGTGCAGTGTCAGGAACGCTGTGCACAAATCCCCCGTCGGGGTTTATCAGGGTCTATTCAGTCATGTTGCATAATATGCAGCAAAGCAGAGCATATGAGATGAGTTTTTAATGTGAGATTGAAGCAAGACTTCTACAGCTTAGCTCTGATCACCACAATCCAGGGCTTTTTTAATCCATTAGAATGTATGATGTTTGGATATTGCTTTCTCGTACTGTAATCTGGTCTGCTGTCGGCCCCACTTCCTGTTTACTTTCAAATATTTGGTCAGTTTTTTTTAGTTCTATGTCTATGTGCGTCTTTTCCCCACCTTATTCATTCTCTTTGTGTCTCTCAGGGCTTCGCGGCTTAATATTAAGGCAGTTGGAGTTAAGCGAGCATCATTCACACTGGTGTGCTTGGTGCTTAATGATCTCAATGGAAGCACTTTGAGAAAGACGATGATTACAGCACTTATGATTATCAAACAATTACATTTGCTGAGCGAGTAACATAATATGCATCATGGACATGACGGTTCTTCTGCATGCTTGGATGATAATATTTCCCAGTGTAATTTACAAAGTGTGTGTGTTTGTATGTATGTGTGAGGTAAGCGCTGGCTGTGAGAATGAACACTGCACAGTAGAGTTTAGAAGGCCAGAAGCCAAAAGGGCTGAAATGAGTTGAGATGGACGACACTATCGTTTGCTGTGAGAAGTGAGCGTGAGTTTATGTGCTTCAGCCCATATTATGTGTTCATATGTTAAGTCAATAGCTTTATTTACCCGTATGAACAGGGATAAATGGTACTTGCATGTAAACAGTTCCTCTCTCCATGTCTCATTATCTTTGGGGAGGGACATTAGTGTTGTACATACTACCAGGAAATATTAATGTGTGTATTTCAGTCGAAACCATATGAGAGTTTATATCCATATGCATATAATTCATTCCATGTTAGACATAAATGAATTTTACTACTGACTAGAGGAGAAGTTGAGGATGACGTCTGTCTTTTTGCTTGCATCTTAGGCTGATCTAGTGTCCCAACAACACACACACTATCCAGTCAACCGAAGCACCATTCAGCTGTCTTCTACTGCCTGTCTGACATTTGATTTCTTGAGGTGCAGGTGTTTTTTTGTTGTTGTTTTTTTTATTAAGAAACACCCAAATACTTTATGGCCTGTATTTTTGTGTGTGTGTGTGTGTGTGTGACACTTCATGATTGTCTTGTTCTTTACAGTGGCATGATTCTGTATTGTGCCTATGTTAGATCACATTATGGTTCTGTTTTGTGTATAGACGGTAGTAATGGTTGAATGGTGCTATTGTATCATTGAAAAACCCAACAATTCCTTTTTTGAAATCATGTCATTTAGAAATCCACTTTTCAGTGTCTTAAAATGGGACAAAATTCAGCTGGTTGTTCTGATTTAGAATTTTCTTTTGATTTTAGCACCTTTTATTATTATTTTATTAATGCTTGCAAAGCATGTCCTGTAAATTGACTTTGTTGTTGGTACCGTTTTTTTTCTTTTTCTTTCAAAGCAGACATTAGCATGCTAATTTCAGTCTATAATCAGACATCCTCAGGGGACAAGCCAGGTTGGTCCATCACACATGTGGGTCAAACTGAGTGATGCTGGTGTGTGTACTGAAATCAGTGAGGACTGCAGTCAGACTTTAAGGGACAAAACATGCTTACCCAAGGGCTAACTTCTGCTCGGCCTCAGTTACAGCTTTAACCAAGTACATATATTATAGTTTCATGAGTTCATAGTTTGATCTCTCTCTCTCTGCATGTGTCTCTTTATTACCTTCCTACTGAAACACTCTTTTGTTAACACTGTATGTAGATAATGTACTGGTCTGCCTTGTTTAAAGGGAACATTATTACTCTGGATGTAATTTTTATTGCCTCGATAAATAATATAACTGTACATTCAATAAATACAGAACATTGTCAAAAATGCATTTCTTGTGCTTCCCTGTTTCAGTTCTCCTTTTAAAAGAATGAGAACAAGTTCTCAGATTGTGAAATGAATTTGTTCTTAAATGAGAGACGGATTACGTGACATGATGATGATGGTGTGTGAGGCATCTTCAAATATGAAAACCCATTTTCACTTTACTAGACGCTTCTAAACATTTTCCAGAGTGAAAATAAAAAATAGCTTTTTTTTTTAAAACCGTATAATACTTTAGTATTTATTAACATTTTAATTTAGCTTTTTATCTTTAGTGTAATTATTATTATTTTTTAATTTCAATCAATTTTATGTGCTTTTGTTATTTTTATTTTGTGTGTGTGTGTGTGTATTGAAGATTCTATAGTAATGAAATGTAATCATCCTATAATAATGTAAACTTATGAGCAGGGTCATTTTTATAATTTCAGTTATTTCAATTTTCACAAATGATCTTTTTTATTATTCAGATTTTGCACATTCTACATATGTCAAAAATGCATGATTATGTGAATATGGTCTCACTTTGGGGACCAATTCTCGCTATTAACTAACTATTGACTACAATTTTTGCCTCCATAAACTCCTTATTTGATGCTGCTTACTAGTTTGTAAGGTAGTTGTTAAATTTAGGTAGGGTAGGATTCGGGGATTAAAATATGGTCATGCAGAATAGGGCATTAATATGTGCTTTATAAATACTGATAAACAGCAAGTATGCATGCTACATTTGCAACTAGTTTATAGTGAGAATTGATCCCTAAACTAAAGTGTTACCAAAAGTGTTTTTGTGTCTTTGGTTACAAGTGATGTGAGTCAAGTTTTGACCCTAAGAAACAAAAGCACAACACCCTTGAAAAATGAGATTCAAAGCACCAGTCATTTTTAACCGTTTTTTTTTTTCTTTCTTTCTTTTTTCTATGGGAATAGTGCAAAACTTTGTAAACGTTTTAGCACTTGTTAAGTGTGTTCTGAAAACTGAAGTCAAAACAATTTGATCACCATCTTGTGGCTGGCTACGGTTTTGGTCATAAAAAACAAATGGGACATAACCAAAGCTAAAAAAAACTCATTTTTTTTTCTGAGATGGTTTCCATTCTTATGTTGGTGTATGTTCATGTTCATTTTTAAAAATAGTCACACTTGTACAGTTCACAGTCAAAATGACTGCATTGAACTCTGACTCTGATTTTCACAGTCTCTAAAATGTGTAAGTGTGTATAAAACTTTAACTTTTCAGTTTACATATTCTGCCAAGTGTCTGCTTTAAAAAGAGACCAAACATAAGAACATCAATTAATTATAATTAATAGAACATTAATTTCATTGAAACAAAAAAAAAAAAAAAAAAAAAAAAAAAAAAAAACGGCACACAAGCAGCACAATAGTGTTAATGTTTTTCAATCCTCCATCTGTACACCAGGGTGTTGCATGCATAAATTTGAATATTATTGCTGTACAGTGATTGCTTATAGATTCTATTCTATTGTTGTATGACACTGCTTAGAAGAGTTAATACTTTCTCCGTTGTCTTCTAATGGTTCATTTTGTAAGGCATCTGTGAAACATGATTTTCAGAGTAAACTTTGTGACATTTTTGACTAGTTACTGCAGTTTTACCCTAGAGTTTGAGCTGGAAGTGGGGATTTGTCTCCTTTTTAGAGCAACTGTTCAAAAAATGGACAATAACTGAGGCTTATGAAAGCGCCTGAGAGATGAATGCAATTCCTAGGACCCTTCAATAGCTTCTAAGTACACAAGCCTCTCCTGTCTTCTTTATTTGAAGACAGTGACAGTAAAAAAGGGCCTGTTTCCTTTGATATACAGCTTTGCAAGGCTTGTTTTTGTGATGGTACAATGATGTTGCAAAAATGCTGCTTCTATTTCTGATTTTAGCTCGTAGCATAAATCAGACATTTAACACGCGTAAAAAATGGGGGTAAAATTTGGGATTTGTTTAAAATAAGACGGTACTACAACATTAGGACAAACCAAACCATAAAAGCGTGTCAATCTTTAATTTGCATTATTTTACATGGTGGGAGACTGTCAGTGCAAATGTTTTCTTATTTAATACAGTAATATTCATTAATGTTGCTTTCATGACAGCAAACCTCAAGCTGCACAACCTCCACAAGTTTGCATCAAACCTGATGATCGTGTTCTCCAGCATGATCTGAGATGATCTAAAGAGCGTCTTGTGCTTCAATGAGAACAGAAACATTTAACGGTCTGTACAAAAGAGTTCACAAATATGCATGTGTGTAGAACTGAATCTCAGATAAGTTTTGTCATAATGCCTCTTTCAATTTTTCAAAATACTAAATCTCTTAAATTAAGTTTAAATTAGATTTTAAATCCCATATGTGGGCTTAGACTTTATGTATGTAACAATGCATTAAACAATCCAATTCACTTCATATCTGAGGCACATAACCTGCACATTAAAGTCCTCTCACAGCCTCTCAATGGCCCTAGCAGCCAGTCAATCTTTAATTATGTTTCCATGTAATTTCCCATTCATTCATTTTTCTTTTCTGAACCCTTCACATTCTTTCTCTCTCTCTCTCTCTTATCTCCAGCTTTTGTATTTTAAGCACAAAGCTTGTCTCCTCTCTCCCTTTTTCTGTTTTGTTCCCCAGCGAGCATCTGCTTCCACCTCATTCTTTCTGCTCTCGTTCTGTCGTTTCTTTCTTTTCAGTGGACAGGTCTATGAGAGTGAGAGAGGAGCAACGGCACCCAACTGTCATGCCTGACATATATCAACTCCGTTTACAAAAAAAAAAAGTGTTTACATTATGTCCCAGTCTTCTCGCTCACTTGGAACTCCTCATGCATCCAAACCGTTTTTTGTAACTCATCTGAACAAGTTTGTCTCAGTAATATTACATGAACTATCATGCTGTTGTTCCAGAAATCAGTCAGAAAAATGCTGATCAGATGGCAAAAACAAACACCAAATGGTGCTAATATACACTCACTGTGTGTAAAAAAAAAAACATGATCCTAACCAACCTCCATACCAAAATCTTAATTGACCAGACAATGATTCATCTTTTCTGAATGTTAAAATATTGGTGCCCAGAAACTGCAGTCTACATGTGAACATGCTTTTATATACAGTATCAGATTAGTAACCAAATGTGCCGTGCATTTTAGATGCAGTTTTTTAAATGTTTCTTCACCAGTGTCTGCGAGCAACACACTGTTCCATTCGAATCAGTGTTAATAAATTGATTCAGTCACTTATTCACAGCGGTTGCTAATAGTGTTCTTTATAAGTGCATCTGAAGTTTTATGCACACATAAAAGTCATCCATTCCTTCAAAAGACAAAAGTCATTTAACATGTAGTGTTTAATTCAGATTTTTTAATAAAAGACATTTTAAAAAAGATTTCAGGACAATACATTCTAAAACATTTAACAAGGGTAAGAGAATGTTTCATGCATCACACATCAGACATGGAGGAAAAGAAAAGCACTTGGTGATTCACTCATTATGAGAAACAGACTGAGAAATTAACAATGAAATCAATAAAGCCATTAATGAAGGAATAATCAAAAGACTAATGAACAGAAAGATCGGAGAGATGCTTCACGCAAAGACCAGACCACACAGAACAAAGTCCAGCAAGGGCAACACGCACACTGATACAGGATGACATGGTGACTGCTTCCTCGGGGCACTTCATATGAACTGTTAGCTTATCATATTAACCTCTTCTGTCGGTGTAACTTCTGTACACTGCTGTACTAGCACTATGAACACAAGTCCAATCACACATATACTCTCAAGAATTGTTAGTTCTATCATGGCTTGTTTTTTCTTCTGCAACACAGGGGAAGTATAGTTCCTGTCGCTAACCAATGCTAGCAGGATAGGATACTCGGGACACTTGTAAAATGTATGCATGTCATTACATTAGATAGCAAATATCTAAGTCAAACAGATTCTTGAAAAAGGAAAAATGTAGGGTGGGGACTTGGTTCTGTCCACCAGTTGTTGATCGGATGAAAGGGTGTCAAAAAGCGAGCTATAAGGTCAACATTTTAAAAACAAAACATTCACTCTAAAAAATGCTGGGTTAAATGCAACCCAGTGCTGGGTAAATATTGGACAGAACACATGCTGGGTTGTTTTCAATGTTTAACCCAACCGCTGGGGTCGTCCATATTTTACCCAGCATTTTTTAGAGTGTAAGCATGGATGAATTATTCACAGTAAGATCAAGCTTTTAGAAAATACAGTAAATTCATTTCATACACACTTTGAAGATACCACAAGTATACTTTTCAAAGAAAACAAAAAAGATGACTTGGCTTTACTTCATAAAAGATATACTGTTCATGGTTAATGTGATGAACTGTCATTGAATTAGAAAAGCTCTAACATCTTTCTTTGCACGTCTCTGGGTTTGATATTTTATTTAATGTAATGACATTCCTATGTTTTTAGCATTAAGTGATTTAAATGGTCAGATACTGTATATACTGTAATACTGTCAATAGCCTGTTCCACACATGTTAGATACTTAGACATGCACTGAATCACAAAACTGATTAAGAGGTCAGCAGATACAACACAAATACACAGTCTCTCTTGCAGTATTAATTTGCTATAAACACACAACAACCTTTACGTGCAATTTCATCAGGAATGTGTGAAATTGTGTAGATGGGGAAGTGTTTACATTCCCCAGCCTTCTCTCTCTTTTTCTCTGGCCAGACCGCTTAATCCAATTACGATAGCTGTTTTTCAGCGTGACATTTGGGATTGCACTTCAATTTATTGTACTTCAAGAGCGGCCTGGCAGAGAGAGAGAGAAATCGGTGACCCTATAAAGCGATTATGTGCACACTCTTCTGCTGTATGTCAGTCTAGATGTGGGATTCAGTGCGCTGATGATAGATGATCCTTCTGACAGCGTGAGCTGGCATGATCGGTAATGATCATCATCATCATCAATCATATCAGTTACATGATCATAACTGATTTAAATATAATTACCTTTGCGTAACCGCTTTACCAAAATCTTTTCAGTTCAAACCTCCACTAAACTTAGTTTAGTGTAAGAAGTAAAGTTGGTAAAGATGGGTTATGCAGTGATTTAAGCCTTAAATAGATTCGGGTGAGGGAGTGTTACACACATACAGCAACACCCCCTCACACACACACACACACACAAGCACCCGTCACTGGGCCCAGACAAGACAATGACTCTCTGGGCGTGTCGCCTAGCAACAAGATAATACTAAAAATACTCTGGGTGCACATTCTCTCACTCTGAACACTGTACTAGTCTGAGAGCAGCTACTTCTGAGGGTTAAATATCTACGCTACTGCTAAATCTGTCTCATTCACTCTTTTTCTGTGCTCTCCATCAAACGTTGCCTGAGCCGATGCCTGCCACCCTCCCACTGTCTTCCTGAACGTCTCACAGAATAATTACACAGCAGTCAGAAACAGATAGACAGACGGTGAACACTGAAACAGTGACAACTGAACAAACATCATAAAACACTGATAAATAAAAGTACAAAGTTTGTTTTGGATCTTGTGAGCACCCTCATGTTATTCTAAACCCATATATTCCAAAAATGACAAAAAAAGAACAAACGAATAAATAAAAGTAGTCAATGTGACTTGCGTACTGAATTTCATGAATCCTGAAGACACATGATTGGCTTGTATTTATATTTACTCTTATGACTTGTATAGACTATTTCGCCGTGTTTTTATGGCGTGTTTTAGTCCGTTACGTAAAAGGTTTATCAGAGCGTGATAGTATCCTTTATTTCTTTTTTTTTAAAACAAAAACAAGAGTATTTTCCGTGTACTGTCTATGTATCAGAGATATACTTAATACAAAATTATGCTTAAGAACTTATACTTATGGTGTTAAACTCACTTAAAAGAAAACTTACAAGTATAATTTCGGTATAAAAATTCTTTAAAAAATAATAGATTACTGAGAGTATACTTCAAAGTATACTTTTGTAAAGTAAAAAGTGGGCTAGACATATACAAGTAGTAAACTAACAGTATACCTATAGGTTCACTTGAGTATTTCACATTATATTTGTAATACAAAAACTTCTAATGTAAACTAGCACTTAGTGTTTACTATCGTTACACTTACAGTACACTTAAACTTATACTTTTATAAACTAAAATGTACAGTTACAAGTATCATACTACAGGTAGTGTACAAGCCCATTGATTTTAGTATACTTACTGCATGATGTATACCTGGAAAATGTAATTAACTTACAGTAGGTTTACTTAAAATGAAGTATAATTATGAATGAAGTATAATGAAGTGTACTTTTTGTATGGGTGGTCACTTTCTGCTTTTGTTGTATGAAAAGGATCAGCAACAACATTCTGCTAAACAATTTGCTTTGATCATGTTTCACAGGTCATATGGGTTTGGAATCACATGAGAGTGAGTAAATGCTGTCAGAACTGTAGCTATCAAGTGAACTTAGTGGTGATACCGTTTGGTATGCAGTCAGTAAGAGCATTTGTCACCATGACAAATGTCACATCATGTTAACAGGCTGGTATCTCCTATTGAACATTTCATGTCAAGGAGTGTAACCATCAAGGGACAAGGCAAATACAGATAGATACAGACAGCTAATTACATCAATTACATGGTTTGTTATTTCAAGAGAACATCAGCTGAGCTGTTTATTCTTGGTTGAGTTGTTTCACTCTTACTCACTCACTCACACACACACACACACACACACATTACATAGATATTTAAATTAGAATGATTTTTAATGATATGCAGCACCATCACTGTTATTATTTTCTGATTGCTCATCCGTCCACTTTCATTATTTCAGTCCATTTTCCACTTTATTCCATTTCGCTGTTTGACTTGACCAAAAATGTCATCATTCATTCATGACATATGATTAGTTATGAACTCAACATGCTTTTCAGACCATCTGTCCGATTCGTATTTAGTCCTGAAACATGCTTTTCTTCTACCACAAGCAATATTAAGTCCAGCACGTTTGTTCAGTCTTCTCTTAACAATAGAAAGTTCATGTTTGGTCATTTTGTTCATTTAAACACCTTTTAAAATATCATCATTACAGTTACACAAGAGTAATACTGACACGTAACATAAAAAAAAAAAGAGTTCAAAAAAAGTAAACCCCTTCATTCAGTAACTGAAGGCTCTGATTGGCTCAAACAGGAGTACAAAAAAGACATGAGTCATTGGTTACTCTTTTGGACTGATTTAAGACAACACTGAGAGACGGATACAAGTGTAAGGCAAGGGGAAAAGGATGAGTAAGATACTGCGTTAACTAATTTAAAGGGACAGTTCATACAAAAAAAAAAGAGGAAAATCTGAGATCATTTACTCACCTTCATATGTTTAAAAAACAAAACACTTTTTATGTTTTTTGGGACAACATAAAAGCTGTGAATGATTTTTGGGTGAACTATCCCTTTATGGACGAAAATGGAAGATTACAAAAACTGACTTATCAGACCTATTAAAAGTTTTCAACATAAATATCTAATAAATAAAAAATAAAAAAAAAATGCTCCTTCACTGGCCATTATTTATATTCCTCTCCGAATGGAAATAATACGAGGCCTCGTTGCCTCAGAATCCAGCGATGTGGCAGTACGCTTCCAGTGAGGCCAACAGGATGTAGATCAACCAGAGGGAGATGAAGAGTAAGGACGTCACTATCTTGCAAGTCCGAGGACCGCCAAGCTCTCCTCCAGCCACTGAGGGGCGCCGGCGATACATCAGCACGCTGACACACACCACAGCCAAAGCAGTGAAGAGTGTGACAGAGAAGGCCAGAGAACCTGGATCAACGTGGAAAGGTTTGCCCTTGGTACGCCAGTAAACAGCAGCTATGGTCCACGCCACACCGATGCCCAGGAAAACATTGACAGCATTGCTGCCCGTCACATTTCCAATGGAGGCGTCTGCATACTGGTCTTGGATGGCGGCGACCTTACTGGCAAAAGTGTCTGTGCAAAGGAGAGACAGAATTAAATAATGTTCAGACCAATATAATTATGATTTGAACTGCAAAAATCTTTTTTTGACTGAAAATAGAAGTGGGAAGTATTGGAAAGGGAGGTCAACGAAAGGGAAAGAGGTAAGCAAAAGACAAGAGCAAAAGAGGAACTGAAAGAAAAAGGAAGAGAAAGAAAAAGGAGGAAGAGAGAGAAAACAGACAGGGTCAGGTGAGAGCGTTGAACAGAATCCAAGGAAAAAAACAGACACACATACAATCATACACCTATACACCAGCTGCACACACATGACCTGAAGATGAGATAAGCCCTTCTGCTCTAATAACCAGCCGCACTAAAATATACAGCCACATTCATTCACCTGGTCTGTGGTGATGAGAAGTGTCTGATATTGGCTTGAATTAGCTTTTTTGTTTTCATTTTAAGAGTTCATAGTTAACAAAAACAGTGATTGCTCCTGAATTATGATTCAGGAGCCCCCCTACAATCCCTGCCTAGTACAAAGCTACTTTGAATGTATAAAGCATTATATAAAAAGGTGACTTGACTTGACTAACCTGGGACAGACGTCCCCAGGGCAACAAAGACCACGGCGGTGACTGAATCCTTCAGGCCAACAGTGCACCCAAAGTGAGAAGCAAGATCGCCCGTGACCGCCGTCAGGACACCAATCAAAGAGATGGACACAATGAAGCATGCCCATCCGTTCCAATACTCTGTGGGTGGGACGAAGGCGAAGAGAACCTTCCAGAAGACTGTGAGGAAGTGCATGATGTAATCAAAGCAGGATGGAAGACGCTCTTCACCACTTTCCTCCTCATCATCGTCACCTGAGATGAGCGATATATGTTAGAGGGACTGAGAGAGAGTTCAAAGCCAAATTTACACCACAAAGGTGACACGGAAGCACTCCTGAAGTGGCATTTAGGCATCTTTACACAGACTGTTTAATGCTGCTCAGAGGTAGCATAAATGCATTTCCACAGTAATTAAAGCTTTATTTGAAAAAGAAATCTTTTGTAACATTATAAATGTAACTTTTGATCAACTTAAAGTGTCCTTGCTGAATAAAAGTATTAATTTCTTTCAAAACAAAAACAAAAAAACAATCGTACTGTCCCCAAATTTTGAATGTTAGTGTATATTGGTAATCGTACACACTACACGGTAGATGTATAAATCAAGAACCTATTTCCTATTTTTGCAGAAGCTGAAAATGCATTAATACATATTCATAATTGTCCAAGTGTCTCAATGATGAATGATAATGCCCATGTACAAAATGTAAAGGGTGAACAAACATACCTGCGCTCACTGTTACAGCACTCACAAACTGCTCTCTCCAGCTACTGCTGCCGACTACCAGAGCCAGGTTAGTCTTCTTAATGAGCTTATCCACCGTGTTCTACACACACACAGACACACAGTTAAGAACTGTTCCAGGCTGGCTTTCAGTCTGCGTTGCACAGTTTGATGCTTTGACTTTGCTTGGAATTACTTTTATTGGTGAACATATGTATATTCATATATTATATTTATTGAACTGTTACATAAAACTAATATCACATCCACAATAATAATGATACATTAGCATGACTATGGTGATACTGTTTAAATATTACACATTAATCAGTATGCATTGCTAAAAAAAAAAAAAGATTTGTAACTCTTGTTGCATTATTGCATCTCTCATAGAGGCAGTTTTACCTTAAATTCATACGACTCTTCAATCACCACCTCCAATCTGGTATGTTCTCCCAGATTAGGACATCCCATTTTAGCTACTTCCTCTTCCTCTGCTCCAATCTCTGGCTTATTCTCATTAGAGTCGCCTAAACATACACAAACATAACAAAAGAAAAACTTATTGGGAACATATTCCATATAATAGTACAATGTGGATATTAAACCTCATGAAAATGATTAGCGTGAGCTGGTATAACAGTGATTGATGGCTGGATGGAATAATACACTTTGCAATTTCTGAAACTGACAAGCAGGATATTTCATAAATCTTACAAGCGCCATTGTGCTAATTGAATTGTAAAGTAAGGCATTTAAGATGGAAGGGTCACTGCCAGAGAAGGTGTATAAATAAAGTAGAGAATAGGGATAGTCACGCTGCTATCACGAGGTGATAAAGAGGCAGCCAATTATTTCCTGAGGCAATAAACTTCAAAGCCCGCAGGTATTAGTGTTTAATCTTTTACTGTAAACATATTTCCAACAGTACACATTATTTACTAAGTCGGGGGATTTGAAATGAAGCATGCTAAGATGGAGAGAAAGAAATCATTTTCACTCCATTAAAAATATCTTAAAGCTGAAAAGAGAATCACTGCTCATCGTGAACGCTCAATTTCTTTCACTCCTGTTTTTTAATCTGGCTTTTTTCCTTTCTTTTATCTGTAACCTTTCATCTTTTATCACTTTGTTCATGCTCTCCTCATTAAATGACCTCCACAATCGTTTTATTTGAGGCTTCGACTGCGCTGCTCATTTGCAAGCTTTAATTTTTAGTTATTATCTGGGAATGAGCAACAAAAAGTGGCACAAAAACAAGGCTGCCGGTGGAAATAAAAAAGGAGACATTCAGCTGCTTCCGTCTGGTGCACTCCGCTGGCTAATTAGCAAGCAGTCTTTTATTTCTATACATCTGATTAGCAAAGGTGTGAAATCCTGAGATTAATAAACAGTAAATTGAAGATCCACACACACAAATGTTGTCCACACACAAACTTTACTAATACTAAAGACCAACTTGATCAGTTTGGTAGTTCTTTGTTTATGGGTATATACACTATACATATTTCTTTATTCTTAATTTTAAAAGGGGGAAGTGTACATTAATTGACATGAACATCATTCAGATTTAGCCACACATTAATTTCCATCTGCAGTCACTGCATTTAAAGGATCAATAAAGCTAATTTATGTGAATTTCATTTCATTTTAATCATATTCAAATTCAAATTTGAATTCTACATCATGTTTGTAGAAAGTGAATTGAAATTTTGAAGCTTTTGAAGTTTTTTAAAAACATATGTGCACACATTTCGCACAAAACTAAAAACACATTCCTTCCATCTTCATTTCACCCCCTAACTCTAGAACTCTCTATACTAATTCAATTTTTTCTACTTGTTTTATTTTTTATTTAAAAAACACTTAACCCTATAACACTTACACTCTCTATTATTTCTATTCTAACTTAAAAAAAGAGCCTCGAACACTAGCATTCTCTATTCTTTTTCTATTATGTCTATTTGTTTTCTTTTTATTGATTATATAAAAAAAAAACTACATTTACTGCGTTAAACGAACCGAGACTTTTCACAGCCCTTACATATATTGCTCTTTTGTTGGCTTTGATTATTGTCCTCATTTGAATAAAAGCATCTGCTAAATGATTAAATGTAAATTTACCATGTTTCTGTCCAATCTCTAGTAGGACTGGCTCTCCTAACTCAATAATGAAGGTCTTGTTCTTTTCATACTCTTCGTCATCTATAATCTTCACCTCGATTGTTTTCCTGTAGAGAGAGGAAAATAGAGACACATGGTGACACAGTGCTATTTCTTTAAACACGCTTACATAATTTCTATTTTAATTACTCTAAAACATGCGCACACACACACACACACACTGTGAAACTATGACTCTAAGCAGCCAGAATTTCAGTTTAATGAATGTGTGTATACTCATCTGTAATTCACACCTGAATTTGCATAACACTGACACACAGTAAACAATCACACACCCAAAATACATTATCATTTCATGCATTATTAATTATGTTGTTGAGCCAATGTAAATGTCACTGAGGGCGGAAAACTTTAAGTACAGGATTCAGAATAATTGCTTCATAATTAATAAACAAAGTGAGGACATCTTACTCTCATAGAGAGATATTATAGCATTGTTCTCCTCAAACAACAACCTTGAGCTATAATAAGAACTCCACAATAATTTAACAAGCACACCGAAACTGTTCAGCCAATCCTGCACAGAAATCACTTACAAAAATACAATACCATGGTAACACCAGTAGTTTGTTGTGGTACATGTGACACACAAAAACAAACAAACAAAAAACGGTAATATTATGAAATATTACTATAATTCAAAATAGCCGTTTTCTGTTTTAATATATTTTAAAATGGTTCCTGCCATTTTAAAATAAGAAAAAAGGTTATGAAAAACACTACAATATTCATAGTGAAATGAGAGAGTAGGCAGAGGTCTACTCGGGACCACAGTTGTATTTTATAGGGGATATCAAATCTGGGACAGACTGAAAAGAAAATGACAGAATGGAAGAGCGATATATTATTTATTTAGATATTACATATTTATACTTTTTAGAGTCTCAACAGTACTCACACACCGTTTATGTGTGTGTGTGTGTGTACAGTCGTGGCCAAAAGTTTTGAGAATAACATAAATATTAGTTTTCACAAAGTTTGCTGCTAAACTGCTTTTAGATACTGGTTTCAGTTGTTTCTGTGATGTACTGAAATATAATTACAAGCACTTCATACGTTTCAAAGGCTTTTATCGACAATTACATGACATTTATACAAAGAGTCAGTTTTTGCAGTGTTGGCCGTTCTTTTTCAGGACCTCTGCAATTCGACTGGGCATGCTCTCAATCAACTTCTGGGCCAAATCCTGACTGATAGCAACCCATTGTTTCATAATCACTTCTTGGAGTTTGTCAGAATTAGTGGGTTTTTGTTTGTCCACCCGCCTCTTGAGGATTGACTGCAAGTTCTCAATGGGATTAAGATCTGGGGAGTTTCCAGGCCATGGACCCAAAATTTCAACGTTCTGGTCCCCGAGCCACTTAGTTGTCACTTTTGCCTTATGGCACGGTGCTCCATCGTGCTGGAAAATGCATTGTTCTTCACCAAACTGTTGTTGGATTGTTGGAAGAAGTTGCTGTTGGAGGGTGTTTTGGTACCATTCTTTATTCATGGCTGTGTTTTTGGGCAGAATTGTGAGTGAGCCCACTCCCTTGGATGAGAAGCAACCCCACACATGAATGGTCTCAGGATGCTTTACTGTTGGCATGACACAGGACTGATAGTAGCGCTCACCTTTTCTTCTCCTGACAAGCCTTTTTCCAGATGCCCCAAACAATCGGAAAGGGGCTTCATCGGAGAATATGACTTCACCCCAGTCCTCAGCAGTGCAATCTCTGCCCCTTTTGCAGAATATCAGTCTGTCCCTGATGTTTTTCCTGGAGAGAAGTGGCTTCTTTGCTGGCCTTCTTGACACCAGGCCATCCTCCAAAAGTCTTGGCCTCACTGTGCGTGCAGATGCACTCACACCTGCCCGCTGCCATTCCTGAGCAAGCTCTGCACTGGAGGTGCCCTGATCCCACAGCTGAATCAACTTTAGGAGACCAAAGTTTTGAGAATGACACAAAAACATCCTCCGAGAGCAACTTCTCCCAACCATCCAAGAACAGTTTGGTGACGAACAATGGCTTTTCCAGCATGATGGAGCACCTTGCCATAAGGCAAAAGTGATAAGTAAGTGGCCTGGGGAACAAAACATTGAATTTTGGGTCCATGACCAGGAAACTCCCCAGAACTTAATCCCATTGAGAACTTGCAGTCAATCCTCAAGAGGCGGGTGGACAAACAAAAACCCACAAATTCTGACAAACTCCCAGCATTGATTATGTAAGAATGGGCTGCCATCAGTCAGGATGTGGCCCAGTAGTTGATTGACAGCATGCCAGGACGAATTGCAGAGGTCTTGAAAAAGAAGGGTCAACACTGCAGATATTGAGTCTTTGCTTAAACTTAATGTAATTGTCAATGAAAGCTATTGGCACTTATGAAATGCTTGTAATTTTACTTCAGTATACCATAGTAACATCTGACAAAAAGATCTAAAAACACTGAAGCAGCAGACTTTGTGAAAATTAATATTTATGACATTCTCAAAATATATATATATACATATATATATACATATATATACATACATATATATACATATATATATATACATATATATATATATATATATATATATACACATATATATATATATATATATATATATATGGATACGCAAGAGGTTAAAAGCCCCTGTCTGTGTCAAGAACAACTGAATATCATTATGGCTATAGTAGCTCAGTGTTATAGTGTTCTCACTTTCACCACCCACTGACTTCATTACACATTCATTCATCTTTGTTCAATTAAAACGGACAGATACATTAAATTAAAGCAGGCTTAATCAATAGCTCTCAGATAGTAAGACAAAGACAAAAGAGAGTGAATACATTTTTTAAAGAGGATGAAAAATTCTTCTGTTGACAGTGGGATTTTCTGCTCTACAAAGGGATGTACATTCCGTACATTTACGTATATAAGTGCAACAGCACAAACTCAGAAGCAAGCGTTCTGAATTTGAAAGGATTACAGATCATAAGTGTCTCTTATATTTAATCTTCCTGCCCAATGGAGCAATTTCAACACTTTTCCTATATCCTCATGTTTCACTTAATCCATTAATTCAATGTCAGCTTGACTGATAAAACTTTAGCGTAGATTATTCATGCGCTGAGATTCAAACTTCTGCTACGAGCACGGAGGAAATACAGTTGAGTTCTTTTTACCTTTCTTTACCTTTCTCTGTCCTCTAGCTTTCAAACTCCTGCTCTCCTCTTACCTAAACTCACTCTTGAATTCCCGCTTTCCATCTCTCCCCCAAACAGTTTTTTTTTCGATGCCCTCCATCCCGTGCCCTCCCCATTCCCCCTTCCCTCACTTCACTGGGCTCTTATTAGATTTTTTTTCTTGAGCTGAATCCAGCAGCTCAATTAAGATCTTGTCAGCTATGTGTTTTATTGCATTTGCCTGCTGCTTCTCCCTCTCACACACATTACTCTTTATTATTGTAAAAGACTAAGCAAGAAGGAGGCAGAAAAAAGAAGGAGAAGCGGTAACGAAACAAAGGACAAAAAGAAAGTGAAAGATAAAGTAGGAAATTAACTAAGAATGAACTGTGGCTGCTGATAGCGTTGTTTATTTATCCATGCTGTCTGTATTTTTTTAACACCCAATTCACTTATGAAAATGATTTATGCAAATTGCACAAACTTTCAGGTCATTTCTGAGTGCAGCAGATTACCATGGACTGGTGTACTTTACAGCATCACTTCAACACAGCCACTTAAAATGTTTAAAATGTCTTAAAATGCAGAAAGAGCATAGTTTTACATTTATGCATTTTATCCAAAGCAGTGTACACTGCATGCAAGGTGTAAACTTTATTCAGTTCATGCAATCTCTGTGAATCAAACCCATGATCTATGCATTACTTTCAAGATTTTGAAATATCCCTATGAAATAAATGCTTATTTATCACCTACTTTTGCACACATTAATAGCACCTAACTGTGGCTGACAGTGCACAGACTTTCAATTCAAAATGCCACATTTAATTCAGTGTGTTACTTGCCATTTCTTTGTAATATTTGTAAATATTTGCAATTTATGAGTGAAAATTGTTGCAAAGTTTTTTTCAGTGTAGAAAAATTGAATTTGTCTTATATTTATGAACTTTACAACATTACTGAATTTAACTGATTCAACACTGAATTTTAAATGAGATGATTTTGACATGACTTTTATTTTGTTTTTAAGCAAATTTTGTTACAGTATATGAGTCTGGTGAGATCTTGCGTGCAAGCTATCACAACATTATCAATGACATTTTGTATTGCGTTCCTGTAGCTCACACAGCAGAGCATGGTTCTATCAACATCAGGGTCATAGGTTCCATTCTCACAGAATGGTAAGACTGATAGAAATGCACATCTTATACCCTGAAAACAATGTATGCTACATTGGACAAATGTTTAATGTTGGACTATGCAGTATATGTCTCTAATATAAGTCTTTTAAAAGCATTGGTTGGTTGGTCGGTCATTTGGATTCTTCAGTGACACATGACACCGAAAGGGTAGCACATAAACCATGTTGCATATCATGTAGACAAGACAGCATTAATATTTGTAACAGACCATCTCTCAATCTCCATGTTTCATAGTCATACACTTCATCGTCAATTGCTGTTCTTTTATTGATTCTTTAATAGACAGG
Source organism: Acrossocheilus fasciatus (assembly GCA_036784905.1). Classification (NCBI taxonomy): domain Eukaryota; kingdom Metazoa; phylum Chordata; class Actinopteri; order Cypriniformes; family Cyprinidae; genus Acrossocheilus; species Acrossocheilus fasciatus. The sequence goes on from CM071944.1 coordinate 32,398,579, forward strand.
TGTCATAGGAAATCTGTCAGAACTTCATTGCAATTATCAATCAAAAGCAGCTTTTCCACCGTCGGGCTAAACAGTTCTAAGAATGCTAAGGAACAGTTCCAGTTATGTTTTCGTAATGGAATGGAGTGGTTAAATAACGAGAACGGTTCGGCCTGATGGTGGAAAAGCAGCTAATGACTGATGACTTACAGCAGACTATAAAATTGGGTCTAAAATTGTACAGTGCAACGCAAGTTTTGGCAATGAAATAATATACGCAAACGTGAATTTGCCCCAGAGTGTTTCATTATGTCAGGGTGGTGACTATAAAAAGGTATGTTGAGTGTTTTCTCCACTTCAACTGCATTTTGAAGCATTAATGAGCTCCTTCTCTAAGTGCAGGTCCTATAACACTCCACTTTCATTTTCTTTAGTGTTTTCATTTCTAAAGAAAGCCCCGAAGCATTAAATTAAACACAGAGAGGAGATTCATCTTAAATGATACAGAATCACAGCCAGTTTGCTTCATAGTACATTCCAGTACATAGTACTGGAAATACAAAACTGAAGGCACTGTGTGTACACCGTCGGATAAAGACACCTGATAATCACCTGCACACACACACACACACACACACACACACACACACACACACACACACACACACCAATAATCAGTGTCTAATCAAAATTCCACACTTAACTTCCTGTTGCTTGCTTATCGTGATGATTAGCAGGTTGTGGTTGGTGATAATTAATAAGAGACAAGGACCATCATGTTCAGTACGTTGAACTGTGATTTAATTAATGCAACTCACACATGAACAGAGGCTGATTAAAAAGATAAATGCTACACACCAACCTATAATTTCATGATCAGGAAAAGGATTTATGCATTTCATTATTACCATTTAGCATGGCCACAATCAAGTTAAATCCGCAGTGTGTCATTTGTGCCACTAGTGGCGCCAAATGAACAGTGGAAAATAATCACGGTTTTCAAACAGGTTTCCCTAACACATCTACCAGTTCTTCCATGACTGACAGTGTTTTGACAAATGAAACAGTGGCACAGATGAAACAGCTATCACTTGCTTAAATAAAGCAATGTTTTGAAAGTGGCACAGAGCAACCATGTTTCCACTATTCAGCAAATCAGCCTATGAATAGCTTATTTATAGTTGTCTCTGCACATTAGACTGTGTTAGGAGAAAGTATTTTAACTTCAAAAAAATTACACACTTCACCTTTAAGGGTGACAAAGCTGAGGCCAGATGTGATGGTCTGGGTCCAGAGAATCCTTTATATGATAGTCATGGACATTTACAGTCAACAAATGCCACAAATAGAGACCATAAGGAAAGAAAGACAAAGATAGTTCATCCTAACAGATGTGGAATAAAAAGGATTTAAATAGCAGTCACTCTGAGAAGTATTGGCTTGACAGAAGCAGAGAGTAAGGAGCAAAATAAATGATATGTGGTAGAGCTTTTGTATGAGCTGAAAAGAACAGGCAAGCTGGATGCCATAGACGGATCTGTAGTTTGCCAGTAAATTACTACTGACCTACTAACAAAAGAGTAGAGAAGAATAAAGTGAATGTCTGAAGAAGAATGATATAAGTGATGTTTTATTTTCAATACAACAGTATTAGCATAGTGAGTAGCTTAGGAAAGCATGCAAATACCATTGTTTATGAATAACCATTCTAATCATGATATTGTGACAGTTATGTAAATAATGTTGTTTAAAAACTATTAACATTATTTACGAGGTGATTCACCCAAATTTAACCATTTACTCACACTCATAAACAATATGAAAATGTAATAAAATGTTGCATGATAAATGTTTGAATGGGTTTCTTGAATATTTTTTTCACGATCAAGAGTATGATGTATTAAACAACAATGTATTAAAAACAACAGCAAAACGTTTACAAGGTTTTGCATACAGATCCCCATTCACATCCCAGACAGCAACATAGTTTTGGCCCAGATCCAGCCCACATCTGGCCCGTGTGAAATCCATGTGGGCCAGATGTGGGCCGGATCTGAGCCGACATTGCTTGAATGAAAACTGAAATGCCAGTTATGAATGCCAGGCCAGTAGCTGCCGGTGTCATGCAGACATCTAGTTTTATAGTTTTTATGTAATTGCATTTTGGCATGACCATGCCATGTGAATTCACAAGAACATATGCGTGCACACTTTCACAGAAAATACACTCTCCGAATTAAATTCTAATCTCATGTTCATAGTGAGGCAGTATACTCATGTGAGAGTATCATGTGACCTCTGATCTGCAAATCTGCAGCACGAATTAAAGCAGCATCACTTTAGATTAAAACGATAAATATTCCAATGTACTTAACCTTCAGACACGCAAATGTAGAGTTCATGACACCAAATATACAATCAAATGCATGTAATTCCTTCCAAGTAATCCATGAAGGATCAAATCAAAATAAACATCAAATCAAAAACGCTTGTGCAATGAATATTGCATGCTAATGCAATCTACATATCCTCCATAGGGGGTGGGTGCGCATTAAGATGATTGTTTATTTAAAGAGGAGTGATTTGATCGCATCCTCTCATAATGACTTCAACCTAGGTCTGCCAATCTAATACAAGCTGAATCAATTAATAGCAGACCAGCCATTTAAATTGTAGCTGAGCTATTGCTTAATTTCACGTTCCAACTTGTGCAACAAATTTAATCATTATTTATAAATAATGATGACACTTTACATTGACATTCCTACTAGAACTATATTCATTCGGTCATCTGATATGGAATTGTTTGCATATATACTTAAGCACAGATCGGTGATTAGGTCATTGTCTGAGAAGCACCCCAAACATCTTAAGCATCTGTTTGTTCAGCAAAACACAACGTGCATGCTCGATCGAGAGAGTGAGAGAGAGAGAGAGAGAGAGAGAGAGAGAGAGAGAGAGAGATGAGGTTGTGCAGCTTTATATATCATAGATGTGATGCATCCAGGCAGGGCAATGGGACTGAGATATTCATCATTTATGAGTTGGTCATGTTCTCCAAATTTCACCACCTGCTCCCCGCTCTGAACACATACACATACCGCAGACACTGAAACCAGGGCAGAGCTGCTTGGGGCAGTCCACACAAACACACACACACACGCGCGTGCTCTACTCCCTCATGATCAACGGTGACACATCTTAGGTGGAGTCAGGTGTGTAGATTTAGGCGGCAGTATTCAGTCATAATTTAAATTGCAATTAAGTCTGTTTTCTGCTGTCATGCACGTGTTTCTATCTGGTGCTTCCTGAACAACAGCTTTCTGATTAAAGAACAATGATGAGCGGCTTATGGGCGGCACGGGCAGTGTCTCTGAACATTGCACTAATGTTGAGGAATTAGCATTTAGGCTTATGAGACAGATAGAGGCATGATTCTCAAACTTGCCTGTCAGAAGGCCTGCCACAAGCCACAGAATCTGAACAATCATATAAAATCATGTATACGTACAAGGCTTGGAGAAGTATTTCTGGTAACACTTTACAATAAGGTTTCATTGGCTAACATTAATTAACTCTATTAGTTAACATGAACAATATTTATATAGCATATTAGCATTTATTCATCTTAGTTAATATTAGGTTCAAAAGTTAATGTACTGTGAACTAACATGAATATGATTTTTATTAACTAACATTAGCTAAGATTAATAAATGCTGTAAAAATGCTGGTTTATGCATGAACTAATGTTAACAAACGAGATCTTATTGTAAAGTGTTACCGTATTTCCTATATATTAGGCCTGTGGATGGCATTTTATGTGTGTTTCTACAGGGTATATGGTTGTATAAGGCTTTTAAAGGATCTTAATCAGTCGATATTGGATAATTAACTGTTCGTGTTTATTTCTCCTACTTTTATGTACCTTAATTAACTTACACATAATTCAATAACACTGTTTAATGTAATCTTAATAAATAAATTAATTTCATACTATTTAATGTGACTGGAGAGTGAGTCGTTCTGATGAGTGTGCATTGGCATGCAAGAAAAGGAGTTTCTTGTTTCTGGATCTTTGTATTTCTAAACAAGAGTTGATGATCAGGCCATTATCAGCCAGGCCAATAGCAGCACTGTAGGCCAGTGTAGAGGCCTAAACACATGTGAAACATGAGAGAATTTAGAAGTTAAATACACTCAGAAAGAAACAGGACAAACAAGAATGTGGCAAAGAGAAAAGAGTGAATGGAACCAGTCTGACCACAAACTTTCTAGAGTCTGAACTCTGGAATAAAAGCCTAATTTTCCAGATGTTATGAAGCGTGAAGCAGAATGATTGGGAAGCTGATGCAATGTGGTCTACAATGTGTTGACAACGAAGAAAAGGTACGGAAGAAGATCAGCAGAAATTTTAGAGGCTGTAGATTTTTTCCAGGAATCTGTTGCAGAAAGTGGGCACATCTTCAAAGTAAATCATGAAGTTCTCAGATCTGAGTTTCTAAAAAGGCCCCAGCTCAAACCAGTCCAAATATTCTCACCTTTAAATTAATTTTCAAGTGCTGCTTCTAGAAGTGTCTAACAAAGGATATATGAGATTGTACAGCCCTTTGGTGAGGGTGGCTAGGTCTCCTGGAATTAGGCATGCAGCTGACAGGGATCATGGACAAGAACACGTTTTCTTCATTTCTCTTCTGCAGAGTCTTTTGTCAAGATCACTTGTATTTGTCTGAATGACTTTACAACATAGTAGAGGATGAAGACAGCAACAGCACAGGTGAAGAGAGTAGATATACTGAAGACGATTAACAGATGATTTAATAGAGGGCGTGGAGTAAACTGGATTGTTAGACAAACTACTACAATGAAACACCTACACAGTCTCATCCATTTCCAAACAAAGATTTATAAATAGTCTTATAATTAGCTGCTGGAATGATAACACTTGGTGAAAACTGTAACAGTCACTAAAATACTGCAATTTAATAATGATTCTAACATACTGTACACTTTTTACAGGGCCAGTTCCTCTCGAGCAACCTGGGGTTGGGCACTTATACAATGGTAACAGTTCAATCAATTTAAGTTTTCAAAATTTTCAAATTTCACCTACACTAACCCTGCAGTGAGCAGAGGTCACATAATGCATTTTTATACTTTAGACTCACTTCAGTTGAGAAACTGCAGCTATGGGCTGTCCCACTAATGTTTTGGACTGATATGGAGGAAAACATCGGAATTGCTTTGGAAAGATCTTCAGTCTTCAGTATGCTAACCACCTGGTTATTGCTCAGTTGCAGGACAGCAGATGTGATTTTGTGAGACAATAAAGGACACATCTGAGAGTTAATTTTACTACTATTAGTCTACGTGAATATTATTCACATAGTCTGTATTTACATTAGTCGGAAAGCCTTCCTGGTGTGACACTGGATGATAACATTATTTCTGTCCTGACAACTCTCGGAGGGATTGGCATGGTAATGTACATGACAATGTTAATGTGTTTGGTCTTGGTGGAATTGATTTGCTATGCTGCTGCTGCTGCGGCAGAGCAAGTACAGAGACTTGCTACTGCCAATACATCCACAACATGCTGCTGTGAGCATGTAAGAAATACTGCTGCTGCACATATAATAATATATATGAGATAACCCCCATAGCATACATGATAACCCTGTAGCAGATCTATGCAGGTGGAGCTGGGGAAGGTGGATGGTTTCTGAAGTGAGCTGCAACTGCTACAACAAGCATTAGCAAAGTATTTGAATACTGAGCAGCAAGCTCATTGGCTACCGATACAGAAGAAACCAATCAGCAGTGCCACACTGTAAAAAACGACCGTGAATTTAATGGTAAAAGACTGTAAAAATGCTACAGTAAAAACCAGTTAAATGGTTAACGGTAAGTTCTATATTCTATATCCCTACTATATACGGTGAAAACCTTTCATTAAATGTAATTTTAAAATTAAATAAATAAAATTTATAAATAGATAAAATAGATCCATTTTACAGATTATTTATTTATTTATTTTTACAGTGCATGTGATAATGATGTCATTATGTCAGACTGAGTTAGACCTATTGGACTGCGCCATCTATAGTTTCATGCCAGAACTTTGGATTTAAATTGGCAGTTAGCTTTGTTAATTGTGACCGGCTCTGTGATTGGCACCCAGGTTTGTGTGACACCATTTAATTTATCCCAAAGAACTGATTAAGTCCACTAAGTATAATCAACTGAATAACAGGTAAGTAGGTAAAAATCACATTTTTAATAAAAATCATAGATTTATGCAAACATACAATAATAAATGAAGACGATATAATGAAAATGTAATATAGTGCATGTATTTAGCATTCTCCTCTCTGGAGTTATTGTTTTCTAGCTATCGAGCTATGGGCATTGTATGTCTTTTCCTGATATTTTTAAGGCGAATTTATAGCAACCATAGCTGCCAGATTTTGTTACCGTAAATTTAACAGGATATTTTTTTCCAGCATGATATTTTTCCACAAGATTTTCTCATTGTTTTTCTGACCTTGGTCAAACAACATAACTAAAGCTACATTTACTGTTACATTGCCTGGTGCACTTTCATTGTAAATTTAGACCAGGGTGCCTCAAATCTTTCCCTGGAGGGCCAATCTGCTGCAGAGTTTAGCTCCAACCCTGATCAAACTCACCTAACTGTGATTTTTCTAATGATCTTGAAGACTCTGATTAGCATGCTCAGGTGTGTTTGGTTAGGGTTGGAGCTAAACTCTGCAGGAGTGGGCCAGATTTGAGGATCCCTGATTTAGACCCTGGAGCCAGCTTTCTGTGTAAGATCAGTTCAATTACTGCTGAAATCCCATGTGATATTAAAAGAGAATTAAAACAATAGGAAACATCTGATTAGAACAGAAACTATATAAAAATCAGGTATGATCACCACCTTTAATTATTTACATAATGTTACAATTATATTGCTTATATACTTATTTTTTTCAGTACGTCTCATGATGCCAACATTCCTAAAAACTACATCCCAATCCCATCTGTATTATTACCTGAAATCATTGAGGTGATGTTAAAAAAAAAACCTGTCTGAATGTGTTATAGAGAGATGTCTTTTCCTATGTATCAGCCGAAATTTTCTCTTGTTCTCTCTTTCTCACTTGCTTTCTTAGATCATCCTGTCAAACCTGTGAAAGCTCTAACAGGATTGATAACCATATAATCACATCTTCAACTGTTTCTCTCTCAGAAACATAAACACAGGCACAGACAGTCTGACTCTTTCATTATCTCAGTCTATACCATGTGGAAATTGAAAAATCTTGCTTATTTCAAACCCACAGCAAGAGAAACAAAGAGAAAAAGATGATCTGGCCTCAATATCAGCCCCCCTTCCTCTTTTTCATTAGACTTTCTATCTTTTTTGTGAAAAATTAGTTTTCCACCCCCTCATTTTCCATCTATCATCTCCTGGTTCTTTTTCTTTCCTCTCATGTATGTTTTAACATCCTCACATCAGTCTTTCTCCTCTTCTTTCATGTCATCATTACCAATTTAGCTTACTTTGAACATTAAAGCTCATTACCCACCCATGTGCCACAGAGGACCGCTGGCACTTTTTAGAAGTTGAAGATGACTGTGTGATTGGCTGAGGTCTATGGGATGACATGCCAGCTGCTACTGGTCTGTCAGCACATCTCCTAGAAACACACCGGCTCACGGAGCCAACGTTTGGCATTAGCAGCTGTTTTCCTGCATATGTGTCTTTTTCTTTCTGTTTCATCTTACACCAAAGTCTAAATCTTAAATCTTGTTCGTGCGTCTGTATATTCAAGCTTAACATGTTGTGTTTGGTTACAAGACACGCGTCAACCAATGGCATTTGGTTATGTCAAACATGTGTCTTGCTAGTGTTTAATATTACATTGGAAGCAGTAGTGTAAGAAGACTGCTATTGTTACATTACTTTTGTAATACAGTTGAGTATTAAAAACTATCCAGACACATGTACCAACTCTACATATCTGACCAACAGACTATGCGCTAATCTGGCTGCATGCGTGTCAAAATATATTAAAGTAAACACCACTGGTTTGAGCCATCCATCCACGGTGTTTCCCTGCCTATGGCCTAAAACAATGAAATTGTATTGAGAATGAATTCTTTATTGTTTTTTTTTCAGTCTATTGTCTTTCAAACTATCTCTACAATATATTTTGCCTATAAAAGATCCTAAAAACATTCTCTCTTCATCTCTTTTTTAAACAGTTTGACTGGTACTTAGCATACTGATAAATAACTCTTCAATCCAGCACACAGTGTTTTCTTTTCTTTCACGTTGTGTTATCTCACTCTGTGTTCTCTGTCACTGTTGCACCTCTTCCGTGTCTTGTTCGGTCTGACATCTCCCTTATACATAGAACAGCACACACAAGCACACACTGTCACTTCAAGTTAATCGTCAGGGAACGCCTCAACGACTTGTTGTCTTTGCAGTGCTAATTAAGCCACTTCCAATTTTGGAGTGGAGGATTTAGATGACAAACAGAAAAGGGGGGAAACTAAGTGAGGGTGGTGCATCTTCTAAACTCCAACAGAGCAAAGTTAAACAGAGCGCAGGTTTCATAATCAAAAACCCATATCAAAATGAAAAACAAAGCAAACCGAGTAAATAAAATTAATCCAAAACCATACTCGCAACATGAATCCAGCTACCAAGGGTCCAGATTAGAGATAATAAACGCTCAGGATGAGACTCAAGGGAGAGATAAGACTTCAAAAAGCCAGAAAACAAAAGAGGTCATTACATACCCCAAACTAAATGAGGTGTTAGATGAGAGCAGTGGTGGAGAAGGGACATTAACCTTCTGCATTCTGAGAGGCCAGAATAATGTCACCTTACTGGCTGCATCTCAAGTGGGTATGACATACACACAGCACAAGAAAAGCTTTGTTTTAAACACGCAATTAAATATTCCTCCAATAATCAAGCATTTGCTGCACTGATTTATCTCGAAATACAAGGATGCCGATCGATTTTCAGTGTGTGAATGAGAAGACAAAAAAGCAGAAAAGGGAAGGGAGAAAAGAAGATATGCTATAGATCACTGACAGAGCTTGAGGTTAAGCACCAAAGGTCTGATCTGGCTTATATTTAAAGACAGACAGATTGCATTAGTGGTTAATGACACAGAGGTGTAATACATTTTAATTAGATTCAACCAGTCAGAGCCTCATAGGCAGTGCTCCGACACAAAGTGTGCTTGCGCTTTGGTCCTTTCCGAACCATTCCTCGTTTTCCCTGTCACTTTGATTCCTTTCTGCTCGTTGTACTGTCCTGTATAATTAAAGGGAAAACACTAACATATATCTTTACAAAAAATGGTTCAACCTGATTAATGTAAGAGAGCAACTGACAATCTCCAATTAACCTTTCTACTGTTCCACTGGTTTACTTTAAAGGATAGTTCACCCAAAAAATGAAAATTTACAGTACTGTTTAATAGGGGTCAGTAAGTTTTTTTTGTGAAAGACTGTGTTAAAAACACATGTGCTTCTTAATATTTTTGGGGAAACCATGCTACATGTAAGGGATAATCAACGGCTAGCTGTGCATTAAACGATTTGAATGCACGACGCGGTGGTTGCCTCTGCGAAGTGCATTCAAATCGTTTAATGCACAGCTAGCCGTTGATTATCCTGTTTATGCCATGGTCATTTGCCAGCATTCACATATTAAAGATGTTAATAATATTTGCGCTGCAATATTTGACCGGAACCATAAAAATGACGGTTATTTTCGTCTGTATTACTATTCAACTGTAACTGTATGTTACTATGGTTACCAATGTTTATAGGAAGCGCATTAATATAGAACGTGATTAAACTGACCTGGAACTACCTGTGCATCTCAGCGAATTTAATCAACACCCGCCAGCCAATCAGAATCGAGTATTCAGACAGACCATGGCATAATTTTGTCTGTATTTTTGATGAATGAAAAGTTCAGCATTTATGCAAAATAGTTTTTTTTAACATTATAAAAATCACTTCTGATCAATTAAATATGTCCTTGAATAAAATTATGTCCCTGAATATAAAGATTAATTTCTTAAAAAACAAGACTTTCATTGTTTCATTTCACTTTCATGATCGATTTTAAAAATGTATTTGTGTTAACTTAAATTTAGACTAAACAGGGATGAAAGATAGAGCCAGAAAAAGAAGGAGCTCTTTCAACTGGCAGCATTTTTTTTTCATATTCCAAGTACACTCGCCAATATTGGCCTATATATCTAAATGTATTTTCTGTGTTTCCATCTAAACATAAACCAAATTAGTTTTTGCATTTACTTTAACAAATTGGCACAGGAAACATCGCTATGGCAACAGGCCGTGGTCGTCTTGTCTCCATCACTTGAAAGTACACAATGGATCAAATCAGTATGCACTTTAATTTAGATGCATTTTAATATAGCCCAATCAAAGTTTTAGTGTATTGTATGCCAGCTTTACTCATAAACTTAATGCAGTGAAGACTTTACTGGCATGTGTGCTGGTGTCATGCATAATAAGAGATGCTGAGTTGGGGAGAAGGCCTTGGCCCTCTGCAGAGGCTCCAGGGGCCTGAGAGTGCAATGAGGCAGCTGTGAAGGCTCTAATCATGGCTGGGATAACAGGCCTGCAGTCTCCCTCTGCCTGGACATCTGCCCTGTAATTACAGGGCTTCATAGTGTGTGTGTGCGAAGAGTGTACTGTACGTGGATGCATGCAGGCTGGGCCGGCTATAGGTGATGTAGCCAGTCACCCATGCAGGGCCCTGGCATGCTTGGGGGATTCCCTTGAAATGGCTCAGAATAAATGAGTAGAATACAATATCTGACATGCAGATGCTTAAAGCTAAATGTAGTAAGCAGCGCATGCGACAAAACCTGATCAAGTTTCGCCCCATTGCTATGCCAAACACAATCCGAGTTATCAATGCATAAAGCCAAACTTTGCATATGAACGTTCATGGACTTAATTTAAAATATAAAACACAAACACAACGAAACAGCTTAAATAATCCACCTAATGCACCATAATTTATTCATATTATTAACCCCATGCTCAAAAATGTTGAAAATGACATCAAGATAAAGCTTAGCTTGGGGCTATTTTAGTCTTGTTTGTTTACTATTTAAAGCAATTTTGCATGGCAGAAAAAGTCAAGTGCCGACACAGAGACAAAGAAGCTGCAAAGAAATTTGAGCAAACTAAGCAAATCAACCTGTCACAGATATTTTTTTAACGAATTTACAAAGAAAGAATGGGCTTGTCATGAATTCAAGATAGAAAAAATTCAATTAAAAGGAGAGTTATCCCAAAAATTTCCACCATTTTTTTTTTCTTTATTCTTCTCTCCCCTTTAAAGATTATAGATGCAAGACCATAACTGTAAAGGACAATGCGGCTCTATCTGCAGTACACAGCTTATCTTACATTGCACCTTGAAGTGAAGAGGAATTACTCTGCAAAATTCAAGAAGCTTATGACAGGTTTTTCCATAAGTCAAAACCATTTTGCTGTTTCTCTGACTATATCAATCGTACACATACTCATGCATTATTATGCTATGCAGTTCTCTGCAATGTTCCTAAATTACAAACAAAATTTTCTTTCAAGTTACATGTCAATTACAGCTGCTGCATCTAAATCCCAACTATCTTCAGAGCACAACTGGAGGAAATACAGCAGACCTCTGTATTTTTCAGTAATCTGCTTTTACAGCCAGTGGTAGAATGAGGTTAGGGCAGGGTACACGCATGGTAAAATTAGTGACATGGCAGGCACGCTGATGATAAGGCTCTGTCGCAGCGTAAAAGTTAGAGATCCCACAAAATTATCATCCACACACACACATACTGAGAGGCAGAAAGCATGTTAACAATTACACAGCTGCTACACATTTTCATTATTTTTTTGCAACAAGTGTGCATCTGAGTATGTCAATGTTTTGTTTTTTAACAATTTTCAATGATGACTTGCCAAAAAGCAGTCAAATTAAAAACACGTGATGCTATTCTCTCCTTCACACAAATACACACACTGACAGACTCAGAGCTCAAGAGATGCATGACTTGACACTGAGAGACAGACATTGAGAGTGAGTTGGGATTGTTTTTCTCTTCTGTCTTTCCCTGTTATATTTACAAAAAGGTACAATCACAGGTTGCACTGGCAAGCCCAAGGCCACATCCATGTAAAATCCAGAGTTCTATGAATCCTCACAGGAGGAACAGAGCAAATAACGAAAGAAACTACAAAGAGATCTGAGAGTAGATGTTGAAAACTGCACAAACCTACTCTTCACATGAAATCTGAGATTTAAAAGGATAAGGTTCAGCTAAAAAGTCTTCTGACTTCACGCTATAAGCTTGGTATCAACAAACAACAATTTAAGTATGTTAAATTTATGTCAAGAACAAGTCAAGCTAAATTTGATATCAGTGATTCAGAATGTGTCTCATAACTGATTGTTTCAAACTACGCATATAAAAAAATCACACAAACGTCAAATAGAAGTTAAATTGTTATTTTCCACACACAAGGCTACCATATGACTTTAAACTACTTGGAATATAGTGCACAAGTCAAATAGACTTGAATGGTGCTTAGAGCTTGACAAGCCCTGGTCAGCACTGCACCATTTCATAATTGAATAACAACATAATTGTGTGTAAAATAGCAGTGTGAACATGTTGCCAAACATCTCCTTTTGTGTTCTGGAAAGCCAACATGACACGAGTATATATGACATAATTTCCATTTCTAAGTGCGCTATCCCTTTAAAATACATGTTATCACTTAGAGTATATCCAATCTGTTTTTTGTGTTCTAAGTTCCTGTAGTTTACAGTATTGGGAGAAAGTACAAATAGTGAGCAGGTTTTTGAGGAATCTGCCTATCCAGAAACACTGTTCATGGGTGAGTGATCTACTTTTACTTTGCACACACATATTCAAAGACAGAGTATGTGTGTGCACTCACTGACAGAGATTTCACGCTGTGGTCCACTTGGAACACATATCTAGTACTCACAGTAGATTCTGGGTGAGCCTAGGGAAAGGCCTAATGCAGAACCCCATGTCACAAGAGAGAAGCAAGAAAGAACATTTGGTATGACAAGGAAACAGAGGGGTTGAATTAGTTAGAAAAAGTCTAAAAATTGGAAACTTACATTTTGTACACACAATATGGAATGTGTGCAATCACAGCAAAATAAAATCTTACTAAAAAGACAGATTGAGCATTAAATGACAGGAATACAAAGAGACAGGATGGCGAGACAGTTCATATATGAGTGCAAATATATGAGTGCGCTTCTCTGCACCTCAGAAATTCTTCATGAAATATGAGCAATAAATCAGTGTGAAACGATAGAATGACATCAAGGCACAGCACTCAGTAAATCGAAGCATGAAGGTAACAGCCAAAGACACATTCAGACATACACAAACTAATCCGCCAGACCTCCTTGTCTGTCTTCATCTTATCTGTGTCTTCAGTGCTCAGTGCTGACCCCTCTCTGTATTTCAGTTATTATGTGTTACCACTTCTACACTCGCACACTGGTTTCTATGTCTGTGTCAAGCGCCATGTCAGGGCGCTGAAGAGTTTCATTGGGGCTATACAAATATTAACCTACTTGAACCTCCCTCTCTCTCTCTCTCTCTCTCATTCATTCATGCAGACACTTACACATATTTATATTTTATATTAGGCTGGTGTGGAGCAATATGCAATGCATGAAAAGATTGATTACGTGTGGGATGACAGATGAATTGAAGGCAGAACTGAGAAAGGGGAGTAAACTGTATGTTTATATTGAGTAACAGTACTAAATACATTAGTATATGCTTCCCAAAATGTGAAGAAATAAGGAAAAAAGGGGGGAAAGAATGAGAATGGACAAGAGAGTGAAACCCTATTGGATCAATAGCCATTTGGTGGTCAGTAGATGGTTAATAAGCAAGACTATTAGCAGGTGGATTTGGTTTCACTGTTTAAAACCATTTGGCTAAAACTGGTTATGTCTGGTAGACCAAATTTTGGGTGAATGGACTTTCAATGGAGGGGCAAAAATCAAATGTTCTTGAATAAATAATATTTTGGGTACTCTATCCCTTTAACATCTTAATATGAGACATCTCAATATGAATATAACATCTGAATATGATTATACACTTGATGACACACTATTTTAACTATGTTACATTATTTACTTCATCACCATTACATAATTCAATTATAGTTAATATTCTCAGATTCTCTGAATGATGTACACACTACAGCAATACGTCCCTATCAGTTGACTCTTTGAACTGAATTCTTCTACTATGCATTTTTGCTCAGGTAAAAAAAAAAAAAACACTACATATTTTGTTAGCTTCTAATATCTGCTGGGCTTTGATAGGTCAGGTGAACATTAAAATGTAAAGGTAAAACAAGAGGTTATTTTTTAAAATCAGTATCATTACTTTTATGAGGGTTAAGCTGGTATGACCTGGTTTTTCAAGCAGGAATAAGAATAAGTGTGAGGTGAATTGAAAAGGAGAAGAGCGAGTGAAGACTGGACTGAAAGAAGGGAGAGATGGTGTGAGACAGGTGCCAGGGAAGCAAAGATACAGCGAGAGGGGACTGTTTCACCACTGACACACAGAATATTGCTGATTATCTCCAGCCCTCCTCTGTCCATCACAGACCCCATGATGTGTAAGTGTGAGTCTGCTCTGTGTGTGTATGCATTTCATTTTTTGGCAGTGTTTTCTGTTTCATTTTTCGTAGGTCTGCTTGCTGTGTGCCCCTGTTGTGAAGCCTTATTGGATAGTAAATCAACAGAGACCAACTGTAACAAAAATGATATAAGCCATTCGCTTTGACCTCTGCTCACGGCTGATCTCTCTGAATTCAAACCACAACTATAACCACAACCCCCATATTTCTTTTCAATGGTTGATTCATAAATAATTACATTTGTTCCCCCAAACATAAATGTATGTGACTTTTGCTTTTTACTTTTGCTTCTGGGACTGAGGGACTACACCAAGAATAAACCAGCTTATACTCATAACTGAAATCAACATTATATTAGCTTCAGCCGACAACTACTGCAGTTACATGTGGCTTGAATGACAAAAAAGTTATTTTTTAAATCATCCCAAGCTTTCTCAATATGAAGCCAACCACAGCGTGAAGTCATTTACCAGCATTACCTTGAGGTTAAATGGACCCACAGAAAAAGGTCACTTTACAAGGACATAGCATAACCATTTTATTAGCTGCAAACTTTCACAACCATTACCTGAGCACTTTAATTTCCCTTTTACCCACTATTTTATACAGTATACACCTCATAAGCCTGAGGCATATCAAACTCCCAAACCCACTATATATATATATATCCGCAACATACTACAAAAAAGTTCAGTCTTATACTTCATGCACTGTAGCGCTTCTGTACACGTATTCTTCACCAAAGGCCTTTTTCGTACTGTGTCTTCTGCGCGTGAATATAACTGCAACAGCGGGTTCACTGTACAATGCCTTAACCCCTCAATATTGGTGCCACTCATGTGCAGTATGTGTGAAACAGGATAAAGACATACAATCCGTATACTAAAGATAGCATCTGTCTCGATTTGCTCGTCTTTACTTCAGCAGAAAATTTACAGTCCAATTATGGAAAATATTAATTTTCTCCATATGGCAAGAAATACAAGGAATGTTCTTCACGTTAAGTCACTAAAATTTATAAGAGGAACAAAATCACTATGTATTCACATTTTTGAGACAATGTGTTCTTTCAAATTAAATTCTTGCAGCTCTTCCCTTAGCCGTGAAATAAGCTGTCTGACATGCCTGAGAAACACACAATCTAATAACTACTGCGGGACTAAAAGCATTTTCACTGTGAAGGTTCACTCAAGCGGGACAGATCTTTGGACAGAAAGAGCTAAATAAAAGCAGTAACACACAGATACACACATTCTCACACACGCAAACACATCAGCTGACAGAAACCTCTTACATTGTCTCGTCGTTCTGGAACTCCAGTTTTCCGGACACTTCCTCAAAGTCTTCCCCTCCGCGAGCTGTCGCATCCACTGTATGGTACGGCACAGCCACCAGACCACGTGCTCCTGATGTCCTCAGGACCTTAACCTGCATGATGCCGATACTTTCGCTAACTCGCATCGAGTCGCTTTCGAATGTGAAAATTCCTGCATGGTCGTCATCGTAGATCGTCACGGTTGCCGTGTGGGCCTCACCAAGGGCTGCGCTAGGAGCAGGTGCTCCAGTCTCCATAGTAATAGGATGTCCATCAGCCCACCCGACTATACGGGGATTGTTCAGGCGCACATAGAAGTATTCATCTTCCTCAAAGATGTCATCATCAATAATGCCGACGGTGATCTCTTTAATGTTCTCGCCAGGTTTGAAGATGAGTGTGCCCTCAGCAAATTCATAGTCAGAACCGGCATTGGCTGTGCCATCTTCTGTGCGGTAATCCACCTGGAGTTGTGCATGAATAAACATTTAGAAAGATCAAAGATCTTCCCTGTTTCCATTAAATAAACAGACAAAAATCTGTTCCATAATTTCCATAATTTAATAGACGAGATCAGACGATAAGTTTAGGAGTATCCTATTCCCTCATAAAATGACTAAACTAATGAGTGTTTTACTTTAAACTCACCTTAACAGTGCACCCAGCATCTCCTCCACGTCTTTGCACAGTAAGTTTTAAGGACCCACAGTTCTCAAAGCACTGGTGGAGGGCAGGTTCAAAGTCTATTCTTGTGACAAGAGGGTCATCCTCCTGCTCCTGAGGTTCCCCACTGCTGACCACTTTACGGGCCTGATCCGCTGCATGTTTCTTTAAGATGTTCCCAGCACCAATCATCATCCTTGTGGCCTGAATCCGGTAGAAAGCCCTGCTCTTCTGCTGCTGTATTAGAACCTGCAAAGTTAAGGTTGAGAAGCTTATTTTTTTATTTGCATTTTAATTGCAGATCAGTTTCTCAAGCTGTAAAATAGCTATTTCAAATTTGCTACATGTACATTCTGAACCACAGTAAGCATCAAACGGAATTTTCAAGCAGGTTTAACAAACAATTCTGGATCTGAATTTGGAGAAACCGGTGGTCGTGCATGCAAACTCTATTATAGTATAGAGGAAATAAGCTATTGTGTATAATGTCACAACCTAATTATTTAGGTACAGTATCTAGGTCTACATACTAGTGTGATTTTATTTTGAACTAAAGCATTTACACAACATTTAAAACAAGACAATTCTTACAGTTTTGCTGAAACCAAACTTTTAAAGTGTCTATACATATACTATACTCAAACAAACATAACAAACAATGTTTAAAGCAGCACAGAGATTTTTTGGGAAATCTAAGGATAGCGAACTTACAATTATCTCTGCATACTAAACTGGGACAGCATGGGAGAGGGGGGCACAATCTAACAAGGGGCTAGTTGTAACACACATAACACACATGGTTTGGTTTAAAAGTTGCTAGCGTGACGAAACTTAAGTGTGTTTTACTAGTTGCTACTACATATAGAGAAAAGGTCTTTGGAAGATATCACTGAACATTTATAGCAAAAGTAAATAGCTTACCTACATTTTTTATATCCCATGACATTAGCAATGTAATTCATGAAGAATTTGTATGAATTCTACTGAGAAACCATGATAAACGTGAATAAAAAAATGAGAAAAAACATTCTTACTGGCATGTTTATTTGTCTCCTGTTCTGACAGCTGTTCTGTGATTTTCTGAATGTCTGAATGTGTTTTTAAATCTGCCCACATTGTTTTGAACTATGGTGTAGTTGTGTTTTTTTGTGTTTAATTGTCAAACTATTTTATTGACATTTTAGTCATTTTTTATTATATCAGGTGAAATTTTAAGCTGTCACATTTCACTTCCATTCTTTCAGCGTAAATAAAGAAAACTCCCTTGATCAGTGGTTCTCAATTAGTAGGTCACAAATTAAAAAAGGCCACGTCTGTTTTGATCAACCATTAAGTATACTGTATGAGAAATTTAGAAACCAATAATATTTAAAATAATAAATTATTTATAACTATATAATTTTATACAATTCAGAAAATACATTTCATTAAAAGGTTATATTTCAATAAATAATTATATTTGGAAACTAAATAAATAAAAAATAGATTATTTTTATACCTGATAGTTGGCCATCTCTATGAGCTGCTCCATGTCCTTGTCAGGATGTCTTTGCTTCAGTTCCTTCAGAGTTTTGGCCATTTCTCTCCTGGCCTCCTCGTCTTGATCACGTCCACCAAGCCCACTTTCCACTCCCAGCATTCCATCCAGATGTGTTGTGATTCCATCAATTTCCAGCATGTCCATCTTTGTGAATCCTCCCTCCTTGCCAACTTCCTCGCCACCCTCGGACACAATAATTCCACGGCCCTTATCAGTTCGGTATCGTTTGTGGGCATACTTGTAAAAGAGCAATCGTCGATCAGCAACCCAGGCCTGGAGCACGCAGAGAGGGAAGAAGAGGAATGTCAGCACTGCTTCCCACACTTCCACCTCCCCAGGCGAGAACACGGAGAGGATAAGATAGAGCCAGACATAGGCAAACATGCTCCACGCCGCAGTCACAAAAAACACCCGTAGATGTTTGACCTTCCGTCTTTCACCTTCAGGTACCACGTAGACACATAAGCCAATGATCACAAACATGTTGAAAGCGGCACTTCCCACAATGGTGCTGGGACCAAGAGAACCGGCCTCAAAATTATGCCCACAGACTTCAATGACTGAAAGCAATATCTCAGGGGCTGAGGAACCCAGAGCCATGAGGGTCAGATTGGAGACAGTCTCGTTCCATATGCGAACTGTCGTGGTGACCGTTTCACCATTAGGTCTCTTTGTAGTGATCTCCTTTTCTTGAGAAGTTATAACTTCGATGGCAGTCATGAAGCGGTCAGCAATGATTGACATACCTAAGAACATGTAGACTAGTGCCACTAGGTAGACAATGGCACGGGCCACTTTGTCACCAACTGAGGGATTCTGGGGATTCCACATTGGTAAAAGGACCCCGTCTGCACACACGGGACTTTGAGAACAATTGGATTTAGATTGGGCTACATCTTGGGTGTCAGCTTGAGAAGGGATGGAGAAAGACAGGAGGAGGACGGGGAGGATCAAGGAGATGAAGGAGAAGGGGAAAAGGCGAGATGAACCGAAGGACAAAGGCATGGTAAGGTTGGGGCGGTCTGTTTGTGGATTCTCAAACTTCACTCCACCTGAGGAAAAATAAAGAGACAAAGAGGCACTGGGTGAGTGAATGTAAGTTGGTTTTATACTCTGACATACATTTTATTCATATAAAGAGATCGGAAAAGAAAACGAGATGCTGAAAGAAAAGAACATTAAAATATGCAGCACCATGCTGCACAGAAAACTCCTTTCAGCTAGTAAGTTGTAGCTCAAAAATTGCCAGTAGTTCTGTTTTGATCCACCATTTTGTGTGTGTGTGTGTGTGTGTGTGTGTGTGTGGTGTGTAGGAAATTATATGACTCTTCACTATTCAAGAGAAATTTGGAAACCAATATTTTAAATGTTAAATAATTTACTGTATAACTATACAGATGTCATTTTAAAAAAAAAGAAATCCAAAAATGTGCTGTAGAAGATTGCAGTTTTTAGCGTTTCTACAAGACTTTTGGTGTGAAAACCCTTCTTTTTCTTTCCACAATCTGTGTATGTTTGTTCCAGCTTTCTCTGTAGTTTTGTCGCAGCACATTAATTCCCCTTCATCCCCACACATCTACACTATAGTGCTATACATCCCTCTCTTTCCGCCCTTCATGCACATTTTGTTAGCTTCCTCTTTCCATCTCTACCATTTGCAGAGTTGACATTCTTTTTTTCTTTTGCTCCAGATTCTCAATCTTTTTCATTATCCCACCATTTCTTTGATCATTTCTATAACTTTCTTGACGCCCTCTATCCAATCGACCACTTTCTAGGGCTGAACATGAAAAGCTTCAGCATACCAACATACCCAAAGTCCACTGTTCACATCTCACAAGCTTACGATCTGTCAAACAATAGTGGTCAAAGTCAAACAATATTATATTTTTCTTTGACCAATTCTTCAACTTTTACCATTGGTAAGTAAACACATTGTCATACAATGCTGTTCAATCTATGTGGATTATAAATAAATAATGAAAATTTTAGCCACCAGCAAAATCAATAAATCTATTCTACAAGACCAACACAAACAAACCACACATACACATAGAGAAATGTGCTGTAATGTCATCAGTAAATTATGATCACTGTGTTAATAACCTGATGGACCGGCTGATGAGTGTGTAGGTAGGTGGGGATGTCTGAGCATGTTTACAGGCTTTAAGACTGAAGTCAGAAAGTCATGCTCAGATTTGTAATATGTGTTTGTGTGTGTTTGTAATAGACACAGCATGAGTGGAGATTGCTGGTGTTCCTGAGATTTCTATGCTGAGAGCACAGTGCTGACTCAGGACACACACACACACACACACACACACACACACACACAAAACACACACACTGACACATGAGATAAATTAAAGAGATCTTGCAGGCTGTGTACGTGTGCTTGAACGGAAAGGAAATAGAACCTTAAAGAAGATTAATTGGTTAGGTCATCACTGAGGGGGTGTTTCTTTAACCACAGGCACTTTTGGCTCTCTCGACTTTCAGAAAATAAAACACACTTTTCACATTCTTACGTTGTTCACTAATATTGTCCAACAATGGACATACTGTATGTGCATCACAGGAAATTTTTTTACAATTATATATTTCCGTCTGAATTAGCATGACTATTTCCACCACATCTCAAATTAAATGTATGTACTATGTTAAATAACATTCTGTTGTGGAAATACACAGTTCTGTAAATGAGAGTTTATATTTTACAAGCATTTGTACAAAATTACAATTTCAACTTATCTAACTTAAATGACCATGCTTTTTGTGTCCTGGAGATTAAATACTACTTTCGAGCAACTAATCTTCAATTTAACTGTCTATTTAGTGCTTCAGGAATTCCTGGTACTGTCATATTACATTCCATTTTGACAGGGTCAAAAACACTGTTGGAGTATTATCGGCTTCAGCAGATGCCTCCTAATGTCTGATTTGTTCTCTATATTCAGTTTCTTGTCAGTTAATAATGACTTTTTATAATGACATTCATTGGCACAGATTAATGCTCTGTCAACCAAAGATGTCAATTTTACCTGAGCCAATATATTGAATATAGCAACAATAGGTAACCAGTGGGATAAAACCAACCAAGATCCCATTAGGGATGCCCAGGGTCATTCCTAAAGGTAAAGCTGATTCATAAAAATAAAAAAATATTTAAAAAAAAACTGCCCAGCCATGATATTTTCTGACATCTGAATTTTTCTGGGCTGGTGACTGTGTGATAGAATTGACAAATTAAAATGTTTGCAGGGGCAGTATTTAGATGTATATAAAAACCTTTTTTTTAAAAACTCAATATTTAGATAAGTAAGCGTAATATTCATATTAAGACTATATAAAATGCCTGTGGTCAAACAACACAACAAAATTCACTCTACTGGGATACAATATCTGTTCTAATAAAAGGTTGAAGAATATCCTTGGGCTACAGTGAGATTTAGCAGTACAATAAAAGAGTAGTAGCAACATAATTTCTCTCACAAATCTCAGCATCTTGATATAAAAATAGTTTTCGTAGCATATTACAAACTGGTAGATGCAGCATAATTTATAAAGTTGATTCAGTTAGCTCAGTTATGGCTTACTCTTTTTGTCTTTACGCATGCAAGTCAGTGCATTTCATGTTCCTAAAGTTGTGTTTGTGTGTAGATGAATCTTATTGTGCCCTCACTATGGAAGGGTTGACATCTTCTCAGCGTATGCCTCATTACCATCCCACCACATGTCCTGTCTGCCCTTGACACACACAAACACAGACTCACACACACACACAGACTCACACACACATGGGTGCTGGAGGCCGTGCACCTTGCCTGTTTTGAGCCTCTTCTAGACACACTGGGGAGTTGAACACACTGTTGATTCCCTCCAAAAATCTTTTCAATCTTCTAAAATATGCAGACAGGCACACGCATTTTGCCCTCTGTTCCTTGAAGAAGAAGCAAGCTACTGTGCAAAGTTGAAGAGACCAAATATAGCACCTGGTGTTTTCAATGCTAGTCAGATTCGGGCTTAGATCTGCAAGTATGATCTTCCAGGCTTATCCACGGGTGCTCTAGGTTCTGCTGCGGTTGTATTTAGAACCCAATGTGGTTGGGTTCAGAGTTCCCCATTAAGAAATCCACCCCCAATGAAAGGGCTGAGGTTTAACCCGAAGCAGGGAGGCACAGGCCAACTAGCAATGATGAGGACAGAAGGGTGGAGTGTGGGTTATAGTGTAGGGTTGTCCAAAAAGATTATACTGTATGGCATTCCTTCCAATTTGAAACAGGCTGTATTTTAGGTGTATTTTTACAGTGCTTGAACTAGCCACCAAGTTTATAAAAATATGTACTTTGCCTTGAGACATCTTTTTGGTTCACTGATAAATGCATTCTATTTTGAAAACTGTTTTATATTAGAAAGCACAAAACGCTGTAATGAGGATGTGAAAATAATGGTGATTTCTTTGGCTGACGCTTACCAGAAATGACATCTTACTAAAAACGTGTAGTTTTTTTTTTTTCACACTACACTTACCCAGTGGTGATGTTAAATGTTTCATTTTATGTTTACTCAGGGTAAAGTGCCAGTAAAATAAACAGTTGCAAACACTGTTTATTTGAACGATAAACCACTGGGACCTTGTAAAACACAACAGGCACATTCCATCTCATTTTATACAAATGTTATATACTCAGAATATTGCGCGCTCCCTGCAGAACATCAGATGGTGTATTCGTAATGAGAATCTTTCATTTATTCTTTTAGCATGTTACATTGTTATGCCAGTAGGTGGCGACATCTTTAGAAGTGAGTCATTGAATTATACATTTAATCCATTGCAACAGCACAGATTCATTATGGTCCTATGATTTCTGCGATGTGGACAGAATTGCGGAATCTAATTGTAAAAATGGAATTTATGGTATATCATGGAATGTCACCAAATTTGGATGAAAAAAAAAAATCGAAAGTAGGACTGTACACTTAAATGTTCAAAAGTGTGAATATTAAAATAATATTTAAATATTAAGACTTCATGGTCTTCATATCTTTGTTTGAATGAAAAGTGCACTTTCATTTACTTCTTCATACTCCGGTTGTAATGGTTGTGATGTATACAGTGTCATCTTACTATACGAGGACACTCCAAATGAATCTCCACGGATGCTCTGAGAGTTCATTTAACAAGCAGATATTTAACTATTGTCAGATACACACACAATGCCAAAGGTCTTCACTACAACAAAGTTTAGTTTAACTTTGGTTTAAATTTTGACATTTTTTTAATTGAAATTACATTACTATTATATATATATTTATATTATATTTATTTATAAATTACTTTTTAAAAAATACTGTAAATACTGTAAATCCGTAAATCTCTTTTGTATCACTCTTTTTTTATTCAAAAAATGAATTTTTAACATTTTATTTTATTTCATTTTAAATGCTTAATTAAGTTGTTAAAGTTTTATGCATTCATTTGATTGTCTCTTTTTTATTAAAAATAAATGAATAATAAAACTTTTATAAATTGTTTATTATTTATAGCAGCGTCACAGATAAATACAGTACATTGTGTAGAAAGCTGCTTACCAACCAAACTGAAATTATACAGTGTATGTAAATTACATTGTAACTATGTTGGTAACTAAGGAACTTGCAACTATTGTTGGATAACAATGCTTTTGGATTAATGTGCCCCAAGCTGAATGGTTGTGAACATTATAGTAAGCTAATGTAGTAAGCTAAGGTAATTAGTAATCATACAACATTTTACCTGTATGAAGTGTTTGTATACAAATAGTAGCTCAAATAGTAGAAGCTGGTGATAGCAATGCCAAGGTCATGGGTTAGATTCTCAGGGAGCGCCCTGGGTTATTAAGTTCTGTTACAAATGTTTCTCTCTTAAATATGAAAATAAAAGAGATTACAAATTTATAGTACTTTAAAATCTGACAGCCCAGAGTTAATTATGTTATTCCAGGCTTTAGAATGACACAGGGTTAGCCATTTAAAGTGTGAAAAGCTCAATGGTTTCCTTATTATACATAAATGCTGCAAGGGGTCCTGGAGTATTTAGTCCTCAGAGAGTTTAGCTGGAGGTGAACAAGCTGAAATCCACTACAGGTTCTGTGTTCAGGGCCACTACAACATGATTTGGGGAGGAGGAAGTGTCATGGTTTGGGGGATGTTTTCTACAGCAGCAATTGGGTTTGAAGTTATTCAAAGCAAGGGCCTCTACAATTCCTACAAATTTCTGACAGCTGTAACTCTCCAAAATTGTAGGTGCAATCTTGGTGCTATACAATGGTTATCTCTCATTTTGATCACTGTGCTTTCCACAAAATAAAGGTTTTTGTTGAAATGCCTTGGTCATGGTGATGATCAAGTATTTATGGATTGGTCTCCAATTTTGATCTCCACTGTTCATATATATACATATGTGTGTGGTCCTGGTAAACCCTACATTATGGGGATAAAATGTCCCCACAAAGATGGCAATATCCGAAATCCTTGTTCTTGTGGGGACATGTTTTTGGTCCCCATGAGGAAACAAGTTTATAAATCATACAGAATTAAGTTTTTTGAAAATTTAAAAATGCAGAAAGTTTGCTGTAAGGGATATAGGCTGAGGTCTAGGGTTGGTGTAGGCCAATAGAAAATGCAGTTATAAAAACCATTACACCTATGGCATGTCCCTGTAAAACCTGAAAACCCAACGTGTGTGTGTGTGTGTGTGTGTGTGTGTGTGTGTGTGTGTGTGTGTGTGTGTGTGTGTTTTGCCCTGAAGTAATTGCTAGAGGTTCAAACAGATGAGAATTTTTATTGATCAAAACAAGCTTGACATAAGCTCTTGTCAATAAGTAATAGACTCGAATTGGCAATCAGGAGTGTCTTTGGTGTGAATTGGCAATCAGGAGTGTTGACAAGAACTCCTGCAGGGCTAAGAGTGTAATGAGGTCGGAGTTTAAAAATGGCAGAGACAGCAAACCACCATAGCAAAAAAATGTATTCGAATAAAGTCCTGTAAGAGACATTTTTGGGTGAATTGCTTTCATCTTGTTTCACCTAATGACTGGTTTTCACCTTGTTAATCTTTTCAGTAAAACGTGATATTAAAGTTGCTGAAGACATAAGAATAACCCTTTTCCAAATGTCCTATTTGGCCTTGTTCCACGTGTTTCCATCATGGAAAAGGCAGTTTAGGAAGGGAAACATCATCTTTGCAAACAAGGCCGTCTCAAATCAGGAACCATTAACATCAGTGGCCATGAGGGCAAAACAATGTCCTCAACATATAAGGTTTTCAAATCAGCAACCACTTTGTCTGGTTAGATTTCTGTTATTTTGCCATCAACCTCCTTGTTTATTTGTCCTATGAACAGCCACCATGAACACTAAATTTCATACATGTGACTACACATAACTTTACGTTGTTCACACTTTACATGTGTATCAAAAATGCGGGCCGTAAAGAAAAGTCCAAATTCTAAACAAAATAATCGTTTTTAAAAATAAACGTTTTTTTTTTTAATCTGCCCACCTGCTATCATGTTATGACTAGAATGAGTCGCACTGGGAATGCACCGACTGATTCCTATCTCAGTTCATCTATTAGCGGTAATCAATAGGTGTGTAATATTAATCAGATGCAGTGTGGAGAAAATGAAAGGGAGAGATAAGATGAAGAGAAGACCTACTGATGCATATCTGGTATCAGTTTCATTAGCAAATTATTTATTGGCTGTCATCATGGCTGACCTTGTAGAAGTAGCGAGAAAAAGTATATGAGGCACAGAGAGGGCTGTGGCTCACTCTCCACTCATCCTTTTCATTATTTTCCTCATCATGTCTGCCCTCTGTGATCCTTTCTACCGTTCTCCTTTCTTCACCACCTGTATTTCCTACATTTTCCTCTTTAAAAGCCTGATCACAGTCAGAGGCTGCAGAGGTCACACCTGTTCTACACCGACACAGTCTCATCTGACCCAGGAACAGCCTCTCATTGAACCTGCCTCTTACCAGCTGGCTCACATTCAGACCCAGGACCTGCCAGCCACAGCACCTGTTTCTTTCTATACAGGATACGAGACCTTTGAATTACTAAATTGAGATTTTAAAGGGATAGTTCACTCAAAATGAAAATTCTGTCATCAATTACTCACCATCATCTGATTTTCTTTTTTCTGAGGAACATAAGAGAACATATTTTCAGAAATGTCTTGTTTTGTCCATATGAAAGTGAATGGTAACCAAGACTGTTTGGTCCATCATTCTTAAAATCAAAATACCTTCTTTTGTGTTCTGCAGATGAAAGTGAGTCATGCAGGTTTAGAATGACGGTGAGGATGAGTAAATGATGATGAAGTCTTATGAAAGACATTACTTTGTGCTAACTGAAATGTTTTAAGGTGTTAAATTCAATACTGTTATAAGAAGCTTTTTGAACTAAATTGATTTTTAATTCAACTTACAAAAAATATATTTGGAATATACAGTATATTTATAATATATATTTTATATAAACTACAAATTTATACAGATATAAATTGCATTTCAAAATATATTAAGATAGAATATTGTAATAATATTTATCATAACAATTACATTATATTACTTTTTTACTGTAATTTTGTATAAAATAACTACATACTTCCGTAAAAAAAAGCATTGAAAAACATTAGAGTATCAACAGTAGTGTATCTCTGAAAACGAAGCTGTGTGATTATTGTATGTATAAAAAAAAAATGCTTTTTTTTTTTTTTTTTAAACCTGGTCACCTTTTATTCTTAACACAAACTGTTCCACAGTCCCCATCTACCATTTTTTTATGAAGAATGATTGAGTAGTTAAAAGTGCTTTTTTAATTTGTACATATCCTATCACACCTAAGGCGTCATGTCAGCCAAGACTGTCACTGCAGCCCCTTCAAAAACTATGACACCCCTCAGTGTGATATATTCATATTTGTTGGCATTAATGCCATCATGTCAGCCAGGCAGTTCTAAAGTTAAATTATCTTTACTGGCTGCCTATCATTTTGAGAGCTTGAAATTTGCTATGCAGAGTCTCTTCAGAGTGAACAGGGCTCAAATTCACATTTTCAGGAGCAGGAAACATCCGCTATTTGAAACAACAAAGGAGTCAAATGTTTGATTTTTCTTCAACCCTGAAAAACACACCAAATATGCATATTTCACTGTTCTCTAAAATGTTTTACAGGCACAGACACACAGTTGCTGACTGTGATCCCTGCTGTCTTTTGAAGACAAAACCAATGGGGCAGAGAGAAGTACATCCATAATAGGGATTTATGGGCGATGGAGACCAAATGTAACCACTGTGTAGTTCATAATATGTCCCTCTAAAACTCAAGATAAAGGACTCAGCCCATCAGTCTCACAGTCAGATGTGCCGAAAGAATCAGGCTATTATATTTCATAATTAGCTAATTGCATGCTTGGCAGCTAATGATGATGGCCAGTGGTGTCTTGTGTGGGTGCCATGGCCGTGCATGTTAAATAGATGTAAATGCTTGTGGTAATTGTGGTGGGAAATGCTGTGGCATAAGATAGGACAGGAGATAAATGTCTTCATGGTCATGAATTGCATTCTCACTGTAAATGAGAGTTCAGAATATCAGCTTAACCTGTGAATGGAAGTGTCTATGTGTGTGTGTGTGTGTGTGTGTGTGGGTGTGTGGATACACCTGTGTGTAATACACAGACGAGGCCCTATGAGAACAGGTCCACTCATGGATGAAAGGACTGCAGTGCATACTAGATCAACCAACACACAAATACACAGAGAAAGACTATGTGTGTGTGTGTGTGTGTGTGTGTGTGTGTGTGTGTGTGTGTGTGTGTGTGTGTGTGAGAAGAGCAACAGGAGAAGAAAGGTCACCATAGTATATGAAACATGGTAGAAAAGTGGATAGACAGACAGAGAACAAGAGGGTAAACAAAAAGGCTAAATAAAATTCTGAGTAAAATAAGAAAGAGAGAGAGAAAGAGTGATTTGTTGGCTCAGATAGTCAGATGTCAATGGATTTGTGAACCTCTAACTGACTCATGTTTACAGTGAAATAATGATAAAACTGGCTACTACATAACCTGATCACAAAACAAAAATAATGCATCATAGTTTATTGAGAACAGAAAGCACGTGATCATCTATGGCCAAAAAAAAAAAAAAAAAAAAGAAAGAAAGAAAAAAAAAAGATAACCGATAACTAAGGAAAACAGGTTCTGTGAACACTTTAAAAAGTAATTCAATTCAGTGTCTCAATGAAATCAGAAATGTGTTAAAATGCCAGATAGCGTAATTGTGGCATTTACCAGAAAGGCCAGTCTTTGACCCATTGTATGTAACTCTTCCCGATTGGGCACTGACTCCAGAACTGGCACCCTTGTCAGTGGAAAAGGGAGTCATAATATTTCAGTTTTTCTTTTATGGCTAATTGAACACTATGTTGTTCTTTTGAAATCTTATGATTTCTAGGAGGGATCTGTGCAAAACTGTACAAGAATTTGTTGGTCTGTCTTATTGTTTACCCCTTATTTTCACATATTACATAACTTAATTTGCAACAGCAGTCTCAGAATAACTCAGCAGTTGATCTTGACTAGATCTCCAGTAGGTAAATGATGTTTACAGTCATTTGGACCCCAGCAGGAAATGTTCTCTGACCTCTACACAGACTGATCTTAGTAAATAGAGTAAATACAGTAAATTTATGCATGGTGACCTTCAGCAGCAGCAGAATCCTGAGTCTGTTGGACAGGAACAGCAAGCTCAGAAATAGACAGCCAGCTACTAACAAAACAAGCAGCTGGCCGCTCAGCAGGAGAAAGTACCGCAAGTGTGTGTGTGTGCCCTTCAAATTGAAAACCAATAGTTATATCAAAACCCTCAGTTTACACAGTACAGTCCATTTTATGTTCACATTATCTATGCATAGTGGGAAAGTGAAATTTGAATTTATAATCATTCAGACATTTTTATAGACTACCAAGATTGAAAACAGAATATGTACATACTGAATCACTGTCAATAAAACACTGAGTCAGATTCAATGGTATTGAACACAGAGTATCTCACACTACAGTGTTAAACAGATTACATTGGGACCAGTCATCTAGCCACTACTGCTGAAACCTCATTATTCTTGTGGCAGTCAATACCATTCATGGCCGATAAGACAATTGATCTGTCGCAGTCTTGACGGTCCAGCTAACAACAACAGGTGCTACAACAGCCCTGAAAGCATATTACAATATTGATAAACAATTGTCCTTGTAAATTTCAATGCACAGGATCACTACGAGAGAAGTGAAGGATTAGTGTGGTAAGAATGATATGGTAGTGTGGAGAAAGGTGTCCTAAAATGTACCAGAAGAGACAGGTTGAGAGATGAACTCAAGAGCTGAGGGTGGTGAGATGACACCGATGGTTGAAAAAGAAAGAAATGTGACAGAGTCAGTGCTAAAAAGGAGACATAGGGTGTAAAAATGAAAGTGATGGAGAAAATAACATAGAATGAGAGTGAGAGAGAGAAGGTGCCAAATTTAGAGGAGATAAAGCAGCCTCATCTCATTTTAATTTAGTCCTACTCAAAGAGATCCAAACCTGATTTCTCATCAAATCCTGTGTTTCTTGTATCTTCTTCGAGAAATGTCTCTTGTTTTTTATATTACATGGCTAGATGTAAAGTCACCACAAAAAGTCACAATTAACCTATCAGAATCAAGTACTCCAGAGGGCCGTGAGATAATATCCAGTAACTCTGGACTGTATTCACAGCATCTCACCCTGAATAGCAGTAATTCAAGAGTGCTCTGGCTGATGAAGTATATGGTCCGTATTTCCCCTGTCTTGGCTCACAGAAGATCGCTGATGGCCAAACTTCCACACGGATACGAGCTCATCATTTAGCAGCTGCAGGGCAAATAACAGCTCTGAGATGTCAGACGTTTATAGCCTTTACTGTTTTTCCTGATTAATCTGCTAAGAAAAGGTAAAGGTGATGACTTCCCAGTGCCCTTCAAATAAGCATACACAGTATTACTCTTTCTCTCTGTCTGTCTCCAAGCACTGCTCCTCCATCTGCATCTCAATTTTTCTGCAAATGAACAGAAAGGGCAGGGTATCGAAAATGAAATGACTGGCTCAGTGACCTAACTTGGTAAATCAATCCCACAACAGCAATCACAAAACTAGGCTTAACGTCATCCTCTCGTTCAATCATTACTTTAATGCTAATCCCACTGACATTTTGAATAGTTTCAGGGAGAGCTAAAGGAGACAAGCTGTTACTCTGTTTCCACATGAGTATTTCTGTCTTTGATCCAATGATCACGTCACCTCTCCAATGGACACTCAGCGTTTGATTGACTTGAGTTTCTTTTGACAGGATTCATCTTCGATTCACCGAACATATCCAACCTGATCTCATTATTACCAGCCCATAGGCTAAGAAACAGCTATGATTTCAGTCAGAGCATGTCCTGTATTTTATCAATCTCACTGTTTTATACTTCTTGTATTTGACTGGCTGGCTTATCAATGAATTCAATTCGTTGTATTGCATATAAGAAAGTAAGCTGGACCAATGTACTTGTAGGTAGAAGAATGTATTAAATGTGCAGTGCAATTTTTCTAGATCAATGCTGACATTCTTATGTCCCATCCCTCTAAAGAAACTGTCTGTTTGACCAGACCCTACCCCTGATGATAAATGTGCTAAGGTGACAGACTGAAGATCTGAGACTGAGACGAGCCAATCAAATGGTTTGGATGAATACCTCCCATCTTTACAAATAGATTTTCAACTGATGTACAGTTATGTACAGCGCTTTTAAATGAATCTGACTAAATGAAAATATTTTTACAATAACTGCTAAGCCTTATATTTGACCATCCTTACAAATTATCACCTAAACTGTGTTGGCATCATGTCTTTTGTATCACTCTGCACTCTAAAAAATGCTGGGTTGAAAACAACCCAACGCTGAGTCAAATATGGACAAACCTAGTGATTGGGTTGTTTTGACCCAGCGCTTGGGTTACTGCCCAGAAGGTTGTGTTAAACATTTAACCCAACTGTTGGCTGGGCTTGTCCATATTTTACCCAGCACTGGGTTGTATTTAACCCAGCATTTTTTAGAGTGTGGTATCTCTTTTTTCTCACATGATAATAATTCCAGCTAAAATAATTCCATTTACAAATGTGGTCAAATGTTTGGAGTTGGTATGAATTTTAATGTTCTCGATAAAAGTCTCTTTTGCTCATCAATGCTGAATTTATTTAAACAAAAATATGGTAAAAACAGTACACTCTAAAAAATGCTGGGTTAAATACAACCCAGCGAGGGGTAAAATATGGACAAACCCAGCAACTGGGTTGTTTTCTACCAACAGTTGGGTTAAATGTTTAAAACAACCTTCTGGGCAGTAACCTAACCTCGCTGGGTTTGACCATATTTTACCCAGCACTGGGTTGTATTTAACCCAGCATTTTTTTAGAGTGTAATATTAAGGAATTTAAAACTGCAATGATATGACATTGTGATATTTTTTAACAAGACACTTTGATGAATAAGAGAGGTCAAAAGAACAGCATGTACTTTAAAATGTGTTTTATAACAATGTAAAAGTCTTTACTGTCACTTTTGATTAATACATCCTTTCTGAATAAAAAATAGTTTGATCCATAAATAAATAAATGTAGCTTCGTGTCATGATCACACTGATGTTTATTTTATTACATTGTCCCTTCCTTACTGCATATTCTTTCCTCCATGAATCTCTCAGCTGACCAAATGAGACTACACAGAATTGCACAGCTTCTTGTCCCTCAATAAATTAATCATGCACTGTTCCATTTCACCTCATTACACACACATCTGAACAACTTTCATATACACTCACATATAAGTTGCCAGCCAAAAAAAGCAGAACAGCACTCTGCCAGATGTAAACGCATACAGGGCACATTCAGCACAGTGCATCTGTTCAGAAAAGCCTCTAAGGTAACAGATGACACCTTAACACTCAAAACCAACAATGTACAAGAGTAAAACCCAAGTATGCTGATATACAGGGAAGGATCTAATTACTGAGCCTAAATAATTCAACCTCACTGCTTCTAATTAACAACTGTATAAACACAACCTCTGGGAAGAATGAGGGGGGTGCGAATGAGAGAGGAAGAAACAAAAGGAAAGACAGAATTGCATGTTCTAATATTGCTGATAAAAAAGTCCTGACAATAAAACTATTTTCTATAAAGAGATTTTCTTGTCAATGTGGCCTCATACAAAACAAATATAAAAAAAAGATAAAACCAATGTTGAATGTTGTCTGCTCGCAGAGGTGACATTGTCTGTGAAAACATCAAGCTCATCTGGAAAACAATTATTAGCACAATACTTACCATTTATCTGTCTCTCTTAGTACCAGGTTAATAAAGACTATGACAACATAAGAAATTAAGGAAGCAAAAACCAAGAGGAGTTGAAAATGAAGGGAGAGAGGGGCTGAGGGCACAAAACAGTGGCTTCCTTTCTGAAAGCAGTAATTGCAAAGGCTGATTGTGCTGCTGGTGGTGATATAAAAGCAGCATGCAGTGCTAACTGCCACTTTTGATAACGCTAATACTTGCATTTGGGGCTGAGAGTCTCCCATCTGTCAGACATACACAAATGACTAGCATTAATATTTAGACAAACCCTAATAGCACGAATATGGTGTACATCATGTTTGTCAGGAAGTCCCCTACACTTATCTCTGAACATAACTGGCTGATTATGAAAAATTATGTGTGTCTGTTTGTGATGTTTATAATGTATTTTCCTTGCACAATACTGTTCTGACCTCATAACACTTTTACCATAGTGTATAGTTTCTAAACAAATACATTTTAATGTTTGGCTGTTAATACATTATAAGCTCCATAAACTTGCACGGAAGTTCACCTGGTACATCACTACACTTACAATGCCAACCACTCTGGCACGAGTACCGTGAAACACAAATCACAACGTTCAACAGAAGTGCTCAAAGCCTTGTAGAAGCAAGCTAAAATGGTCAGGTTGCTTCAGCAAATACGTTTTATCTCACTTTGCTCACATCAGTTAACATTTAAGGTAGGATTTGGTGTCATTTCATTTCTAGACTGTGCAATATGTGAAACAACTAATGTAATAAAATACGACACATTCATCTGTTTGAGAGAAAGTTTAGCACTAAGTAGAAATGTAACTTTAAAACTGCCATGAAATGTGAAAGAAGAGACATAATGTCGCTGCATTATTGTCATGAGACAAGGCTACCTATAAAATATGTACTTAAATATATTCAGAAACATTGTTTATTTTACTTCCAAGAAAGTAAATATTAAATCTACAAACAAGATCTAAAAATACTCATAAGCTCATTCAGAATCCAGCCGGGAAAGAGATGTCAGCCTCAGCTTTAAAACTCTGTCACTTCAGATCAACTTTCAAAACTTTTCCACGGAAGTGAGTCGTCTCTGTTCCTAAAACCCCCTCAGAGCTCTTAGAGGCTTTCGAGCTCTGTGAGTAAAAGCGCTGGAACTACCGTCACTGTTGGATGGTTCCCGCCGCACTGAGGCAGAGCCGCCGTGTGCCATGCTGAGCGTCGTCAGCCAAACAGCCAGCGTGACATTAGCAGACAGTAGGAGGGTACTTCACTGTCTCACACACACACACACACACACACACACACACACACACACACACACACACACACATACATCTAACCACGAACAATTTACATCCCTGTGGTCCCACATGGTTGCCTGCATGCTGAGTTACATGCTCAGAATCACAGCTTGCTAGTGTCAAATGAAAATGTCCTCAAGGGGACAGTGGCTACAAGTGCTGAAATGACCTGAATCACTTGAAATGACACTGTCATCTTCTTCATACCTCCCTTAGATAAACTTCCAAACGTGCTCTTGTTTGATATTTCTTACCCTTAATCTCTCCATTTCCCACAGAGTTTTATAAACATACTTTTTTTTCTGTCCTTTAACATCTGGGCTCACTGTGGTAACGCTCTGTGAACATAATGTTTCATTAAGATAAATAAAAGGATGCAAAAATAAAAACATCTGGTGTGGCAGACAGCATCCGGCAGAGTAGAAATATTATAAATGTGTATATGAATAATATGACACAGGAAGCCTCGTGGGCAGCGCTATAGAGTATAATGCAATTCCGCTTCAGGCAACCTAAGTCTGAGTCCAGGGTCCTCCTGGACCTGTGCCCCTCTCTCTACCTCTTTGCTTCCGGTCCTCTCTCCAGCTATACTGTCTAAATAAAGGCAAAAAAATGCCAAAAATAAACCTTTCAAAAAATAAACAAACAAAAAGCATTAGCATAAACAAAAACATTGCATAACGCTATAGTACACTGAAGAGTACCTTTTCAACCCATCCTCACTCCATAAGCATCTGATAAATGTTGCCTTTCACCTGTCTCTATGCAGATGCCAAAAGTGCCCTTTGGTGTCTTTATTTTATTTTGGGGCATGATTTGTATTATCTTTATCTGACTCCTTGGAGGTTTTGGATTTTTTTATTGCATGCCAATGGAGGAGTGGCTTCAATATGCTGAGTTTGCTAACTTTTGTGAGGAAACAGTTGATTATTTTATGAACTGACACCCTGTCCACTAATCTTCAACATACTTCATATTAAAACATTCACTTTTAAGTGAGCATTTTATATTTTTTTTATAAAAAAACAAGTGATGTTTTATCAGAGAAATACCAGACAATTTTCAGTTTATGACACTACACTCATTTCTATTCTATCTGCAGACAAGACTGACTGTGATCAAATTTAAATCAATTCAATAATTCATAAGAACTGAGTAGCCAAACTGGCTGATGAGTGAAAAAGTTGCAATGACGTGCATTCATTTTTAAGTGTTCATTCTTTTTTGGGGCCGCTGCATGCACCTCTACAGTCTCTGTGTTGCTGTTTAAGAGTTGTCAAAGAGATGTAGGTCCCCAATTCAAAAGATTTTCCTCTCAAGAGTGTCTGAGAGTGGTATCTAACATTAAGAGCCTGTGGGAGAAATCTGACCTAAAAAAAGCCTCCCCAGCCATGCCTTCTCCCTTCTCCCCTTCTTTCTCTTTCTTCTCACATCTTCACATAGACTTCATCCTCACACCTCTCATTCACACTCTTCTACGCTTCTCTCATGTTCTCTCCATCTTTAGGCAGATGTTGCACGTCACGTATTTGTATGTGTGAGACTGTCTCCCCTCAGATAATCAGAGATCATCCCTCACTTTTACATTTGCCACTCTTTTTTATCTTCCATGTGACACTGACAGCAGTGATCTAAAGAGATGAACCACCAATTCAGAAATAAAGGTACAAAAGCTGTCACTGGGGCAGTACAGTACCTTTTTAAAAGGTACTAATACATACACTTTAGGTACTAATATGCACCTTAAAGGTACTAATAAGCACCATTTGGGGTAAAAAAAAAAAAAAAGGTGCCAAGGTGTACCTTTTAAAAGGGTACCACCCCATTGACAGCTTTTGTACCTTTTTTTTTTGCTGAGAGTGTATACAAAAGCTATTTAGTTATTGATTTTAAAAACAAACTGATATAGCACAAATAAAACAAAAACTAAAGATAATTTTTAAATAAAAATACTGGTTTAAAAACTGCAATAAAAATAGTTATCAATAAAAAAAAAAGTTTTCATAGTCATCAAGCACTAATCACAATAATCTGACTTCTGAGTACATGTCAAATCATAATCCACAGATGTTGAGTAAAGATGTTTGTCCTGGCAATTCTACTAAGATATTTATAATCTTTCCACTTTTTTCCTTTCACTGTTAAAATTCTTTTGAGGTACAAACAAACAAACAAACAAAAAAACATTTAGGTTTTTAGCTCCGCAACTAATTCCTATCATAAAACTGGCACGTCTTCAGTAAATGCTCATTTAACCTTTGGATTTCAGGGTTTGACTAGAAAAAGTAATTGAATTGTCAATAGTAATTAAATGAGGGATTTTGTTCAGAATTAGTTTTAATCTACACCACAGACAAACAAATACCTCTGGAAGGGTCTGTTTGTCATTAAAACCAGATATGGATTATACATACATATATGATCAGCTCTGTTTCACACTGTATCTCATTAGACTAATTGATTTGAACTATGCCAGATACCCCATTTAGAGGCTTTTAAGATACCACCTGACAAAAAGAAGAGAACGCTGAACATTTTTATGATTTTATCACAACTGTAAACCTGAGTGCTTTCTGTTTCTTTCATAAACATAACATTCACCAACATTATTATGATTGCTAACACACATAACCTGCTGGTGATTCTCCTATCACATGAGTAGGTACTGTGTGACTAATGGCAGCGCTGGTTTTGACAAGTGATTTCATAACGTTAGCCTCTCTTAGCCTATCTCAATTTCCTCAACCCATCTATTTTAATTACCTCTTCTCCTCGCTCACTCCAACCACCAATCCCGCAGGTCAAATAAGACATATTTCCTGGCACACTTACGCTCTATATTAATAAAAAATGTGACCTGGTCTAGAAAAAGCTTGCCCAGTCTCAAATAAATAGTAGAGTGACTTGAGAAACTTTTAGCCTACATTCATTTACAAAATGTATTTCAACCCACTGCACGCAACCCAAGCTCATTGGAAAAACTGTCTGTGGTGACATTTCAAAAAAATGAAATGTGAAAATAAGTCTTTGTTAATCAATAGTCTGCTGCAGTAATCATAATTTGTGTGAACCTGAATAAAATTTGT
Organism: Acrossocheilus fasciatus; assembly: GCA_036784905.1. NCBI lineage: Eukaryota > Metazoa > Chordata > Actinopteri > Cypriniformes > Cyprinidae > Acrossocheilus > Acrossocheilus fasciatus. The sequence continues at coordinate 32,435,681 of CM071944.1, forward strand.
TGGTGTTTCACTCCCAGTCGTGGTCAATCCCGATAGAATTGCTGTAAATTGTAGAAATAGGTATGTTTTTGGAGCATTGATAACAAGCAAAATTTCCTTCCTGTTTTTACCTAGCTCCTGTTGAAATGACTTTGGTTACTCAACGTAATCTCGGTTCCCTAAACGAGACATTACACGAACAGTTGTCACTATGGGGAAACTTATTTAATTTGATTTATTCAAAAATCCTCAAAAATCAACCAAACTAGGGTCGGAAGGGCATCAGACAGTATAATTGTTTATTAAATCAGAATGTCTCTCCCTGCCTGTTTGGGTGTGTTGGTCAAACCATTTTGTTTTGTGTTTGTGAATTGCTGGCAGTGTATTAGTAAGGACACGCAAAGGACAAAATATCTAGCAAAACTGGAAAATTGTCTGTGACTAATAAAGTATTCTGAGTGAGACACTTATAGGTATGATGCAAAGCAATTATTCCCTTATAACGATAATAGAAAACACACACGCACGCACACACACACACACACACACACACACACACACAAAATTGTGTACAATTCTCCCCTTTCGTCTATAATCTATGCCTTTTGAGAGGGATTTGCTACATAGAAAACACAAGCATTTTGCTCACAATACGTCCTGACCAGTGTTGCCAGTTGCATAACGCAGGTTCAAATAAAACTTCAGTTGTGCTTTGGATTACAAGAGCATAATCTGAGCGAGAGACATTGGGATTGAGAGAATGGGTGACTGATATAGAGCCTGAGTGAAAGGATAAGAAGAAGAAAGGGATCAGCGCGCACATGGAAATGACAGTGGATTTGGATCCTCAAAATACCCCGTTTATTTGTGATTCTGTGTTCTTATTTAACAATCATTTAACCAGTTCAGGGGTTAAACTACATTACAAAGTGATTGCATAACAAAGCACGATAACTATGACAAGGAGATTTCCAAGATCCCAACAAGGCAGCACTTTAATATCTATTGCGCCTTTACGCATAGCGGTCGCTCAAACTGCATTAATTAAATGAAGAGCCATCTGATGAACATTTTGGAGACGTAACTATGCAAACAGTAGGCTATTCTTTTGGATTGTTCCTCAGTAAAGTGAAGCGCTTACCGTTTGGTCTGCGCTGGAAACAGGTGGTCGCTCGCAGGGATCAGTGCGGTTTATCCGCCGGTGTGTTGTTGTTTGTCGATGGTGTTAGCCGCTCATGTCAGGAATCTATTCCCCAGCGCGTCCGAGGCGAGGAGGTTTCCAGCCAGACAACTAGCTTTCTAGTATGAGGATACCTGGTAGTGTAACCCCACTGAAACGCAAATAAACAACTTAATCACCTTAATAGCCTTGACAGAACTGAGACAGTCATTTCGCCAATGGCTGTGTTACGCGGTGCGCCTGAGTCACCATGAGCGCTTTACATATAGCCTATAGGACTTATCCTTGGCTTTATACTCAAGAATTGCACGTTCAGGTTCTTTATTTTCATTGAAGGCTACCATATAAACTGAAATCACATGGAACAAAGTAATAGGCAGAAGAGCTGGGAATGTGGTGGTGGTGGTGGTGGCCGGGGGGGGGGGGGGGGGGGGTTTGCTGACCCCGCCTACATAAGACTGTCATATAGCCATATTATCTCTCAAAATTCGCAAATTCGTTTTCTACAATTTAGGATTCTGCTAGGCCGGAAAACTGTATTGGCAGCCAAAGTTGCCGGAAACTTTACCATAAAAACACATGATATTTTTGCGACTGTAACCTATATCTGTTTATGGCGACAATTTTTAGCGTACACTACATACAATGTTTACCATAATAGCGCCAGCACACATTATCTTTACATGAATTTGGCTATACATGAACTATAGGCTACATTTTATGTAGGCCCAGAGGCGGACAGTAACGAAGTAAATTTACTTGAGTATTGTACTTAAGTACACTTTTTGAGTATCTGTACTTTACTCGAGTATTATTTTTTCTGGAAACTTGCGACTTTAACTTCACTACATTTGAAAGACAAATATAGTACTTTTTACTCAACTACATTTATATCAAGGTCCCCAAGTAGAAAGTCCTTATATGTAGCAGTTTTTACAATGAGTGCATTTTCAGATTCACTGAACCTTTTTTTCTGCGAAAATCCGGCCTGCGATCTGCCGGGACCTTCCTGTGTTGCCAAGTCTTACAGTATTTCTAAGCCTGCAGATTTCCGCCTAGCTGTGAATGGACATTTGACTGATATTTTTTATGCAAATCTGGCAACCTCGGGATCTTCCCCACTAAACTAATGTAAACGTCCGCGCTACTGCACTAAAAGCGCTCTAAAAAGGCATGTGTTAACTCATTAAAGCCCTTTGGAAAATTAACCATGTTTTTACTATAGTAACCATAACTATGGTATTTGCAATAAAATCACAGTATCCACAAATTTACTATTATCTCACTATAGTAACCTATAGTTTGTTTTCTTTTCAATGTTTGCTTTGTTTGCCTAAAATGAACCATTTCATAGACTTGAAAAAGAATTTTGTAACTTTTAAACAAGTATTCAAATGAGTTCAATGTAGCTGTAGGAGTGTTAGATAAAAATAAAGATGATTATCTTCATTCAGTTGTTCCCTTTTAATATGTTTTGTAACATAAAAGCTCTTAATTCCAAAGATAATACAAGCTAATCAGTGTATTCAGTAGGTTGCATTAGTGGCATATGGTATTGTAAATGTACAACAATACAACAATGCATTTACTTTTTACTTTTGATACTTAAGTACTTTTAAAAACATGTACTTCCGTACTTTCACTTAAGTGAAAATCTGTCTTTACAACTTTCACTTGTAGTGGAGTAATATTTGACCAGTGGTATCTGTACTTTCACTCAAGTAAGGAAGTTGTGTACTTTGTCCGCCTCTGTCTATGCCTGTTCTGTTCCTGGTAGCCTAATCAAACCGACCTTGGTTACTAACGTTCATAAGCTTGATTTCAATTCATAATTTCATTCCTTTTACTTAACTTATAATTTTAACAACACTGTGCCGTAATATAGCTTATGCACACACACACACACACACACACACACACACACACACACACACACACACACACACACACGTTTGTTTTTCTATACTTGTGAGGACTTTCATAGACTTCTATTGTTTTTATACTGACCTAACAATATTTTCTATTTCCCTACACCAACCCTACCCCTTACAGAAACCTTTTTGCATTTTTACATTTTGAGATAAACTTCATTCAGTATTTTTAATAATTTATTTCCCTTGTGAGGACCGGCCAAATGTCCTCACAAAGTCAAAAATGTTAGGTTTTACTATCCTTGTGGGGACATCTGGTCCTCACAAGTATAGCTAAACAAACACACACACAAACACACATTTTCTTTATAAACAATACATTTTCGCCATGAATTATAAAGTAATTCACCTTTCTTTCCATTACAAGTAAACAAATTGCCTTTTAAAATATTAGGCTATGTAGGCTACTGCAACTTGGTAAGTCACTTTTTTTTTTACATTTCCACAGCGTGTCACTGCGCGTTCTTATCCTTTAAAAACATGACACAGACTTAAGCATAAGTTCACTTCAGCATCAACTGACCTTCCAAATTTCAGTGTAGCTCCCCTTTTGTTGAAATCTCTTGTTCAGGCGGACTTTTAGTGATCTTCTCTGGCTCCTGCAATACAGGTTTCTCTCCGTTCCTTGCTCCTGTATTGACTAAATAAACTAGTCGCCCTCACGATCTGTTTTCAATAAGCAGTCAGTTCCCGTTTGGCACTGGTTTGAGCTGTTAGGGAATGGCAATATCTCTCGCTACCTCCTAAGACAGAACCCCTTGGATGTGTCCTGCTCTGTTCAAACTGATCTAGTGTGAGCGTACGTCTCCTCCGTTGATGACCGTCATTGTAATGAATCCCTCTCGTGAGTGGTTGCTCCTGTCATCTCTCCACTAATCGCTGCTGACTATGAATGAATGCGCTGCTCAAAGTTCAATGAAGAGAATAAAAGGAGGAGCGGGTGTCAGTGTGTCGACGCTCAGGATGTGAGAGTCAGAATGAGCGAACTCGAATCAGCATCAGCATCAGCATCAGCTGCTGTGCCGAGGGTGGGGGGGGGGGGGGGGGGAGTGCCACATACATGACTTGGTCTACATCATTCGTAAATACTGCTTAGGCTTGAGCGTTTCTACAGCGGATGCTAATGAGTAAAACAATTAAAGGTGCGGTGTTCATATTTTAAAATGAGAAAAGTTGTACACATAATGAACATCTGTTCACAAACAGCAGTTTTGAGCAACAACAGTAATTAAAATAAAATGACCTCCATTACACTCCCATTAAATGACACCAGTCATGCAGTCTTCTCTTTATTCTGCATGAAGCTGGTCGCCCTCTCATGGGTGCTGCCATGTTGACATCATATTATGTGCTAAAATAATAATAATAATAGTAATAGGCACATTTATATAACACTTTTAGTCACTTCTCTGTGCTCAGGGCGCTTACAGAGCAGAGACATTAAAGTACATATAAAGTGCATATATATATAATATATAATGCAATGTCAACCGAACAAACTGTTTCAACTTCATGCATCCAGGTCAACAGTTGTCACTATAAAGCCCCAAAACAGCTGTTATTATTAGAACAAATATTAATACAACATAATAATAATAATAATAAAAATGTGTACCTCTAATTTGTTAATAGAACCTTGTAAAAATGGGGTTATTTTTGTTCTGCAGAGAGTCCAAACAGTCAATACCAGACTATTGCTCCAGTAATTGGAAGTGGTTATTTTGGCAGCAGTTAGCCTATTTTTTCCTCTTTAAAGTAAAATGTCATTAATACAACAAAGCCCTTTCAGCCGTGACTTCACGATACAGCAAACTAACTCACACATTTTGGTTGTAGAAAGATTAATGGCAGGTCCCAAAACAGTTTTTAGGACAAACACTCCCAGCCTTCAGACTTTAGAGTGAGAAGGTATTGATTAGGCTGTGATGGATTGGCTTTTTAATTGTCAAGCATGATGCAAGTGTTCAGATTAATGGCTCACCTAGTGCTGCACATGCACAACACTTTCAGTGGCCATGGATTTGCTTGTTCAAGTGCGGATATTTACATGAGAATTAGTTAATAAGGGGCCGATAAACACGAACGTATGAATGCACACACACTCTTATCGCAAATTAAATATCGAGCCCTCTAAACTGATTCAGTCCTGCTATGCCAGTTCTTGGATCCAAATCACTGCACATCGCTTTAATGTCTAAAGATGTGTGAACCCATACACATCCATCTCCCTGAATGTTGTGTCATGTTTAAATTACGGTTTGCAGTATTCTTAGAATGGAACTATTCGGAACTACCCAGCCTTATCTCACCAATCTATAGCTGCATTTCTGTGCTAGTAGGAATCATCAAGTCCACATGAAGCACCCAGTGCTTGGTGGTCCATAAAATAGACTGGAAAGAAGAGAGGAGGAAAAGATTGTCGGTGCCAAAAGCTGCCAGCAGCCTCCATTCATCACTGCTGTTTGTGATTACAGCCTGAACTCTATCACACAGAGGACACATATGGAGTGACATGGCCATATTAAAGGGTACAGTAAAGCAGGAGAGATTGGAAAGTGGGTTGATAATGATAGAGGGACAGAAAAACAGGGGGAGAAAGAGAGAGGGCATACAGGCCAAATGAGATCTGTGGTAGGTCTCTTTTGAGCGCTAAGGCGGGGTGCCTGAGATCTAGTTCAATTTGTAAAGGTTGTTAGTGAGGACTCAGCTCTGAAGGCTTTGACTGACAGTTCAAATCACATCCAGAGAGCTTCGCTTGACCAGTCGTGACAGTGGTCTGGAAGAAGGCAGGTTATATTCTTTATATTTTCAGACATCTCTGTGTTTCTGGATGGGGCCTAGAACATTTTACATAGCGCTGGATCTTCATCTTGTGCAGTCTCACAGATGGGTGGGTCAGCTGCCATAGATGCCAGAAATATCCCAGTTAAAAGGTACCCTCCATAAGGGCGGGGCAGGGTGCGTATATATAACGTCTGATAATTACATGTGTCTAAAACAGGGAACCCTGAGAGCTTCGAGTTCAGCCACAGACTGCAGACACATCACAGAAAGAAACATGCGCCACCCTCACCATGCAGAACCACTTGTAAACCACAGCAGCCTAAGCCTGTAGTTACACTGGGTTAAAAAAAAAATAAGTATACATATACCGTTACATCTAAGACATCTTAAATATACAGAGGAGAATACAGTGCGGCTATTGAACATGATGTGTGTGTGTGTGTGTGTGTGTGTGTGTGTGTGTGTGTGTGTGTGTGTGTGTGTGTGTGTGTGTGTGTGTGTGTGTGTGTGTGTGTGTGTGTGTGTGTGTGTGTGCATGCCGGAAACAGAGATAAATTATTGAAGTCTGAGTGTTGTTACTTGTGCTTTAAACACTGTGACGCATCTTGATCGTATGCACAGCATGTTTGTCTGTTTGATTTAATTTACCCTGAATCGTATTGTTCTGAAGGATAATCTCTGAACCACAGAGAGAAAAAAAAATGTTAAAGGAGGTTAAAATTATGTAACAGCCTGTGTGGTGATAAAACAGATCTGTATACAACTTGTAGATAATCTCTATTCAATGCCATGATGCTGTTACAAACTATTTGTTTATTTATTTGTTTGTTAGTTTAAACAAATGTAAGAAAACTGGTCAATCAATGTTTAGGATAAAATTTTCCTGATGGAAATGTAATTTCATATTGCTAACATTTGTCACATATTATTGATTTATTTATTTGAAACATTTGAAAGCAGGCATTTTACATATTGTGGCCTGCAAGGTTACTCAATTTATTTAAAGTGTTTATTGTGTATTATTTATTTATTGTTTGTTTACATGTATTTATTAGTATTTAAACAAACCAGTTACTTTCCACTTCAAAGTGTTTTTCCTGCATGGTGGAAATGTACATTTACCTTCCATAATGCAACATTTATTTATTTATTTATTTATTTATTTATTTATGTACTAATTAATAGCTGATACGTTGGGGAAAATAAATCCTCTTTTTAGTTTGCAGATCAGCAGACATGAAAACTATAGTAATGGCGCCATCCGCTGGTCAGTATCAGTTTGACAACAGACGCGTCTGGTGTTCTAGAGAGTTGTAGGTGCATTGTGGGTACCTCACCCGGCTCCGTCCTCCTCCTCTAGCCTGCAAACATGATGGTGAGTGCGCTTTCATGCCTGTTTAGCCTTCAAATCCATCGTCATCTGAACTTTTATCGCATTTCCTAGTGCTGGGAGATAAACGTTCAGGAAGAATAAAGCATAAAGGACATGTCTGTGAGATTATTTCTGTTTTAGATGAGATAATACGCCTTAGGTTTTACATTGATGCTAGTTAGCTTGGTGGCTAACGATTCATTCTTCTGTATGAGAGTTACAGGCAGAATTACGACGCGATGTGCAAAAGTCGACTCTGTACGACAGATGTAACGTTACATAACTTAGTGTTTTATATTTCACTCAGTAGTTTTAATCCGTGGGGTTGCTAAATTGTGCAAGAGGCTTTAGTTTAGCATCATTTCGGTAATGGAGAAAGCTAATGAACCGGTTACACCCTTCAATACTGTTTGTCTCTTTAGTTGCTGTGATAAACCTGTGACTTTATGAAACAATTTTTTTATTGTTCCGAATAAAGGCCCTTATTTTTTTAGCGCGTAGAGATGCACACACATAGAGAGATATTAGTGTTATTCAGGACGTCTCTTTTGTGCATGACAGCAATTGCAAAAGCTAAGACAAGAGTGGGTATTACTATTATTTATAATGGCATTATAATATGTCTCTGTGTGTATAGAAAGAGAAATAATGAACATATGTTTGTAAAGGTTGCATAAGTAAAGATCACAACACTTTATTAATTAACTTATAACGTTAAATGGTCAACACACACTGGCTTTGTTAGAATTGTCAAAAGTGATCATGGAAAACCTTAAAACGTGAATAGAAAAAAAAGCGATTTAAAGGCTTGGAAATATCATGGAAATTAGCACAATTGAAAATATTGTGAATGTATCTATTTTAAATAATGTTCTTTTTCTAGTTTGATCTGTTCTTGTAAATATTTAAAACATTTAATTGAATTCAAAAGATGGTGTCGTTATGATATTATCGTGATTCCTAAACTTCTCCCCTCAGCCCACTCCAGTCATCCTCCTGAAGGAGGGCACAGACTCCTCTCAGGGGATCCCACAGCTCATCAGTAACATCAATGCCTGCCAGGTTGTGGCAGAGGCTGTGCGGACCACCCTCGGCCCCCGTGGCATGGACAAGCTTGTGGTAGATAACAGAGGTGAGTCTGAGTTTCTATACAAGTGTTGTTTGATTGGCAAGGACTCATACTGGTATATTTCTTGGTATCGTATTAACATGATGGTCTGATTTTTCATGTTGTGATTTGCATGACGTTATCTTGCAGGCAAAGCCACTATTTCTAATGATGGAGCCACAATTCTGAAGCTTTTGGATGTTGTGCACCCTGCGGCCAAGACTCTGGTAGACATTGCCAGGTCTCAGGATGCTGAGGTAAGCTTGACACTTTCTGTGGGAATATTTATACTGCTTTAAAAGGTACTTAGTTAGGTAGATGGATGGTTTTGATTCTCAGTGTTTATTGACTGACTGATTGATATTACAGTTATGGTATAAAACACCTACTAATTATTGACTACAAAGCACATACTTATAAAATGTTCTGTTATAGTTTTAGTCTCAGAATCTATATCTTGTAGCAGAGGGATAGCACTTAAAATGTTTTAGTGATACATTTTATTTTTATTTTAAAAAAGCAGTTAGCAATTAAAAGACATTATTGTGAATTCAAACATGACTGAAGGAGCCTGTTATGTCTGTTTCTTAATTAGAAATTTCATTTTTAACAAGATGGGCTCAATTTGCATAACTATCTTATGGCTGCTTAAGTGCGCTAGAATGTATCATCTACATTGTGTGTTTGTTTAGGTTGGTGATGGCACCACCTCAGTGACTCTGCTTGCTGCTGAGTTTCTGAAGCAGTTAAAGTCATATGTGGAGGAGGGGCTTCACCCCCAGACCATCATCAGAGCGTTCCGCATTGCTACACAGCTCGCTGTCAAAAAGATCAAAGAAATCGCTGTTACCATCAAAAAGGATGACAAGCTGTGAGTCCCGACCCTTTGTGCTTCTATGCATTATAGTCATGTGTTATTGTCAGGTAAATGTCACAGAGGTTATCATCTGTCCTCTGCTGCTACCACAGAGAGCAGAGGAAGTTGTTGGAGAAGTGTGCTGCTACGGCTCTGAACTCCAAGCTGATTGCAGGACAGAAGGATTTCTTCTCCACTATGGTGGTGGATGCAGTGATGATGTTGGATGATCTACTTCCTCTGAAGATGATTGGAGTGAAGAAGGTGCAGGGTGGCGCTCTGGAGGTGAGAGGGAGCAGGGTTCTGGATTCCAAGCAATTTTATTTATTTATTTAGATTTTTGCTCACACTGCGAACAAATCATTTGGACTGACTATCACTTTTTTGTGTTGAAATCTGTATGTATTAGGGTAAAGGTACACGCATTCGTACTGGAAATTTTCGGTTCAGTACGCATGTGTACTGAATAAATACAGCATTTTCCCCCCTCGAAATGCAAACAATAAATGGCTTTTAACAGTCTTTGATGTGGCATGACAGATCGCTCCGGTTCCCGTGTCTGAGCAGTAACGCGCCACAGACTTGTGCAGTGTAAATGGCAGAGCTGAGCGCGAGTGGACGTGATCATTCTTTCCTCTTTACTAGTTTTAACGCGAATAAACATGACTGAACATCTCATGCCTCATGTAATTGCTCAATCAGTGTTTCAACCGCGGCAAAACAGCATGGAAATAAAATGTCACGTAGCATGTCTTTTACCTCAGGAAGTCATCAGTGTCCACAGCTCATTAGTTCACTAGAGAAGAGCATTTAGCTAAATATTAGACTATATACTCACTTTATTTCACTTTACCTGTTAGTCTTAAAGGGGTCATATGACGTTGCTAAAAAAACATTATTTTGTGTATTTGGTGTAATGCAATGTGTTTATGCAGTTTAAGGTTTAAAAAAACATATTATTTCCACATACTGTACATTATTGTTGCTCCTCTATGCTCCGCCTTTCTGAAACGCGTTGCTTTTTACAAAGCTCCTTGTTCTGAGAAGCGAGGCATGCTCTGATTGGCTAGCTATCCAGTGCATTGTGATTGGCCGAATACCTCAAGCATGAGACGGAAATTTTACACCCCCTCACTGTATTGTGATGCCGTGTCCCAGTGCGAAGACACTAAAACAATAAAACCAATTATAAACGAGGCAGTTTTTGTATCCAGTGGGGATATAATTACTGATTGTAATGACTTATGTTATGCTATATTATAATGACTTTTTTTACACGTCACGTTGCATCGCACTGAGTAAACATTACCATGTCTGCATTTGAGATCTGAGAAACGACAAACAACAATCACTACTCTACACTGCTCAAAACTCGCGTTTGAATAGTCAGTGGCAAATTCTTTAAATAAGAAAACATACTTACAGGCTGTGAGTCAGAAGCACCAGACTGTCCTTGCAAAGTTGGAATTGCTCCACTTTATAGAAACAGCCTTTGTGCTCAGCTGGCAGGTTACTCCCAGGTTCAGGAAATAAAATGCGTAAAATGCGCTGAACACACTCTAATATTTGGGGTGAACTGTTAATTATAACTGAATGTATTTAAAGATAGAGCAACTAGTTCAGTAAACCACTGTTTATTTAAAAAAAGAAAAGATTTCCCCCTGCTGTACCGAAATCATCCTGAACCGTGACGTTAAAACCGAGGTACGTACCGAACTGTCATATTTGTGTACCGTTACACCCCTAGTATGTACAATAGATATTGTAGTCGATATCTAATGTATCTTTATTAGTACACCTCACATCTTTTAAAGTAGATTTTAAAACACTACATGCCCTACTTTTGCATAATTTTTAAATGGAGTAAAAACGGGCCGATTATTTGAAACACAACAGACTCGCGCAAAATATAGCTTGTTGCTAGGAGATTTGTTAAAAATTGGCTTAAACATATTTAATAATCTGACTAGATGGAATCTTCTTCTGAAGCTAGAAAATCAGATTCTGTCCATCATACACTATACATTTTTTGATGAAATCTTACTGTTGAAAATATGCAGATTGGTTCTGACCTTCTCCAACTAGCGTTGACTTACTCCAGGTGGAAAAGTCATTCCAGCCAAAACAGATTTTTGTTGCCAATCTGAACAAAGGCTTTACATTTACGGATCATTGTTGTTGAATAGCTGAACAGTGTGGATTTAACCAGGGTAATCTCACAAAGATGCAGTATTGGCAAAGAAGGTATTTCTCTATTGAATTTCAGATGTAGATTTTAACATTGCATTCCTTTGTTTTTGTTTCTGTCTATCAGGAATCTCAGATTGTAGCTGGTGTGGCATTTAAGAAGACCTTCTCCTATGCTGGCTTTGAGATGCAGCCCAAGTGCTATGTGAACCCAAAAATCGCACTGCTCAACATTGAGCTGGAGTTGAAGGCAGAAAAAGATAATGCAGAAGTCCGTGTCAACTCGGTGGAGGTCAGTACTGCTCTTAACCATCACAGAAGCCCTGTTAGTATTATTTGCTTTCTGTAGCTTCTACAAGGTATTTAATCGTAGTGACACTAACCATTCCCAAAGTCTGCAAATTCATATTTTCAGAGATTCTTGTAAATAATGGCTAAACTCAGTTGTTTTTCCACATGTTTATGTGACTGTTTGCAGGACTATCAGGCCATTGTTGATGCTGAATGGAACATCCTATACGATAAGCTGGAGAAGATCTACAAATCTGGTGCTAAAGTCGTGCTATCAAAGCTGCCCATTGGAGATGTTGCCACACAATACTTTGCAGACAGAGATCTGTTCTGTGCAGGCCGTGTTGTGGAGGAAGATCTTAAGAGAACTATGATGGTATGATGATATCCTGTGTTTATGCTGTCTGTTGGCTTTCGCTGTGTATCATTACTTTCATGATTCAATTCCAGTCTGTTATTAAATTGGGGTAAACAAAGTCCAATATTATTTAGCGTTGTAATTCTGCTTATTGAAAGGCATCATAAATAAATTAATGTTTTGGACATGCTAGTGATGTGTTGTTAACCGTGTAGCAGTTAAAGCAGTTGTAATGTCACCTCCAGGCCTGTGGTGGCTCTATTCAGACCAGTGTCGGTGCCCTGACTGATGATGTGCTTGGACAGTGTGAGCTCTTTGAAGAAGTGCAGGTTGGAGGAGAAAGGTATGTTTGTTTTTTTTTCTTTTTCTTTTTTCTTTCTATATAATTACAAAATGTAATTGTGTCCATGAAACTGGAGATTTTAGTAAGTGATTTCACATAAACCTTTTCAATGTAACTGTGTGTATTGCATTACAGATACAACTTCTTCAAAGGCTGCCCCAAGGCCAAGACCTGCACCATCATCCTAAGGGGTGGTGCGGAGCAGTTCATGGAGGAAACCGAACGCTCACTGCACGATGCCATCATGATTGTGCGCAGAGCAATCAAGGTGGGGAAAACTTCATCTCTTGATACAAATGACTACCACTACAGATTTATTTTATCTTTGATTTCCAGTATTTCATGTGGGCAAAGACTGAAAATCTTTGTTTACACAATGTATAGTAAGCTGAAGGAAAGTAGTACTCTAGTCCTGAATAATCATGATGCACTGAAATTTCTGAATGTTTTAATAACTACCAGCAGGGGGAGACAAGTTTCTTAAGCTATTAAAAGTAAAACAAATACAGTCCTTGCTGAACGCTACAAATTAGGGCTGGGCAATATATCGCATGCGATTGTCATGCGCATCTTGTCAGTAAAAGCCGGTTCCGTGATCTGCGATAATGAACGCGATATTGCATAGCTTGTCAGTGAACTACGGCTCTGTGTACTAAATGCTGCTCCATCTGAAAGCAGGTGATGGAGATTTACTGCTAATCACGGAACCGGCTTTACTGACGAGATGCGCATGATCATCGCGTTCGATATATCGCCCAGCCCTACTACAAATATAGTCATGTACTGAACATGTATTTCCCCATGACAGAATGACTCTATTGTTGCTGGAGGTGGCGCTATTGAGATGGAGCTGTCGAAGTATCTGAGGGATTACTCTAGAACAATTCCAGGGAAGCAGCAGCTGCTGATCGGAGCTTATGCCAAAGCCTTGGAGATTATTCCCAGACAGCTGTGTGACAACGCAGGCTTTGATGCTACCAATATCCTAAACAAACTGAGGGCCAAGCACGCACAGGTACTTACACAAGTCATGCCTATTTATTTTTCATTAATTCATCTAAATTAAATGTCAGTGTTATAATTAATCCATGTGCATGATCTTTCTTTTCCTTAGGGCGGTATGTGGTATGGAGTGGATGTGAATAATGAAGATATAGCAGATAACTTCCAGGCGTGTGTATGGGAGCCCTCTATTGTGCGTATCAATGCCCTGACCGCTGCCTCTGAAGCTGCGTGTCTCATCCTCTCAGTGGATGAGACCATCAAGAACCCTCGCTCTTCTGCTGATGGCCCAGCGGCATCTGCTGGCAGAGGAAGAGGTCGCGGTAGACCCCCACACGCCCACTAATCCACACCCATCCCCAGTAGTGTCTTGGGCAGAGCCTCTGGACTCAGAAGGTCAAAACAAATGCTGGCCGTTTATAGGCCTTGATTTGTTTCCTTGACCCATTTTGTTACTTTCTGGTCCCACTAAATCCAAGCATTTCCGTGTGTTTACAAAGGCTAAAGCAGAATAAAATGTAATTTTTGCTAATTGTTCCAGGGATTGAATCATCTGTTGGATAGTTGGAGATTTGAATGTTGTTTTGTGATAGTCTGAGAACACACACAAACCATACAGACACTCAAATAAAGAGTGATCGGTTTGTAGATCTGTATAAGCACTGATATGCAGGCACTCTGCTGACATAACGTTCCTGTGTTGGTCATTCGGTGGAACTATTTATTGGACCATTAAAATCAGTACTTTTGCTTCTCAACATTTGTGTGAGATTTCTTTTTTTATTTGTGATTTATGACCTTTTAGTCATAAGTGGTAAGAGACTTCAGACATTAGAATTTATATCTTAAACATTATCACATTTAAAGGAAAATAACTTTTATTTTCAGGCATTGTGATAAGTATACAAACAGCTTCATAGTATGAATTAAACTAAAGTCAAAATTGTAGGACTATATGCTAACAGTATGATGCGATTTAAGCCCTAGCTTAATTCCCATATGTCAGACTGATGTCCAGCATACTTTATAGTAATATTACCAACATTTGAAGCAGGTTTGTGTTAAAAATGACAACTGTTTTCTTACCTCCTGGATGGGTAAAAAGCCATCAACATTGCTCATACGAGGCAGATGAAAGACTAAAAGTTCAAATTTCAATGATAAATGTCATTATCACTTTTAGTTTAGACCTGGAATAATTTAAAGTCTTGAGAGGTAGTGTTTCATAAGCTTTAGCTATTCTTATGGTGCATGAAAAAAATGAGAAAAAAAAACACCCCTAAATGTCTCAAACAGGTTCTTCGTAGAGCAAATAAACAATTACAATCAGGTAGAAAAAATGTTTACAAATTGCATTTTATAATGTAACTGCATGTTTTGTACCTCTGTAGGAAATCAGAAATTTTGAACTTTTATTTCTCTGTTAACTATCCTCTTAACATCATTCTAGTTGATCACTTCCTCTTCTTACCTCCAGGTGGTGCAACTATAATTTAAAAACTTAAAAGAATTTCCTGATACAAGTTTTTAAATGATTAGTGTATAGTTATAGAGAATGTTTATAAAAAACAAACAAACAAAAAACTTAAGTGGCTTTATCTGATATTTAAAATACTAACCCCCAGTTTCACAAACAAGGCTTAAGCCTAGTCGTAGACTTAAATGTAAGTCTGAGCTGTTTCAACTGAAAGAAACTTGCTCTGACTGATTTTAAAATATATCAGTGCCTTTGTTTTATCTTTAGATGCACACCAGTAATGTTTTTTTTTTTCTAAGGCATGTTTATAAAAACTACTTAAATGTCCTAGTTAAACTGTGGCTTAATCCTGGTTTATAGTCTAAACCCTGTCTGTGAAACCGGGCCTAAGTGTCTGCAAATTTAGACCGAATATAATGTCTACTTACTGCATGTGTGATGATCACTACAAGGAATAACTGAACTAAAACTAGTTCCTCTGTGTTAATAAACTAATAGGAAATGTATAAAAATAAAAATTTAAATCTAGTAAATGCGCTTCCTGTCCAAAGTTCTAGTAATGTTTTTTTGTCTGTGGCTCATGGTGTAACCGAAACGTCATTGCTTATAATTTAGAATCGTTCTTATCCAAAGCTTACAGTACACTTAATTCAGAGACAGTCCTCATAGCTAGTGCTTTGCACAATTACAGGAAATCCCAGTAATGTTCCAGTTTATCATTCAGCCTTCCAGCTTTTATATCTGCAATCCTTGGATATCCAGATCTTCAACTTTAAAGCTATTATTTAAACCATTAATCGATGAGATTAGCCGTCGTTAAACGTCCTTCACATTCACATTCCAGTTCTCACCAGAAACAGTACAATAGGATCAATTGGACAAGAAGTCAATTGATGCCCGCACCAGTCGGCCAGTTACCACATCAACAGCTGTGACTTTGATCTCAGTGTCTCCAAACTGCATCGTCGTGCGAATCTCCCTGCGTTCAAATGCTGATCCTTTATTGTTATCACTTGCGCTAGCCGCCACTGCCCCTGACTCAAGCAAGTCTAGCGTGATGGCACCACACTTCCTTACTCCGGGGTCGGTAATGTAGGTTACGTCATCAATGTCACTGCAGTAGATGTTGATGATGATCTTTCTTTGTCCCATTCTTGCTGGAGTGTAGCTCCGCCTCACCACCTCGCCCAAGGCCACTGATTGATCAATGCTTACAAAGCGGTCCAGGATGTCAGTGCACCATTCTCGGCCATCTTTTATGAGAAGCTTATCACGAGGGTGTCGGCCTGCCACAAAGCGGTTCAAAACCCCAACACCGTAAGTTAATGGGCAACGGCGTACATGGACAACAGTGGGGTCTAGACCAAACAGGACTGCACCCTTGAGGATGGTTAGACCTACGTCATGTGGAATTATGATACGGCAGTTTCGCCCTAGTGCATTTTGTGCCGCGCGTTGAAGAATGGGCGACTCTGCAAATCCTCCAACCAAGAAGAGAAAACGCACACCTTTTACTTCCTCCTTCTGCATCAGGTTCTCTGTTAGTGTGAGAGGAATCAATAAGACTTTAGAGAATTGACCACCAATCTGTGGTTTGGTGTTTGTTTTAGAGAAAATGTGTCTTACCAATATGTTTTATGATGTTGTTGATGGTCGGCTGGAAAAGCTCATTCATGGCATCCGCAGACAGCCTCAGCATCCCTTGAGATGACCACTTTATAAAATTCATACTGACAGAAACATTACACATTGTTAGAGACATACATTTTCAAAGACGTAATAAAGTCCTCAGTCAGTCAGACGTACTTGCTCTTGCGCAGGGCAGTCTCTACACTCTGCCCTCGGTGTTGCTTGTAGAAGTCAATGAAGGAAAAGGGCAGTGAGATGTTTAATGAGTTGGCCCGGCCAGGAGCTGCTGTGCGCTTGCGGGCTTCAAATGCAATGGTAAGGTCCACCCAAGCTGCTGGACGTTTAGCTTTAAAACTCTCAATGAAGTCAGCCCCAAAGATCTGGCACAACATGGCCTCGAAGGCAAGATCCACACCAACTGCTCCATAAGGACCCCCTGAAAGAGAAACATGTATATGTACCATTTAAGTTAAGGATACATGGCACTAGATTTGCATGCTCACCTCAGTTCGTTTCAGGTCCAAAACTAAATTGTATGGAATAACTGTGATCAGTCAGGACTACCTTCACCCTCTGGAGTGAAATAACAGGGCATAGCTAAAGTATCACTCAAGAATTACCAGATTTTATTTCATTCTGACTATGGTAATCATGATTTTGCCAAGTAGGATATGCTCCCAGATCAACAGTTCTTGGAAAAGCAAGTCTTAACCCTGACACCAACTTTAACCATTAACTATCCCTGAAATCAAGTGGGAAATGATAGACTAATAAGAATATATGGGTTCGAGGAGGGACAACTTTATGTAGAGATTAGCTACAACACACCATCATGGAAGTTTGTAGTGATCCTGAAAACTTCGATTAGCTGGTCCAGGTGTGTTTAATTAGGGCAGGAATCAAACTCTGCTGGAAGGTGACCTTCTTGGAGCAGGATTGGACAACCCTGCCCTAATCCTGTAGTACCTGATAAGTTGAAGTTTGTTGTCCCAATGATGTGTACTTGAGATGTCATTGGATGGGTGTGTCTGTACAAGACTGTAGGGTCCCCCCAAACTTGAGATCTTAGTTTTCAGATGGGTGCTTGCATGCGCTCTTGGTCTGTCTTTTTGCCAATCCCACACAAACACATCATTGCAAACACTACCTGGCAGTCTATGTTGTATTACGTCACCTAAGTGTGTGCTTTGAGGAGGAGTGACCACATGATGGCAGTTGATCCAGGAACATGTTCTACTTGGCAAAATCATGCAGTGAATTGAACTTGGTTATTCATGGCTGTTCACTTTAGCCATGCATCATTTCACTCTAGTCCTGAAGATCTATGAGGTGAAAGTCTTATTGGAGGTAGTTGTATGTGTGTGAAGGAGTCAGATTTGGTTCTCAACTAACCTGAGGCTTTGTAAAGCTCCTTCAGAGTGCCCTGTGGCTGCTCAATCTGATGCACCGTCAGATCCACTGTCCCACCACCACAGTCTGCCACAATGTACCGGTCACCTTTGAGAATACACACATTCAGCCATCGGTTTCCTGCTTAGTAACTGTTACCAGATTTTTGAAACAACCAGACTAGTTTAAATAACACCCTTGTTCTTATCTCTCTGACCTGCTGCAGTCAGGAAGATCTTTTACCAAACAGCCTTCAGACATTTATGATACAGTCTGAGATAGCTTGGCTCCTGCCAACTGACTTAACTCAACTACACAAGAGTAGAGAGAGGAAAGTGTGTTTCTTGTTTGTTTACAGTGGTGTAATAACTCAGTTTCACGGGAAATGGCCTCCTCTTTGTGTGTCGATACACATGTGTGCATCATTAAGAACTGCAAGACACTATGAGAAAGCAAAGGAGATCTGTATTTTGAGTATTGTGTGAGTTAGATTGTAATAAACTTGATCCTTCTCTCTCTCTCCAGGAAACATCTGGAGCTGGAGATCTGATTATTTTGACCCTGCACCTTGTCATTGTGCCAGTCATGCAGAGAGCACTGCACGCACACACACTGCAGCCATGCACTCAGACTGTGCAGCCAGTAATAACATACCAATGATTGCTCCATAATGAGCGTCTCTTACACATATGCAAAGCAATTAAGAGTCATATAAACAATATTATATACACATAAGGAACAAGAGAGTGTGATGGGGGAAATCATATTTTAAGATTTCATCTAACTTGTCATATAAAGTAGCTCATTACAATACAATGCTGGAAATGATTAGGCCACTTTGGAAAGTATTATGATTTTTTTCAGTTTTGCTTGCTTGTTTGAAATCTTGACAATATTTTCTGTTTTGTTGGTCTATTTGTGGTTACTTTAAAGAATCACAAATAAAAAAGACATTGATGTGTCTTTATTAAAGCATCTTTGTGTTTAATTTGTCACAGTATCGACACTCTATCTGGCCGACGGGCATCAAGATGTCTGTTTCAAACATAGTACTATGTCTGAGGACAAAATTACTATCCATAGAAGTTAACTGAATATAAATATACATAATAGAAGTGACGATGATGGTCTAGCTATGATGATAGCTAGATGTGTATCTCCATCTCTCACCTGTCTGCATCTCAGACCATAATTCTCCAGTACCACTCTCCACCAGAAAAGTTCGGCTATGCCTGGCTCTGCGGAGCTGCACGCGTGCTGAAAGACAGATTGTTTTCCTTTAATCTGTGAATCACTCACACATGGGCAGCATTAATCAAAACCTTATCACATTAGAGCCAATGAACTCGAGCGAAAGAGAGGGAGAGATTGCAGTTACCTGGATCAATAACAAAGCAGCCTGCTAAACAGACCCTGATTTAATGAACCTAAAGGCTTTGTTTATAAAACATGATCTTTAAGATGTGAGCACAATTTACTTTAAGTATTGCTCTTATACCTAATAAAACAGGCTTGTTTCATGGTTGTAGTTTTATAGCGGGTGCTTTTAGTGAATAACGACCTGCTAAACTAAGAATGATCTTTGCTTCACTTTTGGGGTTACTAAGGCTATACTGGTTGCTATGTTTCCTGAGGAACTCTTTTTATGGACTGAATTACTTCTAATATTTCCTTTCAGGTACAGTCTGTGAACACTGGAGGACAGGCTGCCTTACATTCCCACATCTTGCACCAAACACACAGAGAAGAGCAAACTTAAACCACACTTTTGGGACAATCTGGAACCCATTACAATATGAAACAGCATTTGAAACGAGACAAAGACAAAGAGGAAGAAGTAAAAACAAACCAATTTGAACTTTAATTACTCTAAAACCCATGTGATTTGATACAACAGAGACAGATAAATAATGTGTCCATGCAATGTAAAACCCACAGATTACCTCAAGACATTTAAATTAACTAACTCATAGATTAATCAGTAGAACTTTACAATTTTATTTTTGTTCTACACAAACATGTTAACTTCAATTTAATAAGCTGAATAAACTAACTCATACAGATTTTTTGCATACATATTACCTTTATGGTTATATGCTAGACAATAGACTCAACTATGGGCACATTTGTATCTTTATAGTTTTAAGATCAATACATAAAAAGCAGCAATGAAAATGCATGGTAAAAAAAATTTAAAAAAAGTTTTTTTTTTTTTTTTTTTTTTTTTTTTTAGAAAAGGCTAAAGTGAAAAGAAAAGAAAAGAAAAGTCTTTTGGGAGATAAAGGTGCCGAAGTAGAAGTGTGTTTGTGTCCATTTCCATTGGCAGTAAACATTATCCAATAGTAAAACATGTTAAATTTTGGAATGTACATATGCTCACATACTTCTGAGTAAGTAAGCAAGCAAAAATGCAAGAAAGAATGAAAGAACAAAAGAAATCATCCAAGGAAACTAGTGTAAGCAGTCAAGAAGAGGGTGAGCTCATGGTCCGCAGCACCTTGTTCCAATTATGATGTGAGATGTGTGTGTATGAGTGTAAGTATATTTTGTTTGAGTGTAAAAGCAGGGATGAATAATAGTGTAGTGTATACAGTTTTTTTTTTTTGTAAATGTAAAAAGAGTGTTTGTAAAAGAGTACCATTTTAGCTTTTGTCAAGCCCTGATAAGAAAAAGAGTGTCAAGAGTGTATCCTTCAAAGAGGTTTTTTCAGCTCTGTGACCTTGGGGGACACTCACACCTTCAAGAAAATGTCATCTCTCTCTTTCTGTCTTAACCTAAACCACATGCCTTCATACTCACTAAGACCCATTTGGTTCTGAGTCTGACCCTAATCTGGCAAACTCCGTGCATAAACCCGCACATACCCACAGAAAGTAAAAACAGTTCTCTGTTTTCAAAGGATGAAAAACAATCCTGTATTCCCTATGCTTTAGGCATGGTTCCCATTTAATGTTTATAGAGAAACGTTATACACTCAAAGCAAGAGATCTGGACTCCTTCCCAGGATCAGTCTAAGAGCTAGTGATACTGTATAATGCTAATTGGTTGAGAATAAAAAAAAATACTTTTCTTACCTTGCCTAAAACTGGAATCAAAAGAGCGGGACCCATCCACATCTAAACCATTGGTTACTGGTCCTTGACTGAGGTCAATGACCTGGTGTAGACGGAGCTTCCTGCAGTAGATGGATGCAGCCTCTGGTTCGAGAGCTATGAGGAGCTGCTCAGGAGAATCCGGAGTCACCAAACCTGCCTATGATAAGATAAAAAAACAAAAAAACATGAGCCTTAATTAATAGTGTCTGAGTTAACATTGAGTAACTTATTCTACATACTAGTTCAGTATCAAGTGTTTCCAAGGGTGAGTTTAGTTCCTGAATGAATCATTGTTTTGAATAAATGTGACCCTGGCTGTGAAAACCCAGCTAAAGTATTCACTGTTTTCAACATGAAGCTATCCTTCATAAGGTAAAGAGCATTCTGTGAAAATGTAACATTGATATCTTTAATATTGACTGAGACCATGTCAAAGATTGAAATCATAGTGTAATTAATGGTTGAAATCAAACTCTGATGCTTGTTGTCTCATAATTAGATTTTCAGACTTTAGCCTGGATTTCACAAAGAGGGTCACAAATCAGATAACTGAATGATTTGATGATACAGTCACTTTCTGGTTCCTGAATGAATCAGTGTTTTAATTTAATTGGCTGAGTAAATAATTCACTGACTCACTCATATAGACAGCAATTTGTTTTGTTCCTAAACAAATCAGTGTTTTAAATGAGTGATTCAATGACTCGCTCATATAGAGAGTCACATGTTTCTTTTCTGAATGAATGTTTTGAACAAACTGGTTGAGTGAGTGGTTCAATAACTCACTCAAATAGACAGTCACATGATTCTTTTCTGAATTAATCAGTGTTTTGAACAAATCAGGTAACTTAATGACTTAGTGAGTCACTCATAAAGAAACTTATTGCCACCTACTGGTGTGATGATCCCCATCTGAAAAATCCCCATCACTAATACACCAACTGATACAAGTTCATACCAGATGATGCAAGCACTATTGGGTTCTTTTGACTTGGGACAGTTATTAAACACCATAGCAACACCTTAGCAACCACCCACTACACTCTAGCATCAACTGAGCAAGTACCGCACACATTTTTATCAGAAAACCTGTAAGCAATGAGCACAACTGGTAGCAAGGTAACCAAACAGAAGAAAAGGTATCCACACATTGTCTATCAGTTAACTGCCCCAATTGGTCATGGAGATATGATGGGAGATGGTGGGCTGCCTCATTCCCCCTCTCTTGCTTGGCGAGGACAGGCGTGGTTTCCTGTGTTTGTGTGCTGGTCTTTTGCGTTGTTTAACCTCTGTGACACTGCAAAGAGGAAATTAACCTGCCTTACATCTAGGAAGGCATATAGAAATAAAGATCTGGGGCTACTAGAACAAATACTCTTTTGACATGAGCCTGTTTAAAATGTAGAGCTGTTGGTTGGTTGGTTTGGGTATAAATGCAGGGAGATTTTAGTGGTCTTAGAGTTTGAGCAGCTGGTAGTGATTGAATCAACAGCATTTGTTCTTTTATGGCAATTGCTGCACTGTTGATTGCTGTATGGCCTGAGATGTATATTGTGCCAAAAATAATCTTTGTGATTGATTTCTCAGTGTTTTGCTCATAGGGAAATTTACAGCTCTGCAATACAGTATATTTCACAGGCAAAAACACAAATATATAATGGATATCAGGTTATTGTTCCCTCTTGGTGCACTATACCTTTCACACTCATACAAATGTCTTTCAGTGTTCCCATTTACTGTATGTGTGCAGTGACTTTTGCATTCTTTTTCATATACGCACATTTCCTGAAGTTCACTGGGGGGCTGCAGGACATCATGTTCAATGTGGGAATATGCATTTGTGTATGTGTGCATGAGAGAAGAATGAGAGAAAGAGAAAAAAGAGAAAGAGCAAGAAAGTGAAAGAAATTTGAATGTGTAATTTTTTAATTTTCTCAGATCGGGTATCCTACATTACCAAATATGCAGCTTCTCGCATGAATTGCTTGGCTGGTTGCCGCCACACCGCAGGAACAGTGATGACCCATCGCACTTCATTACCTTCCAACACAGAGTAAGACTGGTCCTTCACCTCCTGAAAAACACACACACACACACAAACATTACTACTTTTCCTACTCTTATCTAAACTACATTCCACAGATAACATTTTCATACGTCTATTATTTATTGATGTCCTTATTTCCGTTCCGCTCTAAAAAGTGCCGTGATGTGTCATACCCATGACCCCCATGTATGGCTGGAGGTTTGGGTAAAATCTACATGTTAAAGTTTTCCCACAAGCCTTCAGGGGCTCCAGGAAGAAGGAGGAAGAAGGTTTGGGTCCAGCCAAGACTGACTACAGATTGGCCCATAACCTCCACCTCCCCCAACCCCCACTCTTCATAGAGACTGGATGTGTTCTTGTATGAGTGAAGGAAAAGTGCATCCTGAAAGATTTGGACCGAAGCCACAGCACACTACTGCTCTACATTATACTGGTGGTCTGGCCACAGTCTGGCCCTGGAGGGGGATTTAAGTTGCACAACTAAAATAGGCAACAAATGCCTAAATAAATAAAAGTCTAACCAAGACAATGACAGCACTTTAAAAAAGTTTCACAAATGTTCAAATAATTCTTGAGTAAGTAAAAGTAAAGTATAAAGAAATTATATATCTTTCTAATAAAATACATTTTATACATATTGGAAATTCTGTATTTAATATCCATTTTTTCTCCAAACTTCTTGTCATGTAAGGTTGTTGGTAAATGCTGGAGTCTATACCAGCTTGTTGAGCCAAAGCCTATATATGACAGTGTCTATTTGCACAAAGTGTAAATAGCGATGGATTCTATTTATACTAAATGAAAATAGCAGTATTTTTTAGCGATATGCTATTTAGACTAAGTGCAAATAGATTCTATTTACACTGTTAAAATAGCAGGATTTTCTGCTATTTATACTATTGATTGCAAATAGTGGCAATTATCTGCAACTCATACTAGGCCTACATTATAAAACAGTATGCAATAAGTGAAAATTACTCTATAATGTTAATTCAAATTATTAAATGATATCACCTTATTGGGACAACAAAGCCTTGCCTATACCTACCTGTAACTTTTTGATTATTTCCTTCCTTTTTTAATTGAAAATAAATGCCTTTCTGATGTAATATGAGATCTGAAAAGTGAGAAAAAAAAGTTTGGCAAAAGGCGGATTCAAACTCGCGTCAGAAAAACTACAACACACGTTTTACCTTCTTTTGTAGTATCTTTTGTCAACAATCACACTTTGGTGGGCAGAGTTACTATAAATAGCCTCTGCCAACAAGGTGGGCTATTTGCACTTAGTGTAAATAGACACTCCGATTTAATATATACAGGTGCATGTCAATAAATTAGAATGTCATGGAAAAGTTCATTTATTTCACTAATTTAACTCAAATTGTGAAACTCGTGTATTAAATAAATTCAATGCGCACAGACTGAAGTAGATTAAGCCTTTGGTTCTTTTAATTCTGATGATTTTGGCTCACATTTAACAAAAACCCACCAATTCACTATCTCAAAAAATTTGAATACTTCATAAGAAAAAAAAAATTAGTGAATTGTTGGCCTTATGGAAAGTATGTTAATTTACTGTATATGTACTCAATACTTGGTAGGGGCTCCTTTTGCTTTAATTACTGCCTCAATTCGGCGTGGCATGGAGGGGATCAGTTTGTGGCACTGCTGAGGTGGTATGGAAGCCCAGGTTTCTTTGACAGTGGCTTTCAGCTCATCTGCATTTTTTGGTCTCTTGTTTCTCATTTTCCTCTTGACAATACCCCATAGATTCTCTATGGGGTTCAGGTCTGGTGAGTTTGCTGGCCAGTCAAGCACACCAACACCGTGGTCATTTAACCAACTTTTGGTGCTTTTGGCACTGTGGGCAGGTGCCAAATTCTGCTGGAAAATGAAATCAGCATCTTTAAAAAGCTGGTCAGCAGAAGGAAGCATGAAGTGCTCCAAAATGTCTTGGTAAATGGGTGCAGTGACTTTGGTTTTCAAAAAACACAATGGACCAACACCAGCAGATGACATTGCACCCCAAATCATCACAGACTTTGGAAACAACACTGGACTTCAAGCAACTTGGGCTATGAGCTTCTCCACCCTTCCTCCAGACTCTAGGAACTTGGTTTCCAAATGAAATACAAAACTTGCTCTCATCTGAAAAGAGGACTTTGGACCACTGGGCAACAGTCCAGTTCTTATCCTTAGCCCAGGTAAGACGCCTCTGACGTTGTCTGTGTTTCAGGAGTGGCTTAACAAGAGGAATACGACAACTGTAGCCAAATTCCTTGACATGTCTGTGTGTGGTGGCTCTTGATGCCTTGACCCCAGCCTCAGTCCATTCCTTGTGAAGTTCACCCAAATTCTTGAATCGATTTTTCTTGACAATCCTCCTAAAGCTGTGGTTCTCTCGGTTGTTTATTCATCTTTTTCTTCCACACTTTTTGCTTCCACTCAACTTTCTGTTAACATGCTTTGATACAGCACTCTGGGAACAGCTAGCTTCTTTGGCAATGAATGTTTGTGGCTTACCCTCCTTGTGAAGGGTGTCGATGATTGTCTTCTGGACAACTGTCAGATCAGCAGTCTTCCCCATGATTGTGTAGCCTAGAGAACCAAACTGAGAGACCATTTTGAAGGCTCAGGAAACCTTTGCAGGTGTTTTGAGTTGATCAGCTGATTGGCATGTCACCATATTCTAATTTGTTGAGAAAGTGAATTGGGTTTTTGTTAAATATGAGCCAAAATCATCAGAATTAAAAGAACCAAAGACTTAAACTACTTCAGTCTGTGTTCTCTGAATTTATTTAATACACGAGTTTTACAATTTGAGTTGAATTACTGAAATAAATGACCTTTTCCACGACATTCTAATTTATTGAGATGCACCTGTATAATCTGTACTGCAAAATGTGAAAGTAAACCGGTTGGATTGTTGTCCATGATCAATGGCTCAACTTGAATTACTTAGTTAAAATAATATATATTTTAAATTTAAAAGAATTAATAGAAATAAAATTAAATTTGTGGTGGTAGAGCAACAGTTTACCCTACAATCTTACAAAAATAGTGCAAATGCTTGTCACTGGGGCAGTACCCTCATAAGGCATTAATATGTACCTAGATACTAATAGGTACTCTTTAGATACTAATATGAATCCTTAGTGTATTTGGCTCCTTTAGGGGTTGGACATATTCTCCTTAGCTTTTGTTGAGAACTTTTTTAGTTGAGTGTCTTTGTACTACTTTGCCTCTCTTTTGTGTGTTTATGTTCACCTTTAAAGCATGTTCTCTGAAGAACCTCAAGGCGTGAGCAAACACCTCAATAGCCCGGACTCTTCTTCCACTAACAGACTCCAGCTCGGTCTCCATAGTGAGATCCTGTAGAAAGTAAGAGAGTCTGCTGCAGAAATTCCCACATAGATGTGACATACACCCCCCTTATGCTATGCTTAAGACAGTAGATGTGTTTTTTGATGGTGGTGTGATACCTTATGACCCATGCTTGAGCTGAGCAATACATCAAAAACATAGTCAAGATATGATAGATGCTCTGCTTACACTAGTGCTGTGGATTTTCATTTTGAATTTGTCAAAGTAGAGCCAATGCCTGGCTTCCTCGGGGTCAATGTCATGATAGCTGTCTCGAGCTGCAAAGCCAAAACTGTGGAACCGGAGGTCAGGGGTCAGCAGTAGACAAGTTGGACTCTTCTGATTGGCTACACCAGGGTCACCACCCTCCCACCGTCTGTTAAATAATAAAAAAGTAAGGAGAAATGTAGGGTAAGAAGTGGATTGGGAAGTTATAATAACTTCAGGTTAGACAATGTTTTTGTGCTGATATCATAAATACCTCATCATGTGAATGGTCTCAGGATCTTCTGTGAAACTGAATGCATAGCCACTGGAGGTGGTGCCAAAATCTATAGCAACAACCACAGAAAATGGACAAGCCACACGCGGTCTAACCTCTGTCCGCTTCAGAGAGAAAGGAAGAAAAACAAAGCAGACAAAAAGAAAATAAAACTATTGCCTTATCACTTTTCCAAAGGTTGGCTTTACAAAAAGTTCTCCCTGGTATGGAGAGTAGCTGACCCCACCTCCTCCCTCTTTTCTCTTATCTCTAGATCATTTCCCCGACCTGAGAGTTACATTGACCAAACACCTCAGAGTGGAGTGTATTATGTATAATTTTCAGGTTATGGTCATATCACTATATTTCTTTCAGTCATATATTGTACTGATTGCAAGATCTAGAGGATTTTTTTTTCTTTTAGCACTATTTAGAACACTGTGTCACATGCATTGGAAAGGGAAAAAAACAAGCTCTTGGGATACGTTTTTAAAAAGTTGAACTTTTAACTTAACAGCCATGCTTTCAGAGCGCCATGTTATGCGTGAGATGCTGCAAAGACGTGAAACATGAGTGTAGCGTTTAAAGACATTAAAAACAATGGAAAAGCAGCACTGTGGAATACAAAAACATGTTCCACTTGGACAGGGCTATTGGCTCAACCAATGGCATGAGTTTGAGTCGGGACTATGTGATGTCCAACCAACGGCAGACCAGGTGGGTGTTTAAGAAATCTGTTTGAAATTATTTTTACAATTCCTTTTGTGACACTGTAGCTGCACAGAAATGTCACACTTCACCATTAAGTGATACAGAAATAAGTCGGCTTTCAAACAAAACATTTTTGTGCTGCCTCAGATTGCAGTGCAATTTGACTGGAGGATTAGCTAATGATAGTGCTGCTTTAAACCAGCTGACTGAGTGCTAAGTAAAGAAGCATAATTGCATATTTCTGGTGGTACCACATCCTCTTTCAACATTACTATATTTTCAAGCATCTGATTTTGGCATTTAATCCGGTTCTGAGGACAATGTTTGTCGTATAAAGCACTACAGAGGGTGCATGGTCTGATGAGATCTTACTGGAGAGGGGGATGGAGTAAGTGGAGTGATATTGCATTCATTTCTGGAAGGAGATGGAGAACCAGATGGAGATGTAGAGGCTGATCTATCTTCACCTGAAAGAGAATGAATGAGAGATGAAGGAAGAAATTCTATAAGTCTTTAACTTAGTAAGTTGCTCATGTATTGTACTGGAAAATGCAAGTTCGGAGCTCTTAATTGTGGTTGAGCAATTAAGAGAAATCAAGAATTTCTGGAAAATTCCATGTTGTCTGGCTGGGCATTTAAGCCCAGTTTCAGAATTTCCAATGGATGGTTTTCACTGGAAAATACTGCACCGTGGATCACATTAGAAGCTTGTATATGCTGATTGGCCTAATACCTTTATAAAAGAAATGGAAATACATCTAGCTTACTTTTCAGACGTATTTAAAGTCATGATAAAACAAGTAGAAGCAGCAACAGACCTTTTCCTCTCTTTTGTGATGTGCACAATGGCTTATCAAAAAGGGACTTGGTTCTATCCATTGAATATTAATTAGATTTTGAGATATGAGCATTACTTTAAACAATAGCAGCAGATCTGAATGCCAGCTTGCATTGGAAGTTCAAGTTATGACTTTTTTTTTTATTTTTTATTTTTTAAATTACAGTTCAAAAAAAAAAAGTCATAACTTGCACTGACAAGGAAATTCAGAAGCAGAATTCCATAATTCCTAATGTGGTCAAATTTACATATATTTTCCAGAACAGAATGAATTCCATGGCGAATACTTTATTAACATGTAGTGACCCCTCCATCAAGGTCACTTTAGTATGCCTGCATGAGCACACACTCAAACATGGGTGGAATTTACTCAAGGGTATGACAGGAATGTTATCGACGTGTACAGATATTCTCAAG
Organism: Acrossocheilus fasciatus; assembly: GCA_036784905.1. NCBI lineage: Eukaryota > Metazoa > Chordata > Actinopteri > Cypriniformes > Cyprinidae > Acrossocheilus > Acrossocheilus fasciatus. The sequence goes on from CM071944.1 coordinate 32,464,519, forward strand.
AGTGCAGAGCGTAGATAAGAGAGGGTCACACCCCTGTCCAGTATTGTTGATGGAATAGACAGGAATTACAGCAAAATTCCTGTGGAAATACATGTGGATGACCACAGCTTTCTATTCAGCTGTGCATTGTTCTACATGCCTTCTGTATAGAAATTTTGGTTATATACTGTGCAAGTGCTTGTTAATATACTAGCTTATATAACCTACATGGTTCCTTAGGATATTCTACGGATATGATTTTCTCAAGTCTTAATTACAGTATTAAATCCCAAAGAATAGGTTCAATGAAATGTTACCTGGCACTTGTAGACTGTTGGTATTAAGCTGAAGGACGTCTGCCATTGTAGAGGTCACAGGGCTTCTACAGCCTAGGAGGGGAAAAATAACACTGACCTGTAACACTGACCCTTTTTTTATTACAATTGAAATAATGTTCTTTTTATGATGTCAAATTTAGTACAAACTCAAGAGAACTTTACAATTTAAGACGTTTTTAAAAGAACCATAAGAAATCAGCATCTTGCATTTCTAAAAATGTGCGTGTTTTGAACTAAATTTAAAAGACTTTCATATACAGAATGAATACTATAATATATTTGACTACAAATCTCTATTTTGAATTTCTGTGTATTTTCTCAAACATCATAATAGGTCATCCCAGCTGCAACAACAAATTCATGACATGATGCTGGTGGGTGTGTATTAGTCCTGCGGTCTCACTAGATTTTAAGTTTCCCAAAGCTCTTGTTGGGCTCTTTTTTCCTGACCAAATGCCAATCTGAAACTGGGAAGAAACACAATAAACACTGAAATGTGTTAAGTAAATTTTGTTAAACTATAGTCTGCTATAATACAAGTACTTGAATTCTGTGCTAAGTTACAAAATATTGGATTTACAGCTATTTCTTTTATCTGATGGACACAAAAGGGAAAATGTGGTGCTTTCTGAAATTCAACCTCATGCCCCCCTACCCCCCAAAGTGTTCCATTCCCCCCTATTTTCCCCATCTAATCTTTTCTTTGGACTCTTTCCCATTTTCTTTTTTCCCCACTGTTCATTTCAAACCTTTTCAGTGCTTGTAGATGCAGGGTAAGAGGGAAGCTGCATTCCCTTGACAGTGTGTGTGTGTGTGTGTGTGTGTGTGTGTGTGTGTGTGTGTGTGTGCATGTTGCTCAGAAGAGAAAAATGGTTTTGGAAAAGGAGAAAAGGTGGAGAGGGTGAGGTAAGGGGCCTCCTACAATGCTTGTTTAGTAAATGGATCTGACTGAAATATACTCCCCAGATGCTATCTGCACTGTTCTTGGACTAGTGCAACAAAGAACATGGTACCACATTTTGAGCATTTCATAGCACTTCACTTCAAAGAATATTTAATGGCTTTGGCAGAAAAGGTAGAAATATAAACACAGCTAAACTTTAAAATGATTGAACGTTGAACTTGAATGATTTCAGATGATAATGAATTATCACTGCCTCTCCATATGGTTTCAGACACACATATAGGCCTTCTGGCACTGAGTCTCAGTCGTTTGAACAAAGAAACATAATATATACAATCCATATCCCAGTCACTGTAAAATGCTGTCTAGTCAGAGTTATTATCATTAACTAAAATGAAACAACAAAACATTTTCATTACAATAAAATGAAATACTTACAAAAAGTTGTTTAGTTTAATAAAGTAAAACTATAAACTAAAACTATCTCGAGATATTAAAAGCAACAAATTGGCTAAAACTTAAATATTCCAATGATAAAATATTTCAAATTAAAATATTAACAAAATCTATAATAGTATATCAGTAATATTGAAATAACGCTGTCTAGTAATGTACATCAGTCACTATTTATATTCCACCATCCATCAGCATCTGTGGCATATTGTCGACTGCCACCAAAAATAATTTCAACTTGTGCCTCAGTTTGTTGAACACAAACACACCTCCTGCTTCCTAAAAAAGCTTTCTAGGAAAATTCTCCTATTAATTTCCACCCTTGAGACACAGCGACACAGTAATATTTGCAGAAGCTGAGGTCAAGTATGACTCACCCCTTTCCTACTACATTATAATTCTAGTCATTTTAAAGGATGTGCAAAGTCATATTTTAACGTCTGTCAGGTAAGTACGGTCAAACTGTCCACTAAAATCCCATTTGTCTTTTTATGTCATACTAAAACATCCTCAAGTCACCTCTCTGGAAAGCCCCCATCAATCCCACTCCAGTCAGTCATCACACTGCACCTGATGCTGCTCCCATTTATCACATTTCACTCTGTTCAACTTTCTACTCACCCTTTTATTTAGGATGTTCTATTGTACCCTGCCTGGGGTTGTTCAGTCCCAAAAGAAACGGGATGTTTCAAGTAGCAGAGTCCGTGTAATGATGCTGTTTCCCAACAGAAGATTCAGCCAAATGCTTGAAAGGAGAAAAGCGCTGAATGTTTGGTCCAAAGTAGTTTTAAAAACTGCACAGATCCAAAGAATATTCCTGCGACTTTCTTTGTTTCTGTATCCCAGCAGTCAATCCCACATCTGCTGTGGAATGTCAGGGAGGAATGGTTGAGAGAGCCGCACGCACACACATGTACAGGCACTGGATATGAAGGTTGCTGTAGTGCAGGGGGAAAGGGAGGGAGGGAGGGGGATCTGACTTCATACTGACACAGATTCAATCTCTGTGTATCGGTGTGTGTTTGTTGGATTGAGAGAGAGAGAGAGAGAGAGAGAGAGAGGGTGGGGAGTGTTTGGAGTGGCAGCGTGCACTGATTAAGTCATCCGACCCCCCTTCTCTTGTTCCCCCTCTTTTCCTCCTGCCCACCCCCTGCATCCAACTCTTTCTTCTTCCTCAGCTTCTCTTCCAGCTCAGTCTTTTTTTATTATTTCCTTGTCTTCTCTTCACTCTCTGTTTCATTTCTCGCTGTACCTCATTTTCACTCTTCAAAAAACTTTCATAAACTGGAATGATCTCGGCCAGTTTAAAATTGTACAATATACAAAAAAGCTGCATATGAATCCAGCTCATCTGTATTCCATTAGTCTGAACTGCTTGTTGTAAATGCTCTTGAATGCACACTCAGGGCCACTATTCTAACAAGAAACTCTCACACGCATAAACAGAACAGTGCTGCTCACGAAGAAGTCATGGTCACGATTCTGGGGTGCATTATGCTGTTGTTTTTGGGAGCTGATAGGTGCTTCTCCTTTAGTACAAACATGTAAGAGGTTACAACTCACAAATGTTTCATACTTTTAGTTAGGGGTTTGTTCAAATACCTAATTGTAAAATAATACTAATACTAATACTAATATTTTATGTATTTGTATTATAAATTAAGCTGAACTAAACTTAAATAAAAAAAACTTAAATGACAATTAGAAGGGGTGCTTTGTCAATGCTTTGTCAAGTGCTAAAACCAATAATGATAATAGTGAAATAATACTAAATAAATACTAAAGCTAAAAAAGCTTAAAAAAACAACAAAAAAGTAAAATAATAATAATAAAACTTAACATTGCATGACACTAAGCTTAAAAAATAACCTGAAATGTCACATAAAACATTCCAGTGTACATAAGTGAAAAAATACATTTATTTCACACTATGTATAGTTCAAATCTGTTAACATATTTACTGACATATTGCTCGAGACTTACACTTTACTGGGATTACCTTTGCAAAATGCAAATTTCTTATTATTAAGCCTAAAATATGTTTTAATGTCACTATTGATGAGGGTTGTATGATCTTTGAATAATATCGGTTTTTAAATGCAAGATATTACCTAAAGTATACTTGCAATAGTTCCACTTTAGCACAATCAAATATACTTCAGTATATCTTTAAGTTGGACTTCAGCATCTGCACAAGTAAAGTACATTAAGTACAAAATGTGTTGTTATAATTTAGCAGACTTTAAGTATACCAGTTTAGTATACCAAAAAATAAATAAATAAATAAAAATTAAAAAATTGCATGGTATTTTTATTAACCACATAAATATGTAAATGTATTTGTAGTATACAAAATAAATGTATTTCAAATAGTACAGTCAAATAAAGTCAAATACTCAAATAAAATTGTGCATATCAGAAATGAATTTTTTCTGGTTGTAGTTATTATTTATACGGTGATTCCCAAACAGACCTTCTACAGTCATACAAATAGCATACTACACCTTATAAAATTATAAAATTAATACATTTATAAAATTCCTGTTACCAATACTTTTGTGAAATTGGTACATTGTAGTGGAGCTCATGTGGTAGCTGAATGGTAGTAAGCAGAACTGCTCAAATATGCTCACTAATACTCTCCCTGTATCCATTTCTCTTTAACAAGAAAACTTTCTATGAATCCATATTTTTCTGTTTTTCTCAAATTTAATTTGACTGATTACCAATGGCATTTGCCTCCCTAAGCCACCAGGGCCAATCTCTCACAAAGGTGGCCAACAGACCTACTTTTTCTCTTTCCTATTTTTTTTTTTTTTTTTTACTGACAGAGACACTCACATGATCTCTGTTCCATAATTGACCGTAAGATGGAATATCCATTCATAACTATCAGCTGACCCACTCCAGCATGTTCTGGCCAGGCTATGTATAAACACTCCAGACCACACATTGCTTTCTTGGTCAGACAGGAAGCAACCAAGTGAGTGGAGAGGAAGTGAACAACCCCCGACTAAGCTGGTCGTGCTGCACACTGAACCAGGAAGTGCTTTGGCTCTGATCACGAACACACCCTAAACGCTTCCTCTTTTATACACCACCCTTCCGCTTTCAAAAGGGCTGCCCATAACCTTGCTAAGCATTGACCTTTCTTTAGCAATTATAATGACAAAATGTCATTTTCTAGCTTATTTCACCTGTTGAAAGATTTCAATTAATTTTAGATATTAGTTCTGCCGCTCATAAATTGTATTATTTATCAACAGACCTATCGTAATATGAGCATGAATGCATAAATGTCATGCGTGTGCAAGTACTATGTACACACATGAGTATATGCCTTCCACCCTCGCCTTTCCTGTGACTGTTGTCTGTACTTGAGGAAAAGGTGGGTCCACTCCTCTGACCTCAGTCACACACACACACACACACACACACACACACACACACACACACACACACACACACACACACACACACACACACACACACACACACACACACACACACACACACACACACACAGACACACAGCTATTTTCTTTGGGACTCTCACTTTAACTAGTTGACTACAGCCACACTATCAAAATCCACCCACCCATATGAGACTGTATAGACCAGACTGTAAAAGGCCGGAGGACCTTGGGACATGGGAACCCAATGTTAGGGTGGTTTTCAAAAATAATGACACTCTGATACTGTCAGGAAATAAGTAGCACAATAGGAACATATCCATGGGAGAGGCAGCATTTAGTGAACATACTGCTTTTTTGGCTGTTGAACAAAATAAATCAGAGAGGTTTGTTTGTGCGATGAGAATCTTGTCTAACTGTAAGGATTTGTAATGCAAATGAAACCTCCATTACATGACTAAGATATGTAAACTTCATGGCCTTCTTCAAACAAATCAGCATTAAGCAGTGGTGCTTTGAATCTCACACAACAGGATCCAGAGAGTTTTATTGGTTTACGAAGGTCCAGCAATCTCAGCAATGATGGAATATTGAGAAATCACTGGAAATAATGAAGACACCTGCTTCAAAAGATGTTTAAGTTGTTATAACATAAAACGCACCTATGTACTAGACCTGTAAAAGAGTCCACCAAGGACTGCTCAGCATTTAAGAGTAATTTAGTGTAGCATGAGGCCTTCCCATATTTTGTCTCTGGCGAGGTTGGAAGTGATATTTTACCAGAATTATGCCATTTTAAATGTATGATCATAGAAAAAAAGGATCCTGTATGTTACTAATGTAACATAAAGCATTAATGCAACTACCAGCCTTTTCCCCAACAGAGATATTTATACTTGTGTTAAAAGTTTTATAGTTTATAATTATAAACAGCTTCATTACGCCACCTGCTGGACACCAAAATAGCCTCTTGAGCTATGAAATCTTGGTCAAGTTGTACATCTTACACACACACATAACAAATGTTGTCGAAAAAAACGTAACACTTCACGAAAGAAGAGCAACATACAGCAAGTTAAAATGAATAAATAAATAGCCTAAATCCACTGGCTGAGCAAATGAAGACGTAAAATGATCTTACAGTTAATAAATGGTGCCTGATCACTGTTATTCTGAAAAGTCCACGTCCAATTTGCAAACAACGTTACTTATAAAAATGCAACAAAACGCAAACATCTCCAATCAATGAGTTGTGAGTGTGATCAGCTGTGGTCACGTGACGAGCACATTTGATGATTTACGCAGCACATTGAAAACATCAGGACAAAGCGACACGGTTCATCTGTCAGGACTTTTCCATTGTGTCCTCACATTTTCATAAGTCAATATCCGACCAAAGACTGGCCCGCGTCCTGGCTATCTTTTCTACAGAAATATTTCCTCGGGTCTGTTTGTTTGATGTAGTTATTACCATCGGCCATCGGAGGAGTTGACTAAAAGTAAGTAGAGAAAAATAACAGTTATTAAAACACTACACAATCAGATATAGGAATATGGGGCAGTATAAACTACGTTATAAACCAGTTTTGTGTTACAATACTCTGTTTTACACTGGAATTTGCATATGACAATGGATGAGAATGGGGAATGCCAATTTTCCTTGTTTGGCTTCATATTGACATTTTGGAATACAAATAAACCTTGTAATTTGCGAGCACAAACATTTCGTTTCAACTCGTTTCAAGCAGTACTTTATTTTTAAACAATGCAATGCCATAATCTATTACAGAAAACATCTCTGAGTATTTCATAAATTTGGCTGAATATGGCAAAAATGATCACAGACGCTCAGCTGAATAAAATAAAAAAAATATTTGAATATGCGTGTGTTTGTGAAAGAAACGGGGAGGACGCTCGATGCATGTTTTCGATGAATGAATCTTTCTTTTGGTTCGAATCTTTTCGATGAACCTTCACAAAACGATTCGTTCATGATTCACAATGAGCCAAAACAACACTTGATTTTAATATAAGTGTACGATTTGATTATATCGTTTGTTCATTACGAGTTAATAGGTCTAAGATTTAAAAAAAAAAAAAAAAAAAAGTTTTGCTCTTGTAATTGTTTTGGGCGAAAAAAGACATGAAACTTTAAAAACACCTTTTAATACGGCTTAATTTAATTTGATAATAGTAATAGGGCTGGGGTGTCAGAAGTCAGGTTATGACGCAATTACGTAACGACGTATATCTGAATAGTGTTTTTTTTTTTGTTTTATAACCAGCTCTTTGAAAACAAACTATTCGAAGGAACCGATTCGCTGGAATGATTCTGACTTACTATTACTTTATCAAGCATGTGTTTTCCTGCACCTTAATCAAATAAACTAAATATCATTTATAAGCGCGTTTCACACATTGTTCTGAGAAGTAGCTTGTGAATTTTACTGAATTGGTTATTTGTTTCTAAGCAGTAACATGTCTTTAAACTATGTTGTCATAAAAAATGCAGTTACTATGTAACCGATAGTTTGATCATTCGGCATATTTATTTTTTGCGTTTTTGTTTGAAAGAGACGAACACAGAGGGAGGAGGGTTGATGCATGTTTGTTTAAGCAGGAACCACATGACCATCTTGCTCGTAATGTGTTGTTTCTCTAATGGCAGTCAGCCATCTCATCTCAGCTCAACTACCTTGCAAATTAGGGATTAATCATTCCGTACAGTGTTAACTGAAGCTTTCCGTGAGATCTGACGGATATTATAAGCGCCAGCAATGCCAGGTACGATATTTGCACGGTTATCGATCGGTCTTTAGCTTGCACTGTTTTCCTCTCGGTGTGTGTGTATTTGCACGTCTCGACCAGACTTCACTGCGTCTCTGTCATTGACTGGACGCTGTCTTAAATGTCTAAAAAGCGGTCCCGACGGCAAACATGGCCGTGCAAACTGATTCTTGTTTGGTTGTACGTGAATTTGGATTGCTTTACTCCTACATGTTTAACATTGCGTTATTTCGCTACTCGCGTTTGTGTATGAAGTTCTTGTAGATAAACAGATAACTCAAATGTCATGTCAGGGGGTTGTTGTGGCCCACTTGGGCTGTCATTGCATTTCTAAACACGACCTTTCTTGTCAGTTAACTCTCGTGCTTTGTCCTGCCATGAAGGTATATTCGCGTTGCTGAGAGCTATTTGTTTGTCCTCTAAATTATCCCGCTTTTCTCGGTGTAATACTGCAAAAGTGGATTACATAATTGGCTTGAGTGTTTATAAAGCGCGTGCAGGAAACTGTGTAACGGATAGTTAGCTTATATGGTTGTTTACTTTTTCTGTTTATCAGCTAGTGCCTCAATATCAGAATGCTCTTCTAGAAGGAAGGTTAACTGTGTCTAGTCTTTTGTTTTGGTATTTCTGGCAGTGGTGTCTCCATAAGCACACATGCAGTAGCGTGTTGTTGCATAAGCTTGAGGGTTTTTTTTGCAGTCTATCGCACATGCTGCTCATCGCTGTGTTTGAAGGGAACATGTAACTTGTATAACCACTGCCATGATCAGCTCCTTACATCGACCTAGTTGTCCAGACCTAGCTGCTTTTCTTGTACTGTAGGTATGAGGGAGGAATCTTAAATCTGGAGTTATTGGATGGGTTGATAAACTTTTACTCCCTCTAATCTCGACTAAGGTGTTATTAGTTCAACAAATATCTCCGAACATTTGAGCTTTGTGGCAATAAAACGCCATAAAACAGTAGATAGGACACTGTAGTTTTAAGAAACTGTGTTTATGACAATGGACTATGATACTGTACATAGATGCTTGGGATTAGGCCTTGTCCCATATTTAAAAATGAGGGCAAGCTGAGATTCAAAAGATTTTATTTATTATTTTAACATTTTGTAGCTTCGTTTTGGCAGTGAAACGAGTTAAAAGGAATGCCTAGTTGTGCAGTATTATACATGCTCTGTGTGGATGTGTTATGTTTGTTTGTTCAATTAACGTTTGTGATGTTTTAATGGCATTGTGAGGAGAATGGCCTCCCCCAGTTGGGTCAACCTACCTATACATTAGGGATTTTTTTTCTAATCACTACTTTTCCACTGTCAGTGTTTTGTACCGACAACTGTGTTTTCTTACAGGTGTGAATCTCAAAATGTCGTTTTCACACAGCAGCCTACAATAGCATCTCACATACGGTCTTTATGAACAAGTAGCGCGAGTCGAGCATGTATTTGTGACCTGTAACGAACACTGACTGAAGGGATATCAAAGATGGCAATGTCCTTAAAACTAGGAAGTTTTATTACATTTGACACAAGAATCAAGTCCAATCGAGGCCTGAGTTCATGTGTCAAATATTCAGTAACATTCCACAGCTTTTATACCTGATTGGAGAACGCAGGAATTACATTTCTTGCAGACTACAAACCTGATGGGAGCAACACCATGGAAAGACAGTGACTGGACTGCATCCTAACAAAGCTTGAACCTTATAATGGATATATTTGTAGTAGGCAACTCTGAATAGCACTCCTTAAGACAAACTTAACTGCCAATTGGAAGAGAGTAGAAAAGGCTCTTTACTTTTCTAAGTTATTGTAAACGGTGCCCTTAATTGCCTTCCAACTGTAAACTGTTAGTGTCTAAAGGACTGTTCCACAGGTGCTTGTGCAATAATTGTTTATTGTTCATTGAACAAGCATGGAAAAATATTATTTAAACCATTTGCAATAAAGATCTGTGAAGCTTATTTGGATTTGACTAAATTCTTTAAATTACAACATGCTGATAAAATGGATGTTTCTTTTTTGCTGAGTTTTTTAGTAACTGTATATTTCAATGCATATTTTATATATATATATATATATATAAAAAATATATTATATTAGTTTGTTCATACAAACATGTTTCCTTGTGTTTATTCAAACATTAGAGATTGCAGCATTGATTTGTTTTGTTTTGCCCTTGTACACTATGTGAAGCAATGCATGCATTTGTAAAGACTCAGTACAGCCATGATCACTAGATCTGCCAGCTAGTGTATAGGCCTACTTGTCTGTCTGAACCAGTAATTGGACAGGTGACACATTGTGATGTAATGTTCTGTATTATTTATTTTTTTAATCAAGGATTTAGGCTTCAAAATGTTAATGGATTAACACAAAAAAGTCAGTTGCAAGTTACAAAATAACAAATAACAGTGGGTCCAGCACTGCAGATAAATGTTTTGTCAGAAACTTCATGTGTGCTTGTTTAAGTTATGGTCTGTTTGCAATTACCTGTCAGGTGTGTGTGAGAGAGAGAGAGAGAGAGAGAGAGAGAGAGAGAGAGAGTTTAAAGCCCCTTTAGTTCTCTCAGTAGCTCATCCTCCCATGTCATCACTCACAGATGAGCTCATTTCCTCCAGTGATGTCACTGCTATTATTAAATCTCTGATCTCTCATACACCAACTTAACACACATTAACCAGACAGTCACAAATGTTCTGTGAGTCTGTGGTTGTTGCAAATGAAAATGCTACAAACTGAGTACACTGCATATTGCTTGCTCACTTTTAATGGTATAGGCATTATTTCACAAATTGAACCATAGTATACTGTTCTTCACACGATTACGTATGTTTAATTCAGTGAAGTGCATCCACATATAATTTTGGTAAAAATGGCTAATTTGCTGATTTAATTCCATCTTATGTAAAGCTGCTGTAACATTTGGCAGTGTGATCAAATTCAAAATTCAGTCCAAAAAAAAAAAAAAAACTTTTTAGAATCATGACTGATTTTATTTGTGGTTCCATCATTCGAAAAGGAAGGTCAAGTTGAGCATATTGTACACACATGCTGCAGCAATAGTAAGAATGCTGCTTATTTGGTGACAATTTATGCAAATATTGAATTTGGACTTGCTTTAATGCCTTTCGCTCTATAAATACTGAGAGGCAGCATTCAGTTTCAGACACAATCAATGTGTGTAAACAGCTGATTGGTGGGGGGAAATGTTTTTTTTTTTTCTCCATGCAGCGGGCTAGTGTATACATTGCGCATGAATAATACATAGTTAATTTAATATATTTTAAAGGATTACTTGATTGTTTAATCTGTTGTCCTAAAGCATCAGGGTCACTGTTCCCTCTAGTGTTTACAGCAGGTATTGCTTTAAACATTTGCAACTGATAGCAAGCATGCATGTTTTATGTGTGGTTGTGTTCAGATTTATTTATTTTTTGTGCAGGGTACAGGTTTAAATCATGCAAGAATGCATAGTTTATTGCCAAAACAAATCAACTCCAAATCAGAGGAATTCATACCAGAAACAACTATTAGTATATATTTGGAAATGTGCATTACTTGGTAGGGTGTTCTGTTTATTCTCTTATTATTCTAGTCTTAGAGGATCATCCATTGCATGCGAGTGAGTGTTCAGCCATGTTGCATCATTTTGGAATGTGATCTTGTGCGTGCACCAGTAGTCCATGTACACAGTGAGTGGGTGTGGTTGTGTTTAAATGTTATGGCATGCTTTATGCTATTTTCTTAAGCGTTACAGTATATAAACAGCTGCTCACCTTGTGACTCTTTCAGCAGTCTTGTTTTTATTTTTCTGTCATAACTGGTTTTTCAGCTCAATTCTAATCATAACAAATTATTGTGAAATAATCCTTTGTTCTTCATTTTTATATTTACCATTCATTCACATCACTGGAATAAATGGCAAAAGTAAAATAATTATTTTAAATCAAGTTACTTTAAGTTGTGATAGTATTTCACAATATTACTGATTTTACGGTATTATGATCAAATAAATACAGCAATGTTGCATATAAGAGTTCAAAAACCTGTTTTTTTTTTGTGTACTTATCCCAAATCATTAAACAGTAGTGTGTACGACTAATTGTACTCCATATGTGTTCACATTGCATCATTTATATAGGTGTTGTCCACTTTTTAGTGTGTCTTTAGTAAAGTCTTATTAGACCAGTTGTATATTAGTTCACAGTTTGCCGACTTCGCACACCCTTGATTTCAGAAGTACCTTTTTTGTTGTGTTTTGGTATTTGATGTCTAATACTATTTACAGAATGCTAATAATGGTACAGATTGGTTATCAAAAATATATGTATATTTTGGAATTTGTTATTACTATCAATATCAGACATGATTTCTATATTATACATCCCTAAAATATGTCTATCTCTTTTAGAGCCAGCAGAAATGAACGGGGCTGACATAGGAAAGATGCCAGGCAGCGGAGTTACAGGGAGTGAGGCAAAAGAGCCAGTAGCCAATGGACATGCAGAGAATGAGTCCAACCCCTTTGCAGAGTACATGTGGATGGAGAACGAGGAGGAATATAATCGGCAGGTCTGTACACACACCAACCCACTTGCAGTCCTTTCAAGCCCACGCTATAAAAACACAAACTTAGCAGTTGATCAGGATGGGTTTTATACTTTCGGCTGAGGTGTGTGTTAGTGTTCAGTACGGTTAAGTTCATAGTTTGGTTTTATGACCATTATTTAATTGTTCTTTTTTTTTTAAATAAACTTGGACAGGAACTTTTGTCTTGCTTGTTTATATCCTAGGTGGAGGAGGAATTGCTTGAACAGGAGTTTTTGGAGCGCTGTTTCCAAGAGATGTTGGATGAAGAAGATCAGGATTGGTTCATTCCAGAAAGGGACCTCCCCTCAGTCGGACAGATTCAGCAACAGCTCAATGGACTTTCTGTCAATGATGGCAATGCAGAGGAAATCTTGGTAAGCTTTAAGTCCTCATGGACATTCAGTATATAAACTAGGAAAATCAACTTATCACCTGAAAATGAAAACTGTTATCATTTATTCACCCTCACATCGTGCTAAACCTGTAAGACCTTGTGTTGTTTGAAACGAGTGGATATTTTGACTGTTTCAGCTGTCTTTAAGCAGTGAAAGTCATAGAGTGCAACCGGTGTGCTACAAAAGTAAAAAGTTTATTCATTTGTTCAACTGATTTTTAGTGATGCCATACAAAACCCTTAAAAACAGACCTGCTGTAAACTACAAATTTGGTAATGGATGTTATGTGCTTTTGTTGAAACCATCAGCTGCATTATTTAAACATTTTAAAGCAGTCATATTTAACAGCAGAAGTTTCTGGTTAAAAACCACATTACACATGATCTTGAAAAGGATTCTCCACCAATCAGAGAACCACAACAAGCTGTGTAGCCCCGCCCACTTCCATGAAGCACATGGGGAAAGACATTCTTCCTACACCCCTACTCTCTAATATATAATTACTTAATTTTTTTGCTTGAAATAAAAATTTGTAGTGTTGCATTTCACCTCGTAGCTGGATAGTTTAATTCATGGCTTATAAACAGGGACTCTTTTCTTGTTTAAAATCCTTATGGGAAAAATACTGCCAGAACCAAGGCCACTGTAATAGTGGTTGGGCACTGTTGCACTCTATTGGAGTCCAAAACAACACTGGAGCCTATTGACTTTCATTGTATGGACAAAAGAAAATCTTCAATAAAATATTTCAGATGTTTTAATTGACTTTTTTTTTTTCTTTTTTTTTTTTTTCCCCAGCGAAAGAGCATCTTAAATCCTGAAGCCAAGGAGTTTGTGCCAGGGGTGAAATACTAGGGATCATCATTGTCCTCCTCTCTCATACACGCATCTGATCATATATGCAGAGACTGTTGTGCCCATGTTTAGGATGGTCACATAAATGCGCTCTTCTCCACATTTTTGAAGGGGCAGGAATACAGGAATACTTTTTTTTTGTTTTTGTTTGTTTGTTTTTTGAATGGGAGGGAGGTGATTTGTCTATAAGCTTTATAATTCTGTTATGTATAAACCAAGGGTATTAAGTTTAAACATGACCTCTAGGAGGTGCTGTGACTAGATAATATACTCATTACCAGGCTGTTTTATTTTCCTCTACCCTTATTGAAACGGCTGTTCTTGTCAGCTTTCATTGTTTCACAGTTTGTGCCTGATCAGGTCTTTGCTTCTCCCGTTGTTGTTGTGTGTTTTTATTTTATTTTTATTTTTTTTTGTGTTCTTTTTGATGCATCTGTTCACATTCCTGAGTTTTAAGGGGTGTGGCCATAAAAGACTAGGGGTGTGGCTTGTGGTGGGCGGAGCCCCTTGGTTTGGATTGAATGCTGAGGAAAGTGTGTTGGGGAATTCACATGAATTCAACTTTTGCTTTTGAATTGAATTCGTTACATGCAGGACTGAATTTCATTTAAAAAAATATGGAAGAATGGCAAAATAAAGAAGAAAAGTTTGTATTTAAATGGACCATTTGTTGTGTTTGGCTGCATCTTAAATCTATTAAATCTCACATTTAACAGCAATACAGTTAAAAATGAACCATTTAGCACATGCATATGGATGACTCGATTAACATACTATGCATATTTTATGTGGATGAGGACTGAACTACTCTTAGCCTCTTCAGTAATCAGCCAGTAACGTAACCTCATCCATTATTAATTTGCAGGAGATAAACTTGAAAATATCTGGTTTCTCATCAGCAAAACTGTCTTGATTTCCTTTTAACTGCTATAGGGAACGGGAAAGGCCATAATTATGTTTTAGTGATTCAGTTGTTTTAATGTAGGGTGTTTAATTAGACCTACAACCGGCATTGCATCTATTTACTTTATTTATAAATTCTACTTTATTTCTTAAGATTTTGTTCTTGGCATTCAGATTGTATTATCCTGTGAAGTTATAAGACAATGACTGACAGACACAAATGGTATTGAGAAATAATTGCTTGCTGGTAGCAGCCCTAAACATTCAGAAATTTGCAGATTATTTTTTTAGGTTTTATTTGTTAATGCACTGTCAACTAACAGGAACATTTTAACATCAACAAAGGTAAAAAATGTCAAAATAAACTGTTCATTGTTAGTTCGTGTTGGTTAATGCATTAACTAATGAGTCCTTCCTGTAAAGCAGTGATTCTCAATTCTGGTCCTGGAGAATCCCCAATGCTGCACATTGTAGATGTCTTTCTAATCAAACACAACTCAACTCATGTGATCATTAGCCTGAGCCTGAGGTCAAAGATGCACCAAATTGCGTACAGCATATTGTTTAATGTGCTGGTAGAGACATAGATAGTATTTGAAAGTTGAAATGTTGTGGTATGGAAAAACAGGTGTTTGTATCCTGTGAGCAGCGCACAGATTAGAAAAAATTCTCATATTGCTCATTTTGCCATGTCAAGGGACATTTTGAAATTTGCATCACATTAGCTAATAGTGGTGTCATTTCAAAGGGTTCAAAAAACAGATAAGTAAACTGATAGGAAGGTCCTTGAACTTTTTTTTCTTCTCCTTGTCTGAACTAAAACTAATGAATTTATAGACGGATTTATAATATAACTAACTAAATAACAACAAAAAAATAATTAGATGGAACAACTGACCTAAAATACTTCTTCTCTAAATAAGTCTCATGACAGTTATCACAATCTTGCTGTCAGTACTCTTGTAATGAGGACAAATAGAAGTGGGTCTTTTACAACTGTTCACACACAGGATGTGGTGATAAGGAAGAGAAGAAAGGGGGATGTTCGGGGTTAGCAGTAACTCATGCTGACAGTCATTTTCCTCTACCACTGATATAAAGTTCAGAGGGTTAGAGCATTACATTTACAAAACATCTTTTTGGCTCCAAGGAAACTTTGTAAAATCTTGAGGAATTGGTAAATCTTAATCAGGTACCCCAGCTGTGTGTAGATGCGGTTAGTGGTAACACTCCTAAACCGAGACTAAACTATTTTAAGCTAGTATTTGAGCAATCAGGAGAGATGCAAGGTCTTAGACTGTAAGTAATCTTTCTTCATCCAAAAGACAAACAGAACACAAAGAAACTATGAAATGTAATTGCTACACCAAAATTATAAACATTTATTTTCAAAAGTATCCATATCAAAACTCAATTTTTAATGACTTTTTTTTAATGACTTTTGCAATGTTTATTTAAAAAAAAAAAAGTATTCCATGACATTAAAAAATTACCAAAATTTACAATCAGCTTTTTTCAAATCTACTTCATTTTTATTTACTTTTTTTTTTATATATGGGTGTTTGAGAAACATCCCCAACAAGAGGAAAATCTGGAAACACATCAGTTCTTCAGCAGAATCTCAAAGGTCTGTTTCTTCCGGATCGGATCATTGATTGAAGGCATGGCTGAAAAACACGTTGACATTGGCTGAGTAGTCCAGAGGGAGGCTGGCTCCTGCGTTCTGTGCCCCCATTTTGGCGCCACCCAGAGCGGAGGACTGATGAAGAGTAAGCAGACTGTACTTATGGAAGTGACTGTAACCATGAGCCTGAGCCTCTGAGAGGACCTGAGTGAAACCTGCAGCACAAAATACCACATCACAATGTTTAGTTAATGTAAATTAGGGCTGGGCGATTAATCAAATACTATTTGCAATTAAGACTTTGGCTTCCAACGATTATGAATACAAGATAATAAATATGATTGTGCCTTATTCTGTTTCACAATGACACTCTCATTTTGTCTTTTGTTATAAATCCAGCGCACCCCTTTCTCAGCTTCCACTCTTCCCTGGCTTAGTAGTTTTTCAGTGTGTTTTGGAAGTGCGTTGCAACAACATATTTGATTTTATCTTGATGTATTTGGTTTACCATTTATTAATTATTTTTATATTATTTATGTTTTATTTATATCATTTATATGATTACATTTATCACTTTGTTTTTCAGCACAATTATATTTAAAGTTCTGTCAATTAGCAATTGTGTTACATAATCGTGATCTCAATATTGACATAAATAACTGAGATTATGATTTTTGCCAAACTAAAATCCCTAATGTTAATGTGGTCTCAAGACATCTGTCTTTTTTGGTCCAGAAACAAGCAAAAAAAAAAAAAAAAAAAATTATATATATATATATATATATATATATATATACATATACATATATATACACACATATGATTAGGTTAAAAAATAACTAAAAAATACAGCTAACTAACACATAGTTAGTTAATAAAATAACATAGTTATCAGAGTTATCTGATTTTGCAAATAAACTCTTCATATACATATACATACATATATATATATGTATGTGTGTGTGTGTGTGTGTGTATATATATATATATATATTTTTTTTTTTTTTCAAGGTAATATCGGATACTGATATGCTCCCCCATATATTGTGCATTATATATAAATATTTTGTGTGTGTGTATATTATTCAAATTGGTATCTGATAAGTTTTTCAAACAGTGCACATTTCAAAGTTATCCATCTTTTCTACTGTACATTATAATGATTTGATTCCTGATCAAAACTTGAAGCACTATAAAAAAAGATGGGAGCTTTCATGTAGACATTTGTTTTATACTGGCAAAACAATATAAATTTACAATATAATACTGGAAATCACAGATTTTTTCTGTATTACTACATAATTTCTACATCACTCATTTAAACAGTCTCATGTGAAATGAATTATGGGAAGCTGAAAAGCTCTATAAAGACTTTACGCACCAGATTTCATCAGTTCCCAGCTGCGCCATACAGAACCGACACATAGAACAGGCAAGCCAAGCTCACCAGAAAACAGATCCTAAATGAACAAGAGATGAAAATGATTCAATAAGAAAAAGAAACAGAGTGTGGTTATGTTGCTGTGAGTTTTTTTTACCTGATGTACTTTAGGAAGGACAGCTACAATGTGGCGTGCAAGCGCTTTTCCAGCTTCTGTGAACACGTGCAGGCACAAAGCATCCCCAGCACTGCCACCTGATGCACAATCACAGAGTCATAATGTGTGGCATAACGCGCACACAACCTCACACCACACATCAGCAGCATACCTTCAGCTAGTTTCCTACAGAACCCTGCAAAATGTGACTTCTGAAAGTTTCTGTACAAATGAGGAAGCATTCCCATCAAATCCGACACCTGGGGATGAAGAAAACGACAAGGAAGCACCATCACTTCTGTTCAAGTATCAAATTAAGCACAAGATTAAATCAAAAGAACAGCGAGTCCTAACCTGGAAATATTCTTCCATGGCCTTCTTAACATAGGTGATATCATGAGGGGATGTGACGAGGTTATCTCTGGCATCAAAAACCGTTTTAATAGCCAAGTGAGAAATCCAATATGCTACAGGAAGATAAGGACAGAGAGAAAGAAAAAGCTTAGACCCCAATCACATCTAGTAATAACATCTATATCGGGTGATCACAACAGAAATGGCCAATACAAACTGCTGTTTACACCTCGTAGTTTGACTTCAGATGAAGTGAAAATGCTTCATAAAGTCATGTGAATGCACACTGGGGTCAGATTTGTATTATTTTTTTCTAAAAGAAAGAAATGAATGCTTTTACACCGAGTGCATAATTATTAGGCACGTTGATATTCTGATCATACTTTTTTTCCAAGCAAATTCGACCACAACAACCTTAATAACTACTACTGATTTTGTATTTAATCATTTATAAGTGGTATATAATTGTCCATGAAGGCTGGAAGTGAAAAACTCCTTATATTCAGGTGTGCGGAATTATTAGGCATATTTTCTTTTACTGACAAAATGAGCCAAAAAAGATTATTAAATCCCCATGAGAAATATTCAAAACTAATGCAAAACAGAAATTGTATTTGTATTTGGCAAAGACAGATTAATTTGATTCAGTGACAGTAGAGAAATTTATAATGTTTCAAAAGAATTCTATTTTAAATAAATACTTTTCTTTTTGAACTTTCTATGCGTCAAAGAATCCTGTAAAAAAATGTATTTATGACTTACACAAAACTGTTTTCATTACTTATAATAAAGAAGTGTTTCTTCAGCACCAAATCAGCATATAAGAACGATTTCTGACGGATCACGTGACACTGAAGACTGGAATAATGGCTGCCGAAAATTCAGATTTTGCCATTACAGAATAAATAACATTTTAAAATAAGAACCCCCCCCCCCCCCCCCCCCCCGACACTTTAAATTTTAATAATATTTCACAATTTGTAGTTTTTACATCATTAGCGATCACATAAAAGAAGATAACTCTTTCAAAAACATAAAAAAAAGACCCCAAACGTTCCAAATTGTGTATATGTTTTACTTTTTCCAAATCTGTCAAATGATGAAGTCTGGCGAACTCTTATTTTAGTACAATGGTTACCCATTATGCGAGCAGGTGATGCTTAACACAGGATGAGTTTGTGTCTGATCAGGTATGCATGTATATATCAGCTCCGCTGTTGTTCATAAATACTAGTAGCAATGTCGTGCAAGAAGGACACTTTCGTTTCATTAGTTACCCAATGTTTAGTGAGCCAGGGTTCTTACCAACACCCACATTTTTTGGTCACAAAATAATGATTCACGACCTAGAGAGCTGATTGAGGCGTGTAAGGGGATGGAGCCTTTGCAAGGAATTCATTTGTAAGATAAGATAACATCTTTCTAAGATAAGACTGGGTGTGTGTGATCACAGTGCTGTTATGTCAATCGGTTTCTCTTTCCATATGGTTACCTGAGCCCTCGTCTCCCATCATGTGACCCCAACCCCCACAGCCAACCTGTGTGCCATCTGGATTGACCAGCTTACAGTTCGAACCAGTGCCTGATATCACCACTATACCTCCTATGACAAAAACACAGACAGAAAGGGTTACAATGACAGTTATGTCCTGAGCTCCATTACTACAGCCAGTTGCAAAAATACTGCACAAACCATAATCACTGGCAGTGGCCATAGCGCCAATGGCATCGGTGGTAATAAAATAACTTTGGCTCAGCTTGGGGTATCGCTCCCTCATGTCATCAATCAGCTTCTGGATAGCAGCTTTCTGCTCTCCACCACTCAAAGACATACCCTGTCAACACACAATGTATACAACTTTAAAGCAAAACGATGAAGGTTAATGTGTTGAGGATGATTGACTGATACATCGCCTCACCAATGAACATACTGGCGTGTCCGGGTCCAGCCCTGCCTTGATTTTAGCCCTCTGGACCATGTCATTGATACCATTAATGCAATTATCAACACCAACCAACTATAAAGGAATAGAAAAAAGTCGTTTACACACACACAAGCTGAGTAAAGTACATATTAAAGCACGTTCTCTGATCTCACCCAGTGATTGGTACATGGTCCATCTGTCTCCGCGAGGATGTGTCCCTCAGCAGAAACCAGTACTGCTTTAGAGTGTGTCCCACCGCTGTCAAAGCAGAGGATATAGTGTCTCATTCATTTCTCTGAAGCTACTGACACTTTCTCTCAAACAACTGGCATGGGGCACGCGCTTAGAACGAAGCTTTTAAATATGGATCTCAATAAGCGTGTATACGTGAAAATGCCATTAAATTATCGATTATACTTGTTTAATAATGTTTTTTTTTGTCATAAACTCACCCCTCCACTCCTCCGTACACTGCGCTCATCTCGCCTGCTTCCTCTTTAGTCACATGACCACTCACTCAGTCAGCTGCTTAGAGTCAGCTTTCAGTGAAAACACTCGGACTTTGGCAGAAAGCCGTTTTTACTATCTATATCCATATAAAATCTCCATTCACGCCCATTTTTATCATCTGTCTATATTTAAAAGATGATAAGATAATGCGATTCATTTTTTCGCTTTTTTGACCCCCCCCCCCATATTCTTTCAACAATTGTTTGTTTGAAGAAAAAAAAGGAACATATATAAACAATCAAATATAAATTAAAATATATATATAAAAAAAATAAAATAAAAACATACATAGATTACACACTCTGACCAACAGATGGCAGCATGGCTGAACGAATCATGCTGTCCCGAGCATCACGTGACGTTAGATCGATCAATTCATTAAATATTTATTTTCTTTTCTCCATTTACATCATTTTTATTGTAAACTTACAAATGCATCCTTGATGCTGACTGATACAAGACAACAACAAAATACAAATACGGTTACAGAAATATAATGAATTATTTTTAAAAGTAGATCAATAATAATAATAATAATAATAACAACAACAACAACAACTACAAATTACAGTTTAAATGCGGAAAGTCTTATGTGAATGTCAAGCTGACATTATGTATCATTGTGAGCAGTGTTACTTCCCTGCCTCCCACTGCATTTGTGATTCACTCTTTGCTAACCCACATGTCTCACTGTCTGATGAAGATGAAATAATATTTTACAATGAAAACGCACTTGTCTAATTTGCACGTGTGTAAAGCATTACATAAATCGCTGAATCACAGAAACCATCTTTATTGTAGTAGTGCAGATGCTTTTGATTCTGATCTTCACTTCTCTTAGAATTATCCAGGTCTCATAAATTCTTGACTGCATTTTACTTATTTATTCTACTTTTTGGGTTAATAACTTTATGACAGCTATACATCATGAAAATACTTTACTGAAAAAGTATGTTTTCAGCCTCTTATTACTGCTTCAACCCACTGCACATACTTCCGTAACTATCACAATTTTATCACACTGACATTAACACCACAATTTGCATGTGGTGCTATGCGATGCAATGTTTAACTTATAACAGAAAACCAAATGGTTATATCTGCACGACATGTACAGTACAAGATCGAGGATTAAAGAAAAAACAAACCAATATGCAAACATGTGTGAGCAAACTATGAGAAGCAGCCCAATGAAGGACATGGATCAAAGGCTTAGACCAAACAGCGCATTCCTCTCTAAAAATAAAAGGACTAATCATGGAAGTCAGCAGGACACACTGCATTTGCCAGTAATGGAACCATAATTATTGCAATGCTAAATGAATGCTGATGGTTGAGAAATAAAATAATGGATGCATTTACAGAATTAATTCATGGATGTAAATACAGTAACTGCACCTGTCTGGTGATTTCTCACGGACGACATTATAACAGGGATGACAACATACATTTTGAAAAAAATTGTTATAATCGCAAGTGAAAAGGTTTCAGGCGTCATGCTATGCCTGTGTTTGGGCTGAGAGAGGAGTAGGTGGGAGGAAAGGCTGTGGGCGCGCGCTTCCTCTATCGCGAGGAGAGAAAGAGAGAGAGAGATTGAGTGAGAGAGAGAGAGAGATCGGCAGCAGAGCAGCGTCTCAAAATCCAGGACCAGCAGCATGAAAACATTTCGTTTTGACATTTCGCTTTTCCCCTCCAAACATTAGTTTATCTTCTAGAATAATTTTAATGAATTCCCGTCGAAACGCCCCTGAAGTAAAAGTTTGCCAAGCGGAAGTTCGCGCGGTAGGAAATCGGAAAAAGTCGAAAGAGTGAGAAATATATAAAAATCGTTTATCTTGCTGTGCAGAGAGAGCGTGTTTTGAAAATGGACACTCACGTTAAGGAGGGACAACTGTACGTCCAGCATCAGAAGTTTGGAAAGGTAAGAGCTTGTCGCATGTAGTGTTTAATTGAAGAGGTAATGACAGATGACGATGTCTGACATGATAAACCGGAGAATCTTACGAAACACTAGTTTAAACACATGCCAAGTTCTTAGATGTGTAATCTTTGCGTTCACGCTTGAAAACGTTCTGTACTTTTTTTCACTGATTTTATTCAGTAACTCAAAAATGTCATATGGTGGAACCATTTAGTAAAAAAAAAAAGAATTAAAATACAATATTTTTCTTGCACCTTTAATACACATCAGTGTGCAAGGCTGCAATGCAAGTATTTTTTCAAGCTGAAAGTATTGTTTTAACAAATTTAACATAGATTTTTAATCTGTTAATGTGTCTGAAACATTACTATCAACAGGATTTTAGTTTTTTATGATTAGTATAGTTAGACTTCTTTTATGAAAGGTCAAAATATGTGACATAAAACATAAAGACCCTGACACACAGTCATGAGGGTCTGATGATGTGTTTTAAGCTTGTCACATGATAACAAAACAAATATCACTAATATTTTGAAACTTAATTGCATGGCTGTTTATTTTTTAAATTAGAAATACAATGAAAAAGTATGCCGAATGACAGTAACATTTCGCTCTCCCTTTTTTCCAAAAGAGATCAGCATATTAATGAGACTTAAATTAAGATGCACACACACACACACACAGTCATGGCCAAAAATATCGGCACCATTGGTAAATATGATCAAAGAAGGCTGTGAAAATTAATCTGCATTGTTAATTTTTTTAAAAATCACAAAAAACGAACCTTTCGTTGGATAATAAGAATTTAAAATGGGGGGAAATATTATTATGAAATAAAAGTTTTTCTCTAATACACATTGGTCACAATTAACGGCACCCTTTTATTCAATACTTTTTGAAACCTCTGTTTGCCAGTTTAACAGCTCTAAATTTTCTCCTGTAATGCCTGATGAGGTTCGAGAACACCTGACAAGAGATCAGAGACCATTCCTTCATCCAGAATCACTCCAGACCCTTTAGATTCCCAGCTCCATGTTGGTGCTTCTTCTCTTCAGTTCACCCCACTCATTTTCTATAGGGTTCAGGTCAGAGGACTGGAATGGCCAGCAGATGCTTGGTTTTGTGCTCAGTGACCCATTTTTGTGTTTGGATTATTGTACGGCCCATTATAAGGTTTCTAACAGAGTCAGTCACTTATTGATTTTTTTTTATCTGTTGGTATTTGATAGAATCCATGATGCCATGTGTCTAAACAAGATGTCCAGGACCTCCAGCATAAATATAGGCCCACAACATAAAAAATACTGCAGTATATTTCATTGTACACATGGGGTACTTTTTATCCCTGTGTTCACCAAACCCATCTTGAGTGTTTGCTGCTAAAAAGCACATTTTTTAGTTTCATCTGACCATAGAAGCCAGTCCCATTTGAAGTTACAGTCGTGATAACTAAATATGCTGGAGTTTGTTTTTGGATGAGCGAGGAGAATTTTTCTTGAAACCCTCCCAAACAACATGTGGTGATGTAGGTGCTGTTTGAATTTTTTTTTTTTTTTAAGGTTTTCTGACCCCGAGACTCAACTATTTTCTGCAGTTCTCCAGCTGTGGTTCTTGGAGAGTCTTTATTCACTCAAACTCTCCTTCTCAGCGTGCATTAGGACGATATAGACACATGTCCTCTTCCAGGCAGTTTTGTAACATTTTATGTTGATTGGAAATTTTTAATTATTGCCCTGATGGTGGAAATGGAAATTTTCACTGCTCTAGCTCTTTTCTTAAAGCCACTTCACTAATTTGTGAAGCTCAATTATCTTTTGCTGCACATCAGAAATATATTCTTTGGTTTTTCTCATTGTGATGGATGATTAAGGGAATTTGGGCTTTGTTTTCCCTCCTATTTATATTTCTGTGAAACAGGAAGCCATGGCTGGATAATTTCATGTTCATAATCTCCATGGAGTGCTCAAAATTGTGAATATGAATGGGAATATACCTCAGAGATATTTTACTCATAAGAATTTCTAGGGTGCCAATACTTGTGTCCAACGTGTATTTGAGAAAAACATTTATTTCATAATGATATTTCCCCGCATTTTAAATTCTTATTATCCAATGAAAGGTTGGACTTTTGTGAATTTCTAAAAAAAAATATCAAAAGGATTAACCATGCAGATTAATTTTCACAGCCTTCATTTTATATATATATAAAATGTTTTAAATGTATTTTAAGTAACTTTAAATAGGCCCAGACAAAAATGAGCACCATGTCACTGAGCCGTAAATGTGTGTTTTAACATTTACAAATTCAAATTTATCCAATCATATAAAATTGCGGTCTTTTTTGGTAGATGTTGTAGGTCATCTTTCTGCCACTCTCTATATGTTAATGTTTTTAATATAAACTTAACATTAACGACAATTAAAATGGTTTCATAAAGAGAAAGAAGGATTGACTCTATTCCTCTTGTGCAGCATGAGATGGTCACATGAATGAGTGCTTCAACACATCTTCAGATTTCAGCTCTCAGCATGCAGATTCTGTGTTTTTTGTGCCACTAACTAACTGCATAAGATTGAACACAGATTTAAGGCTGGACAAACAACCTTTTCTTTCTTGTGAGTGATATCTAACCACTAACCAAGAGTAGGTTACACATACACACGGCCAGTTGTGTCTAAATAATTTCCACTCTCTTGACTGTCCATGTGCAGTGGAAAATGCTACATCACAGACGCATGACCACAAAAGGTTCTGTTTGTTTTCTCTCTGATTGAATATGTGAGGCATGTATTTTTGTCATTCTTTAGACATTGATATGAGTCACATGTCTTCAGTCAGACCTGTGTTGGATCAAAAACATCTTGCTGGAGCAATGGCTTGTCATTAATTTATTATTCACTTCCTATGTCTGCCTCTGTCTGAAACGTCTTTGTTATGTGGAAGTAAGCAAATTATGAGCACAGCTACATATCTTTACCCTGAGGCAACAGCAGAAATTCAAATTGAGCATTGATAGGCTTTAATGCTACCATTCATTCATGTAGGTTTTACTCCTATCAGGAGCACAGTATAAGCTTGTATGAAGGTTTTAGCATAGTTTAATAGTAAGTACAAGATATCTTGTCATCTTGACTAAAAATAATCTTGTGTGCATGGTGACGCTTCTTCAGAAGCTCAGAGGGTGACGATAGACTCATAGTGTGATGGCTGAATCACACTGGATCATACTGCTTTGAGAATTGTTATGCTGAAGGTCTAAAAGATAAATTGTATAGACAGCACATGCAGCTGAAACCGATAAAAGTACGAACAACATAAACGCAACAGAGTGAATAAGAGATGTTATATTGTGCACAAGATGCATGCAAGTGTCAGTCCCTGGCATCATGAAAACAAGGTTGCACTTTAGGGAAACCTAAAACCCCATGCCCTTCATTGTTGATGTACTTGTTTTGTTTGGTAATGAAAGTCAAATGAGTTTGGATAGTTTTGCTGGAGGCTGGAACAAGCATGTCACTTTTACAGCTGTAGGCTCGTGACTCACACTGTCAAAACAGTCGAGGAGTTGGAAAGACAAGGATGGACAGGAAAAAATCACATGAAAATGTTGCACATGGAACCTTGTTTAAAAGTAATGTAAAACATGAATCAACTTTTTCTCTTTTTCAGGTTTCAAGATTTCACACACTACACTTGTAAACCCTGCATAAAAGTTGTTATTTTCATATTTTTGGGGTCATTAACATTGCCATACAGCATGTGACCTGTTTCAATAAATGCTTGTCCATATATGGAAATACCACAACATAGATCTGTCTTAGATACGTAGATGACTCGCAGATAAGTCTTCTTAACATAGTCGTGCTAGTTTGTCACTTTGTGTAACACACTTTCAAACTTTGTTCAGTTTTTAATGGGTTGCTTGTTGCTAAACAACTTTTTGCAACATTCTAACGCTACATTGTTTCATACCATACAGCGTAAGCACTGTGTGTAAAAAGGTGTGAAATTGCCAACAAAAGGTGTAAGCAGTTTCATAACCCAAAAGTTAAAACAACTAAACTAAATTGAGTATTAACCCTTTTGGACACATTCACATAGCTGTGGAGGTCACTGCACGACGCCATCATTACGTGAGACATATTGTGACAAACCCTGTCCCAGTCCTTAGACTTGTTTGTGTAGAGAGAAGACTCTCTAGCTCTTACTTTTTCCTACAACTCAAGGAGAGTATTCTGTTCAATAAATAATCAAAGACATACTGTACAAGAAATGTAAAGCACTAATGAATGCATTAATTGAAGCACATTACACATTTCTGATGTTTCCTAAACAGGGCAAACTGTAGTCTCTTCTGGGCTTTGTTCTTTGTGAAATGTGTCTTGCATGCTGTTCTATTCTCTGTAAACGAGGGTTCACAAACCTGTTTCAGAGTGGAAATTGTTTTTGCTCACTTAAGTGCTTTAATTTTCAGCATATAGTTTTAAATGTACGGATATTACTTGCCTTATTACAAAAGATGCTGTATGTACTGATTTTATTAGCAACAATCAAACAACGATATGCTTGAAAGGAAGGCTGTGCAAAGTTTTTAGAGGTGCAGTGTCTTTAGTTTGACAGTCTAACTCGACATCTTTATCTAACTGCAGTATTGCTCTTGTGATTGATGGACAGACGTTTGTTGTTCAGAACACACCTCAATGAGTGTGGCATGCATTTGGGAATGCAATGTGCACCAAATAAAAGGATTTATTGTGTTAAAAGCATGAGTGAACATTTGGAACTGAAGAATTTAATGTAACTTGTAGTGATAGTTGGCTCTTGCAAAGAGTGTACCTAAGTCTAAAGTATTCACTATTTTTCCAAGTTGCTTTTGTAAGACATACTTGTCTTTTTAAGACATTCTCAAATACACAAAGTGAAAACTTTTTTTTAAAACTTGCATTCATCAAGCAACCAAACACTTTGTTTTCTGGTATGTTTTTTTTTTATTTGTAAGTGGGAAGCCGAATTCTTACACATTGTGCTGTGAATAAAGTGTTATATTTCCTTTGTCATCTCCAAGCATGTCACAGAGCTTCAGAAATTTGAGCTTTTGATAATTATTTGAGAATTAAGATGTAATTCATGCTATTTAATGGTACCCTGATAATATTAGTGTTTGGACAACAGTGGAAGTTTGATGTTTTGTCCATGTTCCTTTCCAGTTTCATGAACAGAAGTGTCAGAATACCTATTTGGTAATGGCTAAATATTTGCTGAAGGGATAATTAATTTTGGTGCCAGTGTTGGGGATCAAGTTAATGTTTTATGTATGAAAATAATTATATAAAAAAATGAACTGCGGAGTTACTGAATCATTCACATTTATTGTGACATTAGCTACATATTAACAGGATAGTCACTGTGCCCTGCAGTGTGACTGTCGTATTTTTCACTTTTACTGTGTTACATGTGTATTCTTTGCAAGATGTAGACTGTTAAGAACAACTTATTTTTATAATTGTTAGTATTTTCAGGTCAAAGGTATTTTACTGCTAGAATATTTTCATATAAGCTGCATATTATGTTCTTTTACATAATTATAAAGCCTCTTAAAAAGTGCAGCAGAAGACATTTCATCAGATTACTTTTGGATGCAGATTTGAGGAAGTTATCAGTCACTCTCTTTCTTTCTGATCATTTGCATAATTTCCATCCTGCACAGTATATTCCTCAAGTGTTGCCTTATATGGCTATACAAGGTGCTCTGTAATTAAATATTGCAGCCCTATTTCATTATTGATTCATTTCATTTTTGCATTGGTTTAAGGGATCTGTTAAAACAAGGTTTGTATTTGTATCCATTGGTGTTAGGTTAGTCTTGGTACAGTCCTCACTGAAAGCACATGTTAGATAAAAGGGGCAGTTTTTAAAAGGAACATAGATACACAAACACCTGCAGTGTGTGGAGGAAACAGTGCATGCTGGGTAATCTCATGCATCTTCTATACCACATTGACATCTGCTGTCTCTACAGTAGCTTTTGGCATTGTGCAATGGTCAGGTGTTGGATTCTGTCTAAAATGTAGACGTTTTTGTTTTATTGTACTGTGTTATCTTAAAGCTTCTCCTTGGAATTGGTAATTGGCAGAACATTAACCCTTCACTTGATGGGTGAACTCTTATGACTGTCTTGTTGTGTACAAGGGTTGATTAAGCCAGATGGATGCTTGAATGACCCGACAAGACTCCTATTCAGTACACTGAAATTTACTACTGAGGAATGTAGACTTGTGAATAGAATTGTGGTGAGGTAGGATTGCCATTTAAAGTGAAAGTGTAACATTTCACATAGTTTCATAGCAAATGGCTTACTGTAAACTCATGTTCTTCAGATTAAAGTCCATTCCACCTAAACTTTGATGCTCATAAAATGAATATATGAATCTAGCAGTTTATCCAACTTTTCTGTAGCGACATGATTACTTTATATGATATGAAGATGAGTAAATGCTAAACCTTCCTTGATCTTTTGAAATATAAGAGAGTTATTGTACTATGAAACTTCCTCGTTAGTCCAAAAACAGTTTTTATTGAAACCAAGCTGCCAACAACAACAACAGAACACTTGGAATAAAAATAGATATAGATGCTAAGTTGTCCAAATGTGCAGTTTTTAGTTGTGGAGTATAATAATTAATGCCATAACATGTCAGTAACCATGTTAAATCTAAAGCCCGAGCTGTGATAAATGATTGTTTTTATATTTAAGGAATCATGTAGTCTGCTGTTCTGTTGCAAAATCATTTATTTTTGTTGTGAAATATTTTTTGTGAAACTTTTTGACTTTTTCAGTCTTGTCGGGCAATTACATTCATGTGTTCAACACTGGCTACAATGTTCAGTATTAATACTGTAATGCATGCTTTTCACAATAAGTTAATCATTGCAACTGTTTTTGCACAATTGCAAATTGCATTTCACAATTGCATTTGAATAGTTTTGCTTGGATAATTCTTATTTTATATGTGAAGATGTTTCTCAATGATAGCAGAAAGGATAGAAAACTCTTTAAATAGTTTTTAAACTAAGTGTCAAAAACAGAGTAAATTATGACTGCTTTTGATATCCTACCGAAAAAATCCTCCGATATTACACATGGACCTCAGATAAAAGAAAATAAATGAAAAACATTCATATTGTTATTCGAATTAAAAACAGAAAGTGATCAAAGAATGCTCGCTTTAAACACACACACACACACACACACACACACACACACATACATATATGAGATATGAGTCATTCCATGAAACCGGTACGATTTTTTTTTACCCAAAAATATTACTTTTCTGAACACCCCACAGCCTTAATGACATATTTAACTTCCTGAAATACATATTTTCCCACCTCAGGCATCAAATTACTATTATTATTGGTCATTATTTTAAGATATGGGCACTATTAATTTTCAACCCCGTTACGGACACTGTGGGAGCTCTCTAAATATGATCATAAAATGTATTTGTAATAAAATCAACATTTTCCTATTAATCAGATGTCCCTCACACTAATTCAGTATTTGCAAATATAAAAGTTACATAAAATCTCACTTTTGCTATTCTAAAGCCTGAAATGGAACTTTTTGTGACAGCAACCTCATCATTTTTGATCAAAGGGTTAACTTCAGAATTTCAGTATTTTTGATTGCTCTGAACATTTCAGTCTGAGTTCAACAAACATTAAATTACTTTTTCATAAACTTAAAAAAAAATTATTAATAAAAATGTAGGTGTGACGGGGTTGAAACTAGGGTAACAGGGTTGAAGAGACAAATACAGCTTAACAAATAAATAGTGTTTTTTTTTTAACTCAAATTCACTGTAAGATTTTCTATAAACACTGTATATCATTATGTGACCAAGAAAGACAACAGATATAAATTGCCATTGAACTGAGTTTTATTAACCCGACTGCAGGAAAAACAACAATAACATGGTATACATTAGAACATTATAAACTGACTGAATAGGTCATCATAATAAAACATATAATTTGTGTGGCATTCCATATGTGGCCCACACCTCTTTCAAGATCTCCACATGGAGATGGTGCTGAAGCACACAGGCTCTGGTTTTCCACCCCTGTACAGTGCATCCAGAATGTATTCACAGCGCAATGTTATGTTACAGCCTTATTCCAAAATGGATTAAATTCATTATTTTCCACAAAATTCTAAAAACAATACCCCATAATGACAACGTGAAAGAAGTTTGTTTGAAATCTTTGCTAATTTATTAAAAAAAAAAAAAAAACGGAAAAAAATCACATGTACATAAGTATTCACAGCCTTAGACATGACACTCAAAATTGAGCTCAGGTGCATCCTGTTTCCACTGATCATCCTTGAGATGTTTCTACAACTTGATTGGAGTCCACCTGTGATAAATTGAGTTGCTTGGACATGATTTGGAAAGGCAAACACAGGTAACGGTGTATGTCAGAGCACAAACCAAGCCATGGAGTCCAAGGAATTGTCTGTAGACCTCTGAGAGAGGATTGTATTGAGGCACATATCTAGGGAAGGGTACAGAAAAAATTTCTGCAGCATTGA
Organism: Acrossocheilus fasciatus; assembly: GCA_036784905.1. NCBI lineage: Eukaryota > Metazoa > Chordata > Actinopteri > Cypriniformes > Cyprinidae > Acrossocheilus > Acrossocheilus fasciatus. The sequence continues at coordinate 32,495,606 of CM071944.1, forward strand.
AGGTTCACAGAAACATGTAGTCTCTGTTACCCTTAATGGGAGCAGTTTGAAACAACCAGGACTCTTCCTAGAGCTGGCCTCCTGGCCAAACTGGGGTGCGTTTCCCAAAAGCATTGTTAGCTTACTATGGTCATTAGTTCCATTGAACTCTATTGGTAACAATGGAACTTGCGACCATAGTTGTTTTTGGGAAATGCACCCCTGTGCAACTGATGGAGAAGGGCCTTGGTTAGACTGGTGACCAAGAACCTGATCATCCTCCACCTCCATGATCATACGTGGAGATAAGAGAAACCTACAGGAAGACAATCATCACTGCAACACTCCACCGATCTGGGCTTTATGGCAATGTGGCAAAACTCAATCCTCTCCTCAGTGAAGACAGATGAAAACACACTTGGCATTTGCAAAAAAAAGCACCTAAAGAACCCTCAGACTGTGAGAAACAAGATTCTCTGGTCTGATAAACCTCAATTTCAAGCAGCATGTTTGAAGGAAACCAGGCACTGCTCTTCACCTGCAAAGTACCATCCCAAAAGTAAAGTGTGCTGGTAGCAGCCTCAAGCTGTGGGGATGTTTTTCAGCAGCAGGGACTGAGGGACTCGTCAGAGCAGAAAAAAGCTCAGTGCACCAAAATATTGAGATGCCATTAATGATAATGATTCAGAATCTCAGACTGGGCAGAAGGTTCACCTTCCGACAGGACAACAACCCTAAGCACACAGCCAAGATAACAAAGGAGTGGCTATGGGACAACTCTGTGAATGTCCTTGAGTGGCCCACCCAGAGCCCAGACTTGAACCCGACTGAACAACTCTGGAGAGATCTGAAAACCGACGCTCCCCATCCAACCTGATGGAGCTTGAGAGGTCTTGCAAAGGAGAATGGGAGAAACTGTCTAAAAATAGATGTGCCAAGCTTGTAGCATCATACTCAAAAAGACTTGAGGCTGTAATAGCTGCCAGAGGTGCTTCAATAAAGTACTGAGCAAAGGCTGTGAATACTTATGTACATGTGATTTTTTTTTTTTTTTTTTTCAGTAATATAAATTTGCAAAGATTTCAAACAAACTTCGTTCACATTGTCATTATGGGGTATTGTTTGTAGAATTTACTTAACAATGAGATGTGAAAATCTCGTCAGAACACACGTGCACACACACACACACACACACACACACACACACACACAGCTTTAACATGGACATGGCTACATTCAGCATATGCATGTGGTATACGATTCTTGATCAAACATAATAATTCATTTAAATTACTGGATAACTTCAGAACCAAAGTGTTGTAGCATTTGGACCAATCAGACACACAATTTTTCATTAGATTTAACAAATCAATTAGTCATTAGATTAACAAATAACAAATTAGCTTTCCTGTAGCTCAAATAGTAGAGCATGGCGCTAGCAACGCCAAGATCATGGGTTCGATTCCCAGGGAAAGCAAGAGCTGATAAAATGTAAAAACTATAACTTGAATGCAATGTAAGTCGCTTTGGATAAAAGCGTCTGCTAAATGCGTAAATGTAAATGTAAATGTAAACAAATAGTCACAGACCCCTCACCCAATACACATACTGGGTGCCAGTATGTCTGTGGATGACTCCAGGCTCCCGGTTCCATGGCAACCAATCTGATAACACTAGTTTTATTGCTCAAAGGAATGCGGGCAGAGCAATACTCACCTCATTTTCCCTTACGAAAGTGACTTTATGCCATAAAAATGGACTCTTCTCTAATTAATTCATAGAAAAACCTTTCTTTGAATAAACACACATACACTATATTGCCAAAAGTATTGGGTCACCCCCTTCTAATGAACAGCTTTGACTACTTTAGTAATTTCCATGAGTACAAATATTAATGTTTAAGCATGGAGCATTAAGTGTGCTGCTAATTTTAAAGCAACAGTTTGGACAGGACCCTTTTGTATTCTAACATGACAATGCCTCTGTGTATAAGGCACGGTTCAAAAAGAAATGATTGATTTAGTCAGTGTGGAAGAACTTGACTGGTCTGCAGAAAGCCAAGTCCTAATCCAAGCTGAACACCTCTGGTGTGACTTTAAATGCAGATCTTGAGCCAAAAACTCTTTACCAAACACCAATGACTTGTACATGCACTATATGGACAAATGTATTGGGACACCCCCTTTTTTAGAACAGAAAAAGGCACTTCCAAAACTGTGGCAACAAAGATGGAAACATAATTCATGTATTTAAAAATTGTATTTCCATCTCTGTTGCAACAGTTTTGGAAGTGTCTAAAATGACTGTACCCATGTGTACAAGTCATTGGTGTTTGGTAAAGAGTTTTTGTAATATTTATGCCCACTGTTCACACTGCATAACGTGCACTTGTAATATCTGAGAGAGAGGGAGAGCATTCAGTATTGTTCACATAAAACTGGACGCACCGGCGGCACTCACTCATATAGTGAGGGAAATCCACCTGCGATCCCAGCGGAGAGGTTAGGTTACTCGTGAACTGAATATGCGCTCTGCAATAATAACGTGATCAGTGCCTATGGTCCATGCTGATGGCTGTTCTGAGGCAGTTTTTTAGTTTTCATCTACCAGTCTGTGAATCTTTTAGATTCTGAGAAGATGAGGATGTGAGCAAGAACTCTTCTGGACCCTTAAGTGTTTGTGACCCTCGGACCTCAGCAGATCTCTCAGCTGAAACTCCCAATCTCTATCGAGTCAGGACATCTTTGGAATTCATCACTCTTCAACCCGGAAGAACGTGATCGCGAGTCCAGAACCTTGAAACCATCAAGACTTTCATCCGAGACTGGACACTCGTCAATGACCAAGGCAATGCAAGTTATAGACCCCGTTATAAACGGCGCTGATGGTTTTACTCCGATGGTTAACGGACTCTTTCCATAACTGCATTCTCTGGTTTCTCTAATGGCTTCATTCATCCACTTTAGCTCCCCTTTTATATGTGAGTGTGAGTGTATGTTTATTTGTTTGTTTGTTTAGATTAGTTATGTGTGTTAGCATTTAGTTAATAAAAGTTGTGTGCACAAATTACATGAGTTTCTGGTTCTGCCTTGCAAATTAATGTCTTCTTACGATTTTGACTCTCGCTACATGCTTTAATGCATTCATAGGAAAGTATTTTCTGTGGCCATGGAAATATCCTTTCTTAGAGTTGATATGAACTGAATGTTCGCTGGACAAACAGATCAGTTGACGGCAATTTAATTCTGCTACAGTTATTACTGATATAAATAATTGTAATTAATCATAATTAATTGTAATTATTTATATACATTTCCCTTTTGAGCTGATTTGTTACAGTGTTAAAAACACAACCCTATCACAATCTCACAACCCCGTTATGATCAAATAAGTAACAGGGTTGAGTGTGACGGAGTTGTGAAATTTTTTTTTTTTTTGCTCAAAATGGCCCTTGCCCTAAATGTAGTATGTACGTATGAGCACATGGTATGCATGATTTTAAGAAATAATGTATATTGTTAAAATAACAAAGATCATTTACAAGTAATAGTTTTCTATCTTTATTTGATGTAACGGGATTGAGTCGTTAAGCTTGACAATCACAATATTAATAAGTTATAGTTATAAAGGAAGGTGGTAACTTGCCTATGCCTGCTCACAATGGTGTTCAGAAGAGTTGTATGATGTCACTTCCTGTTAATAATGTCACATAAGGATCAGTGTGTGTGTGTGTGTGTGTGTGTGTGTGTGTGTGTGTGTGTGTGTATGAAGAGTTCAGATGCAAAAGCCTGTAAATGCCATCTGAAACTTTCTTCTAAAATGAGTATTTTTATTAGGCTGCTATGTTTAGGTTCAGTAGTTTTTTCTGTAATAGCAATGTATAGGTCCTTTTCTACGCAATTAAAGTGAAATAACTGAACATAAATATAGGAGCCTGATTAAAAAATGGTAATTTTAGAAGAAAATTTCATATGGCATTTAGAGGCTTTTGCATCTGAACTCTTCATATATATGTGTGTGTGTGTGTGTGTGTGTGTGTATATATATATATATATATTTATATATTTATATTTGCAAAAACCGATAACGGCTTTTTTTTTTTTTTTGGCAGAAATCACGTTTTTTTTTTTTATTATTGTGCATTCCAAGTTATATCAATCAAACTGCAGTTGGGTTGTTTTGATTTAAGTAATAATAACAAATACAGGTAATTTACAAAATTAAAGTTAATTGAAAGTATGTTTTTTTTTTTACATATTAAAAGTTTTATAGCAAAAGCAGATGACTCCGAACAGTAATTTTTTTGGCAAAAGGATGCCGATAACTCCACATTTAATGTTTTAGAGTTAAAAAAAACACTCGTTTAATCTTTGTAATATCCTCAGATGACAATGTAGATGCCTGACAAAGGTTGTTGTTGTGATCATAAACTGTATGGATGTGATTACACAGAGCTTTTCCCTCACCATTGTAAAGCGCTGTATTTACAAGGCTCTGTTAAAAAGTTTCAGCTTTTATTTTCATTTAAGCCCGGAAGAAGATATCACAGGTTCATCAAGTTTGTCGAAATTATCCATCCTCGATCACTTGACGAAACTGCTCTCAGCTAGCACGTCTTTTCAAAGTGAAAGTAGCCTTGTCACCTGACCTGAATACAGCGCGCTGATTCGCTTAAATGGACTTATCGGCGTCTGTTCAAAAGCAACAAGGGCGCTTATCGGCTTCTGCAGTAAAACGTGAACTCGCGATGCCTTGAAAGTGGACAGTACCGGCTTTTTTTGACAAAATGTGTTTAGGGTTCAGATCGTGCTATATGTGGCAAATAATGCACAGCAATCAGCTCATTTTTTTTAAAGTGGTGCTTATCGGTTTTTGCAAATGAACTCTTCATATATATATCTCACAATGCTTTATTCCTTTTCATGTATTAGCCTGTCTTTGGTAGTGTGTACACGGCATCTGTATCGCAGAAGTGAAGTAGCTTGGAACATTTTTTAAAAGTCATTATAAGAGAAACTGACCCAAACTCCTCTCTCTCACACACACCCATGTACACATAGATGTCTTTTGTTTGCTGCAGAATTTGCTTTTCGTTGTCCATCTGGAGGAAGGGGCTTGAAATCATTGTCAAGTTCCTCTGGTTGACCTCAGCATTATGATCCAGATGCTAAATAAAGAAAGTGACATAAATTTGGCACTCCTCTTGCAGAAGATTTTATGGCCTTGATTTTATGGGGTGTTGATGTCAACAATAATTTGCAGTTACCTGGAAGTCCCAATCTAACAAGTTTTCTTCCATATTGTGGCATACAGTATATCAACATGAAACAAATTATTGAAAAAGAACAAAAAAATAGGGTGGGGACTTGGTTCTGTCCTTTGGTAGTTGATTGGATGGCAGATCTGAAAGTGATCATGAAATTGATTTTAAGGTAACCAACTGGAGAAGTCCAGCATACATTATCAGAGAGAAGACATTGTGTAATTTACATTTTGATGAAAAATGACAGGCTCAAAAACATAAAAAAAGAAAATAGATGGAGTGATTTTCCAATTCATGAAGAATTTAATATGATTAGCAACTTGAGGCAACATGACTTGACATAGCCTATATTTTGTGTATGTTTCTGTTAAGATCCAAACTAACAGAAATAGTTCTGTGTGCATGTATTTTCAGACATTCATAGACCCATAAGTGAATAATAGTTCAAGACACTGCTGGTTCTTCATCGAAGAATAAAAACTTCCTCTTATCCCTCTCTCCTTTTTAGAAATGGAAGAAGAACTGGTTTGTACTCTACCCAGCGAGTCAAAACGGCATTGCACGACTTGAGTTTTACGATTGCTCCGGCAGCTCCAGTGATAAACCTAGCACTAAGAAAATGGACAAGAAGATCATTCGTCTGTCAGAATGCATCAGCATACTTCCTGCTGTCACTGAAACCTGCCCCAAAGAAAGCATGGCCGCCTTCTGTGTGGAGACCAATGACAAGACGTTCGTCTTTGCAGCTGAGAAATATATTACCAACGAGTGGGTGGAGAAGATGTGCGAAATTGCTTTTCAGGTGAGATAAGACTTTTTAATGGTTCAAGGTTCAATGTTGTCAACACTTGTGACTCTGAGAAGAATGAGAGACATGTGACACTTTTTTATTTTTCAAAGAAATGATATTAGTATTCGCTCCGAACAGTATTTGCTCATTTTAATAAAATAATAATACATAATGAAAATAAAACTGTCCAGCAGTGAGAATTTTGAAGGCATAATGTAAGACAATAAATAAATATTACTATTTAATATAAATACTGTATGAATAATCTTAATAATAGCCTTTTAATTATTGTTTTTATAGGTAGAAAAAAAAATACTAGAAATCAATGAGCGATTGTCATTTTACAGGCTTAACCATAGATTTGACAAGCATAATAACTTTTTAACCATGTCTTAAGTTGTTCTGAAACATGGAAATCCATTCCAGACATGTTGATAATTTCCAAAGGGAAGGACACAGCTGCCTCTATACTAACTCTGCATCTCTCTCTTTCTGTCTCACTTTCTGTCTCTGTCTCTATCGCTCTAAGGGAGGAAGTGGTTCTCTTGTTAGTATTGACTCAAATGGACAGCAAGAGCTTCAAATGGCAGAGAATCTCATTTATTTCTCCCGAGAGGAAGGTAAAAAGCGACATGTGACATTATTAATTTACTCATGCTTAAAGTGTTTCCACCGACTGGTTTAAATTGTGAGCCAGCTGTTTTTTTTTCTTTTTCATTTGAGCTCCAAGTGCTCATTTCATAATATGCAGTGAGTTTCTCAAAGCTTAGGACTTGACGTCACATCCACTATCAATTCAGTTGCTTTTTGGTCGCTAGACTGAATTTATATGCACACCTAGACCAGCAAAACTGCTCTCAGTGAATAGACAGTTAGATGCAAATGGACTGCATGCAAATTCCCTCATGTTAGTCACAATGCCTGAAATATTAGGGCTCTTGAATGTGGTTACACTCAGCTGTTTCCAGAAAGACGTAGCCGGCTGTGTCACACTCATTTTATTTGAATAGTCCCTGAGTAAAAGACGCAAAGGGCTAAGAAATGAAATGGAGGAGGACAGAAAGTGGAGCAAAATCTCAGGCATTTCCCCTGCCCCCTCCTTCAAGGCTGGCACTCATTTCATCCAGTGCTATGCTAGGTAAACAGTCAAGGAGTCACTGTTAAGTCAACTCAGTTTACAAACTACCTCCTGCTCCTGTGCATTCTCGAGTGTTTCTAGGGAAATAGTTTGCGATCACTTCTGTTTTTAGTAAGGGCAGCACTGACTTCCTCAAAGAGTGTGGAAGCTGACATTTAAAAGGCTTGCAATGATACAGTCTTGCCACTCAGTTAACTCCTTTGTATAGACCTTTTCTAGCATGAAGTGGGTATTAGAGTATAACGCATGGGTGATGGTTGTTAGTGCCCTGTCCAGTGTCTGTTGGTATTTTGTTTGAAAGCCAATCCAGAGATAGACTAGAAAATGAATGAAGATTAGAGTGGAGCAACTCATTTTGTATGTTATCAGTTTGCATGGGAACATTTATAGAGGCAGAGGAAAGTAGGGTAATCGGCGCTCATGGCCTGTAGTCTCTGATAAGCAGAAGGATATCTTTGCTGAACTTAGCAGGGAAATAGCATACGGGACCCATCAAATGAAAAACATCCTGGTTGTACTTTTTTTTACATTGTGGATTGTTCCTATGTGATTTGAAAAAGACCAGTGTTGGCTAATTTCCTGAGATTCAAAGAACTTTCAGTTTTACTTATAAGCCACATGCAAAATTATACAGTTATAAACTGTATAGAACAAACCTCGGCAGCTTTATGTTGTCAATGTATAATTGTTTATACTGTCAAATGTAAACTATATTATCATCCTGGACTAAATTGCTAAATGTGGACATTTAAGTATTAAAATTATGAAACTCTCTAAAGCTGCTTTGAAATTATGTGTATCGTGAAAAGCGGTACACAAATAAATAGTTTCGACTTACTTGAAGTAATACTTACCAGGGGGAAAAATATATCTGCACATATATTGACTATTTCAATTACTGATAAACCTATTGGTAACTATAAAAGGCAGTGGCATAATGACTTGAATACACCACTTAATGATTACAGAAAAGCCTCATTAAAATAAAAGAAAAGGCTTTTTTAAATTGTTTGACATTGTTTCTTTCATCTTTATTAATATAATTCTTTGGAAAAATATACTTTTATTAATATTTGATAAACTTTTGTACACCAAATCAAAGTCATGCGGGGCAATCAACATGCAGAAACAAACATAAAACATGTAAATGATATCACAGAGAGGACTGCAGACCCTCAGGACTGTGTCAAGGTCAATAAGTCTCTGGAAATATCAGATTTCACCTTTTAATAAAACCATAAAATTAGTTCAGATGTGATGCAACTCCCCCAAAGTGTAATCATGATTATTTAAAAATACTTTTTACCTTAAAAAATAAATTTAAGTAAAGGTTTGTTTTTCTTTCTTTTTTTTTTTTAAAATGATGATTAGGATGTGTATACTCACATTTTGAAAAAGTATAACAGTAATAATAATTTGCATGGTTTGATGTGATATGAATTAAGCGAGCCTTAGATTTAATCACCAGAACTACACCAGAACATCAGTTGGTCAGAACAAAAGTGGCAGACATGTTACTTGTTCAGATGACATTTCTGGTGAAAATTCTAATTTGGGTCATACTTCCAAGACGTAGAATCTGTGATTCCGAAGGTGCGGTGCGGTGACTGATAGCCACACATAATCCTCAAAACACTGGATCTGTGCTGCAGATCCGTACCGAAGCACAACCCTCGTAAAGATGATAATTCCGCAAATAACTGCAATTGGAGGTTTCAAATAGAGATGGTGACCAAGAGGCAAGACTTACAGATTGCAGCTGTGAAGCTGATTTATAAAGAGATTTCCTTTTCTTTATAATGTATTTTATTTTATTTTTTTGTCATTGAGTCACATACAAATTATACCTGACCTGTGATATTACTGTAAACTTGGACCAAATTAAGAACAAGGAATTTCATATACACACTTTAACTTCAATCTGTTCTGTCTTGCAGTTAATGAGTTTTGGGTGAGTGTTCAGAGGACAGAAGCGTCAGAGCGCTGTGGTCTCTCTGGTAATTACTGGCTTAGGGCTAATGTGGACAACCTTATCCTGAAGGACCCCAAGACTAAAAAGGATTTACTCGTATGGCCCTACAAGCTTCTCAGGCGCTATGGAAGAGACAGGGTGAGTTTTAGTCACTTCTGATTTTGAAATGTCCTCAATTAAAGCATGCTGTGGTTTCAAACCAATAAAAATCGATGTGAATTGCAAACAATGATCAATTGCATGGCATTTAATGCCAATGAATCTCTTCTGTGGGTGACCTTCAACACTGACTGCATTCAGTCTTAGCCTTGACTTTATAAATGCATAGCTCGCAGACACTCACACCATATAATGTAGACTGCTTACAGTGTGTCTAAATTAATCTAACGGCTGTTTGCATTAACCAAACATAGTTGCAGACAGCTGGCCTCATACTACAGATGACATATAAAGCAGGAACTTAAGCCACTGTTGTTTCCAACTCTGCTTCCTGTCATTACTATAGAAACTGCCTTGGTACAGGAAGCTGGCCTTCCTCTCTCCTTTATAAGTGGGTGGAAGGCAGAGCTAATGTGGTGAATGACTACTGAATGCAGGTCATGATGATTTGAAAAGACTGTAACACTTAAGTGGAGGGACCAACTTTTACTATTAACTAGGTGCTTATTAGCATGCATATTACTAGCATAATGGCTGTTTATTAGTACTTATAAAGCATATATTAATGCCTTATTCTGCATGACCGTATTTTAGATCCCTTAATACTACCCCATACTTAAACTTATCTACCTTACTAACTATTAATAAGTAGAAAATTAAGAGTTTGTGGCAAAAGTTGTAGTTAATAGTTAGTTAATTGTGCGAATTTGTCCCCAAAATAAAATGTGATTGGAAAGATTTATAAGCCCAGTGGGCTGGGTCCATTTTTCCCCAATTGTTAAAAATATTTTTTAACAAACAAAAACCAAAATTTTGGAAAATAAATAAATAAAATAAAAACACTATTAATACAACTACTAAAATTAATATAAAAACTGAAAATATAAAATATAATCTAATAACACAATCTATATAATATAATCTATAATAGCATATAAATAATACTAAAATAATATTGAGAAAAGAAGGTTCATTCAAAAAGCAAGTTTAATGTCCATGTGCATAAGAGAATAAAACAAAGTAATGAAATATCCCAAACACTTTCTCTACAGGTTATGTTCTCTTTTGAAGCCGGACGAAGATGTGAATCTGGGCCGGGGAACTTCACCTTTGAGACAAAGCAGGGAAATGAAATATTCCACATTGTTGAGGAATCCATTCGGGAGCAGAAAGCCCAAGCTGAAGAACGACACCAAAGCTGTCCATCATTGGACTCTGACTGCCCAGCTCTCCAGCAGATCCGTGCTGCCATCTCAGAAGCAAACAGTCGTGAACCAGATGGAGATTCTGGTGGTAGCAAGCCTGGGTCTGCGGATGGTGTCTTTGGTAGAAAGGAGAATGATGGGAAAAATTTAAAGGGCCGAAGCCTTCCAGAGCCTCCAACTCCCGTTGGTGGGACCCCGCCACGATCTCCCATGCCACGTGTGTCCAAAAATCTGTTAGAGGACCAAGGGAGTCTATACTCGGAGCCTGCTGACTCGGTCCGTCCGCCTCCCAGTCCAGGAGACTGTTTGTACTCGGACCCGGTGGACAGTATCAAAGTCCTGCCCACTCCTAACCCACGCCTCAGGCCGACTGGCGAAGATGGGAGTAGCCGCCACCCAGGCATCAAGTCTGATCCATTCTATTCAGACGTCTATGATCAGATCAGTCTGGACTTGGTGCAGAGGACAGTGGGATTGGGACTCGATGGGCGAAGCAGGCACCCTGCCGATGGAGGTCCAACAGAGCACATCTACGATGAGCCAGAGGGACGTGCCGTATCTGCACAGCCTATTATCACGCTTTATGACGAAGCACGTTTGGAAATGTACCCCTGGAGAACCAGGGGAACGGAGGAGGCTCAAGGTCACGAGGTGGCTCAACAACCACTGCCAGTGCCCAGACCAAAAGGCCCAAAACCTGTCACAGCACCCAAACCAGGCAAAGTAGCACTCCCCAAGAAAGACCCTCCTCCGCTGCCTCAAATTAAAGGCAGTGCTAACCTGAACAACAATAACAGTAGCAACAGCCATAACAGCACGGAAGGTGGCAGAAGAGGTGCTGGTGCGGGAAACAATGTGGAGATTTACAGTAAAGTATCTAGACATCAGCCGCCTCCAAATGCGTGGCATCCTACCATGCAGTCTCCAGACATCATCTATGACAACTTAGGTGACATTTGACCTAACCTTTCCATTTAGGCAGTCTGGTCTCCTTTTCCTTAACCCTTAGATGTTTCATTGAAGGAAATGCGTTTTTGGTTAACAAGGGAGCGCTCAGCACCAGTGCTCGGATTGAAACCTCAGTCTTGTAGTCACTGACTGTCAAAATGATTGAGAGCTAAGACTGCACAAAACTTTTATGTGGATAAAAGCCCTCTGAAAGGGCTTGTACTGGCACGTGCCAGATTTTTGCACTTCTTGGGCAAAGTAATCCTGTTTTGTGAATTTGAGTCTGTGACTTTTGTATTGGAAGAGATTATAAAGCACTTGTCATAACACTCGGCTCCCTGGAGAATTTGAGTGTTGTTGTGTGAACGTTATTTGCCATATCCAATTTAATGGTTAAAGTGCAAAGACAAAAAGGTCAGTTTTTGCACGTACAAACCTTGAGTTGTTTTGAATGGGGATTGTAGCAAAAGGATACTAATCTACTGCCCTGTGTGTGTGTGTGTGTGTTTTATATGTATGTGCGTATGTGAATGAGTCAGCAGCTGTGCTGTTGTTTAACATAATGACGATGATAATAAAAACGATTTCTCTAGTAATTCTTACTCTTCCATTTCCAAAAATGTACTAGTACATGCATGTCGAAGGAAAAATCTGGACTTGGTTTGTTAAGAGGGCATGAAATCACCCTGAATGCCCGAGCCTTCACTCTCAGTCCCTTATTCATCTAGTCCTCTGTTGTCCTGAACAGTGTCTGACATCTGAGGGATAATCCTGATGCAAAGTGAATATTAACCATCTATGTAAAATAGGGGCCTTACTTCAAATGGGAGTTAAATGTTGGCTGAGTTAATATGTGTCTGCCTGGCAGTGTGTGAAGGTACAGACTGTTCCCTGTCCTGTTTTCTTTCTCATTCGCCCTCTCACTCATTTCCTTTTGTCCTCTCTCCAGTCTCCCCAAGTCTTTTCTTTCAGTTTTTTTTTCTTTTGAGTGGACCGCCAAAATCTGATCTATTCATCACATTCTACTCTATTTTTTCAACGTTTAGTGCTCTTAAGCAGAAAAGCAGTGAATGTGTTGACAGAGCAGAGTCCTTCATCTAAAAAGAATGCATTCATTTGGTCCAAGGTCTGACATGTTTAAAAAGCATAGTTTACCATCATACTGGGTTGCAATGTTTAATTTTAACAGCGGATTACTCATAGGTATTAGGAAGTTCACCGACAACACCTCTTTTCCTCTCTTCTCTTATCATCGTCATTTGCAGTAGCTTTAAATAGCTTTTAATTTAGTTTGTCAGTTATTTGTTTATTTAGTTACTTGTTGTTGGATATAATACAAACATACTGAATTAATATTTGAGACAAGCAAGATTTTTTGTAAACTTGGTTCATCATGCTAAACACAGATGCTTTCTATTTAGAGACCTGTTACCACTAGAGCTTTAAATAGTGTATGTGTTTTAAGAAGGTCAAGTTATCGGTTTCAGTTTTGGCATCATGTGAATAAAAAAAGGTATACATTGGTTCAGTTTGGATGCAATTCTCATGTTTTACTAGTTCCTGTTTTCTTGAATGTTCCGTTTATGTTTTCGTTCCGCTGGCCACTTGATGCTTGGATAACCAAACGGAAAACAGAACTGAGCTGTTGTTCTCTCAAGTATGAAGCAAATGATGGGGAAGTGCATTCGTTACATCTTTCAACTAAAAGAATCTCATGGGTTAAAATAAAATCTGTACTGTAGTACACATCAGTGAACATCATTTTTGCATTAATCACCTATGTTTATTATTAAATGCATAAAATGGACTTTTCACAAAAAGCTTGTAGTATGAACATTGGCAAATAATTAAAAAATATTTAACATTACCCTTATTATTGATTCTTGGTGCAATTAATAATTGATATATGGTTAGACAGCATTAATGTACAGTAAATATAAATTATACTGTTAATGTACTGAATGTGCTATGTAATTTACTGATTTTGAAAAACTGAGATCGCTAACATCGTTCCTTTTAAGAAAATATGATGCAGTCAAATTGTAACAGTTCTTTTTAATGGATTATTACCAATTAATTTCTCAAGCCAGTTTTTCTAACTTTTAGGCTTTCCTGTTTGATTTCATTCTCTTGTAAAATGTACAATTAACAGCAAAACATTAAACAACAGCGATTAATAATTTTAAAACCATTTATAATGAAGTGTTAATAAAAATAGAGAATATATAAATAAAGGTGTTTACAAAGATAACAAGACTAAAAAATAATTACAATGAATATTCTTAACACATGCTTAAATCAGTTAACCAGAAGTAGATAGACATTTGAAAAACAATAAAAAACTGAAAAACTCCCTACTGAATCTCTTTCGTAAACAGCTGAAAAAGTTATGAAATCGTGAACGTAAAATATGAAAAAGGAGGGGAAAATGACGTGAGATCCTCTCTCTATGTCTGCTTTTTGTGCCATTTTCACAATGCCAAACCTCAACATGATGTCATAAAGACAGGCGTAGGCGGTGCCAGGTGGGTGGAATGGCGGAAAACTTAATGAGGCAATACTGATGGGGTCTAGTAAGAAAGGCCCATTGAGTAATATTAGAGCTCTGACCTCAGTCTGCATTCAGAATCACGTCCCTCAGCTCTCGCAACTCTAAACCAGCGCCTCCAAAGCTGAACCTTGTTCTGAGAGGTCAAGGGGCTACACAGAGCGACCTCTTTCTTTCTTTTCCCCTCTCTTCGCTTTCTGTAACTCATTGAAGGCCTTGAATTCCTGCTCAGCTGAGTACAGTGTGTCTCCCTTGGGGCTGCACTGGAGGCTTCCATAAAGGAAGACAATGGCTCTACTTTTCCACTACTCTGGCCTTCTTCCTCCTCAACTCTCCACAGTCTTCTAGCCACAGCATTTACACTGAGAAGGCAGTTCTCTCTCTTTAAACAGCCTTTCTTCTTGTCCTTTTACAATTCTGTGGTTTTGTATTTGATTTATTTTAGCAGCCTCAGCAGTTCACAATTATATTTTTTTTCCCAGTTGCGGTGCAGGCTTTGTTAAACCGTATGGAACGGCAGTTTGTTTAATTACATCTCCAAGAGTGAAATCACGCTAGTTACTATGAGGACTGGTTTAATTGCAAACATCAGGGTAACAAAACAGCTTGTTTTTTGCGTACTGAGTGTCTGAAGTATGATGGCTGATTTTGCAGTGTCAGTCTCAAAGTTGCTGAAGTTTTTGTTTGGAGAAGTAATGAGGTTATTTAATCTGTGCTGTAATGTTTTTCAGATTTAAGAAGATAAATCGAGCTGTGATGTTGCACTACTAAACTGTATTCTGAAACCGAACAATTAACTTAACCTAGCCGGCCCTCGTCTTGTTAGAAATAAGGAATTGTCTGTATAGCTAGCTTAAGGTGTATATTGAGTGTTTAAAACTTGCTCTGTGTTAGATGAGAGAATCTAAATTCAGTACTGTTCTCCATTGCACAGCACAGTGTACTCTGAATAGTAACCCAAATTGTTTAGCAAATATATTTTTCAAATTAGCTGTACATATAAAAAGTGTATATCTGGTCATGTGAAAGAATGTCACATCCTGCCTGTGGGAGCATAGAAACTGTTGGTGTCAGTCAGTGTGAGTGTGAATGTGCAATTTCCTCTTATAGTGAAAGTCTTATGCTTTCTCTCTTTCTCCTTACTGGATCATCAAAGGGTCTTCCTCCTCATAGTTGTCCTGGAAAAAGAGGGCAGGAGCACAGGGTCGCGAGTGGCTGAGGGTTAGTAAACGGCGAGGCATCTTGTTTAACGGGATGGAAGGCAGCGGGGCCACTGTGGCTCGCACACGACTCTGAGACTGCCGACCCTGCCAACCAAAAATGACAAGAGAAAAATGAGGGAGTAAGGAACAACAAAACATAAAAAGAAATAACTAAAAACTGTTTGGTGCGCTTTGTTTTTGACTGCAACTAAAGTCTTGAATGACTTGAATATCTGTTTAGCTCCTCCTCTAAGCCTAGCTGTAAGTGTCACTGTGACCTTCTAACACTTCTCTGTGTATGCAGCTTTAGGCCCTTTGGGCAAAATTTCCTAAAATTGGTTCAAAACATGATGTAAAAACAAATAATAAATGTTCATAAGATTAGTTTTTGCACTGTTTCTAGGTCACTAATCATGTAAATTTACATGTGATCATGTGACACTTTGTACTGAAGCTCAGGATGCTCTTTGGATCACCTCAAATCATGCTGAAGAACACGATGATCAGGTTTGACAAACTCCTTATCGACTGGTGGAATTTGCATGCTTTATACAAAAATATAAATACCTCCTGTCACATTTGTTCCTCAGTGCACTAGTATAATTACTACATTTTTGTGTTTTGAATTTGCAGCATATCATTCTATCAATCATAAATATATTTATGATAGTGTGACATCACAAAGTGCTTGTGGCTGGAAAATCGGTCATGTTGAGTCTGATTGTGGAGAGTTCCAAAATAGGGACCTGTTTATTTTGACTGCTCTTTAACGTTTTTATTCTTTTGCTCTTTTTGTCTTCCTCTTGTGTGGGTGTTTCAATATTAGGCCAGTGCTTGGTTTCGTTTTTGCTCTCTGGGGCAATAATTTCCCCCTTTCAACATCTCACACACACACACACACGCATGCACGCGCACACACACACATATACATACACATACATATTTCCTCTCTATTTATTTGCATTTTAGTTTTTCTAAAAATTGTATTCAGATTTAGAGCTCAACTAAAGTGGCACAATATAGAGAGTAGTGTTTGAAAGTTCCTAAGCTTGACAAACACCTCTTTGCTTTAACCTGATTACATCTAATCTATTTAGGTCAACTTATGTCAACAGTATCAGAAAGGTTTGTCATATCTCAGTTTTTTTATAATGAAGGTATGATAAAACTGTGCATTATTTCTTCAATTTCCCCTAGAGTATCAAGAAGTTAATCAAAAGTCATAATAATACCAATACTTCTACAGCTATCAACTCCAAATTACTGTCCAAAACTCCAATTATAGCAAACTGTAGATCAAATACTCTTTTCTATTCTGCTATCATTTTGTTCCATTCTACTCCTGTAACCTGACGCTGTGTGGAGCCCTCTGGTGGTCGATTGGCGCCCCTGCGATGGCCGCGGCCTTGGCCTTGTGCTCCAAATGGCTGTGACGAGCGGGTGAGCAAACCTCTAATTCTAAGGTGTGGGTAAAGGTTGGAGTCCAGACAGAGAGGGTTAAAGACGGGGTCTTTCTCAAGCTGATCCAGGGAGCTCTGGAAACAGTGGTCACATAATCATCAAAGAGGTGTAATATCAAAGGTGATTACGATCAGTTTGTAACGTGTAAGTGATATTATCAACTTCATGTCCCCTCAAGTTGTTCCAAACCTGTATGACTTACTTTCTTCTGTAAAAGAAGACATAATTCAGAGAAATGTCTCAGTGCTTTTTTAACCACACAATTAGTTACTGGACCTTATCCTTCTTCAACATTTCTTCTTTTGAAGAAAAACAAGTCATACAGGTTTAGAGTGACATGAGGATTAGTAAAGGATGACAGAATTGTCATTTTAGGATGAATTATCCCTTCAATAATACTAATTATTCTCATTACAGAGATCCAGTTGTTGATACTAAATATTAAAATTGAGTTTTGAGTTGGACCATGCATTAGTCTATAATGTCTATAACATCTGTCTATAATGTAATGGTACCTCCACAGAGGCGAGTGCAGGAAGTGGTGGGTCCTCCATTGAGACAGGCAGGCAGCAGGGTAGCGTAAGTTCTCGTGTCAGCACAGGTTTCAAAAGCAGAGAGAGTGAACCAGAGGACTGAAGTATATAGTAGGAGAACACAGCAGAACCTGAACCTGACCCTGACTCTGAGCGCACCAAAAGGAACCAGTCACGGGTCTAAGTAAACAAAAATATTTAGGTTTTTAACAACATTTTCAGATCCCTCACATAACAGATTATCACACAGCTGTGCTCTATGAACACACACAAACAAACACACACACACAGTATGACAGTCAGACACTGACTTTTAGTATGTGGCAGAGAGCATGAAATGTCTGTTGGTTTGTTTCCATTTCATCCCAGTCCAGCTGCCAGCATGAGGTTGGTCTGATGATGAGCGGTAGTCCATACAGCACAGACTGACACACACCACCGGCATGAAGAACTCTACGTCACACACACACACACACACACACACACACACACACACACACACACACACACACACACACACACACACACACACACGACAGCTAGATCTGAATGTTTAATTTTAGATCGATGCTTAATCATTGAATTAAACTATTATTACTATTATTATAATTACTACCAATACTATTATTACAATTTAAAACAATTGTTTTCTGTTTTACCATATTTAAAAAAAACTTTTCAAAAAACTTTACTCCAGTCTTCAGTCACATCATTCTTCAGAAATAATTCTAAGATGCTATTTGGTACAATAAGAAAGTAACATTTCTTTTTATCATCAGTGTTGAAAACCGATGTGCTGATTAACATTTTTGTGGAAGCCATGATAGATTGATTTCAGGATTATTTGATGAATTGAAAGTTTGGAAAAGAACAGTATGTAATCAAAACATAAATAATTTAAACTTCTGCCACTTTTGATCAATAAAATGCACCGTTGTTGATTAAAAGAATTAATTTCTTAAAAGAGGTAAACGTCTCACAAACCCTTTTGTGAGTAAAACTGACAAAAGATGCATGTGTGTAAAAGGGAATTATGCAAGTACATGTCATATTGGCCCATAATGACTAGGTGGGAACAAGTAGTATGATTGTATCACAGTGCCCGGAAGAATGACCTCATGTGCATGAAAATCATATGCAAAACACTCAAGGGGAATACAATGTATGACTGTGTGTGGGAAACAGAAGACTCAAACACAGAGATGTCTGTTGGATAAAAACCTGACTCCATCATATTGACTTTTGCATAGTCCATTTTTTTCTTATCCCCTTCACCCTCAAACAGCATACTTCTACAATAACTGTTTCAGGGGCCACACTAAGGCCCCGTTTACACTAATGCGTTTTCGTTTTAAAACTGCGTTTCAGAAACGATCTCCGTTTACACTACACATCTACCCGTACATATCTATGGGTACAATAACGAGCATGATGTTATTGTTTACACGGTCGTCAAGGATACGCCATCGTTTTCAAAAGTCTCCGTTTTGGTCCATTTACACTGAAATGCAACCCCGGAGTTTTCAAACTAAAACGGGGTCTGCAGCATTTTTAAATGTCTCTGTTTTCGATCTCGAAAACACCAGAGTAGTGTAAATGATAAGCATAACCATAGCAAAAGTTATGCGTTTTAAAACGAAAAAGCACTAGTGTAAACGGCCTTGAGTGTTCCTTTTGAATATACTGTATAAGAACATAGTCATCAAAACCACTATTGTGGACTTCCCTAGATCTGTGATATATTAAAAATATACAACATCACAGCATTCTGGAAACTCTGTGATTAAACCCTATTCACTCAAAAAAATGTCAAAGTGATGCTTAAGGCTAATCTATAGTTATTTGCTTACAGCTTTGCTGGTAAAACAAAATTTAACAGCATCGGCTATTTATAGCATATTTTCTTAACAATAGATACTATTTACACTAATTGCAAATAGCTAGATTCTATTTACTCTATCTAAAACAGTACGCAATAATAACGTATTAAGTGTAAATTTATAGTTTTAATTCAAATTATTAAATTGATGCCACCTCAATTGGGACAATAAAGCCCTCCCTACACCTACCCTAACCCTACTCAATACTTTATTTTCATCTTTTTGATTATTTCCTTTATTTTTAATGAAAATAAATGCCTTTCCGAAGCAATATGAGATTTGAAAAGGGAGAAAAACAGTTCGGCAAAAGGTGGATTCGAACTCGAGTCGATCGTGTCAAAAAGCACGTGCCTTACCATCTACGCCACTGAAACATAACAAGCGTCTTTTTGCAGTATTGACTATCCCAATCACATGTTGGTGGGCGGAGTTAGTGTAAATAGCCTTTGCCAACAAGGGGGGCTATTTGCACTCACTGTAAATAGACACTCCGAAATTTAACTACAGACATGACTGTACTTGACAACTCGCAGACGCTGCGCTGAGGGGTTCTGATTGGCCAGACTCTTGTTTGGGGGCAGGAAATCTTGCATGCTCTCAGTCTTCACTACAAGGTCAGGAGTGCTGGGAAGTAGGGTTGGGCTGAGAAGTCTCTCCTGCATGTCACACTTCAAACAGACTGCAGAGGGGGACATAAGCATTTATAAGCAAAATCACATACCCATACAGACACACAAGCTTAACCAAAACGTTCATTTTGGAGCTGTGTACAGCAAGAAATTGATTTCCGAATGAATATTTTAGTGGGTGCTCGTGCAGTATCCATGTGTGTGTTTCTACCTGGGCTTGGCCTGTTGTTGGCAGGTTGTGGTGTAGAACCCTGTGAGGTGAGAGAAGGGGGTAACAACAAGTGCAGGTGTTCTTTGTCTCCTCCCTGGTCATGTAGCCACATTTTCAGAGAGTTCTCCAAGGCCACAACTGTGCCCTCCACCAGCTGCAGATCCATCTCTGTACCCAGCATCAGGCTCTCTACAGGAGGAAGAGAAAGATAATTTATATGGCTGAATATCACATTCCTGTTTCCTGGCAGCATACTTCTTCATCAGTTCATAATAAAAAGGCAGTTTAAATCCAGGCAGTGTAAACCTGGACCTTGATCTTTTTTCTTTAATATTATGGCCCTTTTGTGATGTTTAACCTCTGAACTCAGCTTCATTCTATAGATAAAAACATCTGGCGAACAGCAATTTATGAAAACCTATGTCCTGTCAGACGAAGGTTGTGGTACTCAAATCAACCAGTAGAGGATGCTGTCAAATCAATTCTGTATACCATCATGGTTAAAGAAAGAAAGCTTGAAATCTCAAAATGTGCTTGTGCTTGTGATATGTATTTTTGCGAATATTTTGCTGTTTTTTTTTTAGGCTCAGTAATATAAATTTGTGATGTATGTAAACCAGAATTCAGTTTCAATGTACTGTATATGGTGGCTCAAACGTCTAACTAAAATGAAAGTAAAATTACACAAATTTATGTCAGTAAATTACTAACGATTATTTAATGTCTAATAATACAAATGCCTTAAATGCCTTGCATAAAATTCTGGCATTACACATTTACTCTTGTCAACTTTCTTCAATGAAACATGAAAGGAGAAAAATTTGAAGACTGTGCTGGTTGCTATTTTTCATCCACTGACAAAGAACAGGAACCAAAGCTTTCAAGCGTCAAAAGGATGCAAAGCACAATAAAAGTATAGTGTATCATAAAAGTGTTTCAAACAATATTCCAAGTCCTCTGAAGCCACATGACAGCTTCATTAAAACTTTAACACTACCTGCCTAATATCGAGTAAGTCCCCCTCATGCTGCCATAACATCTCTGATACATCAAGGCATTGAATCCACAAGACCTCTGAACGTGTCCTGTGGTATCTGGCTCCAGGACATTAGCAACAGGTCATGTAAGTCCTGCACATTGTGAGGTGGGGCCTTCGTGGAACAGATTTGTTGTTCCAGTACATCCCAAAGATTCTAAATCGGATTGAGATAAGGGCAATCTGGATGTCAAGGCAATGCCTTGAACTTTTTGTCATGTTCCTCACACCATTCCTGAACAATTTTTGCGGTGTGGCAGGGTGCATTATCTTGCAGAGTGAGGCCACTGTTATCAGGTAACACTACTGGCATAAACAGGGATAAATGGTCTGCAACTATTTTTAGCTAGGTGGTACATGTCAAAGTAACATAAATGCCAGCACCCAAGGTCTCCCAGCAGATCACTGTGCAGAGTATAACACTACCTGCTTGCATCCTGCTGCTATCTCTTCCTCGAGTAAATGATGCCACCCAACCATCTACTTAAAGAAAATAAAATTCATCAGACCAGGGAGCCTTCTTCCACTGCTCCTTGGTCTAGTTCTGATGCTCATGTGTACACTGTAGGCATTAGGGGCACTCTGACTGGTTAGTGGCTATGTAATATGTACATGGTATGTGTCCCCATACAAAGCAAACTGTGATGCAGTGTGTGATCTGACACCTTTCTATCACGCCCAGCATTACGTTTTTCAGCAATCCGAGCTACAGTAGCTCTTCTGTGTGATCGGACGAGATGGGCTTCCCATGAGCATCCATAACCATTCCTTGCACCACTTTTGGTAGGTACTAAGCAGTGCATACTGGGAATACACACAAGACTCGCCTTTATGGAGGGGCTGTAGCCATCACTATTTGTCTCTTGTCAAAGGCACTCAGATCTTTTCACATGCACATTTTTCCTGCTTCCAATACATGAAACTCTATAATTGACTGACCACTCGCTGCCTAATATATCCCACGCCTTGACAGTTGCCATTGTATTACAATACAATCAATGTTATTCACTTCCCCTGTCAGTGGTTTTAATGTTGTGGCTGATCAGTGCTGACAAACAGATAAAAACAACATTTATTCCTTTTATCAAATCATTCAGACAAATAGTCCTTAAAGTCATGATGAAAGAGAAGTGCAGATCTTTTCTTCCATAGTGTGGCATGCATCTGACTGGAATAGATTATCGGAAAAGAAAAATTGTAGGGGGATGGGATTCTATACATCAGTTATTGATTGGATTTTGAAATGATTTCAAAAGGTGGTGAATTCGTCCTGTCATGAAGTCAGAAATATTCTAAAAAAAAAAAAAAAAGGATCTAAAATATGCATTTAGAAAATAAGGTGAACATTAATTTCATGGAAACTTAAATGTATGTTAACAATCATTGCCACTCTCTCTGGAGTCTTGAGTCCCACTAAATTATTCATGTGCTCTCAGCACTATAGGGCCTTAAGAGGGTAATGGGGTTTCACAGTACATCTTTAATCTTTCATTCCCAAACAAACTCTAACTGGGAGAAAACCCTGATAGCTGGAGTAAGAGAAACATCTCAACTGTGACAATCGCTGTCATGGGAATTTAAGATGGAAAGAAAATCTGGCGCATTTTCAGACCAACAAAACACAATGATGCAGTTTGCGATAATTGCTTTTTGGGGGGTTTAAATTATGGGAGAACATGATCTCCTGTATGCCATATTCAGGTCAAATCAACCTAGCAACACCTGCATGTTTTTGGTGAACATACATTCTAAACAGAAGGTTAAACTTAATCTCTCAGGGTCAAATAGCTGCATTTAAATCAATTAGATACAATTTATTAAAAGTAATTGCTTATTCCTATGCCTCCAAACAAACTGTCATCCTATATTGGAATCAATTTCTACTGTATCATTGAGTCAAATGTGCACTAATGAGGCGCAGAACAGTTTAGGTCAGCACTCCTTAAATTTGAGTTCTGAATAAATAGTCGATATGTGCATCTCAGCGCTCTGTTGCTCGTTGCTCATATCCAATAGATGTGGCCCAGATGGAAAGGGTGAGAAACATGCAAGTGTGAATGGAGAGTGTAAATGGCTTGGTAAAAGGCAAATGACACACATCCCCCGTATCACTTCCATTTGACACATATCTTGCATCTAGTGATGCCACTTCTGTCGTTATCTTCAATCCTTTTTCATATAAAACTGATTCATCAAGGTATCAATGCAATATTGCCCTTTTCAGATGTATTACAGTCCCATTAAAATGTGCTTGTTGCATTACTGTTTAAAAGCCACTTCTGCATTCTTACCTCTTTCACATCATTTTATTCACAAGTTTATAAACGTATTCATTCAGTTGTAAGAGCTCTGCTTAAATAATTTTTTTGAGCAGCGATGCTGTGTCTATGAGCTATGCCTTTAACAGATTCTAGGGGGCGCTAATGTACTGATAGCCTAAACCATGTCATTGACCTAGCAACCCCTTGTTTTTTTGCTTGGCAAAGGAGAAATTTAATGCAAACTGATTTTTCAATTAGTTAAGGCAATGTTCCCTTGTGTGTATAACAGATAATTCATCTCCAATCTATTCCCCTCCAAAATGAGATCAGACAAGTTTTGACTTAATAATATAAGGTGCAACAAAGGAGATTTTTGAGAAGAAAAAAAATTAAACGATGACAAATGGAAAATGCACCGTCAGCATGCACAAAATGAATATTAAAGGCTGATGACTAGCCGTCATCTGTACACACACCTGTTAACATTTGATGGAATCATTACCTTACCAGCTATGACTTTCTGTGACCTTTTCCACTGTCAGCGGTGAGGATGAGGGTAGCTTCCTGAAATACAGACTGCTGAGTTCAGCATTTGTACAGGATGGATACTCTTCCAGCTTAGCACACAACAAAAAACAACAATATGGAAAATTTCAGTTGAAGCTACTCCTATCAAGGCATTGATTGGTGATTTGTTCTAGTTTTAGCCAGTAAATACATTTATATATCTACAAAAGATTTATATTTCAAACAAATGTTTACTATAGTATTCACCAAAGAATCCTGAAAAAATGCATCATGTTTTCCACAAAAATTCAGAAACTGTTTTCAATATTGTCAATAGTAAGTTATTAGAGCAGCAAATCAGCATATCAGAATAATTTCTGGCTCAGATGACACTGATGACTGGAATAGGCTAATGGCTGGTGAAAATTCTGCTTTTCCATCACAGGAAAAAAATTACAGTTTAAAATACACTAAAACACAGGTGCATCTCAAAAAATTAGAATATCGTGAAAAAGTTTTTTGTAACTTAGGGTAAACGTACCTATTAAGCTCACCAAAATCTACATTGAGACATTTTTATTGCACAAGATATTGGTTTCAGTACAAAAAGTTATGTTAAAATAAAATATTAATCTCTCACACAAAAATATTTAATTTTATTTTAAATGACAATAGCATTTCAATTAAGATATACATCACTAAATTCAAAAAGTCTGGCTGTGTTTAATGGGTACATTTTTGTTCCCTTTAAGCACATGCCTGTTCCCATTAAGCTCACATCATGTTTTATTAAAAAATCTTGTTTATTTTAAGGAAATTTTTTAAAGAATAATTGTAAAAATATATATTTTTTGAAGGTACAAAATCAATCACAAAAAAAACTAAAATAAAGCAACAAGGCATTCAAGTCGATCGGTTATATATTCATAATGAAGTGTCATCTATGCACATTGCAACATCTAGACTAGTCCACGTTAAGCTAAGTAACACATTTAAAAATCAGATAAAACAAACCAATAAAACATTCAATTCATGGGGATGAACACAGAAACCAGCCTTGTTATGAAACCTCTTTTTAAATGCATGTAAATGGATGTGCCCCCTGTCAACAAGCTTGGCCCCCCCTTTGGCCCCCCTAAATTTGGAATCATATCACAGCAAACAATTTGGGGTGAAATGCCAGTTTGTAAACTATATATAAAAAAGAAAAACATCACCAGCTGTGAAATTCAAATCTGCGTTCGCTGGCTGGCAGAGCCAGAGACAGACGCGTTTTTAAAGCACTGCGCATTATAACCAATCACATACGATTCTGTTGAGCTTATGAATGCAAGGACCAATCAGAGGTGTTCAGATGAGTCATCGCTGAAACATGCTGTTTCGTCATCGCGTGCGCTCGCTGACTGAATTGTCTGACTAATTCTCTCATAAGAAACAACAAAGTGAAGATGTACGAATGTAAGTAGTTTAGAGATTATGACAGTTTTTGAGAGTGCCTGAACTCACTGGACCAAAGTGAAAACGTTCTTTGGTAATGTAAACGTTCTTTGCTCTATTTTGTACAATGAAAGTTTTATGCTAATTAGTAAATTACAATGTTTTTATTAAATTCACATTCAGTTGTATTAAAAGTATTTTATGGTATGACACCCATATCTGGTACTTAAGTAAAAAGACGGACTTTTATGCATAGTTAATAGATTACAGTATTAGGCTATAGCTACTTTGCCTATCGCCCATTATAGATCAACTAACATATAGTAGCTGATCTATAAAGGTTCAAAATGCATTTACTTACACATATTTGAGAATCGAGATATTTCATAATATATGTTGGGGATATATTGAATAAAAAATAAAAAAAGAATAAAACCCCTGCTGAAAAACAAAAAACAAGACAATAGACACCATTACAAAATTAGTAATGGTTTTACTTGTTATAATGGGACTTGTATTGGTTTTACTGGAAACTGTAATACCCTAATGGTCTCTGCTGGTAATTGGTCACCTTCTATTGGTGGCTTGTTAAAACCAATAAATCCTAATGGAATATGTCCCAAAACACACTACAGAAAACCATTTTTTTATGGTTAAAAGTTGATGGTTTGTAATGTTTGTAATGATTTTTGTAGTGGAAATTTTCTGTGATGGTTATATTTATTTTATTTTTTCTCAATAGAGACATAAGCCTATATCGGTTATACAGTGGTATTGTGGCTGCTGTGTCACATGACAAGCATGAGAGCCCCCCCCCCCCCCCCCCCCCACTCGTGCCCCCTCAAAAATAATGAGTACATGATGCCCCTGACACTACAATACAAAATTATTTGTCAAATAAATGAAACATGATGAAACATTCATTTTAGTTGAAACTGTTATAGATTGCTTCTAGAGATTGCAGTGATACATGACATGGTGAAAAATGACTGAATGAATATTACTAGTAGGTTAATATGAATTTAAAAATTGTGCCCCCTAAAATCTCAAGTGGCCCCTGTCTGGCCCCCCCACTTACTGTCGTCTAGAAATGCCCCTGCAAAACACTCTACAAAAAGGAATTTTGTAATGGTTTTTATTGTTTTTTTTTCAGCAGAGAACAATACCCATACTGTGCTGCACACTATTGACAATATTGAGCTGAAGCTTGACTTAACAAAATTAAAATTGCAAATCAAATCACAATATCTGTCAAAAAATCGCAATTAGATATTTTCCCCAAATCGCACAGCCCTAGTGACAACCATCAGTTAATATGTAAAGTTTGTTTATGAAGTATTTACATAGATGTTCAATGTGGAAGAGCTTAAAGAGAGCACACTGAGCTTAATTGGAGCAGCAACAATTTTTAATAAATTTAATGTAATATTTATTAAAATGATAGGATTTTTGCTAAATAGTCTAGGTCATGTAATAAGTTCATACATATTTTAATATGAACAACAATTATTAACAATATCTATGAAATTATACTTATTGATGTCACACTGAAGCTGTGTGATTTTCATAGTAGTGCACCCTTTAAGGTCACCTATGAAATCTTTAAAAAATACAGCACTGTAAAACGGCAGAACAGCAATAAACTGTAAATTTATAATATTATGGATGTAAAAGTATAAGCCAGTAATGCCTGTTAAGTAATATACAGGTGCTGGTCATATAATTAGAATATCATCAAAAAGTTGATTTATTTCACTAATTCCATTAAAAAAGTGAAACTTGTATATTATATTCATTCATTACACACAGACTGATATATTTCAAATGTTTATTTCTTTTAATTTTGATGATTATAACTGACAACTAAGGAAAATCCCAAATTCAGTATCTCAGAAAATTAGAATATTACTTAAGACCAATACAAAAAAGGATTTTTAGAAATCTTGGCCAACTGAAAAGTATGAAAATGAAAAGTATGAGCATGTACAGCACTCAATACTTAGTTGGGGCTCCTTTTGCCTGAATTACTGCAGCAATGCGGCGTGGCATGGAGTCGATCAGTCTATGGCACTGCTCAGGTGTTATGAGAGCCCAGGTTGCTCTGATAGTGGCCTTCAGCTCTTCTGCATTGTTGGGTCTGGCATATCGATTTTCTATAGGGTTAAGGTCAGGCAAGTTTGCTGGCCAATTAAGAACAGGGATACCATGGTCCTTAAACCAGATACTGGTTGCTTTGGCACTGTATGCAGGTGGAGTGGCTTGACACAAGGAATGCGACAGCTGAAACCCATGTCTTGCATATGTCTGTGCGTAGTAGTTCTTGAAGCACCGACTCCAGCTGCAGTCCACTCTTTGTGAATCTCCCCCACATTTTTGAATGGTTTTTGTTTCACAATCCTCTCCAGGGTGCGGTTATCCCTATTGCTTGTACACTTTTTTCTACCACACTTTTTTCTACCCCTTTTCCTTCCCTTCGCCTCTCTATTAATGTGCTTGGACACAGAGCTCTGTGAACAGCCAGCCTCTTTTGCAATGACCTTTTGTGTCTTGCCCTCCTTGTGCAACGTGTCAATGGTCGTCTTTTGGACCACTGTCAAGTCAGCAGTCTTCCCCATGATTGTGTAGCCTACAGAACTAGACTGAGAGACCATTTAAAGGCCTTTGCAGGTGTTTTGAGTTAATTAGCTGATTAGAGTGTGGCACCAGGTGTCTTCAATGTTGAACCTTTTCACAATATTCTAATTGTCTGAGATACTGAATTTGGGATTTTCCTTAGTTGTCAGATATAATCATCAAAATTAAAAGAAATAAACATTTGAAATATATCAGTCTGTGTGTAATGAATGAATATAATATACAAGTTTCACTTTTTGAATGGAATTAGTGAAAACTTTTTGATGATATTCTAATTATATGACCAGCACCTGTATTAACTGTGTTCTGTACCATCTGTGCTATGTTGCTAAAACTATCTTTTGGATCTAATGTAATTATTTCCCACATCCAAGTTCCAGGTTATAATATGCAAATGTCTGAACATTAATCTCTTAATTTTACATAAAGTAGTGAAACTTACCCAAAATAAAGTCTTAAACATCTAAACAAACGCACATTTAAGGGGCTCCTCTTTTGGTGGTCACCGCCAGACAGTGTGAACATACTGTATGAAGACCTATATCTCAGTGTGCAATGATCTGATTGACTTGAAATTATAGGAGGTATATAGTAACAAACGTATCAATTGGTTAAGACATCAAGTAGGATAATAAATTATTTTTTCTTTTTATAATCTGATCTCAAAAATGGAAGTGTGCTTAATAGGTACGTTTACCCTATTTCAAAAAGTGAAACTTTCATATATTCTAGATTCATTACATGTAAAGAAAAATGTTTTTTTTTGTTTTAATTTTGATGATCAGAGCAGAGTGCTGTATCAAAGCATATTAACCCTTTCACACGTGAGTTTAAAATATTCTAGCTGAGCCCCCAGCGTGAGTTTATTTAGGCAACCGTTATTTTATAATGTATAGCCTCATTGTTTCCATGGCGATGCGTCATGCTTGGCATGTGACACACCGCAGCCACAATAGTGCTGTATGACACATGGATGGCTTTTATTTAGTTTTTCCTTTTTTGATTATTAATATTCACAAACATACTCACTATATTATGAAATATCTGATATTCTGATTCTGAAATATGTGCAAGTAAATGTATTTGGTAGTTTAAATACTTTTATAATGATCGTGTTAGTTGATCTATACCGGGAGATGGGCGCCGCCATGTTTGTCCGCGCTGAATCCAGCTGTGGGATTAACAACACGTAAATTCATCCTCGCCTCCCGAAACATGTTAAAGTAAGTCTCCTTTAAAGTTATCTACACAATCTGTATATGATATCAATAAAACATGTTGTCAGATTATATTTGTAAGGATCATTATTGCTGCTTCCATAGATATCAGCGTGTATTTTACAACTATAAATGTATGGTTTTGCTAGTACTTATGTGTATTTAAATGTCTGAAACCTAAAATAAGCATTATATGGTTGAAAACACTGAATTGTGGTAATATGGCAAGCGGTCGCGCCTCTGATCTGGCTCCGCGCCAGAAAGCAGATTTGAATTCAGCAGTTGATGACGTGACTCACTGAATGTTCTAATCACACCGGTGTGATTGTATGCTTCAGGGACCAGCCAAGACTGATCACACTGGTGTGATCGTACACTTTAAAGGGTTAAATGCAAAGTTGACTGGAAGAAATTGGGTAGGAAAAGGTGCACAAGCAACAGGGATGACCACAAGCTTGAGAATACTGTCAAGCAAAGCTGATTCAAACACTTGGGAGAGCTTCACAAGGTCTGGAGGAAGACTGGAGCGGCACAGAATCCAAGCTGCTTGAAGTCCAGTGTGAAGTTTCTGAAGTCAGGGATGATTTGGATTGCCGTGACATCTGCTGGTGTTGGTCCATTGTGTTTTATCAAGTCCAAAGTCAATGCAGCCGTCTACCAGGAGATTTTGGAGCACGTTATGCTTCCATCTGATGACAAGCTTTATGGAGATGCTGATTTCCTTTTCCAGCAGGACTTTAGCACCTGCCCACAGTGCCAAAACAACTTCCAAGTGGTTTGCTGACCATGATATTACTGTGCTTGATTGGCCAGCCAAAATGCCTGACCTGAACCCCATGGAATCTATGGGATATTTTCAAGAGAAAGATGAGAGACAGTCAATCCAACAATACAGACGAGCTGAAGGCTCAATAGTGCCTCAGCAGTGCCACAGGCTGATCGCTTCCATGCCACACCTCACTGATGCTGGAGTTTGTGATAAAGGAGCCCCAACCAAGTATTGAGTGCATAAATTAACATACTTTAAAGAACTTGAACTTTTCTGTTTGTCAAATCCTTTTTTTGATTGATCTTAGAAAATATTCTAATATTCTGAGATACTGAATTTTTGATTTTCATGAGCTGTAAGCTCTACTCATCCAGATTAAATAAAAAAAACTTTGGAAATGTTTTACTTAACATTTAATGAATCTAGAGTATACGACAGTTTCACTTTTTGAAGTTACATAAAAAAATGAACTTTGTCACGATATTCAATTTTTTGGAGATGCACCTGTACTAGAAATCATTTCTTTCAAATTGTAATGTTTCACAATATTACAGTTTTACTGATTTTCAGAAATCAGTAATTGATCAACTGGGTTAAACAACTCAGTTCTATACTGGCATAAACTGCCTGCTCAGGGTAAGCATGGTATTAACTGTACCAAATTTAACAAAGATGTCTCTTTGTTGTGAAACAATTTCATCAATTGTCATTTACATTACAGGTACAGACACATCAAACTGAAAGAGTCAACAAGCAGAGCCAGGCATAAACCCCCTCATTCTTTAAGCGCTGCATTAAACAGGTAAGGCGCAAAATGAAAGACTGCACACTGAAAATAGCTCTCCTGTTTTTAAGAGAGAGAGTCAAAGACAGGCCGAGATCAAAAGCAAAGAGAGGGAGAGAGAGAACATTTTACTTTTAAATCCTCTACAAACAGAATCATCGCCATAGTCGCATTCTCATGGGAAACGCACACTAAGTGATGAAACTGAGTATGAGGACAGACCACCGTGCCAGCCAGACGCTCCCATACACACACACACACCCACGCACTCCTACACCCATCATCTCATTTCAAAGAGCTACATTTTCTCAATTTTGGAAAGGGACAAAAACAGAGATAGTGAGACAAAACGAAATATCCGAGATGCTTCTTTTTCTTTGCAAAAAAAACTAGAATGAGAGTGTCATGTCCTTGCATCACACATGGGCAAAACAAAATTTTAGATCCTTCAAATGTTACTAGCACACAAAGACAACATTTAAGAGAAAACCACAATTAGTATCAAGGGCATGTGTCTTTTTAATCGGTCTCTCGTGGCAACGCAAACAAATAACTCCATCTTTTGACTACCAATGTTTTACAGGCATGCTCGTAGTGAGTTTCTTATGAAATGTCCTTCTGATGCTTTGGCATGTGGGCAGAGGACACAGATTCTGCATGATCCAAGAGAAGAGCCAACTGAATGTGTACATCCTCAAAAAAAGGCTCCTACTGATGAGTCACAGTTAATCTGTCATGGATGAATGGGAGTTTATGGTTACTCTTTGTTCTGTACATTCGCTTCAGGCAAAAGATGTTTTTGACATCATCTTCCTTACCACATTCTGTTTCCTTTTATTGCAGGCTTAAGTTAGTCACCATCCTTCACGCTCACACTTTGCCTCTCGTTTTTCTGTCAGACATCTTCCTTTATTCCTACCAATCCCACGTCTTGTAATTCTCTTATTGTGCACCTTACTGTTTTTTCACCCTTACATCTTTCAACACCCTTTCTTCCTCCAGTTCCCCTTCTCCAAGTTTCACCTACTCTCCACTTTCTCCATGGTTCCTTTCTTACCTTATACGTCTTAATGCTCTATGAATTCTGACTTCTAATAATCTGATTTGTCCCACCTATTAATCCAACATTACAATTTGCATTTATTCAAAGCGGCTTACAGTGTATTCACACAAAGTTCTGTATTTGCATTCTCTGGGAGTCAAACACTTGACCTTGGATTTGAGCTCGAGGAACAAGGGAACACATTTTGTTCATTAGTTTGCAGACTAAATAAGATATTAATTAACTAGACCTTTAAAGCCAGGATTTATAAGGAAAGGCTCAGATTAAGAAACTATGAATGGTTACAACAATGTTAACCTGGACCAATGGATGAATCAAAACACTACTGATTCAAATAAGTGAATCAGTCATTACTGAGAACTACATGAAACTAACCACTAATGAGGCCAGATGAGGATATCTCTAACAAGTATATCTGAGACCAGTCCTGACAGAGCAATGAAAACAACATTCAGTCCCTATGGATTGATAAAATTATACTTGATTGATGAAACATGGTGCGTTTCCAGAACTTGAATGAAGTGTTTACATGGCCTATAAAAGATTACAAGGCCATCTTCATTATTCGGCACAGATAGCAAGTTGCATCAGGAGTCTTTGTGCATGTATGCATTAAAGAGAATGTGTATGGGAGAGACCATATAAGGTTTTTGAAAGAAGCTCACTAAGGGCATACTTACACTATAGGCACGACTGCCTTGTACTGAGCCCGAGTGCGATTGCCTTCCCCCAACTTTTGGAATTTAAGAAAACAGGAAGAAAAGTGTTTTTGCTAATAGATTGTCAAATAGTGTATCACTTATGCTCTGCAACGATTTTCATTGTTTTAATTGTGGTGCAAGTATCAGAACATTATTACAGAGGCACATGGCTGCTCATCAATAATGTGAGAACCATAACCATTATAAACCTACACTCTAAAAAAAATGCTGGGTTATTTTTTTAACCCAAAAGCTGGGTTGAGCCATTTGGGTCATTTTTTTGTGTTACCCAGCTCCTGGGTCAGACATAACCCAATGTTTGGGTAGTTTTTGTGTTACTCAGATCCTGGGTCAGACGTAACCCAGCGGTTGAGTTATTTATCGCGAGGATTTTGCATCATCTTCTGGAGAGAGCACGTCTAAGTGGCATCAAATTGATGCATTTCTTTGGTAAAATACAGGTTTGTGTACATTTTATTTTATATATAAAATCGTTACTGTGCTGTATATCTTTCAGTTTTATGCAGGTGAACGGTGTGAATCACCTGAACAAGTGTCGCTCGTGTCGGTCTTATCGCGTGATGAAAAAGCCTGATGCTTTGCATAAAATAAACAATTTTATTCATAAAGATTACAGAATACAGAATACAAATACTTTGGATGTCAAAATGTTTCCTCAGAGCTGTTTACTGTTTATTTTTGGGTAGGTTATGAAGACAATCGCAGTATATTTCGGCGATGAGAGAAACGCAGGGCGGCGGTCTTATCCATGAACAGTTCCCTACTGAACACGACTCCAGCTTAAGCATGAGAACCAGCGCCGTTACGGTGGAAACAGAATTATAAAGAGTTCTGTTTAATGTTTAATTTTTCCTTCTAATGTTTGTTAAACGAGTTGAAATAGGCAATATGTATAAACGATATAAACAATGATGTAAATGATAAATAAAAGAAAATAAAGGACCTTATCATGCAAACCAGTGGTTGTGGAGTATTTTACAAAAGTTTAGAGGATTTAAGTTAATCTGTAAACATTATTTCATGTATAAAGTAAAAAACAAGCTAGTATTATAATAAAAATGAATCATTATGAACCATTATGATGGGTTGAATAAACAACCCAATTTGCTGGGTAAAATTAACCCCAAATGTGTTCTGTCCTACAGTGATTGCCAAAAATATTGGGACCTTTGGTAAATACGATCAAAGAAGGTTGTGAAAATTAATCTGCATTATTAATCCTTTTGATCTTTTATTAAAAAAAATAAAAAAAATCGAACCTTTCATTTGATAATAATAATTTAAAATGGGGGGAATATCATTATGAAATAAATGTTTTTTTTTTCTCAAATATACGTTGGACACAATCCAAAATTGGCACCGCTAGAAATTCTTATAAGTACAATATCTCTGAGGTATATTCCCATTCATATTCACAATTTTGAGCACTCCAGGGTGATTATGAACATGAAATTATCCAGCCATGGCTTCCTGTTTCACAGAAATATAAATAGGAGGGAAAACAAAGCCCAAATTCCCTTAAACATCCATCACAATGAGAAAAACTAAAGAATATATTTCTGATGTGCAGCAAAAGATAATTGAGCTTCACAAATTAGTGAAGTGGCTTTAAGAAAAGTGCTAGAGCAGTGAAAATTCCCATTTCCACCATCAGGACAATAATTAAAAATTTCCAATCAACATAAAATGTCACAAATTTGCCTGGAAGAGGACGTGTGTCTATATCGTCCTAATGCACGCTGAGAAGGAGAGTTTGAGTGGCTAAAGACTCTACAAGGATCACACTTGGAGAATTGCAGAAAATAGTTGAGTGTCGGGGTCAGAAAACCTTGACAAAAAATTGTCAAACAGCACCCACATCACCACATGTTGTTTGGGAGGGTTTCAAGAACAATTCTCCTAAAAAGTAACCCATGTGTACAATGAAATATACAGCAGTATTATGTTGTGGGCCTATATTTCTGCTGGAGGTCCTGGACGTCATGGATTCTATCAAATACCAACAGATAAAAAATCAATAAGTGACTGACTCTGTTAGAAATCTTATAATGGGCCATGTTTGGATCTTCCAACCGTATAATAATCCAAACACAAACCTCAAAAACAACACAAAAATGGGTCACTGAGCACAAAACCAAGCTTCTGCTATGGCCATTCCATTCCTCTGACCTGAACCCTATGGAAAATGAGTGGGGTGAACTGAAGAGAAGAAGCACCAACATGGAGCTGGGAATCTAAAGGGTCTGGAGTGATTCCGGATGAAGGAATGGTCTCTGATCTCTTGTCAGGTGTTCTCTAACCTCATTAGGTATTACAGGAGAAATTTTAGAGCTGTTAATCTGGCAAATGGAGGTTTCAAAAAGTATTGAATAAAAGGGTGCCATTAATTGTGGACAATGTTTATTAGAGAAAAACATTTATTTCATAATATCCCCCCCCCCCCATTTTAAATTCTTATTATCCAATGAAAGGTTAGATTTTTGTGATTTTTTCGAATAAAAGATCAAAAGGATTAATAATGCAGATTTAATTTTCACAGCCTTTTTTGATCATATTTACCAAGGGTGCCGATAACCAAGACAAGATGGCGCCGCAGATGGCAGCCATGGTTTGTCGCTGCCTGGTACTTGTTCTTTTTTTGTTTGTTTGTCCTGTCTTAAGCAACTTTTTCCCGATCAGCTTTACTAGAAACGAACTCCTGGACATCAGAAACGGCACACCAAATAACTTTCTGCCTACACTTGAGCATTCAGACCTTTTACTGGACATTTTAATCGGAGGAGCTGCGTTCCTATACAAGCGCTCCAGGCGACGCAAGCGAGGGAAGCGCGCCGGCGTGCTCGTGAAACTCCGACAGCGCGGGTTTAGGACTCCGCTGCCGAGCATTCATCTGGCGAATCTCCGCTCCCTGGCAAATAAATCAGACGAACTACAACTCCTCACCCGCACAAACAAGGACTTTTTAAACTCCGCTGCGCTTTGCTTCACGGAAACCTGGCTGAACGGAGCCATTCCGGACAGCGCGCTTCATCTAACGAGCTTCCAGCTGTTCAGAGCAGACCGCGTCACCGAGTCCTCGTGGAAAACGAGAGGCGGACGATTATGTTTTTATATCAACGAAGGCTGGTGTACAGACATGACAGTTTTAAAGAAGATGTGCTGCCCAAATTTGGAAGCTCTCTTTATTAACTGCAAGCCTTTTTATTCACCGCGGGAGTTTTCCTCGTTTATTCTGGTGAGTGTGCACATTGCTCCTGACGCGCGCTTGAGCGCGGCGCTAGAACTGCTGGCCGATCAAATCACACACACAGAGCAGCGTTATCCGGACTCTTTCATCATCATTCTCGGTGATTTTAATAAAGCTAATCTCACCCGTGAACTGCCTAAATATAGACAGCACATCACATGCCCCACCAGAGACAGAAATATACTGGACCACTGCTACACTGTCTTAAAGGATGCATATCACTCTGTTCCCCGTGCAGCGCTGGGACTCTCTGATCACTGTTTGGTTCATCTGCTACCAGCCTACAGGCAGAAACTTAAGTCTGCTAAGCCTGTAGTAAAAACTGTAAAGAGATGGACTTCTGAAGCAGAGCAGGTTTTACAGGCCTGCTTCGAACTTACTGATTGGAGTGTTTTTGAGGCTGCAGCTACTGATCTGGACGAGCTTGCTGACACCGTGACGTCCTACATCAGTTTCTGTGAGGACATGTGTGTACCCACCAGGACTTATTTAACATTTAACAATGACAAACCTTGGTTCAGTGCAAAACTCAAACAGCTTCGCCAGGCCAAAGAGGACGCCTACAGGAGTGGGGACAAAGTCTTGTACAAACAGGCCAAATACACACTGAATAGGGAGATAAGAGTGGCAAAATTAAACTACTCTGGAAAGCTAAAAAAAACAGCTTTCAAGCAATGACTCTACATCAGTGTGGAAAGGCCTGAAAGCCATCACCAGCTACAAGACCCCATCCCCCAGCACTGAGGCCAATCAACAACTGGCTGAAGACCTGAACGAGTTCTACTGTAGGTTTGAAAAGACTGGTCTGACACCCCACACCTGCTCCGACCGTCTCACAGCACAGCCATCAACACCCTCCCCCTCCCTCCCCCCTACTGTTTCTCAGCCTGTACTCAAGATCTGTGAAGATGATGTATGCAAAGTCTTCAGAAAGCAGAAGATAAGGAAAGCCAAAGGCCCAGATGGTGTCTCTCCAGCCTGCCTCAAAGCCTGTGCTGTCCAGCTATCATCCATCTTCACATTGATCTTCAACAGATCTCTAGAGCTGTGTGAAGTCCCCTCCTGCTTCAAATGTTCCACCATCATCCCTGTACCCAAGAAACCAAAAATCACAGGACTTAATGACTACAGACCTGTTGCTTTAACATCAGTGGTCATGAAGTCATTTGAAAGACTGGTGTTGGCCCACCTGAAGGACATTACTGGACCCTTGCTGGACCCTCTTACGGAGCAAACAGATCTGTGGATGATGCAGTTAATATGGGACTGCACTACATCCTGCAACATCTGGACAAACCAGGGACTTATGCAAGGATCTTGTTTGTGGACTTCAGCTCCGCTTTCAACACCATCATCCCGGACACCCTTCAGAACAAACTGACTCAGCTCTCTGTACCCACCTCCATCTGTCAGTGGATCACCAGCTTCCTGACAGACAGGCAGCAGCTTGTGAGGCTGGGAAAACTCACATCCAGCACCCGCACAATCAGCACTGGAGCTCCTCAGGGCTGCGTTCTCTCCCCACTGCTATTCTCCCTCTACACTAATGACTGCACCTCTAAAGACCCCTCTGTCAAACTCCTGAAGTTTGCGGACGACACTACAGTCTTCGGCCTCATCCAGGACGGCGACGAGTCTGCTTACAGACAGGAGGTTGAGCAGCTGACTGTCTGGTGCAGTCACAACAACCTGGAGCTGAACACGCTCAAAACTGTGGAGATGATAGTGGACTTCAGGAGAAACCCCCCTCCTCTCCCCCACTCACCATCATGAACAGCACTGTGACTGCAGTGGAGTCATTCAGGTTCCTGGGCACAACCATCTCTCAGGACCTGAAGTGGGACATTCACATTGACTCCATTGTGAAAAAGGCCCAGCAGAGGTTGTACTTCCTTCGTCAGCTGAAAAAGTTCAACCTGCCACAGGAGCTGCTGAAACAGTTTTATTCAGCTGTTATTGAGTCGGTTCTGTGCTCCTCCATAACTGTCTGGTTTGGGTCAGCCAGTAAATCAGATATAAGAAGACTTCAACGGACTGTTAGGACAGCAGAAAAGATCATTGGTGTGCACCTGCCCAGCCTTCAGGACTTGTACAACTCCAGAGTGAAAAAACGGGCAGGTAACATCATCAAAGACCCCTCTCACCCCGGACAAAACCTGTTTGCACTTCTCCCTTCAGGCAGACGCTACAGATCTCTGTGTACTAGAACATCTAGGCATAAAAACAGTTTTTTCCCCCATGCCATCACCAGCTTAAATAGCTAACACATGGATCATTACCTGTGTTCTGTAATTCATTCTCCATCTTTAATTATTGCCTCTTTCTCAAGTATTATGTAAATACACATACATATCTGTTTATTGATACAGCTGTATATAGAGTAAATAATCCACAAATCTGTACATAAATCTACTGTTCCAGATTCATACTTATTATTATTATTATTATCCATTGTTAAGTCTTACTATTTAAATGTTTTTTCAATCCAAATTGGGTTGTTTTTAACCCAGTGTTTTTTTGAGTGTATATATACTCAGATTAATTGAAAAGTGTACTATCCAAGTAATAATAGAAAATGTTTGTTGTAGTAATGATGACAGTAAAATAGTAAAAAATACAGTAAAAACAATAATATTGTGAAATAAATTTATGAAGTGTATAAAGACAGTTTTCTATATTAATGTATTGCGAAATGTAATATATTCATGTGGCTTCTATATTTACTCCAATATTCAATGTTGCACGACCCTTTGGATCATTCCAATATGCTGATATGGTGCTCAATAATCAATAGTAATTGTGGTGCTTAATATTTTTGTGGAAGCCATGATACATTTTTTTCAGGATTCTTTTGTAACATAAATGGCTGTGTTTACACTTGTATCTGGATGTTGTCCACATACACATTGAAAAGACAAGTATAAACGCTTCTGATCGGAATGTTATCCGATCAGTGTGTCCTGGTCCAGAGGTAGTCAAGGACACACTGTGATTGGATCTCAGTGTAATGTAAACGCAATCCATCCATCGTGTCAACATCACACATCACGGTCGACATCACGGTCGACATCACGCAAAACCCCGCACCCTCTCTCGCAAACGGTCAGAAGAAAGATGGACAACACCAGGCTGTGGAGTGCTAGTGAGACACGTACACTTATATCTTTGATTTGTAAAATGTTCCGTGACTGAAAATGCTTTTCAAAAGAAAACCCACCATTTCAGGTCCACTTTGCACCGGTTATCCAGATAACGTGGCCAAAAGTAAATGCGCCGTTTCCTGATTGAATGATGATCGGCTTTATCGGATCGTGGTATCCTGTCCCAGTTTTACAGCACGTTCAAAACAACCCGCAAATACACTGCAAAAGCCCAACCAATAGTCAGCTGGTAATTGTACGATTGTGATTATTTTCACCAGCAGAGGACACTGCGTGTTATACTGATTACTGCCATTATCATCAATTATCAAAAGAGATGCCATTATTGGTTTCAAGGTAGTCACATAATAACTACACATTAAAACAAAGTAATATTGTTTGTGTGCACTGTATAACGAGGCATTATAAGGTTGCAGGATTATTTTGCACACAATATTAAATATCCCTGAAACTTCTGCCGTCAGCACATACTTTGGTCAAAATGAGCCTAAAATGCAAAATACTAAGCCAGATTAGGGAAAGAAAAGATCCATTTCCAAAAGCATAAACACAATTTGAAAAGTTGTAATTACTGTACTCACAGTTTGTAAAAATGTTAAATACAGTTAGAAAATATTAAACATAATTGTTGAATACAGTTTTATTTATCATATTTTCTCACATTTATACTTATTTTAATGTGTTTAATGTAATTTTGTTATAATACTGTTTTGATATGTTTGGTATTTTCAATAGTTACTATTTACTATTTTTCATAGCATGATTTTTGGTGAATTGTATTAAAAAACCAGGGTAAATTTGATGCTCAAACATCGCTATAATTATTAATTATGATATTAATATACAGAACCCACAACAATTAAAAAGCAAAAACATACAAGAATTAGTTGTCCCCATTTTTTTAATTTTTAGATTATCACAAGCAAGACTTCAGTGATATTTTGACCACTGAACTAGGAAATGATGGTTTTCATTTCAGAAATCTGGTCACCTTAAACCATACGCAAGATAGGGAGATGTTAAATGTATGTAAGCCAGATAATTCAGGAGTCTCTGTGTCTGTGTTTGTTTAAGAACCCAGGAGAACGATCACAGAGCACAAAATCAGTTTAGTGAAAATTCACTTTCACTGCTCTGTGCTGGTGAAATGATCTTGAGTCACTTGCAATTTAAAGAAACATCTACAAACTCATCTTTTCTAAGAGCAGCTTATTTAATTCTCTCTATGCACTAAAGTACTAACTCTCTTTCTTTCTTTCATCTCTATTCTATATTCCAACAAACAATCCTAGAACCTTATATATCACAGCACCTCTCATATTACTGATTCCTTAGGATGAATCACTTTGTTGTATTGCTCATTTGAAGTCACTTTGGATAAAAGCATCTGCTAAATGAATAAATGTAAATGTAAGAAAAGAGATTATGAATTGCAAGGCTATGAATTTTTGGCAGTAGTGTGGTGAATGAGTTAGCATAATTGAAAATGTACAAGATGAAACTGACAATGAGAAAACTTGCAATGGCAACAGATGGTTTGTGCACAGAGAGCTAAGCATTTCAGCACGATTAACAAATTTAAAAAATGGTTCATTCTGTCTGTTGTCGAGGCCAGTCCAGCCACATGGGGCTAATCTACAAACCTATTTTGCTGTAAGCTTCCTAACAACTGGCAATATATCCCAAAAATTCCACACACTCACACCCACTCACACTTTATCTTACAAAACAACAGGCTTAGTGACATTAACATAGGTCCTGCTTTTCACATCAGCATGTTATCCTAATCACGCCATGAAATTACCATGGCAACACTACAGACCCAGAGGAGGGGTGAGTTGGAGAAAGAGATGGGCATGGGTGGTGCGGCAGGACCCTTTTGCTCCCATGACTCTCCCAAACCACATCGCTAAATCTGTCACTTCTGAAATGGATAAAAACAGGGTTGCAGACTGAGAGGGGGAGAAAAAGAGGCATGGAATATATGAGAAAATGAGTAACTGAGATTTAGGGGGAGATGGACAGATGAAGTTTAGGGGGAGATGGAGAGACAGACAGAGAGACTGTCTAGACATTCTATGGTGTCTTCTAGTTAGCCAGTGGTGAAACCATGACTTCAACCAAGTGAAAGACGTCATCTTTTTTATATGTGAAAAGAGATGTACAATGGTCAATGTTTTATGATACACCTGGTATTTGGGGCTAGGGTTATGTAGTAAACAATACTGAAAAATACTGAAAAAAGTATCAAAAATTTAAATATAAATTGCACACAGAATTGCACAAATTCTGGTAACTAAAGACAGTTCAGTGGTTTAGGCAGTATGACATGCCATGAGCCAAGTAAGTAACAGAAATGGCAGAAAACAAACAACATCTCTTGCCTTCAACTCACTAACAATATGGCATTACTTGGTGTACAGACAAAAAAAAATAATAGTACATCTCCACACGCTGTTTTAATGAAAAAATTAAACGGAGAAAAAAACAACAACAAAGTGCTCAGAAGAGACAGGGGTTACTTTATCCCCTTATATTATAGTTTTATGTTATACTATTATCACCAAATATCGGATGCAATCTTTTTAACACCCCCTTTTTTTTTATTGAACTGATTGTATCATGAGCCTCACTGACCTGAGCTTATGCACCTCAGTTTTTGAGTGAAGATTGGCAATATTATTCACAAATAATGCTTTTTTCACTCAAAAACTGAGGTAAATAAGCTCAGAGCAATAACACCAACAACCAAACAGTTCCAAAAAGAAATACAAAACCTGTGCACATAAAAATAATAAGAAGAAATAAAATAATAAGAAGATAATAAGATTTGATTATAATATAGCAAAATTTGATTTTTTTTTTAAATATATTTTTTAGAAGGGAACACCAGTATCTAAAATGATTTTCAGCACAGAATGAGGGTTAAGCTGAATTGCCTGAGGTAAAATTTATTCAGTTTAATTTTACAAGTCATTTAAGGTGGTTTATTTGTTGCCTACAAATAAGGGTACAGCACAAGAGCTTAATTTGGACAAATCATAAATCCTGCACTGTACCTGTTTTTACATAGTGTGAAGAAGCAATTGCATATAGATCCTCTAAGTTGAAGTGAGGTTGGTCACATATACTTGACAATGATATACACTGTGATCCATGATTCTATGTTTATATTTCGACAATATACCACAAAAAAATGATGCCTACAGTACGTGCTAAAGATGAATATGGCAGCTGTTCCATCACAAAATATTTGCACAAGAACCATCCGAATGTTCCCATTTCACAGAAATTGTAAAAGCCATTCATACACATCCTGAGCATGCGCACAGTCCACTACACCACAGCTTTGAGAGAAATGCTTAACGGTGTTGCAACAAAATGTACATTTCTAAGATTTCTTGATCTATTTTGTTTCTTTGTAAAAATGGAAAAAGATAGCAATGCACTAGCCACACTGTGAGAAGCATATGTATTATGCATTAAATGTGCATTCCTCTTTTTGCACATTATTCACTTAATCTGCTGTACCAGCAATCAGAGGTCAAGTATCCACTGGCTCCAACAGTCTCAGAGTGTGTTCATTGAATATACATAAACTTT
The DNA here is from genome assembly GCA_036784905.1 of Acrossocheilus fasciatus. NCBI lineage: Eukaryota > Metazoa > Chordata > Actinopteri > Cypriniformes > Cyprinidae > Acrossocheilus > Acrossocheilus fasciatus. Next base: position 32,537,965 of record CM071944.1, read on the forward strand.
AATGTTATGGTAATGTAGTCACTTGAGTAAGCAATTGAAATCTCTTCAGCTCAACAGTTTAACCACATACTGCAAAAAGACTCCAGAGCCTGGCTATCAGAGGATTCATCATAACAGCAACAATAGGTGGAGTTATCCAGCAAATTTGTCATGAGAAAAAATATTGTATTGTCATCCAAACTTCCAGAGTACTCTTCTTTTCTGAGCCTTTTTAGTAGATATACGAAATTAAAATTAAAAAGACTTTCTCCTGTGATTGGAGATGAGTACTTTGGCATGCCCAACTTTTTATTAACTTTTTTTTTGCCGCCACAACTATGCATCACTGTACCTCTTATTATGATGCTCTAGTGGTAGCTAGTTTTGCCAAACAAAGGAAAGGTTTACAGTAAATCTCTTGCTGTAAGACCCCTTTTGCATGCTGCTGACTGGCAAACTAAGGCAGGGTTGTCATATGAATTTTACACAGGAGCGGCCTTCATTTAGCCACTCTCACCACTGAGATTTAGTTGATGGAGTGCTGCACAGATGGTTTTTCATCCCACAAATGTTCTCATCTACATATTGGAACTCATTTAAAGTCACAGTTCACCCCAAAATGAAAATTCTGTCATCATTTATTCACCCTCATGTTGTTCCAAACCCGTAAAGACATGCTGGGCAGAATGTTCATGATACTCTCACCAATGTAATGAAAATGAATTGTTAAAGGAGCTGCTCTTATTTTTATCTATTCCTTCACCCATAATTCAGTATGGAAATGGTTGCAGAGAATTTTAAGCTTGTAACTTTTACATCATATTGAACATAAATTAAGCATGACAAACAACTATGAGCCTAATAAAAAACAGCCTTTATAAGACAAGATTATAAAATGAAACTGTATGTTTGTGTAAAACAAAAATTTATGTGTCACCTCCAAAGCATCTCAGTGTCTAATGAATTTCTGAATTTGTGCACTTGTTTTCATTCACTGGTTCCCAATATAATGAGCTATGTGGTTCCACTATGTAGTGAATAGCAAATGCATGAACCAGTGAGAGATTTTGAAAATGGTTCTTTTCATCTGAACAATAAAGGAGTTGAGTACTTTAAGAATAATTATTTATTTTAAACTACAAATAATACAATAAATAATAATTATTTTAAAAAATAAAAATAAAAAAACTTTCAAAAAACCCAAACATTTTGGTTTTTGTATTCTTAAAGTCACCATGAAATCAGAATTGACAGTTATTATTTTTAATGTTTTTTTATTTTGCTGTGTTTAATATAAATGATTGATCCATGTACATCATTAATTTTCTACCTGGTCTCATGGGATAAACGTACCTGGGGCACTTTTAGCGAGACGCGAAATACCGAATATCATGTTATGACTTAAAAACCACATTAATAAGCTGGGAGATTTGAAAACTGATGCTTTTGAACGTTAGCATCACACATATCCAGCTTCATATCTATGGGTTTTCCTAGTCAGTAGGTTTTTTCTAGACGGTTCAGTAGCTCACGGTGCTCTGGTTAAAATCCTGTGTAACTACGGTTAGACAAAACAGTTCAAATCTGCATATAAGGAAGTTCAAATAGCATGGTTGTATCAACAAATGCATTTTTATATCAGTTTTGAATTTGTCAACACTATCGGGTAGGTTTAGGGTTGGCCCCCGGATATTTGAATTCTGAACCGCCGCAATACATACCTGAAGCAACGTAATAAAAACACAGCAATATGTACCTATATCAACGTAATAAAAACATGCCAGGCTTTACATAATGAACCTGTGTTTTAGCGCCACTCAGTGGACATTTTTCTTTGAAACTGCGGCGAAACGTGCAGTAAGGTACTTAAAAACGGATTCGCTAAAAAGTGCCCCCAGGTACGTTTATGCCATGAGACAATGTTGTTAATTTTTTTTACATTTCATGTTCCCTTGTGATCTTTAATCAAAAACACTGTGTCCCCTCCCCCTTGAAATGACTCTCCTCCTTGATGACATGTACACCATCTGGGTAATAATCCCTCCCATCCAGCAATCTGTCACAATCAGAGTTGCCTTAATCTTTTGACATATAAATTGTGTTTGTACAAATAAAACTGCAAGTTTCATAGCTTAAAATGTCATCTTCATTACAAAAAAGCATTTATGTAACCAAGCTCATTGGCACATTTAGATGCTGTGGCAATTGTGACAAAATAAATTTGCATTCAACTGCCTTTAGAGCAAGACATATTTACATACTTTGATATCATCGCACTACAGGCCCTGCCCACTGGCATTCAGTCATTAGCAGCTGGCACCTGTGCACAACTGATGCAAACGTCGATTGTATTAAAAGCAAACTGAAACCATTCTAATAACTGATTTTAATAATCATTTCATTCGTCACATTTAATGATCAACTCAAACTGAGTTCAAATATTTAAATTGCACATAAGGCGGTTTTATGTCTTTTTACCACCCCAATTCCAGAAAAGTTGGGATGTTTTGTAAAATGCAACAAAATCAAGAATTTGTGGTTTGTTAACTGTCTTTAACCTTCATTTCACGAGTTCCCTTGCCCATTCAGCCCTGCCCGGTAATGGTAAAATGAACTTGGCTTGCTGTCCGTGAAGGAGTCTCAAAACCCGAGGCTCGGCTTGAGCTCAGAGTAAGAAACCCCCCCCATGATGATACGGTGTGGATAAAAGAGAAGGGATTTAAAGGAGGAGAAGGGAGAAGGGGTGGTGGAGGGATGCCAGAAGAATAGTCGCTTGGACGGAACAATGACTGCTGGTTATATACGGTCAAAGCGATGATTGGCAGGACTGGATGATTAGGCTCCTCCCGAACCTGCATTGTGAACTTCATTTCACGAGTTCGCCTGCCCATTCAGCCTTGCCCGGTAATGGTAAAACGAACTTGGCTTGCTGGCCGTGAAGGAGGCTCAAAATCCAAGGCTCGGCTTGAGCTCCATGAAAGAAACCCCCCCACATGATGATACGGTGTGGATGAAAGAGAAGGGATTTAAAGGAGGAGAAGGGGTGGTGGAGGGATGCCGGAAGAATAGTCCCTTGGATGGAACAATGACTGCTGCTTATATACGGTCAAAGCGATGATTGGTAGGACTGGATGATTAGGCTCCTCCCGAACCTGTGTTGTGAACTTCATTTCACGAGTTCGCCTGCCCATTCAGCCTTGCCCGGTAATGGTAAAACGAACTTGGCTTGCTGGCCGTGAAGGAGGCTCAAAATCCAAGGCTCGGCTTGAGCTCCATGAAAGAAACCCCCCCACATGATGATACGGTGTGGATGAAAGAGAAGGGATTTAAAGGAGGAGAAGGGGTGGTGGAGGGATGCCGGAAGAATAGTCCCTTGGATGGAACAATGACTGCTGCTTATATACGGTCAAAGCGATGATTGGTAGGACTGGATGATTAGGCTCCTCCCGAACCTGTGTTGTGAACTTCATTTCACGAGTTCGCCTGCCCATTCAGCCCTGCCCTGTAATGGTAAAACGAACTTGGCTTGCTGTCCGTGAAGGAGGCTCAAAATCCAAGGCTCGGCTTGAGCTCTGAGTAAGAAACCCCCCAAAAAAGCTTATAAAGGACAGCAAGCTTGTCGCCGACTGGAGAAATGACGAATTTTAAAATTTTGCAGGAGAGAAAGTCTCTGCTGCGGCAGAGAGAAAGCCAGATGGCAAATGGTTAACGGCGAGTGGAATCGTTGCTGGGGCGGATAAGGATTGACACTACTGCTGTAGTGACGAAGGAAGAGAACTGTGTAATTAAATTATTGTCGGATGGGAAAGCCACTGCTGTGGCAGTGGAAAGGTTGATTAAGGTTAAGAAAAATTTTACTGCTGCGGCAGTGAAAAGGTTAGAAGTTTGCAGGACAGAAAGTGGCTGCTGCGGCAGCGGGAGGTTGGTGAGCCGACGGTCCTGGCCGTACTGCGGTAGGGAGCGATTGGGAGACAGGGATTTCCCTGCTTTGAGACGTTGGGCTAGGTGACGCAATGGGAGCTAGAGGGCGGGGAAAGGGGAATCCCTGCTATTTCTGCGATTATTGAATGAGAGATTGGCGTGCTTGTCTGATTTGGAAAAGGTTTGATCTGATGTATGAATGGAAGGTGTTCGAAGGCTAGCGCGACGTGGGCGTCATAGAAAAAAGGTGAGGCCGTTCCATTGATTAAGGAACAAAAGCCAGAGATTGAGATCCGCTCTACACGATTCATTCAGGGTGACTAAATCATTTAAGCTGGGAACAGAGGAAGCTAGAGAAAGAAGGTGGGAGATAAAAGGGCAGCCTTGGGGCAAGATCCTCATATCGAAATTTAGGTGGCCTAGCAGGGAAAGAAGGTCGCGTTTGGAAATTCTTGTGGCTGAAGTATGGTCATTAATTACGTTGGAAATTCTGTCGATTTTTTTTTTAGGGAGCGAGGCTTGGAATTTGGCTGAATCAAGGCGAATTCCGAGGAAATCGAGGGAGGTGGAGGGTCCCTCAGTTTTCTCGGATACAATTGGAATACCTTGTTCGGAGAAAACTCTTTGAACTGTGCTGACGTGGGAAACCGGAGGAGAGTGTCTGGGTGATGCGATAAGGAAATCATCTAGCAGATGAATTAGGTAGGGAATGTTGTAATTATTAGCAAGGATCCAGCACAGGGCTTCGGAAAGCGTGTCAAAAATTTTTGGGCTGCTTTTACAACCGAAAGTCAAGCGGACGGTGAAATAGTATTTGTCACGCCAGTATACTCCGAAGAGATGCCAGAAATCGGGGTTTAAAGGCATGACTTTGAAAGCTGACGTAATGTCGATTTTTGCTAACTATGCTCCGTGGCCAGCGGATTTGATTAGTTGAATTGCTTGGTCAACGTAGTGATAGCATAAAGAGAATTCTGAGAGGGGGATTAGACTGTTGATGCTGGGGACGGAACACTCGTGGGGAGCGGAGAGATCAATAATTATGCGCTTTTTCCCCGAGAACTTTCTGGTGGCTATACCGATAGGGTTTATGCGATGTATGTTGAATGGGGAGGGAATCGAATGGGCCGATCATAAAATTAGAATCCACCTCTTTTGTGAGGAGGGAATCTACGATGTCTGGTTCTGACAGGACAGATTGTAAATTATTACAGACAAAAGTGGCATATGGAAGGCTTTCTAGACCGGGATCAAAACCTTGTTTGTCAGGGTGACTTCAAGAGATAACAATGAGACATTCACTGGAGAAGAGAGGTATTTTTCAAAATCTTTATTGTTTTTTTGTTGAAGATTTGTACACGGGGCAGACGGGGCGGGCGTGAGCGCCGCCACAGAAATTACACGCATGTAGAAAACGACATTTTTGCCTGAAACAATGGAAATCGTTGAAGTTATTGCAAACTTGGCGATTTGAAATTGAAGAATAATGACCTTTAACTGGGACAGAGCAATCTGACCCGGACTGAGGCACATATGATGTAGATTTGATAGATTCGGAAGTAGGCTGAGACTGATGGTTCAGAAAATTTTGGGTGATTAGTGGGCAGGCGTGAGACTGATGGACGAGAGATCTGCAAATGGAACAGGAGATGTTACGGCAGCTGAGGAAGACACGATTATGCAAATCAAAGTCAAGGGCACCCCAGTAGGGGCACTGGTTCCACTGCGCGGCCCTCGTCGCGCATTTAGCTGAAAATAGCTTGTGATATGTATAAAAGTGGCTGCCGCCAAATAACAAAGAAAAATCTGCGATAATGGAGAGATAATCATTTAGCTCCTTACGCCTGTTTGGAAAAACTGAACAGATTACGTTTGTATATTTTCCAAATGCTAGAAAAAATTCTGCGAGTGAAAGAATGCGATTGGAATTAGAAGCTGAAATTTTAAGGGTCAAGGAAAAAGCGCCACAGTCCAGGGATCGATAGCAATCTTTTTGCGGAATGGGAGATATAAGAGATGCCAAGTCCACGTCCATACCTGAGAGGATTTGGGTGCGGAGCGGAATGGACACAGATGGGGGCTCCATGGCCATGGCGTGAGCAGGAGCGGCTGTTGGAACAGTCGTGTACAGAGTATAGGAAGGAGGACGGGCTGGAGTAACGTTAGAGGGAAGAAGGCTGACAGGGGGAAAAGACGAGGCAGGCACCGTTTGCGGAGGCAACCTCACGCTGGGTTCTGTGCTCGTAGAAGGAAAGAAAGAAGTAGATGAGGAAATGTAGGGGGGATGCAGGCAAGAGACCAAAGCGAGACACGTTTGCGGAGGCAGCCTCACGCTGGGGGGTGCCCCGGAGATAGTTGGAAAATAAGTAGGAGGAGGAAGGACAGGAGCGGGATTTTGTGAGGGATGGGCGAGGCTGAGCAAATCTGAGGTGGGTAAAAGGTGGGCTAGGATAGGAGAAACTATGGTGTGGGCAAAGATGGGAGCTTGGGAGCGTGTTTGAGGGGCTAAATTGGCCTGTGAAAGCAAAGGGCTTAAGACCGTGGCCACGAGACCTGCGCTATTGGGTTGGGGGGCAGGGATTACGGCTGTGGGGACGGGCGCAAGTGCAGGTGCTGTGGCTGGGAAGGAAATACTGGTAGAGCCCCAGGCTGCCTCGGCCTCCATGTTGAACAAGGCTAGCCTAGCTCTTTTAGACGGTCGACTGGAAGCTTTTTGAGGGTGGGTGGGAGGTACAGTTGGTGGATTCTCTCCAGATAGTGACTTTGTGTAAAGAGCATACAACTGAACTTTGGCTGCCTGGCCGGAGGCAGGGATGACCTCGGTGTGAGGCAGCATCTTGGCAAATTCGTGGGAGGGCACAGAGTAGGACGACCTCGTTCCTTGCTGGTGTGGCCGGTTCGAGAACCGGAATTGGAGGAAGCTGGGTTCAGCTGAAGAATCCGAAGGACAGGAAAGTTCCTCGTCGGAGGTGAACAGCTGAAGTTCGTCAGGGTGAGACATGTTTCACGGAATAGGGCGGGGCCACTATGCCGGAAGAATAGTTGCTTGGATGGAACAATGACTGATTGGCAGGACTGGATGATTAGGCTCCTCCCGAACCTGCGTTGTGAACTTCATTTAATTAACAAAGGTACAATTAAAATATGTCCAATGTTTTCACTTACCAACTTACAAGTAAAAGTGTAAATATAAACAATTTTTTTGAATTGAGCAGAATATAGGCTTGCAGAAGTGCAAATGGCATGGGTGACTTGCATAGGTACCATTGACATGTAAGCATATATTGGGATTGTACAGAGACATATAATGCCATCAAGATGATGTCTTTCATGGGAAGTCCATGGTTATTAGATTAAGACAGTGCCAGGTCTCATTCTGCATGTGATACAACAGTGTTCCTTAGACTGGCCAGCAGATCTGCCTCCAATAGAAAAGTTCAAGTTCAAGTTCAAGTTCAAGTTGAGCTTTATTGTCATTCTACTACATGTGTGGACATATAGAGGAACGAAATGTCGTGTCTCGCAGGACCACGGTGCTACATACTAGTTAGACATGAGATACACATACAGCAATGCAAATATAGGAAAAAAATAAAATAAAATAAACGCAATAGGGCTATACAACAGTTTAACCATCTGACTATACATATACTATAACTACTATACCTAGTTGACTACACATACACAAACTGAGATTGTACAAGAACTTTACATAAATACTGTACATGAAATAGTGCTAAAAGAGATATTTGTACATGAAATTGTGCAGGAAATATATATTTTTACATTAAATTGTTCGAAAGAGAGATTTGTGGGAAGCAGCGCATAGTGCAAAGGAGTTAGTAGTGCAATGCTCCAGTAAACATTTTTTTTGTAGTGCAATATTCAAGTAAACATATATTATCTTATTGAGTCTTTGTTGCAGGGAGTGTTTATAGAAAGTGTCTAGTGTGCATATAGTGGGACGAGTGCGTTACTACAGGTGGTTTGTATAGCCCACTCACCTGTGTGTAGCACACCCAGAATTGCACTTAGGAGAAATTTGTCAGTAGTTATTTATGAGTTGGGGGGCTGAGGTGTTCATGGTTTCAGAGCGGGGGCAGGGAGATTGGAGTTAAGAGCTCTCACAGCCTGGGGAAAGAAGCTGTTGAGCAGTCTGACAGAACGAGCTTTGATACTCCGGTACCTTTTTTCTGATGGCAGGAGCTGGAAGAGGTGGTGGGAGGGGTGGGTGGGGTCCTTCACGATGCTGGAGGCCTTGCTGGAGCATCGTGCAAGGAAAATGTCCAGGATGGAGGGAAGAGGGGCACCGATGATCTTTGCGGCAGTGTTCACTGTCCGTTGTAGGGTCTTGCGGTCAGCAGCACTGCAGTTCCCATACCAGACAGTGATGCAGCTGGTCAGCACACTCTCAATGGTGCCCCTGTAAAAGGTGGTGAGGATGGGTGGAGGGAGACTTGCCCTTTTTAGCCGACGGAGAAAGTAGAGGCGCTGTTGTCCCTTCTTGTTGAGTGACGTGACGTTGGTGGTCCAGGTGAGATCCTTTGTGATGTGCACCCCCAGGAATTTAGTGCTACCAACTCTCTCCACGGTTGAGCCGTCGATGGTCAGTGGGGGGTGGTCAACAGAGTTTCTCCTGAAGTCCATCACAACCTCTTTTGTCTTACTCACATTGAGGGACAGGTTGTTAGCACCACACCATTCAGCCAGCTGTGCCACTTCCTCTCTGTAGTGCGTTTCATCGTTGTTGCTGATGAGGCCTACCACAGTTGTGTCATCAGCAAACTTGATGATGTGGTTGGAGCTGGACTTGGCAGTGCAGTCGTGGGTCAGCAGCGTGAAGAGCAGCGGGCTGAGCACACAGCCTTGTGGGGCCCCTGTGCTCAGTGTGGTAGTGCTCGAGGTGTTGCGGCCGATACGGACTGACTGAGGTCTTGCAGTTAAAAAGTCCAGGATCCAATTACAGAGGGAGGTGTTAATGCCCAGCAAGTTTAGTTTGTGGATGAGCTGTTGTGGGATTATTGTATTGAATGCTGAGCTGAAGTCGATGAACAGCATTCTTACATAGGAGTCTTTCTGTTCCAGGTGAGTAAGAGCTAGGTGGAGAGTGGTGGATATTGCATCGTCCGTGGAACGGTTTGGACGATATGCAAACTGGAATGGGTCCAGCGTGCTTGGGAGACTGGACTTGATGTGATGCATGACTAACCTCTCAAAGCACTTCATCATGATTGGGGTCAGTGCTATGGGACGATAGTCATTCAGACAGGACACATGTGACTTCTTTGATACTGGGATTATGGAGGTGGATTTGAGACACGTGGGGACGACTGCCTGGCTCAGCGAGATGTTGAAGATGTCTGTTAAGACATTCGTCAGCTGTGCAGCACAGTCTCTCAGTACACGTCCAGGTATGTTGTCAGGGCCCGCAGCCTTTCGTGGGTTAATCCTGGATAGGGTCTTCCTTACAAAATGTATGGTCTATCATGAAAAGGAGAATCATACAACAACGACTATTGACTGTTGAGCAGCTGAAGACTTATCATGTGAGACTGGGCAAAAATTTTGCTTGGAAACTTTTTTTTTTGCAAAATTAGCATCCTTAATTCCCAGATAAAAGGAAAGGTGATTTGACACAGTGGTAAACATGCCTCTGTCCCAACTTTTTTGGAGTGTGTTGAAGCCATCAAAATCAAAATTTGTTTATATTTACAAAATAAAATTAAGTTGGCCAGTGAAAACATTGGACATTTTTTCTTTGTACTATAGTCAATAAAATAAAGGTTACAGAGAATGAACAAATTCTTGATTTTATGGAATTTTACAAAATGTCCCATGGAATTGGGGTTATATTAACATAATTTTATTCAATTTGTTTACACAATATTTTTTAATAGTTCCAGATCATGTCGGAGGACTATATGTGACCCTGGACCACAAAACCAGTCATAAGGGTAAATTTTTCAAAACTGAGATTTATACATAAATAAGCTTTCCATTGATGTATGGTTTGTTATGATCGAACGATATTTGGCCGAGACACAACTATTTGAAAATCTGGAATCTGAGGGTGCAAAAAAATCAAAATATTGAGAAAATTGCCTTTAAAGTTGTCCAAATGTATTTCTTAGCAATGCATAATACTAATAAAAAAATAAGTTTTGATATATTTACAGTAGGAAATTTAAAAAATATCTTCATGATCATGATCCTAATGATTTTTGGCATAAAAGAAAAATCCATAATTTTGACCCAAACAATGTATTTTGGCTGTTGCTACAAATATACCCCAGCAACGTAAGACTGGTTTTGTGTTCCAGGGTCACATATGTTTGTTCAGAGCATCTGACCGCAGATTGTTTTGTTAACAAGGCATAGCAATGGAGAGTTCACAAAAAATAAAAAATAAATAAACTTATGTTGAAAGATTAAGCAGCAGCTTCATCTCAAACTGTTCATAAACAAGTTCATAATGCTTTATTTGTAAATTATGTTTTTTTATATATATATTTAACAATTTTTGTGCAAGAAAAAAAATACTATTAACAGTATAAGTGAACCTCAATGAACATGTGAAAAAATCCATGTCATGAACCTTTATGGTATGTTCACACTTACAGTGATTCAGAGTGAATCAGAGTTAAAATGCCTGTCAATATGAGAAAAGTAACAAATACATTTAATTTCAAACAATCAAATCAGTTTTTCTTTTTTATTTATAAAGTATAAAGTATTACTGTATACAGAACATGACCCAGCTACAAACAGAAACAAGTAACCTCAGCCAACTGTATCTCTCCCTCTCACACACACACACACACAAGAGCTCTCATGTTGAGCTCTCTCACACATACGCACATGGTCTTATTTCCTTCCTCAGGCACACAGTGTCAAATGTTGATTGTGAGGTCCTTCTCACACTTGAGTTTGTCTGTTGGAAGTTAAAAACAGGATGTCAGACAGGGAGGGATGCTAGACCTCAGTGTCATTCTAGCTGCTCACACCTGAATCTGTAGAGCCAGTATGTTTCAGAACGTGTGTGCATGTGGGTGGGTGAACTGACATGAGGTTTTTATCCCATTAGCTGCTTTCATGAGAGCAATCAATAATAAAGCTGGTATGGACTTGATCCAGCAAAACACAATGGACTACATGACCTCAAACTTCCTTTTACTAGACATCTGTCAGACTACAACAGCCCAGTCAGATTAGTCTCCGTCTGTGACTATAGAGTAATCAGGACACAGCCCCTCCCTTCAGTGGGAGCCTCGAAGGCTAACCTAAAAATTCCAACCATAAGCTATATTTGAATTATGCTATGAAAAGTCACTGGAAGTTTAGCAATAGGTGGGATTCCTTTACAGTCCACTGATTTTTATTATCTCTGTTAACAATGACTGACAGTCATAAAACTCACTTTAAATGGTGTGAAGATTATTACATAATGTGCACAATGTGACCAAAGCTAAAATTCTCTGTATCTTTTGAAAGAAATAGATAGGAACCATTGTGATTTTAATTATTTATCCCAATGCACTTTGAATATTTTCTTTTCCCCAACCTTTGTGAAAAAGAAGTACACTTTAGAAGTACAATTTTAAAACGAGTACTTTCAGTGTTTTCAGGGACTTAAATGAATGTTAATTTCAATTAAATGAAAATCCATTGTAGTCTAACGTAATATTAAATGCAATTAGCTGAACTTTAGAGTTATATTTGAAGAGTTCATTTGCAACAGATAAACATTTTCAAAAATTGTTTTTTTCATTGTGCATTCCAATTAATCTCAATCAAACTGCAGTTGGGTTATTTTGATTAGGTTAAAAAATAACAAAAAAATACAGCTAACTAACGCAATAAAACACAATAAAAACATGATAACAATAAATAATATAATTTTTGAAAATGTTAAATGTTTAATCTGTTTTTGCAAATAAACTCTTTATTTATAAATACACAATTGTAATGATAAAGTTGCAATTTAGTGCAATATAAATTTAAATAGTACCATTTAAAATGTATTGACATAAATTTGTGTTTTACTATGTTACACAACCCATCAAAAAAGTACTTTAAAGCATAAAAAAAGATTATTAAAACATAATTTGAAATTCACTTTAAAGTACATTTAAAAAAAGTACCTGTAAAGTGCATAAACCTTTAATTTGACATTGTTATTACAAAGTGCACCTTTTAAAAGTTTACTTAAGTTTTTTTTTCTTTAAAAAGGAGAGTATACTTTAAAATATACTTATGTAATACTTAATATATTTAAAATATAAGTGGCCTTTTATTAACTTTTTTATTACTTTTTTTAACAAAAGGCCTACACTTTTAACAGTACAATTTTAAGAATATAATTAAGCAGACTTCTTTTTCACAAGGATAGACATTCCCATCCACTTTCAGAGTTGTAACCTCGTTGAGTTTGTGACAGTGGGACAGCCAGAAGCTTTTCTCTAGATTTACTCTCTAAAGGAATTAAAAAGAGCACTCCACCCATTCAACACGCTCAAGGCACTTTGGTAAATATTCAGCTTCAAAAAAAGAAAAGCACTGAGACATTTAGGCCGAAAAGGCCTTCCAAAGCTGCCTCACACCAACTAGAATTAAAATGAACAATTTTTTCAATCCTCACTGCAGTCTACGAATTATTACAGTGTTAAGTATATGCCACCCAGATTTTAGAAGTCATTAAATGAAACCAATAGTTTATAAAGTACTATTAAAAAAACACAGTGTGATTTGATAGCCACTGAAAATTATAAGCTATCAGCATTTCATCTGATTGTGTAGACATGGTCACAATGCAAACAGAGATTCCTTAAATTTATGCAAGATGGAATTTCATGTTGTTCATAAATGTGCAGACATAAACTTGCCCCATCTTCCCCTACATCCCTTGATTTCTAAATTAATCAGATCAAACAGAGATTTCAATGTTTGGCTCTGTTTTTTGAAGTGCTGCCTGGTTTGCGCTTTCACCCTGGGAATCTCATTTCACTCAGTCTGTGGTATGAAATCCTGAGACCGTCAACCACAAAACCTTAATTAAAGCAATTATGCAGAAAACAAGCGAGGGCTCAGAGTTTTGGCAGAATTGTACGCACAGTACAAAGCATCATGCGAAACCCCTTTTGAATTGAGATTTGTTGTGGTATGTAGCTGACTCCTTTTTATTTATTGAACATATTAAAAATGTCTTTTTGTTAGATGTTGCAGAACATAATGACCACATTAGATGGTAGGTATAAAAGCCATTGCTCAACTACCTTCTCAGTGACTACGAATATCTTTTAGGTTATGACTAAATATGTTATCCTACCTTCTTGGTCATCTTCTGAAGATGGTGTCTCAAGGCTACAGGCTGGAGATCTGTCTGACAGACTCTGCTGTAATGTGATGTGAACCACCAGAAGCCTGCGCAGACTAATCAGATCAGAGTTTTTCAGGCCCTGCTCCAGCTGTCGGAGGACTGTCTGTCCTGGCTGACAGGTTAATACCGTCACCTTTAAAAAAATGTAAATTCATCAGCATTAGTATGCAAGTCCAAATTAGCTAAGCAGGCATGTCTGTTTGTAATAATTTACTTTACAGTTTATCAACCCTGTTTTTGGTAAATGGATTCAAGATTTCAACAGCCAGCAGAAAGCGATTTTGAGAAAATACGCTACATTTGTTTCTCTGTAACTCACCAATCATGGCAGAATTCTGCTGACATTTCCAAACAATACTCACACAGAGTACCCATAAGGCCTCAAAGCCAATGCACTGTAATGTTCCTGCTTTTATGACTGCACGGATGAAAGCTGATTATGGTCATTAGCTGTCTCTCTTTTTGATATATATATACCAACTCAGAATGTGAGAGAGAGATTTCTCACAAACTAAACAGCACAAAAACATCTTTCTCTGTGGTTTAATTGTGTGAAGAATGAGACTGTAGAACATATTTAAGGATACAAATAAATCAGTCTTCAAAGCTGTGCCCTGTGCCACAGAAATAACTTGTACATTGCTACATGATCTGTCTCATATTTGAATAGAGAGTCTCAAAGAGAGTGCAACAGTCACATACATCAAAGCTTCTGTGTTCCTCTCATCTTATCATAGACATCTGTGGCATAATTACAATAGCACTGTTGTATCTATGTCACTGCAAAGTGAGACCAAACCCATATACACCATATAATCCCATTTAGGACACAAAAAATATTCAGTATAATCTGATTAAATGCACTTGTCCTCTGCTGTGCTTCCTGTGGGGGGACATTAGTGCTGGGTTTTAATGGAGCCTGCTGAGAGGAGAGTGGCTGCTGAGGGCCATGTGGTCTGTGTTAGTGCGCCAACATCTTCATTCAAGGCTGATAGTAGAGGGTAAATGAGCTTTGGATTCATTGGAAGGAAATCTGAATGTGAATGCCTGCACTTTGAAAAGACCCAATACAGATGAGACAATTTCGTTTCTTGTGATGTGAGGTTTAAACATAGCAGTGGGTTGAATCATTCTAAAATGAAGCCAGGGAGCAGATGTATAGATCGAAAGGCAGTGAATGTTGATCTAAAGGATGAATTACCAGGGCAGGTCTTCATTAAGACAGATTACTGTGTAGAAAATTAAGACATTTATGAGTAAATATCAAAAGCACCAAACATTGTGACATTACTTTCAGCACGGTTGACCACCTTTTACTCTTTCACAATTCTAATGCAATAGGTACTGTTTTTTAATGATTCTCATTACTGTAATACATAGGGCCCTATGATTTTTTCCCATATTCCATTTTTTTTTTTTCAAATGTTTTTCTGGATTCCATTTTTAATGGTTTAAATTAATTTTAATAAAAAAGGATGTCTAATCAAATTCATAATATTTTAACAATAACAGGGTTCTTTATTTTATTTTGTTTTACATTTTATTTTGTCAGAAATTCTGTGCTGTCTGTTTTATTTTTTTCTGTATTCTATGTTTTATGATTTAATTCAAATGTATTATTAAAAATGGCGGCTTCCAGTTAATCTTTTAAAATGTATTTCATGTAATTAAATGAAATTAACAATTCCATTTATTTTTTTTGCAAGCAACAGCATAACATGCCGGTGCCAATATAACGCTGTTGTGTTACGGATGTCCTAAGAACAAATCCCGGCTCAAGACTCTTTCTCGATCCCTCAATCCTGTCTACTCTACACTGTCCTATTGTAATAAAGGCAAAACACACACACAAAATAACAACAACAAAAGCAACATAACACAGAGTAAAAACATTTTTACAGTTTAAATTAAATTTAGAAGGCAAGGAATCGTGTGACATTGTGTGATGTTCCTTAAAAACTATTGTATTATTATTATTACTTTGAAAGGTACATTTTACTGTACAGTAGTAATATATTTCTGTCATAATTTCTTGAAGGTAAAACTTTTATTTTGGCAGGTTCAAGTGAATTCCTTTAACTTTCTGAATGTATCTGATGAGTTTCATCAAATGAAATGGTGAAATGCTCATTAAGTAACCCTCAGATCTAGAGGTGTGGAGATGAAGTTCTGCACTGCTCATTCACACAAATACAAATTATATTTACAGTGGGGGATTAACATAAAATAAAATAAAAAAATTATTTGATCCCCTGCTGATTTTGTATGTTTGCCCACTGACAAAGAAATGATAATATAATTAGTCTATAATTTTAATGGTAGGTTTATTTGAACAGTGAGAGACAGAATAACAACAAAATATATATTTTTTTTTAAATCCAGAAAAATGCATTTCAAAAAAGTTATAAATTCATTTGCATTTTAATGAGTGAAATAAGTATTTGATCCCCTATCATTCAGCAAGATTGCTGGCTCTCAGGTGTCTTTTACACCGGTAACAAGCTGAAAAAGTGAGTGCTCCTAATCTCAGTTTGTAACCTGTATAAAAGACACCTGTCCACAGAAGCAATCAATCAATCAGATTCCAATCAGATTTCTCCACCATGGCCAAGACCAAAGAGCTGTCCAAGGATGTCATGGACAAGATTGTAGTCCTACACAAGGCTGGAATGGGCTACAAGACCATCGCCAAGCAGCTTGGTGAGAAGGTGACAACAGTTGGTGTGATTATTCGCAAATGGAAGAAACACAAAATAACTGTCAATCTCCCTCGGTCTGGGGCTCCATGCAAGATCTCACCTCGTGGAGTTTCAATGATCATGAGAACGGTGAGGAATCAGCCCAGAACTACACAGGAGGATCTTGTCAATGATCTCAATGCAGCTGGGACCATAGTCACCAAGAAAACAATTGGTAACACACTACGTCGTGAAGGACTGAAATCCTGCAATGCCAACAAGGTCCCCCTGCTCAAGAAAGCACATGTACAGGCCTGTCTGAAGGTTGCCAGTGATTTCAGAGGAGAACTGGGTGAAAGTGTTGTGGTCAGATGAGACCAAAATCGTGTTTAGAGGAGGAGGAATGCTGCCTATGACCCCAAGAACACCATCCCCACCGTTAAACATGGAGGTGGAAACATTATGCTTTGGGGGTGTTTTTCTGCCAAGGGGACAGGACAACTACACTGCATCAAAGGGACGATGGACGGGGCCATGTACCGTCAGGGCCAGAGCATTGAAGCCAGCCAGGACATTGAAAATGGGTCGTGGATGGTTAATCCAGCATGACAATGACCCAAAACACACGGCCAAGGCAACAAAGGGTTGGCTCAAGAAGAAGCACATTAAGGTCCTAGAGTGGCCTAGCCAGTCTCCAGACCGTAAAGTCGGCATGAAACGGAAGTAGCGTTTGTCTTTTTTCTCTACTGTTACGTCTATCCGAGTGAAACGGAATCTGAAATGAGAGGGCGGGACTTGATTTCATCTTTCGAGAATTGATTGGATCATTCGAAGTTGGGGCGTTGCTAACAAAATGGAGGCAGATCTGAATGCCAGTTTGCTGTTATTTGTGGGGGGATTTCTCTCCACTGGATTCACCGCTGAAACCCTAGCATGAATAATTATTTATTTATTTATTAAGGATGATGGCGACAAGGATGATCAACGGCACAAAACATGCCTAACAGCGCACACACGTGAGAGAGAGAGAGAGAGAGAGAGACTGCCTGAATGACTGAGCGTGTCCTCCATCAGGTTAAGTCATATTCATAAAAAAATAAATAGTTTGCAATGTCCTAAGAGTAATGTTGTGGTAATATCTTTTCAACTTTTAACAGCAGTGTACTCCCCCATGGCTCGCGTCAACTGGTCAATGCATTTATTTCTATAAAGTGAAGCATCAGCTTCAGCTTTACCCCCTGTCGTTTATCCCAGCGTTTACCCCTTACGTCATTGGCTCCGCCCTTGCGCCATCGCATGTGACCGGAAGAGAAGATGAGTTGTTTTGAGGGGGAGGGGAGGTTAACATTTTTGATTAAAGATTACAAAGGCACATGAATTTTAAAAAACAATGAAGTGCACGGATACATTATTTATAATAAACACTACAGTATTCCACAAAAAAATAAGAATTTTCAATTTTGATTTAATGCCGACTTTAAAGGTGGGGTATGTATTTTTTCAAAAACGCTTTAGAAAACGATGGACATTAGATGGACTCATGATGGACATTAGCCGAGCCGAGCAACGATAGAAAGATACAGATGGCGGATAAAAAAACAAAACGTGTTTGTTTTGGTGATTTCAAATATCAACATTTGCTACCAGAAATCGCTTACCCCTCCCTTCAGAGGGAGCTGAAGGTTTGAGTTGCCAAATGTCAGCCTTGAAACCTTAATGACTTGGAGAGGATCTGCAAAGAGGAGTGGGACAAAATCCCTCCTGAGATGTGTGCAAACCTTGTGGCCAACTACAAGAAATGTCTGACCTCTGTGATTCCCAAAAAGGGTTTTGCCACCAAGTACCAAGTCATGTTTTGCGAAGGGGTCAAATACTTATTTCACTCATTAAAATGCAAATCAATTCATCACTTTTTTGTAAATGCATTTTTCTGGATTTTTTTGTTGTTATTCTGTCTCTCACTGTTCAAATAAACCTACCATTAAAATTATAGACTGATCATTTCTTTGTCAGTGGGCAAACGTACAAAATCAGCAGGGGATCAAATGTATTACGAACTGTAAATAGCAGTCTTTTGGGGGGTTATTATTTACATAAACCATTCACAGAGTACAGCTGTTCTTTTGATTAATTTGTCCAAACTTGACTGTGAAATTAGCTTAACTATACAGAACATATCATTTTCACTCTCACAATTCCAAAGAAATGATTTTACAGATAAATAATTGAAAGTGCTGTTAGTTTTAGCTGTGAAAGTTCTCACCTCCACACAGTTGCTGTTGAAGTCCCCATGAGCTGTATGACACATGTATTGTTTAAACTGCTGTAGGCTGTCCAGCACTGCCTGTTTAAGAAGTGCACCTCGTTGCCGAACGCAGCCCTCTTGAGGCAAAGAACGCAGCTCCTCTATACAGGACAGCAGACGTGTCAAATTGCCCTTAACTTGCTAGTGAAGTGAATGAGATAAAGGAATGAAAATGTTAAAGGAATACATCAGAAGAGAGATACATAGTTTTATTTGTCTATTAGAAACCAACCTACTGTATAGTACCCAGTCAAACATCAGTGTAAATACACACATACTTATCCTCACCACAAAGGGTAAGAGACACTCCAGCTGTACACTGATGGCAAAGACGCTTAGCAGTGGCAGACGAGCAGGTCCTGTCAGACTGCTGGCCAGAAAAAAGAAATTCTCTAGGGCCTGACACAGAATAGTACATGTCTCTGACCACCACGGTGGTGAAGCGTCTAGTATCAACACACGAGAAGGCTGTCTGGTAAATGATGATGAACTGCATGCTTGGAGAATGGAGGAAGAGCAGGATCTGTTTCTGGCACTCATGGCTCACCTACACACAGAGGGGAACATGAAAATGGATGTAATTATATTAGCTAACTAAGATCAAATCACAGTAAAGGTACAAAAGGCATTAAATATTCATTCACTGATTGCCTAATGTTTCCAGATCAGTTGTCACTGATGAGCAGTCTGTGAGGGTGTTTTTTTTTTTTTGGTGATGAAATATCAGTTATTCACCACACGCATAGGTTAGAGTTACTCTGTCAAAACTCGTACCCCCATCCTTCCATCACTAACAACTGAGATCAATGGAGGAAGTGTTTGGAAACCTTACTTTATTTTTTTTTTTTGTGGGAAAAATTAATAACTAATATCTGTAATACAAAGTGACATTTTACACTGGAACACAAAGTGAATATTTCAACAGAACACACTGTCTTGTAATGTCACCACAATAACATAAGAAGGAACATTAGGCTTAATCATGGTCAACATGGTCAAAAATGTTCTTCTGGGAAAAGAAGAAAGACTGTGAAAAAAAAGAACTCCCTATAAGTTCTTTTTCCAAAGCTGTAAAACACAAAGAGTGATATTGTTGACCATACCCGGGCAGATGGGGCAAATTGGTTAAATAAGGCAGCAGCTCTCTGCAATCTAAGGACTCATCAATGCTATCCCACTTGACAAGAGAGCTCTTTGAGCGCACTAATGCTGCGCCTCGGGCCTTTCCCGCCGCTTAAGCACGACAGGCGACAAAAGACACTTTGTCTGCTCTAAAATCAGCTCCACAGACTCGCTGCCCCGAGTTGAGCAGAAGATAGTACTGATGAGAAAATTGAGTAAGGATGACGAAAGAGGAGAGCAGGTGTTCCTTCAGTATTCATGAAAGATAGTTTACTAGAAGTTAAGCTAATGGTATGAAACGGGCACTCTCGCGCTCTCTCTGTCGGTAGGTGCATTTAATAGCGGGCCAGGGTTTCGTTTGTTTACAGCGTGGAGGTAACAAATAGCTTTAAAGTTGGAAAAAAAGTTTATTTATTCATTATTTAGGGAGTTTTTGTAGAAATATTCGCCTGTTTTCACCTGAAGTTGACATCTCGCGCCAGCTGGGGTAACGTTAACATTACCTTTGATTGTTTCAAAAACTTAACGTTAGTTATTGGATGCTCCAAAATATAGGCCGAGTTATTTAAATATTTTCATATTTCTGACACTTGGAGTGGTTAAATGATCTACAAATACTTTATATTTACCTTTAACTTGTTACAGACTGCAGAATGACCCAGCAAAGACCTACACAGCGTAATCCACTTCCACCGTTGAATCCCCTCAACGCGCGCTCGCTCAGAATTAATTCATTCGTGAACAAATGGCTCTTTTGACTCGGATCTTGTCAATGAATCAGTTAAATTGGTCTGACTGAATCGGTCCTAATGGATCTCGAGAGACTCGTAAATTTTTAACCGGTCAATTTTCCCATAATCATGGAGATGTAAATAATTTTATAATATGAAATAATAATAATAATAATAATAATAATACAATTATATTTCCCTATATATATAATTCCCTTTCTCTTTAAATTTAGTGAGGCCACTTTACAAAATAATAATAATAATAATAATAATAATTTTCACATTACGAAGGTCACATTACCATTCTGATCACTATAATCCCCAGATGCTGTTTCACAACTTCCAAGTAAGGGGCTAAATCAAATTATGAAATCTAATCTGTGCTGTTCAGTTTCCTGCATTAATAAAATCAGTGATTTGCACAGGGATGGTTGCAGACTCACTTACTGAAGCCTTAAGAGGCTTTAGCTGAAGGCTGTGTTGTGAAATCAGTACTGACACATGAAGACACGTCACCTCTTCGTTATAGGCAGGAATCAGCGTGAAGCTCCCACGTCTGTTCATTGGAGATAAGGGAAAGCAGGCAGAGGCTTCAATCCCAGTAGTGACGTGTTGCAGAAATTGGCAAAACGGAAATCCAAGCTTTGGAATGCTTGGGGACATTTCATCTCAAGACAGTGTAGTCTACAAGTTAAGAAGGAAATGGGAACACAAGATGTTTAAACATGGAGTTTGTTGAGATGTGTTGCACTGTGGGACTTACTTTGCCACTGTAACATGTTAACAATTACCAGAAACAATTTAACATCTCACTAAGCATTCCAGAAGCCTCTCTTTAAATCCCAGCAGAGCCGAACTCAGATTCCCATGGCTTTAACCAATGCTGTTTTTTATATATGCATGCACATATCTCACTTTTTCAGATGCACACCCCCTACAGTGTTTCTGGAGAACTTAGACAATTACTCACTTCCATCTGATGATTGCAAAGTTTAAACCTTTTCAATGCATCAAAATAAAAACTTCACGCATGACATTTTCAATGTTAATTTTTGATGCAACCGTTATTATTACAGATGTTACTTTTAACATCATGAGCAGAAGTGAATTTTTCACTATAAATATTTTCAAATTGGACCAAGATATAATTAAAGAAGAATGTAAAAGTGAATAAAAAATGTAAAAGAAAAAACTATTATGGATTTACATAAATAAATTCTTACATAAAGAAATGTTTGTTGTTCTTCCGTTGATGGATAGAGAATCCCCACCCATTCAATTGTCCCTTTAGCTTTCTGAAGGTATGAAATGGACCTTTATTTTTTGCACATTTAAGGAGGTCCTGTGCAAGCCAGGCAACTGGTATTAATAACGGGTAGATTAATTATATATTATAATGAAGTATTATAGACCTCCCTGATTCATAAAAAGGAGCAATGCGGATGAAATAACCTCCATTTTACTATACAAATATGTTTGTTGGATTGCATAGTGTTTAGTCCATCTGGTGAAAAGTCAAAATTGTGAAAAACGTGCCCTGTAGAAATTTAAATTAAATTTTAATTTTTTAATATAAATTTTATTTTTTATTATATTTATGTTTCTTACCAGAAATATTAGTGCAAATTTGGTCTATTGGTGGCGCTAGAGAGTTTGAGATGGAGACTTTGCCATGGTTAATATTGAGACTGTCCTCTATCTGTGTGCCAAATTTCATAACTTTCCCTGAAGCGATGGGCTGCCATAGACTTCCAGAGTGGAAGAAAAAGAAGACGAAGAAGCGGAAGAGTAATAATAAGAAAACTAACAGATGCAATAGGTGCCTAAGCATCTTTGGTGCTTGGCCCCTAAACATTCCCATCTCCACACTCAATCAAGTCACCTTTATTTATATAGTGTTTCATACAATACAGAGGTAACACTTTATTTTAAGGTGTTCTTGTTACACGTTACATGCACTTACTATTATAATATCAATAAATTCTGCATAATTACATGCAAGTAACCCTAAAGCAAACCCCAATCCTAACCCTAACTATATACTAAGTACATGCAGTTAATTAATATTACTCATTACTTAAATATATAATTACACTGTAACAATGAAACATTAAAATAAATTGTAACAAATACAGATTATGTCAAAACAGCTTTACACTGTTAAACAGGAAAATAGTGTGTCAATATTGTAGGAAGACAATAGTAAACAGTCAATTTTTCAGTTAAAGTCAGTTCATTGTTGATTCAGTGATTTCATCTTCCAACTCAGTTCAGTTCTCTTCAAATAGTGTCTGTGCAATAAAGCTGACAATATTTCCAGAAATTAAGTGCCTCCAACTAAGCAAGTCAAAGGGCGAAAGTGGCAAGAAACCAAAACTCCATCGACAGAAATGGAGAAAAATCCTTGAGAAACAATGCTCAGTCGGGGGCCAGTGCTCCTCTAGCTGGACGAAACCAGCATGTGGTTTAATTCCTGGCTGAGACAGAACTAGACTGTTTAGAAGACTTGTCTGGTTCTCGTGGTCTTGTGCCGATGGCTGACTTGGTCATGCTTAACCCTTCAGTTTAAGATTTACTGTTCTTGACCTCGTTTTCTAGCCCACTGCATGGCCTTCTGGGTGATTGCATCAGATCCATATTGAGTTTCTTCTTGACACAGTCAAGGCCTTTCCAAAGATGTGTTGTCTGTGGTGGATTTACAGTACTTTTGACATGTTGTTATCTCAGTAATTTTCTCACAGATTAAAAAAGACATAAATATTTTTGATAAGGTATGTTGCATTGTGCTTATGTGCAGCATAATAAAAATATGTAATAATTACACACACACACATATATATACGTACAGTGCCTTGCGAAAATATTCATACCCCTTCATTTTTTCACATTTGTTGCTGCCTTATGTTAAACTGCTTTAAATTACTTTTTTCCCCACATCAATCGACACTCCATACACCATGATTGTAAAGCAAAAAAAAGGTTTTTAACATTTTTGCAAATTTATTCAAAATAAAAAACTAAAATGATTCCATTGCATAAGTATTCATACCCTTATCTGGGACAGCTGAAATTTAGCTCAGGAGCATTCATATTGCTTGTATATGTTACTACACTTCAAGTGAATTTGCCATAACCTATGGCAAATTCAATTGAATGGGTATGATTTGGAAAGGCACACATGTCTTGATAAAAGGTCTAACAGCTGATGCATATAAGAGCAAAAACCAAGCCCTGAAGTCCAAAGAACTGCCTGTAGAGCTCAGAAACAGGTTTGTGTCAAGCCACAGATCTGAGGAAGAGTTCAGAAAAAAAATCTGCTTCATTGAAGTTTCACAGAAGCATGCAGAAGAAGAATGGCAGATAATTGCCAAATGATGATGTGCAAAGCTTGTCACATCAAACACAAAAGACTTGAGACTGTAAAGGTGCTTCAGCTAAATATTTAGTTCAGGGTATGAATACTTATGCAATGTACTTATTTAAATAAAAAAAAATAATAATAAATTTATGAAGTTGTGACAATTCTGTTTTTGCTTTGTCAGTATGGTGTATAGAGTGCAGATTGATGTGGGGGAAAAGTCATTTAAAACAGTTCAACAATAAGGCAGCAACATAACAAAATGTGAAATAATTAACACTGAAATGCTTTACATTTTACTTAAAGGCATAGTTCACCCAAAAATGAAAATTTGATGTTTATCTGCTTACCCCCAGGGCATCCAAGATGTAGGTGACTTTGTTTCTTCAGTAGAACACAAACGAAAGTTTTTAACTCAAACTGTTGTAGTCTGTCAGTCCTATAATGCCAGTCAATGGGCACACCATCTTTGAGAGAGAAAAAAACATGCACAGACAAATTCAAATTAAACCTTGCGGCTCGTGACTATACATTGATGTCCTAAGACACGAAACAATCGGTTTGTGCGAGAAACTGAACAGTATTTATATCATTTTTTACCTCTGATAAAGCTCAATGTCCGACTGTCACAACATCCGGTGCGTGACGCGTCACCTGTTCTGGCACATAGATGTATATACATAGATGCCTCATTAGCGACTGTTTCTATGGGCTGCGCTATGTAAGGATCTTGGATGCCCTGGGGGTAAGCAGATAAACATCAAATTTTCATTTTTGCGTGAACTATCCATCTATTATGTGGTGTGTCTGTTTACAAATGGAATATGGCATCCAGATATAGATCATAAAATTGTGTGTACGTGTCTGCATGCGTTTTAAAATATATATTGACAGTTACATCCTCAGTTGGATTGAATGGGTCTATATAATGTGAAAGGAAGCGCTAACAGGAATGCCAGCTAACTTGGAAGCTAAAGGGGTTCCCCTCATTATCCTATTCATGAGTCTGTTGCATGCTGCCTGATTATATTGTTAAAGAATGGAGGTGAGAAGGCAGAACCGAAAGGAAAATGGAAAAATTTTCACACCTCTTCCAATAAAAAAGTTCTTCTGTATGACAAAAGCTTTCGAGATTTTATAGGAACTCTAAATGGAAACCATATTTAAATAGACACATGCCTAAATACAGTGCTCGATTTTTTCCAGAATTGCAGTGCTTCGCTTTTCCTTTGTGTTTCTTTTTCAGTCACCCTCTGCTCACTCCTCTCAGAAATCATCAAGTGCCTTTGAGAATCAAGGGTCTTCACAATTGCAATTGGTGCAAGTATTTTTTTTTTTTTAAACCTAATCCAGTCCTGTTGTCATGGAAATGCTCCTCTCAAATAGAGCTTTTGAAAAGTCTTGCATGAAAGATGATTTTGAGGGGGCTGGATTTGAGTCGTAATCTTCTCACATATGGAAATAAATGGCGGTGAGTAAAGGTGAAAAAGATGGGGGAAAAAAAGATGCCTGATACTTAAAATGCTGAATTAGCATGTTTTCACTCAAAAAAAAAAAAAAAAAAACAACAAAAAAAAAAACATTTTTTTTCTAACAAAGTGTTTCATTTCAAGGCACTGGGATTTTCCATTTCGGGAATGATTATTGTTTGGTTGGGTATGTAATTTTGAAAGGTATGGTTACTTACACAATGCAAAAAATTATTCAGAAATGATTATGAACTAAACTGTCATTAGATATTAATACATTAGAAATGCCATATCTGCTGATTTATCCATATGAAATTCACAAGTTCATGTGCCCATATAATCTTAGCATTAGTGGTAAACAGATTTGGCTTGATGTCCGCAATGGAGGGCTCATAGAGACTCGAGCTCCGATAGCCTCCCTATAGACAGAAGGATAAATTAAATAAATATGCATAAAGGAGGAGATGGGGAGAAGGAGGGATGCCGAAAGAGCCAACGATGGAAGTGGTAAGAGGCTCTCTTTTATACTTGAATATTGATTGGAAGATTAGATGGGCATACTCCTCCTGAAATTGCGTTAATAACTTCACTTGTGAACACACACACACACACACACACACACACACACACACACACACACACACACACACACACACACACACACACACACACACACACACACACACACACACACACACACACACACACACACACACAGTATATGGGTCAATGAAGTATAAGTATGAAGTATTTTAAAGTATAATAAATAAGTCTAAAAATAATAATACAGTATGTTGACTTTGATCTTCCACTATTATCACACTGAAGCTGAGGGGTGTGTGTTTTTTCCACAACTGTTTTTCTAGTAACCTGGTTTCTTTAAGCGGGCCCAAACCAGTCACAATATGGATCAACACCCCTGTGGACAGGAAGTGACACTGTTGACACAGGAAGTGCTAGACATTGCTCATGACGTACACTAATATGTTTGTTTTTATTCACTGAATTACTTTGCTCATTTTTCCTCTTAAGAGAGCCATACTGCCAAAAAACAGAGTTGCATCATCAGTTCAGTGGTTTATAATTTGCTTTTCTTATCTTAATTTTCATGCGTTCTGGTTAAAAGCAAAAATCCAACAACAGTGGGATCCAATTGTCGAATCACTTCGCAAAAAGTGTTGCTTTAATGTTCTCTATAATTCACAGCCTTATCTGTCATGTCCCCTGAGGAGTCTACCAGCCTTTCTCAAGAGAAGATAAGAAAATGTTGGCTGGGGAACCTGACCTCTGAAGTCCTTCTTTTGTTCAAACTGTGTTCCTGATTGAAGTATGGAGAATGAGAGCAGCAGGGCATGGCTAATGACTAATTTATGTTCTGAAATAGGGCATGACATGTGTTGAATGCACTGCAGGTACAAAATACAATGCAAAGTGCATTTGAAATGCACATTATGCAAACTAGAGATACAGAATGTGTTCATGAAAATTTCTGAGTTCCACATGTGCACAGTTCTCTTTTGGAATGCAGGAAATCTCTCTCTCTCTCTCTCTCTCTCTCTCTCTCTCTCTCTCTCTCTCTCTCTCTCTCTCTCTCTCTCTCTCTCTCTCTCTCTCTCTCTCTCTCTCTCTCTCTCCCTCTCTCTCTCTCTCTCTCTCTCATGCTTTCTATAAGGGAATTTTTTTTATTATTGGTACTTTTTGCTTTACGGTAAAGAGTGTTCTTTAAACTGTCTAAATGCTTCATCAGTATGATTGAGTTATCCTGATGTGATAAAAGGCCAACAAGAAATTTGACTCTGTGTGTGTGTGCAGACAAGTGTGAGACCAAGACTGTTATTTTAGCTTCTCAGACATCCTAGCTTCTTAGAAATTAATTAGCATTAAATACGTATAAATGCATCTAGGGGACATAGTTGGGTACATTTAAGGACACATATGTTGAATATGCATTATGATTGGATGAGATAGAAGCATCCTAATTTGGTTAGGGTATAAATGCTGAGTCAATATGTTTCTCTTGGTCGCACTCTGCAGTCATGACTGTGTGACTGACACCATTTCTTTCAAGAAATAAATCATACCTTCATTTAAAATTGCCACAACATTTTATTTTCCCCAACTAGTATAGCAACACACCAGTCATAGCGCTGGTTTCCTCAGTTACAGCCTTTGTTGCTCAAGGAACAGGAAGCAGGTAGCAGAGATGTGCGGCCTCAGGTCAGGAAGAACAGGAACAGGATGTGAAGCCCTCAAAGACTGATTTTTTGCTCTGTAAAACAGTGGAAAGGAAACGATACCGTACTGCCAGGAACTCTAAATGTGCCAAACTAGCACTCCTTGAAGGTTACAGGTTTTAGGGGTACACATGGGCAATTTCACTTGAACCATATAAAAGACCCATTGAACACCAGAGAGCCAGGTGGACTTTGTGTAATGTCATAAATAAAAGATTTATTGTAGGAAGCAAATTAAACAAAAGGCACTGACAGGTGATATACCATGACAAAATGTTCAGTGCAATTCTGTCAGGCTTTTATGTCAGGCATTTTACTATATATATCTTTAGAATATTGTTTTGGGGACCTGAATGTTAATAGATATGGGTTAACTAAACTACTGTTTTTTAATAAATCGAACTATAATATTAAGTTAACATTGTAATGTTAAATTATCATACTAAATTGCAGAGGTTAACATTATCACATTTAATATAATTTCATATAAACATTATTATAATTTATTGTTCTGTAAGGATTTTATTTATTTATTTTTTGCTTATATTGGTATCCTGGTAGATACTGATAAGTTACAGATAATTATTTTCAGTTTATAACCAATAACAGTCAATATTATATAGCATACTATCAATTATGTATAATGGTAATTCACTGATTACCAAATCACTAGATTTGACACTAGAGAAAATAGAAAAACACTAGTGAAAATAGAAAAAAACAGCTGTGGTGAAAAAAGGTAGGAAAACTTCAACACCCATAATGCAATGGGCTCGACTATCTATGAGCGGAATACAAAAATCCGGAAGTATGATCTGTAGTTTTTACAAAAGCCTTAGAGCTGTCCACCAGATTACACATTTTTGCCAAGTCAAGTCTCACCTTTATTTGTGTAGTGCTTTATACAATACAGTTTGTTTCAAAACAGCTTTACAGGGATAAACAGAATAAAAGCAGTTTAATAATGGTTCAGAGATCAATTCTGCCATAAAGCAGCTCGAAAAAATACAATCTCTGTTCAATAACTGTGAAGATCAGGGATTATAAATGTGGTCCAATACAGCTGCAATGCAGCTCTATACGAAACAGTGATATCATCCAGCTCACTTCAGTTCTCATCCTACAGTCAATTCAATAAGCAGGCCAAAAGGCGACAATGGCAAGGAACCCAAACCCCAAAAATGACCGAAACGGAGAAAAAAAATCCTTTGGAGAACCCAGGCTAAGTTGGAGGGAGCAGTTCTGTCAGGCCAGGACAATGAACATGGTGTGGTTTAATTACATGCTGCATCACAAGTCAGTTTATGAATTGGTATCATTCAGAATATTCATCCAGTTCCTTATGATTGAAGATTGGAGTACATCACACGGTGAAGGATTTGAAGCTGGCCACAGGGGCTGTGCAGAGGACTTGTCTGGTTCTTGTCGTCTTCAACGAGGATCTGTGCTGATGGCTGTCATGTCGATTAGGTCTTCACAGGGGATCTGTCTGGCTCATCTAGTATCATGGTCATTCAAGCCTGTTGTGGTCATTTCTAGGTGCAGGTCCACCATCTTAAATAGATATGGACTGGATGTGGTAACCTCAGAATAAGAATGAAATAGAGAGACTAATATCAGTTTACATGCCATTCTTCTTACAAAGTAAAAAATAGATCAGATGTTATGGGAAGTGTTCCCAGTTCTGGTTGATTATGTGTAGGTTCTTTAATCAATATTTAAACTGAAGAAAAGGAACTGACAGAAAAATTATACAAATTGTTCATTTACTTATACTTCCAATATTGTAACAATACAATGCTAGCTAAACATTTGTGAACTTACCCTTTAAAACATGGAAATTAAAAAGCAGTGTTCAGCAGATAACCAATATGGTGCATATACTGTATTGTGCAGCTCTAATTTTTATGCTTGGCGTCATAGGATTTTTTTTTTTTTTTCCGATAAGTTGTTATACTGAAAGAGCAACTCATTTTTTATTTATATGGTATATTCACCCCTAGGAAGTAAGTAAAACTGATGACTGTAAAAGACTCATCACTGGCCTTGATGTGCTTCAGGCATACACCTACTTCCACAGAAAACAGATGGGCCTAAATGGTGCTCTGGACCATTGAAAAATGTAGTCATGCCTGGCAAACCTAGATGTTTTCTTTATGGAAATGAACCTAAGAGAACTGGAGAACTGACAGACTTCCGAAGTTATGCCCTCACTTCTGTCATGTGCACTTTCAGAAATGAAATGGCAGAGAGAGAAAGACTGCCAACTGGTACTAAGCATTCTAATGCAGTGTCACATCTCACCATTCTGCCAGCAAGCTGTGAGGCCTTATGGTTCTTTCAGAGAGATGCATGCTGGTACTGTGGACGTGTCTGGTCAGGCTTGGCTGCACAGATGAGGGAGGCAGTCGAGCTTCCTCTCCTTCCTCCTCCTCTAGTGACTCTCACCGAGACGTCTCCCTGTAAGGGTCTGTCAACTTTACCTGCCCTAGATATATTTAGAGAGGCCTTTTTAATATTGCAGCATGTTTCTTTTTTTGTCTCAAGTAGTGGATTTCTAGATATTGTTTTGTTTCAAATTAATTATATTCACTGTGAAATAGAATGTGGTGTTATTATTCTTCACTTTCTGTGTTTATAGTTACTGACTACACTATGTTTAGTAAAAGCAGCTAATTCTTGGGTATAAGTTTAGTAATCTCTTCCCTTGCACCCTGTGTGTTTAGATCTACAGCAGTGCAGTTGTTTCATAGCTGTATAATAAT
This sequence comes from Acrossocheilus fasciatus, assembly GCA_036784905.1. Lineage (NCBI taxonomy): Eukaryota > Metazoa > Chordata > Actinopteri > Cypriniformes > Cyprinidae > Acrossocheilus > Acrossocheilus fasciatus. Next base: position 32,567,903 of record CM071944.1, read on the forward strand.
AATAATAAACTTTAAATTAACAGACTTATTAAAGTCTGTGTTGTGGTCCTTGCTGGTTGTGGCAGGGCAAATTCATTAGCTGGCCATAGGGATCTGTGCTTAGGGCTTGCCTAGTCATTGAGGTCCTATATATTGAGGTCCTGGCTGAGGATCTGTGCTGTGTCCTCATGTAACATTTAGTCCACTGAAGGCGAGCTGAAACCAAGTGCAGATTTATTGACAAACAGTGAACAAAACTAACAAAACTATGACTTGAACTTAACTTAAGAACACAAGACCTTGACATGAATATGATTGACAACTTACCAACAGCAGGTTACATCAAAGCTTAGGGGAGAAAATGACAACCAATGGCAAGACAAAACTACTAAACAAGATAACAAGACAACCAATGAGAAGACAGAAGTAATAGCAAGACATGTAATAGCAAAAAAAAAACACATGGTAATATCACATGACAAAACAGAAAACATGACTATGACAAACATCAAAATAAAATCCATTGAAAACATGAACATGACACAAGAACAGAACTAGGTGTGACCCGTCATTTGATTGTGGTGGTCTTCACTGGTCATGAAGGGACGTTTTGTGGTCGTACTGGGTGCAGGTTCATCATCTGGTCCGGATACAAGTTGGATCGGGTTGACTGCAGTAACCTCTGGATAAGGATGAGACAGGCAAACAAATAAGTACATTGGGAAGTGTTCCGGTTCTGGTTTACCAAATTAATGCAGCCTAACAAACCATTTAAAGGGTCATGAATTGGAGAATCAACACTCAAAATTAACTCCCCAGTTTAAAATATCAATTATTCTTTTCAACCCTTCTGAAATCTGGAGGATCACAAGGAGTTGTGTTCTGAACAACCCATCTATCCATCAATCACAAGAGCACAAGAGTGCTGCTTTTGCATAAATATGTCAACCTGCAATATGTTGAGTAAGACCAACAATGTCAGACATTGTTCTGTCAGTGGATGTCTTTTATTAAAAAAATTAATTGATTAATATTTATAGATACAGCTGTGCCAATTTCATCCTCAGAGGCAAAGCTGTTAAGTACATTTATTTTTAATCTTACAGTGTGTTTGTAATAAATGTTAAACCATCGCTTAACGCTATTAAGACACCAAGCATGTCATTGTTTGAGTGTTTCTAATAAAATCAGCACATACCTGCATACATGCAGTATCTTTTGTGACAAGACAAGTAATAATAGTAGCTACTTTTATTACCACGCTGAAACAGACTGTTGCAGTCATTATGGTTGCGTGTTGTTTTAAATTCTTGTGACTCAAGCGCAGACAAGGTTTGCCATCTCAAGTATCAAAACACATAACATGCTGTATAGGGTGTCATAAGGTGAGATGAAGTTAGCCAATCACAGCAGTGGTGTTTACTTCAGGTTCTGCAAGAGGTAATGCCCCTTTCACTTTTCTGTTTTTCACAGAGAGTGAAAATGATCTTTAAAAAAAAAAAAAAAAATTGGACCTTTTTGATTAAAAAACCCAATACCATAAAAATCTGAAACTGCACTTCATGACCACTTTAAGGGATTTGAATCATAGAAGTGTGATGATGTGTATCCTAGGTTAAAGAGATGGGTCTTTAGTCTCAATTTAAACTGATACAAAGTATCTGCCTTACAAACAATGCAGGGAGGACTATTTCACTAATTTAATAAGCTTATGACACATTCATTTTCTACATGCTATAATATATAACGGTATCAATGTTGTTAAGAGAAGATAAAATATTATAAAATACCTATTCCTCAGACCCTATGAGGTTGTGCTGCTGTGGTACCCACTGAAATGTACACTTTGGTGCCTGGATCGCATTGTGGTGATGTCACGGTAATGGTAATAAACAAATATTAGCATCTGGTTATCTATATACTTGTGCTTTGCCATTACTATTTAAGATAACAATAGCTTTTGTCACTCTCTCAGATAAATAATAAGTGTATCATAGCTTATATTTTGCTGTTTTCAAGTTTAGGTATTTTTAAGTAGGCATACGGGTTGTCTGATAGGTCACTAGCATTGCCAGCGATGATGCACTCAGTCATCTATGTAAGTGTTTACAATCCCAAGAGCAGTGCAATCATCTTAACTTCACCCTCAGGTTCAGCGAGTGCATCTCTCTGCTTTTTTTCGTTCTCTCTGTCTCTCTTCCCCAGTTTTTCTCACTTCCCCACAAACAGGCTTTAAAGCTCAAAATGTCTCAAGTGAAACCTAGTGCCACGTCAATTAATCATGTTGTGCTCTAACATTAAAGCTAAGCGACACTTGTAATAGAACTCTTTTTCTAAGAAAACCCAAAGCGAGGAGAACATCTTAAGTGAAAACACTTACTCTCTGAACACACCATATGTAAACCTCTGGTTTCTTAAAATCGGTTTCATAAAATGTAAGTTTAGTGTGATTTAATCCCGTCAAATTCCCCATTTCATTATACGTAAAAATGTATAAATAGAACAAGACAAACAGTGGGAAGTTTTGATTAAATTTAGCTTGTACGTGCCAAAGCAGCAAGAAGGCATTGCGTCGCTTGGATCTCTAAGCCTAAATGGCCAGGAGCCAATCTCGCTGACATGACATCATAGAGTCACAGCAGTGCTCAAGCTTTGGTGTCTGTTCTAGCTATACAGTACGTCTCCATGGCTTCATTGTCCTGTGTGATTATTTCACCCCCCCCCCCCCCCCCCAGGCTTTGGCTTTTACCACTAAATATTGCACAATAGAACCTGCCTGAATCAAAAATGTCTTTTCTTTTTCTTTATATTTAATAGGTTATTCTGGGTTGCATGCAGTTTTGTCTTATCTGCCACCAATGTAACGCAAATACCAAACTGATGTCTGGATGGAGCTGTATTAGGTGACAAAACAGATCAGACGCTCGCTTGAACCAATTAAAACCTATAGGGCCCAGTTTTAGGGTCCTGATGGACATGGGGTTTACTCAGCATTGAGTAAGTGGATTAGTTACCTCCCCACTTGGAAGAGCAAAAGGAGGGAAATAGAAATCAGGCCATTAATCCTATTGTACGAGAAGAGGAATGAAAGAGAGAGAAAGAAAGCACGAAAGAGCGCCTTTGTGTCTCCATCAGATAGAGAAGGTCAGCTTTTCAGGGGAAAAGTGCTGCACTTCTCTATCTCTGCCTATGAGTTACAGAGGAGTGGGAATGCTTTTGATAACCAGAGAGAGTGAGGGTAAGATTCCATTATTATGCCTCCATGGGCGGTTCAATTATTTCTCCAGCGAAGTGTTTTTTAGATTCCCGCTTTCTTTCTGTTGTGATTCAGCTACCACAGATGTCTTTCCTTTCTTATGTTCTCTCAGCTTTCATGAACTTTCATAAAGGTGAAAATGTTCACATCACATTCAATGGAGGGAAAAATTATAACTTAAAATGACTTTGCTGTGTTTACAGTAATGTTGTGGTAATATCGTGAATAATCATGTGAAGGAATAATATTTTTCATATGGATCGTATGGTTGAGAATCTGGCCCACATCACTGAAGGAATCTGATTATGGTAAAAAAAAAAAAAAAAAAAACATATGTGAGGTTCTGTGCTCTGTTTTGCCTTAGATTCGCCACTTGATGGCGTTATTTTCCCTGAGTTTCCTTGTCTCTGCTAATTAGGATTATTAGTTCCAGCCCTGACTAGTTTTGTTTCCCTATTTATGTTGTCCTCTTTTTGTCACTCTTGCTTGGTTATTTGATGGTGGTTGGTTCTCTGTAAGTTTTTTGCATCGGAGAACCTGGGTTCGAGTCCTGGTCCTGACAGAATAACCAAGCCCCCCGCTAAGGACCTTTTGAGAGTGGTGGCTCAGCATGAGGCCATGGTTAAGTGCCATGAAGCAGCTCTGGCACAGCAGGAGTCACTCATGGAGAAACTCTCCCACTTACTTTCTGATCTCATGACCTCAATGACCCCACTTGTTTGAGAGACTTCCCTAAGCCCCAGACCCTGCTCCCACTCCCACACCAGCCACCTCCTCTGCTGGTGCAGTTCCCCCACTAGTTGAACCGCGCCTACCCCCTCCTCAACGGTTCTCTGAAGATCCTGAAGCATGTGAGGGAATTTTGATTCAATGTTCCCTTACATTCCAGTTGCAGCCGTCCACCTTCCCCTCTGACCTCCTGGCGGGTAAGGCCTTGGCCTGGACCACGGCTGTCTGGAATGCCCAAGCTCCCTGTTGCACTAGTTACTCTTCTTTTGAGGAAGAGTTCAAGTGGGTATTCCATCACCCTCTCTCCAGTCGACAGGCTTCTAAGCAGCTTCTAACTCTTCGCCAGAGAAACCACTGTGCAGCGGAATATGCCATCCAATTTCATTCGCTCATCCCGGGTAGCGGGTGGAAAAATGAGGCTCTCATCGTTTGCTTTGAGAACGGGTTCTCGGAGGAGCTCAAGGATGAATTGGCTACCCGAGATCCTGTGCACTCTCTGGAGAGGCTTATTGATCAGGTCATACTGTTGGATAATTGCCTGAGACAAAGACGGCTACCTAGACCTAAGACTCCTTCTCCTCAGTCCTTCCGCCAGCCCTTTACCTCGGTTTCTGTACCTCTTGAGTCTCCAGAGCCCATGCAACTAGGCCAATCCCAGTTGTCCACCCAAGAACGAACCCGCCGGATGAATTCCCATCTTTGCCTCTACTGTGGACTTCAGGGCCATTATCGCTCACTGTGTCCTGAGTTGAAGGAAAACGCCCAGTCCCGAGCAGGAGGGGGAAATCTGTCTTGGGAGTAACCCAGTTACTCTCTCCAAGGAACACTGGTTTGTTCCTGCTGTTCACTCTCGAGAGCAGGGGCAAATTACACCAGTTGCAAGCCTTAGTGGATTCTGGGGCCGCAGGAAATTTTATGGACATTACCATGGCTTCCCGTCTCCAAGTGCCTGTTAACCCTCTATCCTCCCCTCTGGAAATCATTGCTTTGGAAGGCAGATCCATTGCCCCTGGGTCTGTTACCAAGATTACTGACCCTCTTACCGTCTCTGTATCTCATCATCTTGAGAATATGGCTTTTCATTCAGCTCCCCTGAATTAGCCTTAATCCTAGGGAACCCCTGGCTCACGCGTCACAACCCCCACATCAACTGGTTGAGCGGGGAGGTTTTGAGTTGGGGGTCACTGTGCCAAGACTCATGCCTAAAGAGTCCTAGGATTATTCCTGAGGACCTCAAGTCCATTGACCTCTCCCGAGTTCCCCCTGAGTATCATCACTTACAGTCTGTGTTCTACAAAGGAAAAGTCACGGTCTTGCCCCCCCACAGACCTTATGATTGTGCAATCGAGCTGCTGCCTGGTTCATGCCCTCCTTGAGGATGCATCTTTTCCCTATCCTCGCTTGAGCAGAAAGCTATGGAAGCTTATATCAATGAGTCTCTTGCTGCTGGGATCATTAGACCATCCACATCACCCGCTGGAGCTGGGTTTTTCTTTGTTGAGAAAAAGGATGGTGGGCTCCGACCTGGCATTGATTATAGAGCTCTCAATCGGATCACTGTTCGCAATCGTTACCCACTCCCACTCATGACTTCTGCTTTTGAGTTGCTCCAAGATGCCAAAATCTTCTCCAAGCTTGACTTGCGCAATGCATACCACCTTGTACGTATCAGGCCAGGGGATGAATGGAAAACTGCTTTTAACACCCCAACAGGGAATTATGAATACATTGTTATGCCCTTTGGCCTCACTAACGCCCCTGCTGTTTTCCAAGCCCTTATTAATGATGTGTTCCAGGACATGCTCAACAAGTTCGTCTTTGTTTACCTCGATGACATTTAGATTTTTTCAAGATCCCTTCAAGAGCCTTTCGAGTCATGTCCGATGGGTCTTAGGACGTCTTCTAGTGAACCACCTCTACGTCAAACCCGAGAAGTGTGAGTTCCACACAACAAACACACAGTTTCTGGGGTTTATCATCAGGCTGGGACAAGTTTGGATGGATCCCAAGAAGATACAGGCTGTATTGGACTGGCCAGTCCCCACCTCTGTTAAGGAGGTACAAAGGCTCATTGGGTTTGCCAATTTCTATAGAAAATTTGTGTGGAACTTTTGCTCAGTGGCGGCCCCTCTCACTGCTCTTACTAGGAGTAGCTCCACCAAGTTTGCTTGGAATTCTGAGGCCGAGACAGCCTTTCTAGAGCTCAAGCGCTGCTTCACGTCTGCTCCTGTCCTGTCCATCCCTGACCCTGAACTACCCTTTATTGTAGAGGTGGATGCTTCAGATGTTGGCATTGGAGCTGTTCTCTCCCAGAGAGGAAAGAATGACACTCTGCATTTTTTCCCATCGGCTCAGCCCTACTGAGAGGAATTACCATGTGGGGAACTGGGAACAGTGTTAATTTCGTCAACGAAGACGACGACGAAAAATATTCGTCAACGAACCTTTTTTCTGTGACTAAGACGAGACGCTGACGAGCTAAAAATAATATCTGATGATAAAAACTATGACGAAATTTATGCCGCGTCTTCGTTAACGAGACGAGACGGGACTAAAATGTTATTTGAGGACTACCGGACATTCAAAATACATCCTATAGGCTAAGTTAACTGTCTTGTCTTTCAAAATGTGCGTCTCTGTCATTGGATTACAATCAGATGAGGGGCGTTTATATCTATTCTCAGTATGGCAGCCGCGGACGGATTGGCTACCAAAACGCGAACTAGCGATCTGAAACAATGGCCTCAGCACCTGAAGGGTTAGCGATAGGGTGACCAGACCGTCCCGTTTTTCCCGGGAGTCACAGTTCGTTGTTGATTAACTTAAAGTTAGTGAAGGCGGGATAAGCGGAATCGCGCTGATAGAAGCGCGCTCTCTCTCGCGCGCACGCTCCACTTCTTCAGTTCTCATACAGCGCGCGATCAGTTCTCGGTACTCGGTGCTCAAATACATACACAGCAGTCCAAATGTCTATTGTGTACTAGAATATCTCACGTAAATACAGTCGGATATGGCTTAAGTGAACGTAAACAGGTGGGTGAAAACTGAATGTGTGTCAGTATTACATGCATCCGTTTTAAATGGACAGCATTCCTATTAAATACCTATCTGTGTCATTAATGTTAACCAACGAAAAATATTAAATAAATGTATACTTGTCATGGTGACAATACTGACAATACTACTGTATCTGAAAAATGAGTTTAATTTGTATATCTACCAAAAAATTAATATTTATTCCAGTTTTTCCAGATTCAATCCTTGATTCAAATTTCTAATAAGCTTAATTGATTTAAAGAGAGATTAATTAATGACTATTTTTGTTTGAAGACTACATATAAAATGGCTACCAAAATAAATGTTGGTAACTGCAGTTTGACTAAAAGTAATGACTAAAAGTTGACAAAAATGCAATGACTTTTCGTCGACTAAAACTAGACTAAAACTATGAAAGACTCAAATGACTAAAATGTGACTAAGACTATTAAGCATTTTCGTCTCATGATAAAGACTAAGACTAAATCAAAAATGCCTGCCAAAATTAACACTGACTGGGAATTGTTGGCTGTTAAGTTAGCCCTGGAGGAGTGAAGGCACTGGCTTGAGGGGGCCAAACACCCATTCCAGGTGCCGACTGATCACAAGAACCTGGAGTACATCCAGCAGGCCAAGCCTCTAAACCCCCACCAGGCTCGGTGGCTACTTTTTTTCAACCGGTTAGATTTTATCCTCTCTTTTCAACCAGGGTCTAAGAACCTTAAGCCCGATACACTATCTCAAGTCTACGCCAATGTGTCCCAAGAAAATGCCCCATGCCCAATTATTCCCACAGCCAGAATCATTGCCCCAGTGCATTGGGCTTTGGAGACCACGGTACATCAAGCTCAAACACGAGAACCAGATCCTGGAGGAGGCCCAGAGAACCGTTTTTACGTCCCTAAGTCTGTTCGAGCTCAGGTTCTCCAGTGGGCTGACACGTCTTCGTTTTCCTGTCATCCTGGGATCTCACGCACACTCGAGTTTCTGCAAAGGCGCTTTTGGTGGCCTACAGTTAAAACTGACGTTACAGCCCCGTGTGCAATCAGAGCAAGATGTCACACCTTCCCCCTCGTCTCCTATACCCCCTGCCTGTCCCTCATCGCCCTTGGTCACATCTCACTTGATTTTATAACTGGTCTTCCCCCGTCTCAAGGCAATACTACTATATTCGTAATTGTCAACCTCTTTTCCAAAGCCGCCCGGTTCATTCCCCTACCTATACTCCCCTCTGCCAAAGAGACTGCTGAGCTCATTATCACCCACGTATTTCGAGTGTTTGGCATACCTCTAGACATTGTGTCTGACCTGGGACCCCAGTTCTCATCCCGGTTTTGGTGAGTCTTCTGTCAGTCTCTGGGGACTAAAGTTATTTTATCCTCAGGCTTTCATCCAGAATCCAACGGACAGACTGAAAGAGTCAACCAGGATACCCAGGGACATCCTGGATCTCGAGTTGATTCGAGAGTTTAGAGCACATGAAGGGGGTCGAATGGGAGGGAACGTCAGGAGCCGTTCCTAGGAGGGGGGTCCTGTCAGGTTCTGTGCTCTGTTTTGCCTTAGATTTGCCTTGTCGCTGCTAATTAGGATTATTAGTTCCAGCCCTGACTAGTTTTGTTTCCCTATTTATGTTGTCCTCCTTTTGTCACTCTTGCTTTGTTATTTGAAGTATGCTGGTGCCTCTGGCATCTCTGTAAGTTTTTTGAGTCTTTTTGTTGCCTCGCATTTGTGTCCAACACCCCTCTGTGTAACAGTGGTAGAGCATCAGATTATGGCACTGGGGACCTCGGTTTGAGTCCTGGTCCTGACAACATAAACAACCATAAATAAAAAGTTTTGCTTGGTGATTCATTGAATGTCTGTCATCCTCATATTGTGCATGTAAATGCCAATTATGTTTCAAAGAATTAACCATATAACTTTGTGATAATTTTACCTTAAATGTCATTTTTAATTCATAAAGTAAATATATGAAGAAAGAGATTCTAAACAATTTTATTTTATTTTTTATTTTCGGTCACACTGTATATTAGGTGGCCTTAAGTACTATGTACTTACTTCAGAAATAAGTACAATGTACTTATTGTGTTCATATTGTATTGCAAAACACTTCTGCTGCTATTGAGGTGGGATACGGGTAAGGTTAGGGACAGGTTAAGTGGTATGGGTAGGTTTAAGAGTGGGTTAAGGTGTAAGGGATGGGGTTAACAGTGTAATTATAAATGTAATTACAGAAATTAATTACATATGTAATTACATAAAATTATTATTAACAATATAAGTGCAATGTAAGAACATGTATGTACAAAATAAGTACATTGTACCAAATGATTAATTTAAATGTAAGTGCATAGTAGTTAAGGCCACCTAATATAAAGTGGGACCTTATTTTCAAATTGATTTTATTTATATAGTTTATTTTCAGAATGCAAATATGGAAATAAATCAACAAGCCCATTACATCCGTCTTTTAATAAAACAAAATAATGCATCAATAATGCATAAAACAATATCATATCTTTAAAATGAACCTCTAAAACAGGAAGCACCTTTCCCTTGTCTATCAATATACTTCCAGCACTGACTCTCACTGTGTTGTTCATTTTAATGATTTATTGATTTATTTATTTCTGAGTTATGGATTAGGCCATGGTGCCACCATCACATCAACTGTCTGAATAGGTCACTCAATACTGTGTGAGTGTTGTTCTCCCTCCAGCAGTGAAGCCACTATGTTTAAAAATAATCAGAATGTCTGAAAGCAATAAATGCCAGCTGGATTTTTATCATGTGATTGTTCAAAACAGTCTGTAGTACTTTACAGGTTTCATTTATGTTAAGGATTTTGTAGATATTGTATATAAATGTAGTTATTTTTGTCAGAAATGCAGCATAGGTTATGTAGCGTTTTGGGGTTTGCTTTTTAACAAAGTAAAAATGAACTAAACGGATCCATTTTCTTTACACAAATGACCCATGTGTTTAACTTTTTAATCTTGCCTTGTTTAAATTATAATCCAGGATTTAGTAGTCTTAATTCGACATAGAAGTGATTACTCCTGTCTGGATAGCCTAGACATGCCCTAGACTGTTTTGTGTCTTGTCTCGTCTCTCTAGGTTTTATTTCTGTCTCTGTTAAACAGTGAGACAGTGAGCATCTGCTTTACAACAGGCTACTGAGAATACAACAAATCACATGCGAACCAATGATATGTCTGATGTCAACAACAGCTTCAACATTTCATCATTTTTGACTAAGGAAAATATGAAAACTTAAACAAGAATGATCAATAAAAAATTTAATAAACAGAAATCTTTTAAAATTTAATTTATTATGGTTATTGTCACCTCTATTGTCCCATTTTCTTTGGCAATCATCCTGTGACATCTCTTAATTTTTCCAATGGGGATTAAGTGATCCCTGCTGAGAAAGATCTTAGTTTAAACTGCATGATCACCAGCAAGACACTTTTACTTGATTTTAATGTGGACAATCTGTCTGTTATTGTAATCTCTGTCTATAATAACAGCTTTACTAAATGTTATCTTTGATGTCCTTAATACCCTGTTAACATGCATAACATTTATTGTTTACATCCCTTTTAACCCTCATGTTCTGTTTGGGGTCTGAGAGACAGAGTAATAACACAAACAACAGCCTTAACAATGGAATATCCAGATGATTTGAAATGACTTGTCCTAATCCTATGACAACTGATTATTAATAATATTTACTTGATAATAATCAAATGTCCACTATTTAAATTTCAGTAGAATAAAAGTCAGTTTTCATATGCGTGTGTGTCTAGTTTGTGCTACCAATAGATTAAAACTTCAGTAATATGTGACCCTAGACCACAAAACCAGTCTTAAGTTGCACAGGTATATTTGTAGCAATAGCCAACAATACATTGTATGTGTGAAAAATCTAAATTTTTATTTTATGTCAAAAGTCATTAGGATATTAAGTAAAGATCATGTTCCACGAAGATATTTTGTAAATTTCCTACCATAAATATATCAAAACTTAATTTTTGATTAGTAATATGCATTGTTAAGGACTTCATTTGGACAACTTTAAAGGCGATTTTCTCAATATTTTGATTTTTTTTGCACCCACAGATTCCAGATTTTCAAATAGTTGTATCTCGACGAAATATTGTCTGATCCTAACCATACATCAATGAAAAGCTTATTTATTCAGCTTTCAGATGATGTAAATCTTCAAATGATTAAAAAAATGCCCCATTTGACTGGCAAATTAAAAGTTAATCTCATATACAGTATGAGGTCTCAAACACAAATTACATACAGTCAATCTAAAAAGAACACAAGAGTTAAAAAACAAAGACTTAAGTTCAATATTTCAGAACAGAATGGCAGACCTGACTCTTTATTCACAATTAAAATGATTAAAATATTGAGAAAAGTTTAATTATTAATTTAATTTAATTATTAAACTCATGAGTAAATATTAAGCAACTAAAAGCGAGACAGGTTCTCACGTATTCAGCCTTACTCTCACGGTGCTTTGCTTTGATCTGAAAGAAGAACAAAGACGAAAATGAGGTCAAGTTGATGGGAAAAGAGGGTTGTTATCTTTGTTTGTATGTAAACATATAATGCGGGAAATGGTTTACAGTATATCCTGCGCGACGCAGCAGTATAATTTGACCACACACATCTAGGCACGATAACATTTATCATTTGCCTATTCATCACTTTGTATGGCCAAACATTTTTCAGCCAGAATAGAGGTAATTGATATTAACATGGTACATTTTATAACAAAGACAGCTAGCTGGTTGTTGTTATGTTCATGCAAATATATTTCCATTTCTAATATAATTCCAAAGCATTAGTCCCTCAAAATGTCACTTCTTACTTTATAATTCCTTTGAATGTGATCTGTCATATCTTACAACATATGCCTTGAGGTCAACATTACCAAAAATATTCCCCATAGAATCAAGAATCAGCAGCTACCACATGTGCTCGTAGCTAATGCAATCCTCCCATCATACTGACTGGCAGCTTGCTCTCTCAGCCCTGCTCACAGCCAGACAGTCTCCATATGATGCCACATCTACGCAACACCTGATGCCCCCCACCTGTGTATTTGCTATGCCTTTTGTGCAATTCCGCCATCTTGGCTCTGCAGGGGGTGGCCTGCAGTATTGGCTTAGAGCCAACATGGTGGCAGATGGCTTGTGTGCTGCTGGCCTCAGGGTCCTAAACCCGCTTGTATTTGACACAGCCAAGGCCAAGCAGCCTCTGGTTAAATGTCTTCCAGTTTACAGAGTGTATATGCAGTTGCCATGGCAACCGAGCGATTATCCACACTGAAGAAAAAGAAAAAATGTATCTACATTTATAAAAAGTGTTTTTACCAGCTGTTAGGATATTTTTCTAAAGAAAGTGGCAAGGGTGATGGTTCTCAATTAAACCAGCAGCTTTAGTCATTATGATATTGAAGCAGCCACTACTGTACATCTGCTTCCCATTTCTACATGTTTAATTAGTGTATTTCTTTATGAATTTTTCTTTGTCATAGCTTGTCTGGCGTCTAGAAGTCTTATAAGATGTTTTTCGTTAAATGAACTTAGTCTTAGTTCTTTGAGCTAATAAAATTACTTTAGCTGAATTGCAGTATCATCAAGCAGAATTGAATTCGACACTCTCCCTATCTCTGTATTTTGTTGTCTTTATCCATCTTTCACACCGTCTACTTTTCCCAAAAGTGCATGGATGTTGCTCATGGCAGGAGAAGATGAGGCTGCGGGCCCAGTTGATGTCTTTGTGATTTCATTGGTTTCTGTGATCTGTATTTGGCAGAGTCCCTGTGCGTCATGCTGAATGCAGTATGTCATTTAGTGTTTCCTTGTACTTCATGATCTGAGGTTACAGTAAGGCAGTTACAATGGAAGTGAATTGGGGCAAATGTTGCAAAAATAAAAAGTAACTTTACACATAAAAGGTTAGTAAGCAATTTTTAATATTAAAAATCATGTTAACATGCATGCGTGGCTATATTGAAATGCTGAGTATTTTAAAATATACGAATTGGCCCCAATTCACTTCCATTGTAACTTCATCTCTGTAACCCAGATTTGTGCCTTTTTTAATTCCTTTAAGCGGTGATGCACCATGAATATGTGATAACCTTAAGACTTTTTTGTGGCATATATATATATATATATATATGGTCTAAGCCAGGGGGCTTATACACATACGTAGACATTTATATTCATTTCAGAATAATTCCTTACATGTTTCTTATTTTTGGAATGTAGTTCCCTCATGATCCCAGATGCATCATGTTCTATAATTATCCATCATACAGAATTCATCATTAGCACAGGACCAGCATAACATCATGCATAAACCAGTAGTTTATTGGATAGGAATTGCAGAACTTTACTGAGTCCTAGTTTGGCTTCATTTGACCTGTAATCAGAGAGAAACATTCCCAAAGCCGCTTCAGGGAAGGACTATGGTTTTTTACGGAGCGTTCTGTCATCTTCTGTTTGCAGCATTGGGGAGTGTATTTGTGGAAACATGATCCCAAAAGCAGCCATCTGCCCAAATCCCTTCCTTATGTGAAAAACATTTTTTTGAAAGTTATTTATTTATTTTTTAAATGTGACGCATAATTATATATTTATAACCCCTATTTATTTCATGCTTGCGCTCTAGTTAACTAGCTCTCTCTTGCCACATATAAATTTAATCCAGGATACAAAATATATCATCCTTCCTTACTACTTATGACATTGATTCTCTCTATAGTGACTAAAAACTTAAACAACATTTCCCATAAACTTATCCACCCTCTTCCTTGGCATCGCTAGCTGTTCTACCTCATGCATATTCATTCCTTAATTAGTGGGGGCGTAAACTGAAAGCATGATATCTGCCCTTCATTGGATTTCTAGTTCAGGTCTTTCATGGTGGATTAGTACTAATGACTCATTGTAAAGAGTATGTATGGTGAAACCACTCACCGACATCTTGTCTTGTTTAAATGTGCTGCTTAATCTATGCATACCGCCTGCTCGTACATATTCATCACCCCTTATAAGGAGACCTAAAAATATGCATATTCAATACTATAAGTTTCATGAATAATACAGAGATGATTACTAATAATATTTCTCTTATTCTCTTCAAAAGACATGTTTGTTAATATATATTCATAATTCCTTAGACATTCAAATTTTATTCAAAGTTCATGTGCAGATCTTTGAGCCTCTTGCATCCAGTACGACCACAACCTGACATAAACAGCTGTACACAAAATTCCCATCCCCCCATTAATTATTGTAGGTCACCCTTCATTCTTTTAGGGTATGCAGATTAGTCATGAATATTCCGCCTTGTTTTGTGAGGGCATGTTTATTAGTTCCTGAGAGACCTGTAAGACCCTGATGTTTGCTCAGTAATAATCACACAGTGATTTGTTGGTGGATGATTTGATATTTTGTGTGGCAGTCGAGGCGTGAGATTACCACAATCCCCTTATCACACCCCCTACTGTGGATTTCTGTATTGCAAATTGTGGTATAAAGAAATAAATGTCTTGGTTTTTTAGAAATTTAGGCAGTTTATGGACTTATTACATTGAGTCATGCTCTAATTATTAATGCTGTCACAATGGTTCTTGGATTTTAATTTCATTTAATCATCTAGCTTACACATTTGTATATTTCAAAAACTCGATCAAGAAAAGCAGCAGAATCTAATTTCGCTACCCTCAGTTTTATCTGCCTCAAAATTTGCTCTTGCTCTCTCATCACTTTTCCTCTATTTCACTCCATTACCACATTACTTTCATTGTCTCAAATTTCTTATTCAGCCTTCTTGTTTTTTTCTGCTCAAAGTGTAAATGGGGTTGAAATTCAGAAATGTGCGTGAGTGTGCAGCATGTTATGGGGAGACTGAAGAGAAGGAAAATGCATGTACATTATGTTTAATGGGTAAAAGCAAGGTTTTTATTCGAGAACACACAGTAGAAATGTGTACATGTGTTCAAGTGTGTGTTTTATTTGGGTGTGAATGTGACTACCTGTCTGAATAATAGGCTAATTAGTTTTAATGGAAAGCTCATCTTCATAATTGAGCAAATGGCTCTTTCAGAAGGTGCTTATTAAATCAGAGTTACTTCAGTACAAGAGCATACTGTAGTACATTAATTATATAAATCAACATAAGAGGTGAAGTTGTGTTGGCACATAATGACTTGACATTTCTTTGTTTGTGTGCGGGAGTAAATAGTCCAAGGTTGTCTTTTTTTTTTTTTTGTTATCAATTTTTTATTAATTTCTACACATTACATCACAACATCCATTCAAAACAAACAAAAAAAAAACAACAGACATACAATCAACACTTCAAAAGTCCAGTCAAAAAGGAGAGAGGGAGGGAAAAAACAAAACAAGTAATTCCTTCATACAATTGAGTATGTTAAAGAAAAAACCCTGCCAAGCATCAATAGTAGAAAGCTTGGCCCCATTAATTTGCGCTGTTGTACATTCACAAGTCACTATTTTCAGGAGGCTATGGATCCAATATGTTTTTCCACACATGTGCGGTGTAAACCAGTTCTGTATTATTGTCTTCTTCGCAGCTGTAAAACCAGCAAACAACATTCTCTTTTGTATTAAGCTTATACAGAGACCAGAATCATCATCAAGAAGACACAAACATGGGTTAGCAAACCAATCAGTTTGTAGTACGGAGGATAAAACCAGGTTTACATGTGTCCATAGATTAATGACTATAGGACACTCCCAAAATATATGAAGAAAATTACCTGATGATGCAATATTACATATATGGCAGTTAAAATTTGGTTGTAGTTTCATTTTGAATCTTTTGTAAGGAGTTATGTATGCTCTATGAATGACTTTGAAGTGAATAAGATGATGAGCCAAGTTTTTAGATGTTAAGCTGAGGTTAGACCACACTCTCTCCCAGTCAACAGATAAATTAGGGTCAGATTATTCCCAATTCCAAATAGATTAAATAGAAAGTGGTTTTGTAATGCAATCAATAATTTTATTATATATTAAGGAAACAGATGGCCGACCAGATGATGGTGCAATCCAATTCCGCATAGGATGAGAGGAAATGGGAGATGCCCAAGGAAGTCCATACGCTTTGAGAGCAGAACGTAATTGAAGAAAGACAAAATATGCGGATGCTGATAAACAAAATTTACTTCTTAATGTCTGAAATTAACTTCTTTACGCCTAAAGAAGACCAAGAGGGTTGGACAAATGGACGATTTCCACATACAAAATTAAAATTGTGCCATAAAGGTGTACTGTTACAAAAATTGAAGGGTCCTCCTATCAGCTGTCCAGATTTTAATAGAATTAGCCACAACTGGACCAAATTTAAAATGTTTACTGTCCCAGTAAAAAAAATATCTTGGAGTCTATTTGGTTTAACCATGTGAGCTTCAGTCACTCTCCATGAAACTTTCGATTGAGGATCAACCCAATTATAAAGAGCCTTAAGTTGGAACGGCCAATAATACAATTAAAAATTTGGTACAACCAGTCGTCCTGCACGCGTATAGGATGTTGTATTGTGGTAAGTTTGATTCGGGGCATTTATCATTCCAGATAAATTGAGATAGTATGGAGATGATCTCCTTAAAGTAACCTGGAGGGGGAGAAAGTGGTAGCATAGAGAAAAAAAAGTTAAACCTAGGTAACTTTAAGAGAGACTTTTCTTCCTTGAAGAGAGACTTTAAGATTCTTCCATAATATTATGAATAATATTACCAGTCAAGACTGATGCTGCAGGTGAGTGGTATAATGTCTTATTCACAGAAATTAAATGTTCACCGAAGCCGAAACATTGCAGAACTGCCCACATATAGTTCCACTCTATCCTGTCAAAGGCCTTTTCTGCACCAAGTGAAAAAAAACGCACAAGGGCTCGGATGAGAGTCTGCAAAGTCAAGAATATGAAAGAGTCGATGCATATTGTCAGATGCATTGTGCCCCTTGATAAAACCGGTTTGGTCCTCCTTGATCATACTATGAATTACCTTCTCCATACGAGAAGCAAAAACTTTAGCATACATTTTTAGATCACATGGGAGAAGAGAAAAATATTCAGAATGATCGTATAGTACACTTGGTCTTTTCCCACAGTATTTGAGGATCCACATCAGAGGGCATATTAATTTCAAGAAATTCCTTTATATATTCTTTTAGAGAAGTAATGAAGGTCTGATTACTTAATAATGATATGTTAAAGCGCCATCTAGCGGATTTGGTTTTAATATCGGAAAGAGGAATATTGCATAACACAGCAGAATGATCCTTAGATTTAGTCCTTTGAATTAGTATTCTGAATTCTCCGAAGATTGATTAAGTTGAGCTCAGTGATAAATTTATTCAGTAATTTAGAAGATGGATTGACTGTTGTCTCAGATTGAGATTTATCCAAAGCAGGATTTACAACAACATTAAAATCACCACCCACCACTATTGGGCAATCAGTATGCTCAAGTAGTCTTTTGGAAATATTTGTAAAGAATTCACTGTCTGTCTCATTCGGACTGTAAATAGAGACCAATGCTAACCTATTATTATGTATCTTGCAACGGATAAAAACAAATCTACCCACCTCATCACTTCCGGTATGTTCAATTGTTAAATGTAACTTCCTGTTAACAAGGATAAGCACCCTTAGTTTTATTAAGAGCACAGGAGAAGGCTGCCAATTTATAATACTTATTTTGGAAACGTGCCATGTCAGATTGCTTTAAATGTGTCTCTTGTATCAGTGCACAAGAAATCGATTTACAGTGTAAGTATTCTAATACACAAGCACATTTCACAGCAGAATTTAGGCCATTCACATTCAATAATAAAATATTTTGAGTATGCATTGAGTATTCATAATCCCAAAATTGTATTCAGTAAATGAAGAAAAGCAAAAGCACTCCCATTCTGTAAATAACATGTAAACGCTGGTGTGCATTCTAAATACCAAACCACCTAGATGAAAAATCCTTTTAGAAATAAGGTAAAATAAATAAAAGTATGAATGTCTATTGTAAAAAATAAAAGCAACACAGAAACAGGAACAACAAACAACTATAAACAAGAAACAACTCAGACCGCACATTACCGAGAACATAGGTCTGATTGAGCAACAAAAAATGGTGATGATACGTCCACTTCAACGCAAGATATGTCCCCAAAAGGCCCACATAGTCCAAAATTATTGTAATTAAACCTATTCTCCATTAGACAGCTTCAAAAAAAAAGTGTGTTAGGCTTACCAGTAAAGAGACAGTTGTGCCGGATACATAGAAACAATATCCCAGGAGGAGAGAGAGAGAGAGAGAGAGAGAAAAAAAGAAAAAGAGATTTAACAAGTGTCCACCTTGTTATTATCCTTTCCTGGGCAGCTGGAATCGCCTCCATCCCGGTCATTAAGTTCTTCTCGCTGGGCTGAAGAGATGGAGATGGTGGCCGCTGTTTCCCCGTTGCTTTGTAGAGCTGCAGCATATGACTTATTCTGTGACAGTGAGCTGATAAAATCCTCCGCTTTCTGAGGAGAGTCGAACATCATCTGCTCACCTATGTGCCGTAGTTTAATTACCGCCGGATAGGTGAGAAAGCGCTGGAGGCCAAGTGCTGTTATCTTCTTCAAGACTGGATTAAAGCTCTTTCTCTTGGTAGTTGTGGCTGGACTAAAGTCAGGAAAAAATAGTAGCGTGACATTGTCCTGCATGTATTTCACCGGATATGCCTGCCGAGCACCCTTCAGGATCGCCAATCTGTCATGCCATCTTAGTACATGGAAGATGAGAGTACACGGCCTATCGGAGTTTTTCCTTCTGTCATAAACGCGATGGGCCCGGTCAATCTCGATGTCACGGCCTTTCAGTGAAGGGATCCACTTGGAAAGATTAGCTATGAGGAAACCAGCTGCATCGGAGCCCTCTGCCCCCTCCGGCAACCCCACCAGTCGTACGTTATTTCTCCTGCTCCTATCTTCAATGTCTGTCATCTTCTCAGTGAGTTGCTCCAGCTGATTTCTTAAGTTTGTGACTGTCCTCCTATCCTCACATGCAGCTGCTTGAACGGAATTAACCTGATCACCATCACGAGCTGATCTGCTTCGCTGCGCTAGCTAGTCCTTCAAGCTCTGTTCTTAGCTCTTAAACAGAATTGTTGGTCACTTGTATGTCCGCACGCAGGTCACGAAATGCTGGGGTCAGTACAGTGTCTACCGCATCTCTTACTGTCAAGGCCACAACCGAATCCAAAGTACTTTGCTGCTCTTTAAGTGCTAGCTTGATACCGTTAGCGATAGCACCGTCGAGATCCTCTCTGGAGATGGTGGAATCTTTTAACTTTTTCTTTATTGGCGATTGCTTAATCTCCCTTTTCCGATTGTCTTTGACTGTTGAAGTATTCATGATGGGTTAAATATAGAATGGTTCAAAATTTACTGCCAGGATTATGACAAGGTCAATGTTATCAGTTCATGCCATAAAAAATATGCAGTGAAGGGAATACTTATTGTATTCTCAATAATACAACTGTTCTCAGGTCTTCAAAACAATTAAAGGGCTGTGTTCAAATTCACATACTTTTTGATAGGTACTTCTTTTAAATAAGTAATTACTTTGCAACCTTTAAAAAGGTTTACATTCAAGGTCAATTCACGTTTGTTTATATAGTTTTACACAATGCAGATTGTTTAAAAACAACTTTACATTAATAAACAGGAAAATAACAAAATCAGTGATTCTAACGTAATCAAATATGAGACAAATTCTGCTGTAAAGCAGCTCTACAAAGAATATTCATTCAGGGTAGTGTCGATTCAGTTTATTTCAATAACTGTGTAAAGATCTTTGATTATGAAACAGGTTAAGTTCAGCCATCAGCAGCTCTGACTGAATTTGAACATACTACTCCTTTCACATACAGTTTTTTGCCTACTATATAGGGAAGTAGGCCTATGCATATTCAGATGCAGCCACTGTCTTTATGAATGAATCATTCAGCTGATTCTTTTAAAACACTGATTCATTCATAAATGAAATACTGCCATGTGCGTTGCTTGGAAACACATAACAGTTTGTTCTGCTGAGTTTTTTTTTTTTTTGCTGTCTAAAATAGATCTAAGTGATTTTTTTTTCTCGCAGTCTTTTTCACCAAATCAAGATTTCAACTTCTGCCATTTGCAGAAGCCAAGCCATTATGATGTAAACGGAGAACATTCCATGAGGGTGTATTTTTTTTTCATTTAGTTGCAAAGTTACAATTATATCTTCAACTAATGTTTTAGAATAAAAATATTATTATAAAATTTTTACTCCCTTATTCTTTGTTTGCATGTAATAAGATGACATGGAATCTCCTCTTGACATTCTTAGAGATTCCTTTTCTTGTCAAAGTTGGGGGATGGGAAACATACATGTAACACCCACACCATCCCCCTCACCAAGCACCAGCACAGAGCTAGAAGTCATCTGACATGTCTGTCTACTCAGGGGCCGCAAACCAGATTGGCCATTTAGAGATGTGGACCAGAGATAGTGAAGAGATAAGACTAGAGATGGTATCATATCACCTGTGTCCTGCTGGTCCAGTTGCCTGAGGTGAAGGACTGAGTAATACTGTTATTACACAGGTGGAGAAGTCCAGGAGGTGAATGGCAGGACCGCTTAATGACCTGCAGTTCTGCTGCTGATGACTCAACACGCTCTCTCAGTCAGTCAATGAACAGTGCTGGAGTAATGAGGCAAAGGAAGGTGAGGAGTTATTGGAGGTGAGAGGTAAGGGCTGGGGGGAGGGGTAGAGGTGGCCAATGTACTGGAATACACACATACTGATGGAAATGGAAAAATATTCAGCTCTGAAAACGTCTGCCCATATCTGTGCATTAAAAAGTCTTGTATTGGGTGCATCTGGTTGTGGACACATTCATTTGTGTTTTGATGATTTCCTGTGTTGTGCTTTTCTTTCCACAGCTGCTGATATTCCGATATTATTATATGCAGTAGTTTTGCACGTTTCTTTCCACGTTCATACAATAAGTCAGTTTGATTTGAACCTTGTGCCTGCCAAGGCCATCTTGTACAGCTTTTGGTCACAAAGCACTCTCTGCTTTATAGAATTATAAAATGTTCAGGGTTAATTTGCAAGTTATACCTAATTACCTGCATTAATGGCATAATGTTTATTACAAATAATAAAAAAAGGTTTTAAAAGCAGGATTTTTCTATTTCTTTCTTTAAAAAAAAAGAGAGGAAAAAATGTAAATATTTGGTATAAAAATTAATTGTTGTAGTCAGCATTATGCCACAAGTGCTGTCAACGGAGCTTAACTTGTACGGAACCCAAATTCTTGGAGCTCTATTTTGGAAGACCAATATGCACTTATTCCTATTTTTATTCTCATTTATATTTCTGAACTGTGAATTGGTATCCTCATTAACATTTGCTGCACTGTGTTGTCACTGACCTCAGTGCACTAATACATTATCTGGTAGTCCAACATTTTTAACTCAGAGACACATGCACACATCTAATTAATGAGGGTTTGTATATGGCTGCAACTGTCCAGACAAAGATTTAATCCAATTGTAATAGTGTCTGTCCAGAGCTGTGTCTGTTTATGTTGTCCTGCAAGGTCATCTTTCAGCCTGGGACTGATGGGCACTAGCAGATACACACACATACACATAATTAAAGAGCTTGCTAACCGATTTCCATTTAATTAATGACCAAGCAATTCATGCAGTCTGATTTTATGTAACAAACTCTAGTTTCAATCTTGTCTCTGCACACATGCACTGACAGTGATAGATATACTCCCATATGTTTTTAAATTTATCTCCTTTCACACACATATAATTCTTCCACTTCACCCCATTAAGATATTACACTGTGGATGTGACCCTTTGGAAATATCCCAATCAGAGGTCTCTGTAGGGGTCTCTGTGTAAACCGCAATGCTTCTTTCTTTATGCTCAGGGGACAGCGAGACCTCACTTCAAGGGTTCAGGCCCCACACTGTGTGTTACTCGCTCAGCTCAGGGGAAGAATAATAATGTCCTCCACCAGATAAGTTCCATGACAATCCCTTTAAGGTCTTTTCAACATGCCATAGCTGATTGGTCTTTCTAAAAATGACCTTTCTATAAAAGACTTTAGAATCTGATCAGAGATCAGTTACTGCATGTTGTAGTCTGTGACGATAAAGGCATGGGAAGCTGACATGGGAACAGTTATTAAAAGCACACAGCACACTCGGGCCTCCAGGAATTCACCTATGCCTGCTTCTGTCCTTTTGTTTGGTCCATAAAAGAGTTTTCTGGAGTTCAGTAAGGTTGAGTAGAACTCGTGTCCAGCTAGTTGAGAGTTTAACAACGTAATATAGGCAGAGTAATTCAATATAGCTTTGTTATTTACAATAGTGGCAATAAAATATAGCCATTGTTTACTGAGGGAATGAAAGTTAGCTTACACGAGGGTGTCAAAAAGTTTTTTTAAATGATCACAATCCAAATTGCTAATATTTCCTTATATTTGTTGTACTGTTTTACCACCAAAAAAAAGAAAAAAAAGAAAAAAAAGTCACTACCTGGAAGACAGCACAACCATCTTTTGTCAGTTCAAAACATTAAAAAAAGAAGAGAAACAGGATAGAAAGCAAACACATAAGACATTTTAAATGACTGGCCAATTAAAGCAATATTCCCAAGACGTTCCCTTTAATTCGAGAAAGAAAAAGATAAAAGTAGCCTACACCCATCCTGTAAAACAGGATTCTCACCTGTCCAGAGGGGGGCGTCCGGAGGAGTGTCAATGATTAAACTGCAAACACTTGCACATAATTACCTAAATAATCGTTCAGCAGCAGTCAAGGAGTCTGATTTGAGCAATCAAGAATTAGGTGAAGAACAACAAAACTTTATCTGTTTAGTCCGCAACTTGTTCCTCCGTCACCTTTGACCGCTCGCCGCCTCTCAGATTCGCTGGCCTTTGTCCTGCTGCCCCGTGAAATCCAGAGAGTGCTGAAGCCCTCAGATGTCGTTGTTCTTGCGCGGATTACAGGGAGGCAGATGGACAGCGGGTCGTGGCCTGCGCAAATCCGCCCTCCCCCGTGCTTTTGTCGGGAATAAGAGTGGATTTATCAAAGCACTCCCTCTATGCTCTTCTCATGCTTCAAACACGTTGCCGTCGCAACAACGACTTATTAATCATAAATAATAGAAATATATGACAGCTCCTCCAGCCATATCATTAACTGGGACATAATATATATATTTAAATTTCCAAATATTTGAATAGCATAAAATCTGGAAAATTGATGATATAATCATCATTAGCCTATAATTAGCAGGCCTGACTGAGTTTGGTAATATATGATATTGATCGGGTGGTTCTGTTTTAGCCTAATCCGATTCCCAAACAAAATATTTTCTTTTCAGTGAATCAGTGGGCTAATGAAGAATAATGAATCACTTTTTGTTTATTTAACATTGCTATTAAGTATAACAATTGCTTAATTACATGCATGTATTAATTGCATGTAGCCTGTTTCTGATTTGTTATAGTTGTTGAAATCTGAAATCATCATTTGACAACAGACTGCAGTAGCCTACACATGCAATCTGTCTTTTCCGGAGTATTTTTGCCTCAATGTACTGAAATAATCATTACTGCAACTAGAATCGTTAAAAGGAATTAGAATCGGAACCAGAACCGTGAAATTCCTTCCGATTCCTTTGAACTCAACACGCTTTACCTGTTGTTGTGACGTAGACAACGGGGCGGGGCACGCTGGGACTTGACTGAAGCCTCTGTTGCCTATTAGAGATTATTCAGGCGGCTGGAAAGCGAATTCACGCTTTTGGTTTTCTTTCTTTAGCTTGTACATTTGGCTTTGTGTTGTGCATGTTTTTGAAATCTCACATTGGACATATTCAGAGATCATTTACTCGGACAGGAATATCGGATGGTCAAACGGGACAATTGAATTTGTGTTCAGCTTGGACTGAAGGATTTAAACGGGAGGCTGCAAGCGCGTCTTCTGCTTTAAGCTTCTGACAGCGAATGTATTACACATTGGATTCAACTTCGGGAAAGTTTAACATTTGCTCGGAAGCAAGCAGATTTGGTTTCTACCCTTATTGTGGGATGCGCTGAATTGCGCTGGAGAATATTTCGAGACTCAAAGAGAGAGAACATCGTGGACGTTCTGAATTTCTGTTCTATTGTCAAATACAAGAATATGCTGACTTTAAATTAATGTATAAATAAGCATCGATATTTCATATCTTAACTATTTGATCCCCTTAAAATCTGCGTGGCCAAATCTACAACATTTTTGCTATAATGACCTGGAGCTGAGACTGGAAATAAAGGACTGTCTCCGAACTTGTAGAAGAGCGGTTGGGGTTGTCGGAACATGAAGTCAGTTACCGGTCTGTTTGTTGTAAGTGTGTTGCTGTGTTCAACGATCCCGTCCTGGAGCGCGACTGCCAACAGCTATGGAGGTGAGTCCGGCTCAAATGATGAAAGAAAAAATGATAGCTAGCCTATTAGAATGACATCTCTCACCGAAATATTTGAAACACAGAGTAGCATTACTCAAATAAAATCTGTTCTAAGAAGTCAAATAAGTAATAAAGTGTTAATAAAGTGACACTTTTGGTATGTGAACATTTTTCGAAACAGCGAAAAGTCTATAGGCGGGAGACAGGTGACAACCTGTGCGCGCACACTTTCTAATCACCATAGGATTAAAACACGTGACAGGAATAGTTTGGTTCGTGGAAGTTGTCGATTCTGTATTTTTTTTTTTTGTTTGGTGTTTTGTGTAATCATAAACATTCTCTTTAGTGTTTCTATGTACTTTTCCTTCGACGAGTCCTATAGGCTTTATGATTCACGTATGATAGATAGATAGATAGATAGATAGATAGATAGATAGGCTACTTCCTACTGTGTGCAGCCAACCAGACAATAATAACACTATACAGTATGCTGAAGTAGCCTACCACACATGCATTGCAATAAATATAGCTATGACATTAGCAGGTGTACTGCCTACATTATATACGACATACGCAGTTTACTCAGTGAATACATTATATATTACAGAACTTAGTATGTACCTATAATTGCCAAGAAAACATTTAATAAAATGTTGTATATAGGAGAAATACATGTCTATATAGGTTTGTGTGTGTGTCAACATTCCTGGGGGCAGTCATGTTTCCTCCCACTTTGTTTTTTCTGGATTTGTAAATGTGAATGATGTGTTTACTCTTGTGTTTACCTTATTTAGCAGACACTCTCTCGCTTTCTCAGCAGTATAGTTTGCTCCACGCGCAGGTAGTCAGACTTGCACATTTATATGTAGACTACCGTGAAACAGCAGTTGACAGTTTGGGGCAGACTGCATAATGCATAGACAGTGATTTGCGCTTTCCATAGGCATGCTGGTGCTGAAATTATGTGGAATGCCACTCCGAAGGAAGGACGGAAGAAAATGTACTTAAAAACACTACAACACCTTGATCATCTCTCCTCACCTGTGCGCTGTTTAGATACTGTTGTCCACTCACTGGTACATTTTAAACTCTCAGTACCGCTGTGGAAGTGCTTTTTTTGCATTAAGCATATTCTGTCCAAAGTTATTTTTTTCCAGATCAATGTCATTTAAGTGTTCTATGTACGAAGGTTTTTATACACTTACAGTTGTGCTGTTGTACTGAATATCCTCACATCACAACACTCTCTGGTAAGGAATGATGTGAAAACAGGAAAGCCAGGTGATGTTATACTAAATATCAGGAACGTCTTTTGACCAATGCAATAAAAGCACTGCTGTATGAAATGTATTATACTGTGTGACCAGCAATGAGAATATTTTTATGTTAGCAGACTGCAGTCTTATTTGTTTGGCTACTGTAGAGAGGGTGATATGGAAGGTCATAATAATAATACTTTATTCCTGTTTTTCAAAATGTGTTATACTCAAGTGCAGTCCATGCGCGTCTGGCTTCACTGCCTGAGTGTTTGAAGAAAAGTTCTTGGCTCATATGGGTAGTCTAGAATAGTGTTGTTTCTAAGACTGCTCACATGAAAATGATTAAGAGCTGAAACACAATGGTCACCATTTCACACATTAATGTGGCATTGTGAAGCGTGACTGAATCAAAATCTGCTGTTTTGGAAACAAGCTTTAGACAATGACGGACAGTTTTGTAGAATTCAGGATTTCCATTTTAAAGTTCAGGGCTGGTTGTTTGGTGATGCGGAATGATCATATGCATGTTGGCTTCATGTCTCAAAGAGTCTCAATACAAACATCAGAACAAAGTAGTTTGAAATATAAAACGGAATGCAGTAGGAAACGTGGAGAAACAGCAGTAATAAATAAAGGAATGCAAAAGTAGACAGGTTTAATAAGGTGAATCTTGTGCCTTGGTTTTGGATATTTCACTTCCACCTACACATGGTCATGACTTTTGCATTCTTCTCACAGCTCACTCCTACAGTGTTATATGGTCTCCTGTGCATCAGCAGAAAACCTCACAGACGTTTTGTGCTGCATTCCTAACAAAGAGGCAATGGGCTTTCTGTGTTAAATGTCATAGCTAACGTAAGCAGACTGATGAGAGCTGTATTAATTTGCATGGTATAACAATTTAACTTTGTGTTAAGAATTTGTAATGGGAGGATGTATAGTGCAGGTTTTGTGTCCAGCATTTTGCTAAATTCTTGACCTTTTGCTCAGTCCTGCATAGATAAACCAAATATTTTCTGTGACACAAGGTGCACAGTTGATATGATCCTGTTCATGATCTGTTTTGCCGATGTTAATGTTTTATAGCTGCCTGAGAAGGGGCTCTCTTGGGAATTTTTCTGATTTAATTTCATGTCTTTAGAAACACTTCAAAGTGCAGTGTTGATTAGATTATCTTTTTTTCAAGGGTATATTCATGTAAATGTAATATAATAAAAACAGCAAATCAGGCTAATAGTACCCAAGGTCTAATGAAGGTCCTTCCAGGCGTTTGAGGGTAAGACCAGCGTGGCAGACAGCTTGGGTCAAATGTCAGAGGTCACGCTGCTTTTGTGAATAGGTTGTCTAGTCTGTTTAGGAATATGACCTTTACTTAAGCTTTCTTGTCTTTTTCTTACACTTTTACTCCCAGTTTCTTCTCAGTTTATGAAATCCATGTTACAAAATGACTTTATGAAATGATTAATGGTCAGACGGATTACCAAACAACCCAGACTGACAATTTCAGCCAAGACAACACAAATTCACAACCTCGTCCCAAATGACTTTCAGACAGGGAGGATAAATCTGTCACTGAGAGAGCCAATATGGCATGTCAGTCTATGTTTGCCATCTGTTTGCTTGACCTGGTGTAGTTTGTAATGATGCTAAAATGGTTTGAAGGCACATTTGATGCATGCCTGTGTTTTGTTTTTTGCACATCTATTCTTAGAAACTTATCCAGATTTTCCAGCTATAAATCATTCTAGTTTTTAGTGTTTCATTATATAAAAACATGACTTTATTCGGAATCTCACTGCTTGAAATTTGAATTTTCACATTTTTTAGATTTTGAACTTTAAATATTTCACATACTTTTGAAAATACAGCTTTAGTTGATCCTGATAAGCGCTCATCATCACAGTTGTAAACACGACGGCTTTCGTCTTTCGTGAGGGGGTTTGGCGTCACGGCCTCTTTGTTTCCAGGTGGAACGTTAAAGAACGCGACACATGTCTCCTGGAAATCCTGTATAATCTAACCAATCCGATGACGACTTCGAACCTCCTGAAGTGTTTCCACTTTTGTGTGCCATATGCATCAGACGTTTAGCCAATGTGAATTAATGCGGTAAACGGCCACGGTTATGACTGGCTAATGTCATTGCATAAGAAATAGTATCAATGACCATTTGCTATGCACGTAAGTGTTTTGAAGACACTATCTATATAAAACTGTAATTTACAGACAAAGCATTATGAAATTATTTGCTTCTGCTTTGCGATACAGCTGTTGTCAGTTGGCTGCTTCATCTTTCAACAGAAGTTTCTTTGCAAACTCTCCATTACACTGCCTTGCAAACTGCCAACGAGCAGGGCCTTTGGTGCGATGATGTGACGATGGCAGTCATATGCAAATGTATTTGGCCGTGTGATTTCACAAATCCCACAATATTCAAACAAGCTGTTTTTAGTGCTTAGTTAAATAAAGCATTTGTTTATAATGACGAGCATGTTTTAAGCTATGAGGCAAATTTGATTTCTCATGTCATGACCCCTTAAAGAAATATGTTTTAGACAGCGGAACACACTTACTATGCGAGAATCTGTACCTGTAAGGCCGAAGGAGCAGAAAAGGTCTGAGGCCAGATGACAGAAAGACTGACAAAAACAGAATGAGCATAAATATACAAGCTTGTAAGATTTGAAAACATTCTTCGGCAGTGATGCCAAAGTTGCTTCTTTTTTGTTGGACTGGTAAAGCAATTAATACATCTAAATTAATATGTAATTTACATATAACTCTCAGAGATGACCATGCTGGTCTTCGTTAAATTAGCGCAGCATCTAATTCTGGCGTCACTACTTAAAGTACACAAAGTACAGTAATTCTAATGCGAGCTAAATAACTTCTGAATGCATATTTAAACAAATATAATTAGGACAGTGAAAGCTATTGAATGCTCATTCTTGCTTATAAATACACTGTTTGCTCATTATCGTCATAGCTCCAGCACCTTTTACTAAAGTGTATGACGCACACATCCTACACAAAGGCTCACACCCATAAGACTCACGCCATCATATAGTACTTCCAATCCATTAGTGCTCAAGCTTAACAATCAGATTAACTTTCTGGTACAAAAGTGTTTTGTGTTGCAGGAGGCTCAGAGTAGATCCTATGTCCTGATATATCAGAATTACAAAGACAGATGTTTCTGTTACCCTCTGTTTTCTGGCACACACACCCAGACAACTGTCCCCAGTAGAATGAATGGACAGTAATGCAGTGTCCTGACTCATCGGTATGTGTTCAGTGCTCACAGACTCCTTCAAGCTTACCGGGATTTTGCCAAGTAGGACATGGTACTGAATATAAGTCCTTGTTAGTGATTGTATCAATCAATTAGAAGAGCATGTCCTGCTTGGCAAAATCACAGTTACCATCTTTTGAGGTTTTTTATCTGTTCTGTATTATGATGCAGCACAGGTGACATTATTGCTTAATTCTTTATAGCTTATATTATAGTTGTTTAAACAGTTCCAGAGAAACTGATTTCAGCAGCCAAAGGCGATGCAATAATGCAGCTACTGGGTGTTTATATTAGCAGACCTTTGAGCTTCTGTGTGCCACACCTGGAAATGTAACGACCTGTTTCTGTGGTGGAGTGTGACATATACACACACTGTGTGTGTGCTCCCTCTGGGGGAGGTGTGATGGTCCCTACTGTGGCAACCCTTGCTAGAAGAGCTGAGTAAAGACTGCTGCACCCTCAATAAAACTCACACTGCAGGGTGGTAGGAAACAGCTCTCTGTGTCTCATTAAATGTTTCATGTGCTTATTTTAATGAGTGTCTATCTGTTTTCCTCAGCCTGGATCTGTCTGGTACGAAAGTGTAGTAAGTTTCTGTGTGTGGTGGTCTGGTGTTATAGTCTTTGCAGACATGCCGTTCAAAAGTTAGGGATCTGTACTTTTTTTTAAAGCCTTTTATGCTCACCCAAGCTGAAAAATGCAGCAAAAACAGAATATATAAAATATTGTGAAATGTTACGATTTAAAATAAGTTTTCTGTTTTAATGTTTTAAAATCAAATTTATTTGTGTGTGATTTTCAGCTATTATTCCAGTGTTCAGTGTCATTTGGTCCTTCAGAAATCATTCATATATGGTAATTCGGTGCTCCAGAACACTATCAATGTAGAAAACAGTTAGAAATCATTCTGAATGTTTATACTAACACATTTAATCAATTTAATCGATCCTTGCTTGATTAAATAAATAATAACAACAACAACAACAACAACAAAAAAAAAACTCTTACTGACCCCTTACTGAACTTTTGAATAGTATGTATATCTCTCAGAGGAAACACATTTAATTACCTGCTCTTATTGGCCTGTGACTGACTCAGCTCATGAATATGTGATAAACCATCATGATTGATGGAGGTGCTGTGGGTCAGCGGCAGGGGACGGAGTCTAGAGCTGCTGAGCTCTGCACTGATTGGAAAGTATCGATCTGAGAGAAAGATGGGGCATGATGACACAGTTCAAGGAATATGTGTGCATTGATCTGTTCTTAGATATTATTGAGTTAGTTCTGAATGTCGGCCGTTGCTTTTAGTTTGTTTGATGCACTCTCTGGCATACCATTACTTTTTTACCACCATTCTTTCTTTAGTCATGCACTTACTATTCGAAGGGAAAGTGATTTTTAAAAACCCATTAGACTTTGCCGTCTTCATTCCTCCCGTTTCTACTATAGACAGGAATCATACAATTCATGCACCGTGTTGGAGAGAAGTGTGCTATCACTAGGGCTAGTAGGTAGAACTGCAGGTCCCACTTTATATTGTGTCCCTAATACCTGTGTACTTACATAGTAACTAGATGTGTACGTAGTATGTAATCACAGTGTAAGTTCACACTGGTACATAGTATCTACAGCTGTAATATTTCTGTAACTACACACATGTAACAACCCTCAGAATGGTATCTGTAAGTACAAATGTGTAACAGGACATTGGTAACAACACTTTTTTCCACTTCACTAAGTACTCGTGTAACAGGAATTATATAACTACATTTTGTAACAACAGTATGTATAAGAGTAATTGGAACAATTTGATCCAGGGGGTGGAAACGGATAGGTTTAGGGATATGTAAAGTGGGAGGAGTTGGATCTCCAATTTGTGGAGTTGGTGCTCCACTGTAATTAAGTACTTAGTAGTAAGTACTTAGTAGTAGCCGTTGTACTTACATAAAACAAAATGTATTTACCATGTAACTAATTTATGGAACAGCCTGTACTTACAGTTTGTAATTATGTAGATGTAATAGGCAGCTACTGTTACACATATGTAACAGATCAAGTCTGTTACACAGCTACTTGTACACTTAAGTACAATCTTGATACTCTTTATTTTAAGTAGCTTATGCCTGTGTAATATTCTGTAATTTGAATGTAATTAGAAAGGTATTACATGTATTTAAGCTGTGTACTGGTGGGTTAAATCAAACTGCGGTGCAGCTGGATAAAGTGTACAATATAGATGCACATGAAGTACACTTAAGAGCAATCTTGATACACTTTATTTTAAGTAGCTTATGTCTGTGTACTTACATTTTTAATTACATTGTATAAAGTCTGCAACATATATGTAACAAGACTCGGGTCTGTTACATATGTGTAACAGTAGCTGCCTATTACATGTACATAATTACAAACTGTAATTACAGGCTGTTCCATAACTTAGTTACATGAAACAAAATGTACATACCATGTAAGTACAATGGCTACTACTAAGTACTTAACTAGGTAATTACTCTGTATTATGGACACCTTAAAATAAAGTGTTACCCAAAAAAGTGCTGTTTGTACTGTTACACATTTGTACTTACACACACCATTCAGAGTGTTGTTACATATGTGTAGTTACACAAACATTCGAGCTGTAGATACTATGTACCAATGTGTACTTACACTGTGGTTACATACTACGTACACATCTAGTTACTATGTAAGTACACAGGTATTATGGACACAATATAAAATGGGACCGAACTCCATATTATGCCAGTGCTTCCTGCACTGCTTTTTTTCAGTGGTGCAGCATGCTGCTGCTGAATCTACATTCTTACGGCAATTAATGTTTTACCCAGGTTTGCAGTCTGAACTGAATGTGGTGAGAGAATTTTTTTTTTCTGTTTTAAGATGTAAGGCCTTGCAGACTGCATTCAATAAAATACAATGTGACGGATTCATGAAGAAATGATACCAGAATACATACATACATAATAGACAATTTATTTAATAAATCAGATAGTTTTAGTCCTTTTTTATGATTGGCTGAGCCATGTTTGAAGCTGTTGTAAAATACTATAAATATACTTGTGACCTCATTACATTAGTGCTGATACATCAGAGTGGTGTAGGTATGACGTCAAAACCCGTAAGACTAATTCACCGCTGGTTTCTTTGAGATTTTCCTATGGGGTTTTATAATGTTTTTTTTTTTTTTTATCTATGTAAAATAAAGCCTGTGGTAAACATAAATGAACAATACTTTGACATTTTGTTCTACAAAGTAAATAACACATACCTATATGCCGAAAACACAAATTTTGAAGCAAAAGTTGAAGTTTATTTCTGAAAACATGTTTCGAAGTAACTAGAAGAGAACTAGAAGAGTGTGGAGTGTGTACAGTTTATATTGTAGAACAAAATGTTTAAGGAAATGTATATTGATAATCAGTCGATCTGACTTTTTTGCCTGGTGGATATTAAAAATACCATACTCTTAAGGCCTGTTCACACCAAGAATGATAACTATAAAGATAACTATATTAGCGTCTACACTAGTGGACGATATAATCTGCTCATTCTAAGCAGACGTGCGTGTGCCGCTTTAAATTCTCAAGATTGTTATAGCAGGATTGATTCTGATTGGTTGTCAATGTTTTTATCGTTCATCAGCTGGAAAAAATCATTCTGAAAGTGATTCCAACGATATTGTTTCTCTGTGCCTTTATCATTATAGCTGCGGTGTGGACTCTTCTATTCTTTAATACTGAGAACAGTTTTTAGAAGTAGATCTTTATTGTTGTTGTTTTTGGTGTGAACAGGCCTTTACACTGAGGGATGATATTTTATTTTGAAATTGTAAGTTTCCAGGTAAATTTAATTTAATGTAATTTAATTGAAGTTTCAACTATCTCTCTCTCTTTCTCGCCCTTGCTTTATCATTGGTTCTTTCTCTCATTCTGTTCGTTTGTGGTTGGTTGGCGGTGTTGTTTTCGGGGTCTGCTCTAAGCATGACTGTGCCAGCAAGGAAACCCATTCAAACCCTTAATGGCAGGATGCAGCCTTGAGAGAACAAAGGAAGACTGGAGTTCTCCCTACATGCATGCACACACACATACACACAAACACGACCCTCCCCGTTTCAATCAGAAAAGGCCTGACTAATGGAAATCACTGATTGTTCTGTGGAGGTGAAGGTGGAGGATGTAAAACCTATGCCTTGTTAGGTCCCTTCTCGCTTTCATCCCTTTCTTTATTGCTGGCCTGTAATTGGCCACTGGAGGTGGTAATTAAAACAGGATGTCTTGTGAAATACTGAGGAAGGTTAAGTTGTCAAATGGAGGTTTTTTCTGACTGGTCTCATTGCAGGTTGCCTGTTTATACTGATCTAGGATCAGCCCTTCCGACCCTGAGCCTGAGATCTGATCAGTGTGCGAAGAAAAAAACTAAAGTCTCCCTGTCATTGCCATATGGGGAGAAGTGGATGCTGGGAAGTCCAGACGCAGCATGAGCTTCTGTGTGGTGGCTGTAGTATAAAAGGGAAATGGGAAAAAGATGCAAAATGATTTTTTGCATATGTTTCGGCTGGCTGTGCAACAGATGCCACCCCCTCCCCTCTCTCTTCACTCTCTCATCAAACTAAAAGGTTGAAGTATCTCTTTCAAGCGAGCACAAATATACCTCAGACAAAGAAATGATTTTGATGCATGTCTCTCTGGAGAGATTCTTTCACAAATTGAAATGATTTGGAATGAAGCCAAGCGGGGCAAGGAAAGAGTGTTGCAGGAAGCTGAGTGTGTGTGTTTCCTGCTTTCTCTGTTTCTCTCTCCTCCCTCTGGTGCTTGTGCGGCTGCTTCTCTGGTTTTGGTAAAAGCAGCATGGTAGAAAATCATTATTGCCTTGTTCCATTATGGTAATTCAAGTGTTGTGTTTTTGCAACGTAAAAGGGTTTCTGAGTCGGGCACGATCGAGAGAAGCATAGAAAGAGGATGAACTCTAAAAGCGGACACAGCCTTTGATCTCATACTTTGACTTTACTGAGAGAAAATATTAACCAAGCTCAAAAAGCTTTGTGATATGATGAGAGTGACTGGAGTTAAAGAACAGAATGGAGGGATAAGGCAGAAAAGTGTAACGGAGAGGAAAGAGAGTGTCACCAGATAAGGCTTTTACGGTGTGAGGTTCGGTTTTGTGTATTAGCCGCTAATAGGATTGCATTAGAGAGGTCTGTCTCAGTATGAAACACACAATCTTTGCCCAAAAAATGATCAGTTCTTTCATGTGAATACCACAAAACCTGTCAAAAACCTTTCACCCCAAATTCAAAATTTTGCTGAAAAAAAAGTATGCCTATTTATATGACCATCACGTATTTCTGCATTGTGACACTGTTTTTATGATGTGATAAAAATTATCTTTACCGTAATGCAAAACCATCTTATTCTCGTTAATGTGAATTACTGTAAATGTGAAAAATATCAAAATACAATATTTAAAGTTGGTAGTATTTTCACTGCATTTAATTTATGAGAATTTGTAGAAAAATATTTATTTGTATATTTATTTTTCATCTACCTTAATGTATTTATTTAGTTTTACTGTTTTTACTTAGTACTACACTACCATTCAAAAGTTTGGGGCCAGTAAAATTTTTTAGCACTTTTATTTAGCAAATTGATCAAAAGTGACAGTTAATACTTTTACGTTCTTTTGAAAGGGTGGGTGAGGGTTTTTTTTTTTTTTTTTTTGTGGTGATTTTAGTCACTCTGTCAGTTTGGATGGGAGGGGAGAGGAAACGAATACACCTCAAAACGTTGGTTTGTGTCTGTCTAATAGCTTGTCTGTTATATTACTGCACCTTGAATGACTCTCCATAAACCACCTGTTACACATTTCCTCCAGCCTGTGTTTGTCTCATTGAGGTAAACTAACATGGCGCTTCACTGGTTCAGTTTTTGATCAGACGCCCTGTGCTCACTGGTTAGTCATTGAGTGAGCTTTAAATTTGTGTAACAGCTAGGGAAGTCTGTAATTTATAATTTGTAAATCCAATAAAATCATCACTAAAGATATTTAAATTCATCAAGCATTTGAAAGCATTTGTTCACAGGAGATAAGTTATATTCAACTCACTCTTTCTCTCACAGTCAATCTCCTCCTGCCTTTTGATGACAGGAAATGCATTCAGCGTGTTCTTTTTACAACAGGAAGTTGCTGTAGATATCATTTTGGCGAATAATTGCTCACTGAATACTTACTACATTTGAAGAGCATTTTGTGACTGTTAAATAAAGTATGAATGAATATAGTACGAATAAAATCAGGATGTACTATGTCAGCCATGCTGTCAACGAGATGAAGTGAAGTGTCATCATCTCAGTACTTTTCATCTACAGTTTTATGAATTCTGTGAATTGGGGCATACAACTATTTTCACATATTGTTTTTCACCTATTATATAGTATCAGAGTAAACAGAATGTATTCAGAATGTTGTCCTCTATCAATGCAGTACTCATTGTAAAATATTTGAATATTTAGGAGTCTCTGAGTTGAACTGAAGTCTAAAATATTTGTATAATATTAATAAAGTAAGTGACTCTCCTCAATGACCTCTTCGCAATTCTAGGACATTAACTGACACAAAGTAACATTCGTTCAATAAACATTAAACCACATGCTAATGGAGTGTAACCAGAACACACCATATGCACACAAGAGACAGAGGTCGATCACATCAATTTATAAATATATAGGAGATCAGCTTACAGCTATAACGTGAGTGTCTAGAAGCATGTGTGCTTTAGACTCGTAAAGCTCAGCGTTGCTCTATAAACAGTGAGTGATGATGGCACTCTGAAGATGTACAGCAAGGAAAGTCTGAAATAAACCAGGTAAAATTTGGACTGTATCTTCTGTTATGACATTTAGTCAAACATTTTAAATAGGGTCCTTTTATTTTAGCCACTAAAGCATGTTTTTTTCCTATAGAGTTTTGACCATATATAGTGTTTGGCCTTGAGCTGCTCCAAATGACTGAATACAGACAATTGTGTTTGTTTTACATGTACAGTTTCAAAGGCTGTGATAGTGGACACAGGCGGCTGTGTTTTACATCATTCTCTCTCTCTCATTAGTCTTGAGGGCTCTCAGTATAAGACATAGGAGCTCATGTCCAGAGGTACCAGGCAACCATGCCTGACGACAGTCAGCTGAGATTTGTTTCTGTGCTTGTTTGTTTGTGTGTTATAAATAGGCTTTAGCCTCTAAAATATGGCACAGCTTGTTTGCTTGAAAAATTAATGTTTCGTTTGTTTACGTCTGACCCACATGTTTGAAAAGGAACAAACAAGTTTAAAAAGAATTGTTTCATTTGTAGAAGAATACTTAATGCCACACAACTTTCAAATAGGGGAGGCTGTCAAATGAGACCGCTGCAATATATCTATATATCAGTAACTATAGTAACATTTTGAGTCATAAGTCTGCTTTTGGATACATATGTGCATTGAACAAAGGGGTGTGGCATTCCCTTTGACCAAAAAATTCAACACCCATAATTTCACAACCGAACTTTGTTGCCACCCCTCTGTCAATCTGACTGGGGATACAAAATTTTTTAAAAAAATAAAAGAAAAGTTTTAACAAAATCCCCGAAAATGTCCAAACTAATACCGCATGACACGAAATGATGCAGAATTTTTTTGTGGCAAATGAACAGAAATATCTGGGTGTAGGGAACATTCGTTCATTTTCATATATATATATATATATATTGATTTCGATTGCTTCTATTGTCCTCAATTGTAAGTTACTTTGGATAAAA
Source organism: Acrossocheilus fasciatus (assembly GCA_036784905.1). Classification (NCBI taxonomy): domain Eukaryota; kingdom Metazoa; phylum Chordata; class Actinopteri; order Cypriniformes; family Cyprinidae; genus Acrossocheilus; species Acrossocheilus fasciatus. Next base: position 32,604,816 of record CM071944.1, read on the forward strand.
GCGTCTGCTAAATGACTAAATGTAAATATACACCGTATACACACATATATTATGTAAACAAACTTTTATTTTGGATGCGATTAATTGCGATTAATTGTTTCACAACATTATTGATAATATATAAATAATTATATTCTTTTAGTTGATAATATTTATGAATTATAATTCATTCATAATGGTTTAATGATGGTTTTATATTTTTGTATGTTACTTTTACAAATTTCTGTTCATTGTGCTTCATAATTTTTTTACTACTTAACTTTTCATTGATAATAGGCAATTTAATTGCAGGTTTTGTGACAACTGATGCCATATAGAGTGAGAAAAAAGCTTGACACTTGTTCAATAAACTGCATCTTTTGTCCCGAATAAAAACAGAAATGTTTACTTTATTTTAAATAACTATTTGTACTTAAATGTCTGCGTATATGCAGAAATTTACTGTCAAAAATGAACTTACACTAAGAAATATTTACTGGAGTGAAAGTATGTCAACTATCCCCGGCCTCCCTACACAGGTTTTCCGTGATGCATGAATGCGCATGAAAGTGTTTTCACTTTCAGTATAAATGTTGAAAGACCATATGAAAACCAGCTTTTTGATCATATGAAGCTTGTCTACCTGTATGTGTGATGTACATAAATATTTCTTAGTGTTTAAAGGGTGTGTGTCCCACACTCTCAGAAATAAAGATGCAAAAGCTGTCACTGGGGCGGTACCTTTTCAAAAGGTACACTTTTGTACCTATTAGGTTCAAATATGTATACTTTAAGTACTAATATGTACCTTTAAGGCACCAAAATGGACCCTTTAGGTACAAACATGTACCTTTTGAAAAGGTACCGCCCCAGTGACAGCTTTTGTACCTTTAGTTCTGAGAGTGTATAGACAAAATAATATAATAGCCCTGAAGAGTTTATTCATCACATCCTGCCTTTATGGCACACAAACACACACACACACACACACACACACAAAGTACGGCAATGGCATTTGAAGGTGAAATTCAAGACATACTGAAAGAGGCCTGATAGAAGAAGAGAGAGAGAGAGACCGAAAAGGAGAGAGAGGTCAGATGTTGGTCCGTGGTTAATGCGTTTATCTCAGCTATGTTTGTGCTGTTTCTTGTGTGCTATTGTTTTGTCCAAGGACACTAACTGGGAAAGTCAGTGCACTGCTGATAAATTTATTCCCTGCTATGCTGCTGTTGAATGAGGTGTGTGTGTGTGTGGGGGGGGTGCTACACTGAAAGAGCATCTATTCATTCTCCACAGTGACAGTGAGACACACACTGATGTGAAGTGATCTCCCCTCAAGGGGTCTAACAGAAAGAGAATAACAGCAAAAAGAAAGACATGCAGGAGGAAAGCAGGATCTAAACAGGATCGCAGACACTCCTTCATTTAGATAATCATTAATAATTAATGGATGAGTAGATGAACACACATACTGCTTTTTCTAACCTCATAAGCAAATATTTTTGAACAGGTCCTTTTAAATACGATTACTGCAGTACAACTGTAGGGGGAAAAAAGTACGTTCCTTGGATTAGAGTGTGTGATGGAGATTAATGCAACCTCCAAACAATGACACAGTGTGAGTGTGTTTGTGCACTATTGTTAGTAGTGGAAGTGAGCCTTTGGCTCGATATTATCAGTGTGTGATAAAGTGCAAACAAGAACACAGCTAAAGTGTAAAAATGACTGCTGTTGAGTACATAAACACACACATGTAAAGTAGAGGCTACATTACAGCATTTCTAGGTCACTCAACAGTCTGCCTGGGTTCATGTTGTTTTTGGTGTGTTGAGTTGTATAGTCCTTGCAAAATAATTAACTTGGCTGAAGTGTTAAAGGGATAGCAAAAATGAAAATGATGTCTTAATTTACTCACCTTTATGAGATTCCAAACCCATAAGACTTTTATTTATCTTCAAATGAAGATATTTAATTAATGAATTAATGAAACTTTGGATATTTTTGTCCCTTCATTGAAACTACACGCAATCAAAACTTTGTTCAGTTCATAGAGACATTGTAAAAGTAATCCATATTATCTGAGTGAAGAAACATGATAGCTTTATATAATGACCAGATTTAATTTATGATTTTATTCACATATAAAAAACACAAATACTTAGAGGACATCAAATATGGTAAACAGTAGCTCAAATGTGCTTGCTTGATGCCTGAGAAAACTGTGAGGTTTGTTTTTGTGCTTCAAGAAAGTATGGTTAAGCTTGAGTTTACCATATTTGATGTGCTCTATACATTGATCTGTGTTTATAAATGAGTTACAATGCATGTTATAATGCATTAAAAGTTTTGGTTGCATGGACAAAACGGACGAGAGAATTTAAAAAATCTCTTCATTTGTGTGTAGAAGATTAATGAAAGTCTTATGGGTTTGAAATAACTTAAGGTTAAGTAAATTATGACAGAATATAATTTTTGTGGGTGATTTATTCCTTAGATATACAAAATTGCATACTGAGTATGTAATGCATTTAATTTTGTAACATGTAGGCTAAAGTATTAAACATTTCATCTCAACCGTCAATGATGTATGTTCTATTAGTATGCATTTATGCAGTATGAATACAATCCGTTGGAAGTAGGTTAGTTAGTTCCTCATATAAATTATAGTGTCTGCTTAAATTGAGTCTTGCCAGAGGATAATTCAATAAGTGTTATAAAAATTGTGTAAAACTGATAGTTTGTTTTTCAGCTAACAAATACATGAAGTCATCAGCTTATGTTACACAAAAAGTGAAACTTAATAAATGAGAAACTATAAACTTGAATCATGCCACCCTTCTACAAACAAAATAGCGATGACCTCACTGTCATTAATCTTGTCATAAAGAGACTCTGGGTGTAAACTGGTCTGTACACACACACACACACACACACACACACACACACACACACACACACATACACACACAAACCATTTTTAAACCACAATGACTTTGCCACCTTTTATTTTTTATGTTTTTTTTTTTCTTTTATAGTTCTTTGCGTTTTTCCATCACAATGAAACCCAGACTCTAATGTTTGTGGATTCTTTTATTACTGAAATTTTTATGAAAGTTCTGTGTAAATAAACGTCCTTCACTGGTAAAAGTATAATATCATTTTTGGCAAACACATCTATTGTGCATTATAATCTGCTCACCCTTCATTGGTTCTGTCAGAATCCTGGTTTGTGTCAGGTTCTGCAACACAAGTTTAATCCCTGTATCACCAGTTCACATGTTCTGTGTGTGTGTGTGTGTGTGTGTGTGTGTGTGTGTGTGTGTGTGTGTGTGTGTGTGTGTGTGTGTGTGTGTGAAGGGCAGACGGGCCGAGACCACCAACATCCCTCATCGTGTAATTACAGTATAGGGGTCAGGTGATTAATGTCTGGGGCATCATGGTTTTGAAGGGTAAAGAAGATTAGCAACCAGACTGCAAGGATTACGATTCATCTTAAAGAGGGCAGGCCAAAAATGAGGGAGGAAAATCTAATACGTTCATAGATGGAATAAACAGAAGAGGCTGATGAGAGAGATTACTGTAAGTACACCAAAACTTATACAAATTGTTCAAAATAGTGTTGCAGTCAGTAATTGTTTCAAAAACAAGGTGTACACATAAAGCAATCATGAATGTTTAAAATGATATGCACAACATTTCAAAGTTTAGGGTTTAGGGTCAGTAAGATTTTGTTTAGGAAAGAAATGAATATATTTATTCAGCAAGGATGCAATAATTTGATTAAATATGGGAGTAGATTCTTTTGCATTGTTTCAAATAAATGCTGTTCTTTTGAAGTGTCATCATTTATTGAAGAAATCCTGACAAATCACGATTTCAACAAAAATGTTAAGTAGCGAAACGGTTTAAACACTGATAATAAAAAGGTTTTTCTTGAGCCCCATTCAGCATAGAAGGATTTCTGAAGGATCATGTGACACTTAAGACTGGAGGTAATGGCTGCTGCCATCACAGAAATACATTTCATTTAAAAATATATTAACATAGGAAACAGTTATTTTAAATTTAAATTTGAATAATATTCCATAATATTAGTGTTTTTACTGTATCCTTGATCAAATACAGTAAATGCATCTTTGGTGAGCATAACAGCCTTCTTTCAAAAACATCTTTTCAACCCCAAACTTTTGAACCACATTGTACATTGTAATAAAAAAATCATATCAATCTAGAAAAAGCAATTTGACTCTTCATACTGGCCAACATGCTAAAGTTTATCTCAGAAACCCCCATGTTATTGGAGACTTCTGCTGACAGAATAAATTAATCATGGATGACATACATCTGCAAATAGGGTATTTCTACAGAAAACATTTTCTTTTGATGTAGCATCTGTGCTGATAGGCTTTATATACACTCTAAAAAATGCTGGGTAAATATTGGACAGAACACATGCTGGGTTGCTTTCAACCAACAGGTTAAATGTTTAACCCAACTTTCTGGGCAGCAACCCAACCGCTGGGTTCGTCCATATTTTACCCAGCGCTGGGTTGTATTTAACCCATATAGTGTATAGTAATCTATATATAGTTATAGATGAATGTCCACGATGAGGTTCATAAGCCAGTGACGCAAAACCAAAAATACCTTAAGGTGCAACATAGTTCCATTTAGAAAAAAATACTGTCTGAAAACTGCTGAAGACTATGTCTTTGTGAGCTTAGCAGGTGCTCTAATCCGGAATTTCTAAGATATTAATAGAAGAAAAATACAAAGTGAAATGCTGAGAGAAAGCGTCTGAATGTGAATGATTATACTTTCCATTGGTAAACACAAAAGCAAAGGGACATTAGCAGTGGGCTGGCAGTAATTCTGGCTGCCCTTGGGTATTAAGACCAGCCCAGTATGAATACAGAAAAAGGGTGAATTCAGTCTCTGCCTGGCCTTTATGACTGAACCATATTAGGCATAAAGACCTGCGGACCCCTCGGTATTCAGTAGATGGACTGGTCCGATCAGGCGGTGCTGTGGCCAAAGGGAAAGTCATTGTGAGGAGGGAGGAGGTGGGTTTCTGTCACGCTTTTCCATCACTGTGCTGTTAAAGCACACATGACTCCACAGGTGTGTCTTGTCATGTAATCTGTCTTCTGATTGGCTCGTGTTAGCTGGGTGTGCTGGCAAAACATTGTTTATCTTAATCAGCAGGTGCCACAAAATTGCGTTTGGCTCAGATAAATATCATGGGATTACTGATCACTGATCCTGAATATACCCTTTATTCCCAACATATGTAGCGTCTCTCTCTTGTGTCCTTTTTTATTCTCAGTGCTCTTTATACTTTTTTGATCACTTGTCCACATGGAAGGATGCTTATTCATGGTCCACCTGAAATGCCTTGTTATATAACACAAACACACACACTCATAGGCAGATGGTTTTATTTCTGCGTCTGCCTTTAGCACACAATGTCTTCATCATCATTCTGGCACAAAATGCAGGGACAGTATAGAACTTCCTTGCCGTATTCATCCTCTCACTAAAATGTTTGTGTAGTTGAATATTTAAAGAAAACAGGTCTGTCAGCTCTGATGTGTAAGGCTTTGGGAATGAAAGTCATCTGCTGCTCGTGGGGGGTGTTTCTTGTTTTCATAATAAAGCATGAAAAGCTTGCAGCTGAGTAACTAAACCTGTTTGACTAGTTTTACTGTAAACATCACACCAGGAAAGAAGATCAGATGTATGTGCAAATGTGTTTGTTCATTTGTGTGCACCTGGGGCCTTATTCACAAAACATCTTAAGGCTAAAAGTAGCTCATAACATGCCGATTTAGGATAAAATCTTAAAAATAATGGGCATGTCAGTCCTAAATTTAGGACTCCTAAATTTTTGCTCTAAGAGTATTTCACAAAACGTTTTAACACTAAAACTAGCTCCTAAATCTGTAAAACGTTAGGAGTAGTGAAGAGGACTCCCAAGTCACTAAGACCAAGCCACAAACTATCCTAAAATGGCTGTTGCTGGCAATATGCCTCGGAACATTGCATTTTGGAAATATTTGATAATGAGCTTTTAAAAAGGTATCGCCTTTGGTTTTGGAGGTTACACCAACTCCAGATTTTCCTTTGATTATAATATCATTGTTTTCATTAACCAGTTGGGCAAGAAGTAACAGCTGGTTTTGTGTCCAGTTTTTTTTTTTTTTAACGTTTGCATGTATTACTGTCAGCCATGATTATTCTAAAAGGCTACTTATATTCGTATTCATTAAGCATACATGTAAGAAGCATACATGTAAGAGGCTGACAATTAGCTGAACATTCTATGAACATTTATTGCAGAGCGCAATATTTCTATGAATAAATCTCTGCCAGAGACTATCAGCCAATCACTGTGTGCATAGTTACTAAGCATGCTGACATCATCCATAGCAACGAGGTCAACCCCGCCCTTACTCTTAGCTTAAGACTTCTCTCTATTCCTAAGTAAAAGTTTTTCTCAGCAGCTTTGTGAATAGGTTTTAGGGGAAAACTCTTAGATAAACACTTTTACTGCTATTTAGGAGAACTCTTAGTGGTAAGATAAAATGTTTATACGGGGCCTGTGCATATAAAAATATTTGATATATCAGTTAATACATGTCAAAAGTTATTTCTTCATGACATGAAATCTAGCTTAGTGACCCATAGTTAAAAGTGACGCAGTAATTCATATGAATCAAATGGTTTCATTCCAAATCTTAAGGGACAGCCACATTATATGACGAAAATAATAATTTAGGCTTTTATTTACATTGATCAACGCACATGCAGAGCACATCAAATATGGTAAACATATTTTCTTGTGTTTTCTTGATGAACCAATGGGTTTTTTTCTCATATGACACTCAAGCACGTTTGAGTTTCCACAAGAACCAATAAGATTAGTTCTCGTGTGGCCTGAGGTGAAGTAACCGATGACAGAATTTTCCCTTTTTGGTGAACCTTTACAAACCCTAAAAATCCATGAATTTCTTTACACTATTAAAAAAGACAAAAACATTTCACAAAAATAAGTGCATTAAGTTTTCAAGTATAAAACTGTAATATTGATATATTCTTCAAAATTAAAGGGATAGTTCACCCAAAAATGAACATTCTGTCATTAATTACTCACCCTTCGATCATCAAAAATATCTTAATTTGTGTTCTGAAGATGAACGAAGGTCTTTATGGGTTTAGAACGACTTGAGGGTGAGTAATTAATGACAGAAATTTTCATTTTTGTGTGAACTATCCCTTTACGATAAGAAGTATTTGGATATAGATAACAGTGGACTAGTCAATCAGTCATTTAAAACAAATACAGAAAAAAATACAGAAGTGACATTACTACTTGAATCAACATTTTGAGTCAACATCCTACACCGAATGGGCAGCATTTGTGTTTCTGAAAGTGTTTCTGCATTTTTCTGCCGATGTAGTGTTGCTTATAGTCACACAGTCAGTCACATACTGGCCACACAGGTCAACTCCACATCTCACCCAAACCTTCCTGTTGGTCCTCAGTTCTCATTTGTGTGCGGCAGTTTCCCAGCAGTGCTCCAGCAGTGTTGTTGTATTTGGGAAACCCTGTTATTGTGCTGACAGCACGGAAGGAAGAAGCCCCGCCCCCTGGCTTCCTAACCACCACCTATAGTATGCTGATGCCATTGAGGGAAATGCCTTCTAACCTTTTGCTCTGGTTTGCCACTGCACACTAGAACACAAGGACGTGAGAGAGGTTTTACATTCAGCCAACGCCATTGATGCTAATATGGAGATATGTTGAAGAGAAGATCTTAAAGGAGTGTCACTATAGTGTCACCAAGTGAAATGTAAAACTAATTTAGTTTAGTAATTATTAAACATTCTGTCCATCTTCCACTGGTCGGTCAAACATCCCAAACTCACACTATTGTTGAGCCAATGTAACTATGTTGGGCATGGTGGTTAAACAAATTTTTTTTTTTTTTGGCAATTTTTTATTGCCACTGGGTCACAGTGTTTGCACTTCTCATAGAAGTTATCCTACTAATTGCTAATATGACATACTGTATTACTATACAATATTAAGATTGGATAGAACAAAAAAGGATGTTTTCCCTTTAAGAAAAGTATTATTTCACAATTGCTGCAAAGCTGTTTGGCAAATTTTCATAGATTTCAAAAGAAATCTGCACAATTTGGAATTTTGTGTGAGGGCGAAAGTGGTTCCCTCACAGATTTTGCAACAGGTTGAAGTTGGTCACTTTACTGCTGTGTTTATTCTGTGCGAGCCGTGGTACAATCTGATGTTCTGTAGCTCATATGGGGATTGTGGATTGTCGTGTGTTTAGAGCTTTTAGCTGATGGAATATGAAGTGCTTTCATTGGTAAGTGTGGTTTACAGACGGGAAGTACTTTTTTTTTTAGATTTTGGAATTTGCTTTGAGCAAATGGAAGGTGTAATGACCAGACAAACATAGAAGCAGGGATGTAGTCAATCTAGCAGGCCATAGGGTGTGTGTGTGTGTGTTCTCTGTCAGTGCCACACATCTGCTGAGAGTGGTTTGTGTTGAGCTTTGTCAGCATTTCTTGCTATATGTGTATCTCTATGAATTTAAGTGTGTGGTAAGATAATGGCTTATGTCACATATGATTGATAACAGGATGGGCTGAAAAACATTACTGCATACATGTATGAACGTGTGTTGGCTGTGTGTATTGTAGTGGATTGTAAGAGAAATGTCTTGTATTTGTGGGGGAGGGTGAGGGCCATTGAAGTCCATGCAGTCGTGTCATCTCCCGCAGGCCAACTCACATCTCCTACTCTGTAAGTTTAGACGTACTGGCTTTATTGGCTCTTTGCCCATTGAGAATATCATAATGTTCACTGTTGGTTATGGCTGCTGTAATTATATATCTCAAAAATATATATCCACCCCACACTGCTGAGGAGCTCTGCAAAAAGAGTGACAGACACAAACTGTACTGTACATGACCTTACAGATTTCTGGAATCATGCTGTTGCATTACCTAAATATTGGAGATCATATTTGACCATGTTTGCATACAGTTTCAGATTCAGGTCTATATTCTGGTTAAGCCTTTTTTGTGAAAATGTGTTTACATGCTGGACAGCAATTGGAAAATTTGCATTCATTACTGGAGCTGTTCAGATTTGCCATTTATTTTAATTAATTTGAGTAATTCTGCTCAATTATTTAGAAATCTCATTGATTCCCATTCATGTCCTTGACATCAGCTGTTAAATGCAAAGTGTAGGTCTAATGATATGTTCACTGCATTTAAATGTTTGTAAAAAATAATTATTTTCTTTCTCAACTCCTCCTTAATTGCCCCCCCCCCCACCAAAAAAAAGAAGAAAAAAAAAAAGAATTACCTTTGAATTGAAATGCAAATATTTAATACATCAATATTCTGAATAAGCTCTCTAAAATTTTAAGAATCTATAAATTTGGCAATGGCAATGGGGGTCTTGTGTTTACATGACATAAATAACCAGAAAATGATAATATTCTGATATTAATTTGAATTTATTTATATAAATTTGAATTTATTTATTTTCTTTTATTCATTCTCCCATGTTTGCTTTCTCTCTCAGTTTGTCTATTTCTTCTTCAATTCCCTTGTCCTTTTAGATGGATGCTCTACTATAGTGAGTCATGTGAGCAAGGGTCTTAAGTGGAAGGAAAGCTTTATTGATCGGTGGGAAGGATTCCAGAAACACACACAGCTGTAAAGCCTCTAAAGTTTCTCTGTTTACAATGCATGCTTGAGTGAGACAAATTTAGGCTTGGTTCATCTCTCTATGTCTCATTGTTTAAGCCATCCACGAAAGCAAATGTATAGTGATTTTTTTCCTCTAGATCTCACTGGCCTCCTATCATACAATCCGACAAGCAAAAAATAAAAATAAAAAAATCTCATAATGATAAAAAAAAAGTGCACATGCCATATTACAGATGAATTTCCAGTGCAAAGTCCAGTGTACATATTGAGTTTTTCCATTGCTGCTGTAATGTGGTTAATATATTTTATTATTGTTTACTAAATGTATTTTACAGTCTTGTTTGCTATCTCCAGCTTTGATGTTTTGGTCTGTGACATCATGGCTGCAGGCCAGGATGTTTTTTAAGCACTGCTCTTGTTCAAGTAGAGCATGATAATTTCACTAGCTGCTTAGGCAGTGTGATAAAGTTAAGCCTTTCCACTGGCCTGAAGTTCATGCCTAAAAACTCTTTGGCTGGATCTGCTTGTTTCCACAAGAAAAGACTTTTTAAATCTGCTCCTCTTAACATTCACTGTGCCTTCATATCTCATATGTGGGCCATTATGTTAAATTTTTAAGTGTTCCCCACATCCTCTCTGATCTCAGAATAACTCAAAAGCTCAGTCTGAATCATGAAGAGATTCATCTGTCCCTTTCATTTAAACCATCCTCATCACCTACATCCTCAACCTCCTGTGAACCTGAGAGTTCATCCATTTAGAAATAAACCATCTCTCTTTTTCAATTATTTACCTTTTCCTCTCTTCTACACTCTCTTCCCACTGCCTTTAAAAAGTGCAGACATCTCTCATTGCATAATTGCTGTAGCTTTGTGCTGGGGCTTTCTAGCTTTTATTATTTTATTTTAATGTTAAATAGTCAGTAGTGATTGCAGATATAAATTGCAGATAATTAAAATATGTTGTGTAAAAAAAAAGGGGGAAAATCAATTTAAAAGTGAATTTAGGTACTACAACATTATAATGTATAGTACAGTATAAAAAAATGCAATGTTTTCTAAAGAAAACTTTTTACGGTGTTATTAAATTATTAGTGTTTTTAAAGGCATAGTTCACCCAAAAATGAAAATTCTCCAAGCCTATCCAAGCCTATATGACTTTATTTTGTCTGTGAAACAAACAAACAAAAAAAAGTATAAATATATTTTGAGGACTGTTGGTAACCAAACAGTTTTTGAACTGTTCCTCTGAAATTTTACTTTAAATCAGTATCAGACAACAGCAAAGGTAACTTAAATGTAAAACCAGTAATGTAAAGAACCAGTGACAATTAAGTTTTATTCTATGATAAGTAACAAACTATGGCTGATGTAACAAATCTCTCATTTATTGTGATTTCCAGCTCCTCCTCAGCAAACACATAAACTCTATGCAGCTTCTGATACATTGTAAAATATCTGTTTCTCGCCCTCAAACTTATTTTATGTAGTTGTTTTATCCCAAATTGTGAATTAGTTCATAAAAACTGGCATTAAAGACAGAAAACACTATAATCCCCTTCATCAAGTTTCCCCTTCATTTTAGAAATTGAACATGCACTCTCGTCTAGTCAGACTCTATAAAAACTGTGTTCTCTGTTGTTTTGACCAATGAAAGGCAAATGAATTAGAATCAAAGCAGCTCTTATTTCATTATGGCCATGCAGTAAAATCATCTTATAACGGCTCTGCATATTAAAGGCCATTAACAAGACGTGTGGAGTCTATTTATGCTGAATTACCCATTTCAAGAGCCTCATCAAAGGCTGGGATTAATGCTATTTTGAGCCTGAGCTGAATATTGTTTTTGAAGACTTTTAATAACCAGCTCTCTCCATCTCTTTCTCTTTAATAAGCATCTTTTCAATAGCCAATTCTCCTCTTCTCTTCTCTTCTCTTCTCTTCTCTTCTCTTCTCTTCTCTTCTCTTCTCTTCTCTTCTCTTCTCTTCTCTTCTCTTCTCTTCTCTTCTCTTCTCTTCTCTTCTCTTCTCTTCTCTTATCTTCTCTTCTCTTCTCTTCTCTTGAGGTCTGTAGGTGTGTAAGGCTCTTTGAACTGAGACAGCGGTACTTTCGGTCAAATCTCTCTCTCATCTGGGGTAGGGGGCGGTGCGTGACAGGGCAGGTTTGCCCCAGCACACAGCGCCACGGCCCTGGATTTTCCCTCCCACAGCACGGCCTTAGATGCCTGCTGCTCTGAAGAACCAGATCTGACACATACGTTTCGTGCTTGTGAATGTGTTGATGAGAACAGAGGGAATGAATGAGCGGGACGGTTTGAAAGAGAAGAGCGAATGGCCTTTGAGTGTTTTTAATGAGAGTACTCTCAGACTAAACCCACAAGCTTTCACAGGTAAATCCTCTGAGTGTAATTAGCATGCATTTTTATTTGTGTGTGTGAACTGTCAGTGCCTGAGGTCTGGTATGTGTAAGGTGAGAGGTAATCCGCACAGTAACAGGAAGGAGAAAAGCTTCCTATCAGACAGGCCTATGAGAAATGTATGTTTAGACACACAGTTCAGTGCTGACACCTTTACCTTTGCGCTTCTCTCTACAAACCTCTTCATCTAATAATAGCTGACAAACACGAAAGAATGACAAAGAATGTACCACAAAGCATTCAAACACACATTCACATATATAAAGAGTCTGCCCTAACTGTGAAGAACACGTCACGTCCCGGAAATGTTCATGGCTTCTTCGTTTTAAAATCCTCTATTATAGTTTCTCTTTCTGTCTTTCATTTGCATGAATTAGTCATTGTAAATGGAATTTTGCATGTGGATTTTCATAACATGTGTGTGTGTGTGTGTGTGTGTGTGTGTGTGTGTGTGTGTGTGTGTGTGTGTGTGTGTGTGTGTGTGTGTGTGTGTGTGTGTGTGTGTGTGTGTGCAAGGAGGAGTTTTTTAGTCCATGTGTGTGCGTGTACGTGCGTGTTTTTGTGTATGTGATGTGGTTATTTAAATATGGGTCAAACGTCTAGGGAAAGTTTGTTCTCCTAGAGTTTAATTGTAATACAGTAACAATAATTAGGTCAAACATCATAATATAAGCCAAACATCAATTTTTCTCATAGAGCTATAAAGTTTCAGCATGTAATTAATTTGCTTCCACAAATCATGTTATACTACACTCTGTGATAGAGTGTATGATCAAATAGAACAACATTTTTGTTAAGGTATGCAAAAGTGGGACACACCTTTCATCTTGGGCTAACAAAAAAGAAGTACACTTCCCTTGTCCATGTGACGTAATTTTCTGCTAATGTCCATGCATACTGTCCATGTGCAGCTCGTTTTTAACGTTTGCTCAAAGCATCCATCTGAACTGTCTATTAATGTAGTGTACTTTAAATGGCTTGCAAGATCAGTTGTGCCCTAAACAGCGTGTAACGTGGACAATATCTCTTTATCTAAAAAGTATATCCAGGCTTAGAAATGCATAGCAACAACCTGGAAATCTCTCATGCATTTTACATTATCGCTAGAATATGTAACCAAACTGATCCAACGTTTTTCTTTGCAGAAACTTTTGTTACGTTTGGGTTCAGATGCTTTAAAAATAATAAATAGGTTCAGTTACTGGATTTTCTGCATGGGTGAACACAAATGGAAATTTGCAGTGCCAAAGATCATGAAGTTGAAATAGGCATGGCTGTGATAGATGGTTGCAGTGTAAGAGAACCGCTGGGCAGGAGTCTGTGTTATACTTTGAAGGATTAGAAGGCCCTGTCACCGTAAAGATACCATTTCACACATTTTAACCGAGAGAATTAATCTGTTCGGAAAAACTTAGATGAGTCAGCTCTAGCCTATTTGACTGTTTTTGAGGGAAGTTTTGTTAAATCTCAATTTCACCCACTCTCTTACCCTCCCCAACTGTGACCATTATCTTCCCTGCATTAAATCTATTCGATGAGACGGGAGAAGCAGGAATTATTCATTGAAGATGATTTTATGACATGTAGGCGTCTGACATATTCACAGCCTCAAAGTCTATGACTGAGTGTAATGGACAGGACACCGTGAAAGAGGGCTTTGTTGACTGTCAGTGAACATATCCAGGAGCTATTGATCTAAGAAGACAAACATGAATGTTGTGTGCTGCCTTTTAATGTTGGAGCATGCATTACTTGCACTGCAAATGTATATGAATAATTAACCTGCAAAGGTTGGGTGCATTTATGTGTGTTCTTAGCTTGGTCTATTTTGTAAAGGAAGATGTTGTGATCTTAAATTATCTGATTCATGACCATGTAACTCTAAGCTATAGCTCTGTTCTAAAACATACTGTGATGTATAGTTAGGCTACATTTTAAGGCATAGGCTACTAGTCATGCTTCTGACCCAAAAGTGGTCTCTTGTAGTAAAGAATGGTTTAAGGTACCCCATTTTAGACAGAATTTAAGGCTGTATCATGTATACTTTGTGGAGACTGCAATCCCAGAATGCATTGTGACAATATTTATTATAATTATATTTCATTCAGTGCTGAAATTTATAAATAAAAACAACTTCACTCAATAATTGGATGCTCTTTGTTTTTTTTCTGACTGTTATAGTATTGCGTTGTTAGCTTATCAATATGGTAAAGTGAAAATTTGCTCAGTTCTTCCATTAAATTATTTGTTTGATGTGTTAGAAACAGGCTTCCTATTAAGACAGATGCCATGATGATTAGGATGTTGCCTTAGAAGGAAACTTTGTAGGCAGCAGACATCAAGATAGCTCACGTGGTTTTCAAATAAGACTTCTGTGTCTCATTATACAGTACTCAGGAAATATGCACTGTGCTAATATGCACTGTTCCAAAACGTTTGCCATAAACATCTGCTTTTAACAAGGTCACTGAGTAATAAGACTTTAGGCCAGTATCTGATGACAAGGTCGATCTTATGGTTTGTGTGTGCTCAGCACCTGTGTTCCCTCAAACAAAGACTTTTGTGTTTTAACCTCCTGGAGAAAAAAACAGCCCCTGCAATTTAACATCATATGATATGAATCCTCCTTTTCATGAAGCGGCTTATAAACTGCTCATGATGAACATTGAGCATCAGCTGATAAAACTAAGGAAGGCTTCAAACAGTTCATAGTTTAGAGGCAAAGTGGCAGTGTTACTGTCTAAATAGCTTCTAGATGGAATGGTTCACCCTTTCTGTGATTATTTACTTACCCTCATGCTGTTCCAAACCTGTATTCTATTTTCTCCATGGAGCACAGAAATGGAGAAATTGTACTCTTTTCTATGTAAATTTTTACCACTCTTTTTTGAGTTTATGAGTTTACAGTGGCTTTAACTGTCAAGCTCCAACTGGACAAAATGTATATTAAGTGTGTATTAACTGTATAAAAGAAAAAATGTATTCCAGGAACTCTTGCTGATTTGGTGGAAGCAGATCTGAATATGAGCTTGGAGTCAATAGTTAGACAGTGGTGCTTTAAATGATTGGAGAAGTCAAATTATAATGTTTAAAAAAAAAAAATCTGCATTCACAATCAAGAACATACATTTAGAAATGCTGACTTCAACAGCTCACTGGAAAGAAAGATTATCATTAAATAACAACTTACATTTTGGTCTATTCTTTACACAAAGCTATTTGAAGCACAAGTTGCAAGTCATTTGAACCACTTTTATGATTTTTTTTTTTTTGTCCTGTTTGCTGAAGGATGTGACTGTAAATGAAGGGTTTTCTTTCTCTTTCAGGTATCTCTTATCCTGAGCTTTTGTGTTTTGACTCTTTTTCTGTATGTTGATGAGTGCATGAGAAAAACATTAAGACCTCATTCATCTCAGTGTTTTTCTCAGGGTGAATTCCCCTTTCTACCACCTTACCTCTTCATTTGTCTGTTTTCAGTTCTTCTAATTTCTATTTCTGTTTCTACATTCTTTGACTAAAATCCTGCTTTCGGTATTGTTCACAGTGTAAAAACTATTATTCTACCCCCTCCGTGCTGTTTTAAATCATTTTGTCCTGCTGTAGATTTTTAATAAATATTTGTTGAAATTTAATGTAAACTTTTCAGCCTGACATTGCAATATACTGACACTATGTCTCTCATACATGTTAACATTGCTACTCCATGCTGGATCATCAATGGTAATAGCACGGAAGGGTTATTGTCCCACGTTTGACTGTCAGCAGTCACTATGTGCTCTGTAAAAAACTTTAATTTGTATTTTAGTTGTGATTTTATTGACATTCCCGCTCACTGTGACCCAGGTCATGTTTTCAGTCTCCAGTCGACTGAATCTGCTCAACCGGAAAAAAGCTTGTTCTACACCTGCAAATGGCTTATTTTCATTGCATCATAAACCGTCTCATGTGGCGTTAAAGAATGACTCTCCATTGCATTCATTTTTTCCATGATCATTTTCATTTGTTTATTTAGTTTGTCCCTCTGTGGCAACTGCTCCATCAGTAGCGATATGCCTTTCTCTGCTTTTTACTGAAAGCAGCCAATAAATAATATAGATAAACAGACTATTTCTGAGAACAGAGATAAAATGCTGTTGTGTTTATGTTGCCTCTTCAAAATCTCCTTTTAAGGTCAAAAACAGTTAGTCTAGCAGTAACTTACTTTATTCAAAGTTTGGGGATTTTAACATCCTCTGTGCTGGTGATTATTCAGAAAGTCTAAAGCTAACGAATGATGATATGCATGTCAGGTCTTTTTCAGCTTATGATTAGTACTGGCAATAGAAAGTGAAAACATCACTGAAGAGAACTATATTAACAGACGCACACACACACACACACACACACACACACACACACACACACACACACACACACACACACACACACACACACACACACACACACACACACACACACATTTGCACAGCTATCTTTCCATAGACTATTATTATTTTTATACTGACCTATTTTCTGTCAGTTAAACCTAAACTTTTTGCATGTTTACATTTTCAAATAAACATCTTTTAGTATCTTTAATATTTTCTCTCTCGTGTGGACAACAGTCAAAAATGACAGGTTTTACTATCCTTGTGTGACCATTTGGTTCCCACAATGGACAATAAAACTGTACATGTGTGTACACACACACACAGTTTCCACAAAAATATCAGCTGTTTTCATCATTACATCTTCATAACGAGAAAATCTTAATTTAAATAAATAACTTTACTAAGTTTACTATATATCCTTACAAAGTCACCAAAGCAGCATTATAGAATGATTTCTGAAGGATCATGAGACACTGAAGACTAATGGCTGCTGTGGAGAATTTGTAATTTTTTTTTATATTAATTATTATTAGGGGTGTCAACGTTAACGTGTTAACGCATGCGATTAATCAAAAAATTTTAACGCGTTAATATATTTTTAACGCAGATTAATCGTTTGATAAGGTTTGACCCCAACTTCTTCCCGGCATCGCAGCGCGGAATGTTATCCATCATTGTGTGATGAGGGTACAGCACCAGTGTTGCCAGGGTAATGATAGCGGCACAAGTGGTTTAGTTTAAAAATACAGTCGCGGGAAAAATTGCAGAGCCATGGGTTGCGGTTTTTTGGGCTACTTTTATAATGTACCGCGGCCGGCCAAGGTGTATATAGACAAATAAAAATTAAAATAGATCCTTTTACTAATGTGTATTATACTTGGAATATATCCCTGGCATCTTAAGAATGGAGAGGCGGTTGTAACATCACAAACAATGTGAGTTCCAGCAGAGCATACATGTTAAGGCTTTTACACAGCAGAAATAAACATGACAACAGCCAGTATAGATTATATAACATAATAAACACATGATTACGATAGATATGGTCTTTATGTGATTTTCTTGAGAATGTGTACATCTGAAATGCTAATTTGTGCAGTGATATAAAAGGCTATAAATAGCATATTTTAACAACAGTAAACGACCAAATTCCACATGTGATCACAAAAGGAAATTATTACAAACACTCGATGGTGGTTTGAAGTGAGTTCTGAGGAAAAGTGTACTATTAATCTCATAAATTGTCTTATGAAGCATGTTAGCTCTAATGCAGCTGCAGAACAGGTCCAATTCTTCTTCATAATGCATTTTGTCATAATACTTCACGTAAGGTCGCAAAAAATGTTTTGTTGTATTTATTTAGAAATACTTTTGATAATAGTTGGGTAAATGTATACTGGGATTGAAGCGATGTGGCTTGGTAAACGTTTTATTGCCAGTTTAAAGATTGATTTATGCCTGAATAAAAACAAAAGAATAATGCTAAAAGAATAATAAGGATTATGTCTAATACCTGGTGGAAGTGTGAAAGGTTCTGTTTCCTTAAACTAGTTTGTCATGCATTTCTTTTTCAACACATTTACAGGTAAATCCTAGTATTTTAAATTTGCGATTAATCATGATTAATCACAGTCCATGACTGATTAACGCGATTAAATTTTTTAATTGATTGACAGCACTAATTATTATTATTATTATTATCATTATCATTATTATTAGCTTTATTTGCTTTACTCTACTAAAGAGTATTCTTTGCCTCTCTAAATGCTTGATTAACATGCTTGAGAGACAACAGGGCATCTATTTTGTGTGTGTGCAAGGCAAGTGTGAAATGTTATTTTAGAGGATAATTTTCTTTAAATACTTAAGTATGCAGGGGACATACCTTAAATGGAAACATTTGTTGTTTGTGTGTCTGTTACTGTGTTTTTGATCAAATAACTGCAGCCTTGGTGAGTTCTTCCAGAAACATAAAACTTATGAAACTTATTTCAAACTTTTAAAAGATAGTGTATAAATTTAAAAACAACTAGTTCACATTGACTCCCAGAAGTCTAGGGGTCATAGTCTGATTGGAGCTTGTGATTTTCACAAGTGCGGTCCAGTCCAGTTTTGTGTGCAGTATCAAATGGTCAGTGAGCGGACTATATGCAGTTTGTGGACATACAGGATCTGATGCTGAGACTAACTAATAATCGCTATTTTTCCCAGTTCAGTTTTCTTTCTTCTAAAAGTCACTAGTTCCAGCTCTCTTCATTTCTCATCTACACTTGACTTCTCTCCACCAAGCTGTTCTCCTGCAGTACTGGCTTGATTTCGACCTCCTGTGGAGCTAGAAGACAAAAGTTTTTTCCTCACAGTTTTTCCTCTTCATTTTGTTTGCAGCCCACAGCAAAGTCCTGCACAGCTTCACTAATGTCCCTGAGCTTTTTGTGTCTGAGTGTGAAACTCTAATGAGGGACAGGGATGAGATTCCCAGGAGAGGCTTCCCGCTGGCATGGGATAGGACAGGGATAATAGAGCCAGTCAGATTTGTGTGAACCCAGACGAGGGAGACGTGGCAGAAAAAGGGAATGAGGAGGTCAGGGGAAACCAATAGTAAAAAGCACAGAATAGATGAGGTTGTGTGTTATAGCAAGAGAAGAAAATAGGTGATAGTCAAATAGCAAGCAGACCAGACACACAGAATGCTCACAAAAAAAGTCAAAAAGGAACAGAAGAAGAAACATGAGAAGTGAACATTTAAATTTAGAGGTGAATAATGAACACAGCAGTTTAGTTCCTTATACTGTGTTTGGTCATCTAAAAGGGGAGGTCTAATGCTGTTTCATGCATTCTGACTTATTTACACTGTTAAAGATTCGGATTCTCATGCTAAACATGGCCAGAGTTTCAAAACACATGGACATATGACGGAGTATTTCTGTGCCAAATACGCTCCTTCAGGGTTCGTATAAGTTTCGTAAAGTTTTTCTGAGTTTGGCCAGAACAAGAACAAGAACATGCTTCATTCGGGCTATGGAAGTTCCTGGCATTTTGGTGACGAATGATTTATAAATTAAGTAAAATTTAAGTCAATAAAGATTTTGTTCCTGATTTATTTATACACTACTCAAAAGCTGTGCATGCTCGTGACTATTTAGCTCCGCCCACAACACGCCTCCAGGAGCTCGACTGTTTTTGGAGAGAAGTGGTACAGCTGTATTTATCTTTTATAAATCTGATAAAACTAAAGATACTTTGGAGATGTGAAGGATGCAGTACTACTCTACAGGCACTCAAGATTACCTTGAGATTGGCAGAAACTGTGTGTGTTATGTCCCCTTTAATATAAAGACAAAGTAATGTTAAAGCTGATGTGTATAACCTTTTCAACGTTAAAATGCTTTCTCAGTTCAGTGTGCCGAGATAAATGTAAGTAAACTATTCATTCTCTGACTTTTGAAGGCTGAAAATACTACAGCTCTGTGACACTCTGACATATCAGCTTCTGGCTTGACAAATTACCATGTCAAATGTCATTGAAATTTTTTTTGTCTAAAGTTATTTTGCTCCGTTTGTGCTCCAGACATGCATGATACCTCAAATCATTATTTGCTGAGAGAAGTTGTACTATTACTATAAGAGATTTAGGACTTTGAATGTCAGAAAAAAAGAAACATCCTAAATAAGTACATATAAGATGAGCAGTTCGGAGAATGGATGGAAACAAAGTTTGTTTGTTTGTTTGTTTATGTTCATTTTATATAAAATGGCTGAAAAAAAAATCCAAGACACTTATAATATATATTTTATATGTATATCTATCTATATTTTAAAATATAAACTTGAGAGCAGGTACTTTTTTACACATGTCCAATTATCCACTACCCAGAACACCCCAGAAAATCTGTTTTTGCAGTTCTATTTGTTGCCGCTAGCAGTACAAAAATTACATACAGTAGCTTTAAAGAGGCACAGATACACAAACACAGTCTTAAACATAACCTTGACTAAACTAGACTTCACCCCACATTTTTAAGCAAAGACAAATATAGCAGATGCAGTAGATTAAACCCTCCTTTGCCCGAGGCTTCAATGCTCAGCAGACGTGAAACAGGCTGCTGTTCTGGTCTGCGTTCAAATGAATGTGTATGGATGTGGGGTGAATGGGGACACAGCATCCCTTATATGAGGTTAGTATTGCTGGTTGGTGTT
This sequence comes from Acrossocheilus fasciatus, assembly GCA_036784905.1. Taxonomy (NCBI): domain Eukaryota; kingdom Metazoa; phylum Chordata; class Actinopteri; order Cypriniformes; family Cyprinidae; genus Acrossocheilus; species Acrossocheilus fasciatus. The sequence continues at coordinate 32,625,528 of CM071944.1, forward strand.
TAATGACATGGGACAAATTAAAATGTGCTTTGTTGAACACACATGCACATATATGTCTATTAGTTTGCTCTGGTTGATATGTAGCTCCATACGATCTCATTGAACAGAAGATCCGTGAAATCCCTGGAAAATTGTACTTAATGGACAGGCTGTTTCTCTTCCCATGGTTCAAACAAACACACACACACACACACACACACACACACACACACACACACACACACACACACACACACTATAATAGACAGAGGGGCTCTGTTCCCCTCTGTCATTTTTTATGAAATGAAGAACAATGAGTAACTTTGCTAGCTTTTGGGAAGTGATGTGTGTGTGTGTGTGTGTGTGTGTGTGTGTGTGTGTGTGTAAGAGAGAGAACTAAAGGGAGTGTGTATTGATGAATCTGCATCCTACAGAAATGCGTCTCTCATTGTGTCTCATGGCAAAATTGCATCTAAGTGCTCTTGAAGAGTCTTTCTCTTCCCGTCAAACACATCAACACTTGACTCTTGTTTGAAAATGGTTACTACAAATAGATTCAGACATGTGCAGTAGTTTTGTCCATCAGGCCTGTTGTTGTCTTGTCTGAGTGACTCTGACTGGCTGCTTTGTGGCCATCCTGAACCCAGAATTTGTGGAGGACATGGCATGTGCTTTAAAGATGTTTTATACCACACACAAAGGTGCACCAGAATGAGTCGCAGATGTGACTTAAAGATTTTATTTGAATCATAAGGCGTCTTGTGTCTGCCTGTGTGCGGGGAGTGTGTTTAGCAGTCTGAACAGTGGTTTATGTTAGAGGTTTATATATGTGCACTACTGTTCAGGGTGAGTTAGATCTTTTTTTTTTTAAATTAAAACTTTTATTTTATTCATTAAATTGATCATAAGTAACTGTAAAACATGTATGTTACAAAAGATTTCTATTTCAAATTAATACAGTTCTTCTTTCCTTTCATCAAAGAATACTGTAACAATATATATATATATATATATATATATATATATATATATATATATATATATATATATATATATATATATATTACAGTTTCCACAAAAGCGGCACAACTGTTTTCAACATTTATAATAACAAGAAATGTTTTCAGAGCACCAAATTAGCATGTTAGAATGATTTCTGAAGACTTATGCACACTAAAGTCTGCAGTAATGGCTGCTGAAAGTTCAGCTTTGCCAACACAGGAATAAATTACATTTTATAAATAATATTTCACTATATTACTGCCTTTACTCTATTTTCTTACTGACACCAAACTTTTGAACAGTAGTGCATTTGTGTAAGGCAGTTTATTGTTCTTAATGTAGAGAAACAGAGATAGAGTAAGTTGACGTGTGTGTGTGTGTGTGTGTGTGTGTGTGTGTGTGTGTGTGTGTGTGTGTGTGTGTGTGTGTGTGTGTGTGTGTGTGTGTGTGTGTGTGTGTGTGTGTGTGTGTGTGTCTGTTATGTCTGACTGGCTCATTCTTCTGGGTTATCAGTGAAGCATGACATTGTTATGTCCTATTTCAAGGTCTCCAGACATCTGCCTGCTTATATTAACTTGCCACAGGTGGAAAATTTGTATTTCATCATCATTGTGGAAAAATTCTTTTTATAACAGCCTCATAAATCACTGTGATATTACTGAAAACCCAGTCATCCAAGAATTGCCTTTAGATACGCTAATGATCATCAGTAGCTCTCCTGTGTGTGTTGAGTCTCCTGTCTTCACCATATTAATGTTTGGAAGTCATCTCCATTTGTACTCACAGCGTTTACAACAGACTTTCCAGAGCTGCTCACAATTTCAAGTCGTAGTTCTTTGGATGTCAAACCAAAGTTACTCAGAGGTTGCTTTTTAAAAACTTAACATAGATTTCGGTTGCTCCATTTATCAGCTTTTTCTTCAGTGTTTATTCCCATTCACACCTGGAACATAACTATAGCAATAACTATATTAGCACCCGTCTTCACCATCACTGTTATCACTATGCTTACATTCCACAGACGAATGTGTTCTCTGTTATTGCGCAATCATGGACTGCATACAGTTATTGTTAAAAGGTTTTAGTAGTTATTGTTAGAATTATCATCCTTGGTGTGAACAGTCCTATAATTTCTTATGAGAAATAAAAATAGACAAATGCTAAAATGTAGAGACTTAAAATTAATATGAAGAGTAACTCAGATATTTTGAGAGAATTTAATAAGAAATAGTCAATAGTGAGATCATATTAAAGTGATCACAGACTTTGATCTTGGCAAATCTGAGCACAGTTAAAGGCCTTGTTGAGATCTCTTCTGAAACTCAAGAATAATATGTGATATTTACTTTTTCTCAGTAGAAGCAGGAGACTGAAGTGAAGGTCTCTATTCGTTCTCCATTTAATCTTGATGCAGTAGAAGAAACACATGAGAGGTTGTACATTACAGTGAGTTGTTGGTATGAAATTTATTGTGGTGAATGAAATTTGATGACAAGATAAAAGTGCATATTGAATAAATGAGCTAATGTCAGTTTTCTCTTTCTCTCTGTGTTTCATTGTGTTTGTGTGTGTGTGAGAGAGAAAGAGACAAAAGACAAATGAGAATATAATAACTGGCATTCACTGGCTAAAAGCAATGCTCATTAATAATTGAGCTATGATAGGAAAGGAGAGATTAACCGGTAGAGCAAGATAGATTTGGAACCATTCTTGTTAACAGGCGCTGTGGGTTTATTCTGTAGTTTTTGGAGAGGTGATTGTCAAGAGTGTTTCATTAGTTTAATCCAGCATTGCACTCTGGGGATGGATACGCCACAGCGATAATATCTTCTCTTTTCCTTTGAGTTCACTTGTCTCACATCAGTCTTACCATTTTACACTTCTCTCTTGCTCTGTCCCTTTTTGCATTTTTGAGAATTTGGTATTTGTGGGCCATGGTCCCATGAGCCTAGATGTCAATTTAGTGAAGTTAGCAAACCTACACAACATCTGTCTAACTCAATAAAGAAACATCAGAGGTCATCTGATCATTGATTAATGGGTAAATGATTAGACAAGGATGGAGCAGGGAAGAGGAGGATGATGGAAGAGAGAAAGAGTTTTATATAATACCACTCTTGTGCCAAGTAGAGCACAAGTATCCGGAAATGAGAATTCAGTTTTAGCCAAGTGGCTTTCAGTATGTCGTCCAAAGAGTGAAAGCAGAGGGAGGCAGAGAGAGAGAGAGAAAGACACTCAGACAGAGCAGAGGATTTTGGGTGAGAGAGAAGAGAGTTTGGATTCCGATCTTAAGACTGAGTCATCACTAAACCATCTGCTATCTGTGTGCGAGCACATTTGTGAAATACTCTCACCATTGATTTCAAGATGGCGGGCAGAACACACGCAGGTTAATATTTAACACTAATGGAGGAAATGATTAGAAACCCAACAGGCGCTTTGTGTTTCCTGTGTTCAGTCCTTCAGTGAAATTGATGAAACAAAGTTGAGAGAAACACTTTGCATTTCTGTTCACTTGATTGCTCTTCACTCATCTAGGTGCACTGTGTCTGAAAATAAATGGAAAAACTGAATGTTTAGTAGTTTTTAGTACCCAAACTGCTGAGTAATTATTGGACCGTCTCAAATCATGTTAATCAGATTTGACACTGGTGGAGTTCATGGCATTTTCAAATTTTCACTCAAATTGTTTTGCTAATAATATTGCTAATATACATTATACAGATAACATATTTCTAGTTTGATCCATTTTTATAATTTATTAGATTAAATGCATAATAGAAACATCTTTTATTTTCTATTTGGACCTCACTGAATGTTTGCATTTGGTCGTGTGCTTTCTATCACCTTTGTCTTTTCATAAACATTTCTTATGTGGTAAATCGCACAGATAATCCTCAATCGAATATATCCAGTGCTGAGGGCACTGGGGGGAGAAGATGACTTATGAGAGCTGCAGGATGAAAGCTTGTCTTTTGAGACTTTCATGAGAGATTATGCACCACAAATGGCCCATAGTGATTTGAAACGATGAGGCTCAGAAACCAATTTTTAAAATGTTCACTGCTCTGTGGGTGAGATGCATGTGATATTATGACTGTCCCATGCAGCCTTGTGGCAGAAATTTGCAGAAAGGCTTTCTTAACTGCATTTCAATTCACATACTCTCCATACTACATAGTATGCCAGATGCAGTGCGGCTCAAATGATAATATCTTATACATCATAATATCTTACATAAGATGCAATTTATGATATTGTAGTATGTCTAGATACTGATGTATTGGTGTTTTACACTTTTACACACACTTGACACTAATTTATGTTTCTCATGACAAGAAAACATGGCATCTTAATCTAAAGACATATTCTTGAAAATGTTACTAAACATAAACAAATTAAATAGTGCTACAATTTAGCACAGCTAAAATGATCATTGTTGTTCAAAGAAAAAGCAACCTGTCCAACATACAAATTGAAGTTATTTAATAACTGCTGAATTTTGACACTGTTGTTTTCCTTTTTATTAATGCGAAGCTGAGTTGAAACAATCTGCGTTGTATAAAGCACTATATAAATAAATGTGACTTGGCGTTTTACTTCAAGTCGAGTCAAGCTTTATTGTCATTCTGCTGCATATGTGGACAAATAGTGGCACGAAATGCCGAAATGCACGGTGCTACATACTAATTAAACATAAATATAAACATAAAACAAGTTTAAGAAAAATGATTATAAACCTTTTCACAGTTAACCATCTGACTGCATACTATAAATAGTTGACTATACAAACACATAATCTGAGAGAGACTGTACAAGAACTTTACATAAATACATGTGATTGTGGAAAAGAGATATTTTAGGGGAAGCAAGATGATTTGTAGCACAATGTACAAGTAAACATATATTATCTTATTGAGTTTTTGTAGCAGTGAGTGTTTATAAGTGTCTAGTGCACATATAGAGAAAGGAGTGACTTGGTTTGATATGGGAACTCCTTCAAATCTGCTTAAAATGCATCCCAGTATGCACCTTATGACGCTGGTTTAGAGAAGGAACAGAGTGTGCAGATTTGTTATCTAGACAAAGGATGACGTCTTTGAAGAATGTAAAATATAATATAGTTTGATTGTTTCTGTCACTGACTACATAATTTCTATACTTCCATTATTCCAATGTAATAAAGGAGTAATGGAAATATAGGAATTATGCATTTATGAACATTTGGAAATTAGTATCAATAAAGAATGAGTTGCCAAACTTTTGACTGATATTGAAAGGAAGAGTATGTATTTGCCATCATCAGTACAGTAAGTATGCACACGTGATTCTAAATGACATGCGCATGACGCTAAACATTTAGCGACTGCTGCAGTAGCTGTTTACATTGATCATTGGAGGAACATTAGAACTTTGGAAAACTGAATCCATGGCAACAGCTGTTTGAACTCTGAACTCAACCCTTTGAGGAAGCTGTGTAGATTGACATGCATGGATCACTCCATCTGCTGTGTGATCATATCACGTTTTTCTCTTTGAAAATCATCTGTCGTTTCACTCTACCATCTGTATTTAACAGATAAATGGAAACAGATTGGCAGGTAAATAGATACACAGGCAGACGGGCAGACACATGTGTTCAAGGCTGACTGAAGATTGTGTTTGTTGCTCCCAGCATTTAGTGGGATTAAAAGCCTACGGCAGAGTCTTAAGTACTAAGACCCACTTTAAAAATGACCCAATGACCTAATGACACACTGTCTTATGGATCCAGCTTTAATACCAATGTCATAATCAGGTCACAGAGAAGCAAAGCACTTGCCCTGTATGAGTTGAATATGTGTCCAGAATTGCATAGTGGTGAGGAGATTATGAAAACGTTGATGAGGATTCATGCATCACAAATTCTTGAAATTTCCATTAGATTAATAATGTGATAGTACCACAAGTCCATTAGTCATATCACAGTCTAAAAGCTTAAGCATCAGCTTAGCTGCTTTAAATAACATATTTTTAATTCATTTTTTAATTTGCTCACTGACCCAGAGCTGAATGGACGTAGGTCATATTTTAATTTTGATTAATATTTTTTGAAATGGCACCTATTCTTTGAACTACCTTGGAGTACCTTGTAAATAAATACCGTGGTATATGTCAGTCATATTCAATTATGTTAGCATCTTGTACCATCACTACCCTTGTTTTCCCATAGTACTTTTTTTTGTAAGGGTTTACTGGCTCTTATCAATACACCATCTGAGTTCTGAGTGAGTACAACCAAGAGGATGGTAGTTTATATACTTGCACTCATAATAAAAATACGAATAGTTAATGAACAAGGTGCAGGTGCACAAGATGCACTAATGTTTGGTTAATTCAGTCCAGATGCTTCTAATCTCTGATAATCTGAAAAGATAACTCGATACTTAAAGAAATATCAAGACTGTGCTACTTTTTGGTGTTCAAGTGCTTTAAGTTGAGCTTTGGTCCCACTCTTCTCTGTAATCCTCTTGAGCAGGAATGAATTTAGGGCAAGTGCGATTAGTGACGGCCCCACGCTCTTATCATATTCTCTAAACAGACCCGTTTAAAGAAAAAAAGACAACAGAAACATAATGCAATGACTATCAACCAGGGACATGCACTGCACAAGGTGCTAAAACAGGTTTCGTGGGTATTTGGAGAGATTTCAAGTTTGCAATTGATGAATGTATGAATAGCAACTTTAAAATATTAGTCAAAAGATTAGATTAATAAAGACTTTTTTCTGTTTCCGAGGAAAGTGACTCATCAAGGCTGTTTTTCACCAGGACTGAACTGATTCAGTGAAAATGTGAATTATTGTTATTATGGCCATTTTAAGAAAATATTAATGGTAATCTAAATAGTACATACTATAATATGAGTTCAGACGAATGCATTTCTGGTTTCGTCTTGATAAAGGTTTCCTAACATATTGGATTTGAGGAAGGAGTGCCCACTCGTCCACAAAATACTGTGGATGTTTTGTTGTCTGTCTGTCTGTTGACTGCTATCCTCAGTCCTGCTCCAGTCTCGCTTCTGTCTGAAGTCTTGTAATCCCAGCTCTCTGGAGGAGCTGCTAACTGCCTCTGTTGAAGACACTTTCAAAGAGCTTCACTGAAAGCCAAAGCACTGAGCTTTTGTAGACTTCAGCACTAAGCCAAAGAAAACACAGTCGATTTTAGCTTTAGCATAGATTAGCGTAGGTTTAGTGGCTACTGTATGTGTGGAAATACTTGCATTGAATTTTCGAAACGTTCATTTAATAACCAATAACAGTTATTACAATAATAGCCACTGTGTTTCATACCAAATGCAGTACATATACAAATGACCATTTCTGATCTATTGATTTTCCTTGGTTTCATTGATCTATGGCACATCTTTAAAATGAATCTACTGTGAATGCAAAACCTCAATATGGACAAAAATACTATTAAACAATTGTCCCATTGTCACATTTGGGATCTGTTTTATTTATGATTGATAAATTTCAAACCATAACAAAATCACAGATTCAAACCAAATTCTAAACATATTTCAAATTTCAGAATATATTGCATAATTTGGGAACAAATCATAATCAAATCAGTTTTTTAGAGCAAATGGTCATGCAGTATTTAGCAGTAGTCCTTAGGCTATGGACAGTGAACAAGCAAGCTCTTTGTGTGTGCATTTGTTAATTGTTTGTGCGTGTAAGTGTGATGTTCACATCACTTGCAAATGAAGGATTCTGGTAAACTGGAACATTAGTGTGAAGTTTCTGTGTGCATGCATTATAAAACCAGAGACATGTTGAGAACATCTCTTTGAAAATGTATCAGAACGTGCCAATTACAATACCCAGCATTGAAAACAGTGCTTGTGAGACAGCAATATTAATGTAGGCAAAACTTGCATACTTGTAGAATGTGCTAAATGACAAGAAGTCAGAGGTTTTAACAGTGAAATAGTTCATTTCTCTGGCACTAGTGGCACCAAATGCTATTGCAAAAATAATGATCCCAAGCAGTCCATTTCCCTTTGCTCGGACAAACAGGTTGGACACAATTATAGTTATTTATAGTTTATGCACATTAAACAGGGATTAATAAAATAAATAAAATAGAAGGATATTATGTAATAATTACTTGATCTTCCTGTTCTATCACTGTTGTGCTTTTGAAATATATCTCCTAAGTTTATTCCTTTGTCTTTGCAATAATGTGCTTGCTAACTGACAAAAAACTACATAAAAATACAGCGATGAATGAAATGTTACAAATAACTAGTCCAACGGAAGCATTTAAAGAATGGAAGGATCACTAGAAGACAATGCAACCTTTTTAAGCCCAGTGTGACATGCACGCATGGGTCGTGCCTCCTTTTCTTTGCTGCGGTCACACATACACACGCACACACACACACACACACACACACACACACACACACACACACACGCTCTGTTGTGAACAGGATGTTGATCAGTGACTGACCTCTGCCATCAATCACCACACACACAATGCACTTCGGTGTAACAATACAAGTAGTTAGCTAATGTCAAACACACACACACACACACACACACACACACACACACATACAGAGCAAAGGACAATAGTCTCTCTTAAGTCAATGTATCTTAAGTCGATGTGTCATGTGTCTGTCCGGTACATGAATCTGTGAGTATGCACATAATCTGTGTAGCTGATATGAGCCAGGTTATCTGTGTGCACATGTATGTCTGTGTGGTCGGATAGGCATGCAGACAGTGGAAATAGTTTGTGGTATTTTATCTGTGTGTGCATGTGTCTGTTTTTGAGCTAGCAAAAAAAAATTCCCCTTGATGAAATACAGCTATTAGAGTTAGTCTACATACTAATTATAATTAACATAACAATATAATACAATACAATGTGACCTACTATTGTTAAACTTTGCAGCACACACACACCAGCAGCCATACTGTATGTGCAGCTGGCGAACGTCTATCCGCCAGCTGTGTTCCGTTGTACTGAGTGTGTATGTGGGTGAGTTAAAAGAGCAGGTTTGTCAGAGACATGAACCACTCTGTATAGAGTGACTGATGGGAACTAGAGAAAGGAAGGGTGAAAGATGATAAGATAATCACTGTACGAATAGCACACACTGTGACGCTATGGCCTCCATTGTTATGCTGAATGTACAAAATATGAACGTTAATTGAACCAAGTTTCCAAAATAGTTTTTAAACAATGGAACTGGGGCTTGGAGATACTGTATATCATATATATTCACAGCATCCAGTGATTTCCTTGGTGATATAAAATTGGATTTAGTATAGGGACTAATTCTCACTATTAACTAGTTGCTTATTAGCATGCTATCATTAAGATATTGGCTGTTTATTAGTACTTATAGAGCAGATATTAATTATGGTGAGACCATATTCTACATCCCTAATCCTACCCAATATCTAAACTTAATACACAACAACAATTTAGGATTTTATTGAGGCAAAAGTCATAGTTAATGGATTGTTAATAGTGAGAATTGGACCTTAAAATAAAGTGTGACCTAAAATTGCAATTATTTTTAATGCACTTTTTATTATGCCATTAACATTAAATGACATTAAATTAGTTTTGTGATCCATCCTCACTTTCATAAGTAAGATCTGTACTTAACACTACACATCTCTGAACACTCACATTTGTATACCCAGATATGTTTTTGACTGTATTGTCTATAGCCCTTGATGGAACTACAGAATGCTCAAGGTTGGTGTTCTTCTTGATGCAGCTGCTAAAGGTTTTTTTCCGTACAGCTGTTGAGTTCATCTATTAATCAAAACTCTCAGGAGTGAGGAGAGTGTTTGCAGTTTACTTCCTCTATTTGTTTAATGTGGAGCCTGAGAAATTCACTCAGTGGAGCTGCTATATTTTATTGTTACTCACAGACTCTCACCACACTCCAAACCCTTAGCCTGTCTGCAGTCGAGTCAAGTTAACCCTGATGTTTTTACACTCTCCCCTCCAGGCCACCTGTCATTACAGATTATGTCAAACAGACCCTTGTGTGTGGTCAAGTCAGACCTCATTTGGAAATCTTTCTCTAGAGTATTTTGTCTAGCTCAATTAGCATAGCATATCATTAGTAATACCTGTGTCTTAGAGTTAAATAGACTGATCAAATCTATCTTGAATACACATTAATTAGAGAGGGAGAATCCAATTTTGTGAAGAGGATGTAGAGTTACATTACTGTTCAAATGTGTTTGCTTGTTGAGAACCAAATCAATATATTAAAATGATGTATGAAGGATCATGTGACTGAACACTGGAGACTACTGAAAATTAAGCTTTGCCGTTGCAATATTTCACAATATTACTGTATATACTGAATTTCTAAACAAAACGCAGCCTGTGTGAGCATAAGAAGCTTACTTCAAAAACAGAAAAAAAAATTACCAATCCCAAACTTTTGAACTGAACAGTATATATATAAAAAAAAAATATATATATATATATATATATATATATATAATAAAAACTATATGAAATGCTACTGAATTAGTCACAATTCAGTGTGTCTCTGCTGTAACAGCATTACAGCAGTGGTTACAGCGAACTACATTATTGATTTACATTCTGTAGTTGCTGACAGGTGGAAAATAACTGCAATGTGATCTGACATGAAGTGATAGACACTGATAGTGAGCTAAATTAGCAAACATATATTCACAGCCCACTACCTGACTGTTGTCATATAACCTGTCCACAATAATCAGACTCAAAGTCCTATAAGTAGAGAAGCAAGAAGCACACAGACTCACATACACCCAGTGGCCTGCAAAAGAATAAAACTCTAGAATTACTTTTAAATATGAGCTGTAGGAATTCATCTCCCTTTAACCTCTGGAAAATAATGATATCTGTTTGTCAGTTTCTTGGGTGAATTATTACAATGTGTTTCCTGTGACTCATAGGTATCAGTTGCATCATTGTTGTCTAGAGAAGTGTAAGATGTTTTTCTTGATGATTATCAATGATGTAACTAAATACAAGGCCTTTTGTAACGAGGCTGTGAGATGATACTAATCTTATAGCTCATATGCAAAGCAAAAACAGTTTTTATATGCTCCATTACCTGGGATAACTTGACACGTTTGCTTTTTTCCATGAAGAGAGAGAGGAGTGTGCTTTTTATGTCTGTTTGATTGATGTGCATCTGTTCTATTTCAAAGCCATGTGTTAAATATCTATTTCAATTTTAAATGCACACTGTAACTGTGATTTTAGATGAATGTGTATTAGTGCACTATGCTTTCTTCACCATCTCAGTGTTTTAAAGGATAATCAAACAATGTCATTCATGAATCATAATTATACAGCAAGCCATAACCCACAATGACATCATTTACAGCCATGTCTGGTGTGCTGTCGCTACCTTTATAGTAAGACACACCAGAGTTTTTATGATGTTTGAAATGCATGAGGTGACATTTATTACATTCGTCTTGCAAGAAATCTTGCTTTTCTTTGCTATCCATCTTTTTTCTTCTCCCTGACTCTCTGAATTTGCTTTATCAATTCAGCCACTCAGCTGCATCTGCAGTCTCCACAGTAACCATGAAGCGATCATGAGGAATAAATCATAAATCATGGCTTCAGCGTTTTATTCTCTCGGTTACTCCTGACACAGCAGATAAGCCTCAGAAAATTCCCAGTGGGGAAACCACAGTAGGAATGGCCATTTTGGATGAGTCAAGGTTGAAGGGCTACTGGAAAATTAAACCAGGTGAATAATTAAAGTCTGTGTATGAGCAATGCAGGGGTTTTCCTTGTTGACACATAGAGAAACATTCATTAACAGACAGTGTAAATCTGCCTTTTCACTACCTCACACAAACCACAGACCAGAAGTCATTCATTTCCAGTGGAGAGTAATACCGGAGCTGCATGGAGTTCTGATCATGTATTTATGTGCAAATTTCAGGTTCAGATTTGAGTATTGGGTGCTTTGAAATATTTGAACTTATGCGGTTAGACCTTGTGTGACCACCAAACTAGATGTAATGTATTTTTAGTTAAAACAATGAGATTTGAGAAGAACAAACTGAGAATTGCAATTTTTTTATGTTTAGAAATGTTATGCTTTAAACACTGTTTTTGTAAAATGATTCAAATAAATTATGTCTGAAACAATCATTTTAGAATTGTTAAATGATTATGTACATAGATTAGCACTAGAAAACTTAGTTTTTTAGTTTTTTTTTTTAAAGACATATTGGAGCTAATTTTCACAAAATAAACCCGAATCAGAACATTGATGCAAAAGCATGCAAAGAAACTGCAAAAACCTCAATCATGATCAAATATTCCATTATAGTCTTATTTCTGTCAGTAGCTAATTCTATTTACATTAACACTGTAAGCTGCTATTTGGAATATTATTGTAGTCTTTCTCTCTGTGATTGACAGATTCAGTTTTAGTGTACATTATTCAGCAGTAGTGAACCCCTCTCCTTCTAAAACGGCAATTCCCAAAATCCCTCAGCAGCCAGAGCCAATCAGAGAGCATTTATGCTGCCCACTCAACACACTGTGTGGCCATACAACACGGCAGAGAAAGAGAATGATGGAAATCAATACGATTTTTTGGAGTTTGGGCATGAGAAGGCAGTAGGCCTAAAGGAGAAAGAAAATATTTTACAGAGTGGTAAGAAGAGAGACCAGCACACCGAATTCACTCCTGCCCTCATCTCCCCCCTTTTACCCCCTCTCTCTCGTTCGTCATTCATGATTAATGTGCTGAGACTGAATGAATGATTAATGACGGGAGGTTGGCTTTGGCTGCTGTATCAGCCTATGACAGTGTGGCGCTGGAGCCTTAGTGACAAGATCCATTGCTCTGTATGTAACCATTTCAACTTGCCTGGGTGTGTGTGTAAGACTGAAAGAGAATTTTGAACATTTGTTCTTGCATCAATTCCTGCTGAGCATCTCTAAATGTGTCTTCGTTGTCTGTCTCAGTCACACTCAGTCTCTCTCTCTCGCTCACACACACACACACACACACTCCCTCACAGACGAGTGGTCAGACACACAGTTGTAAGGGATTGGTGCTTGGTTTGGGGGATCGAGGGCAGATGGTCTAGCTCTAGGAACCAACACCACATCGGTATGCACAGCAGAGTGGGGGGAAACATTTCTGGAAGGTCCTGGAGGAAAAAGGAATTGGAGAGTGACATGAGGACATTTAGCAGGACCTTGCCTAAAGCAAGTGTCTTTGTCTGTTTCCATCATTCACTTTTCACTTATCTGTGTCACTTGTTGGGAATGACAGCTAGAAATGATGGAAGAGGGTGGGGTTTGTTGTTGGCAGATAGTGATGCACAGATTGAGAGAGAGTTAGATGCAGAAGGAGTGTAAACTGCTTGTATGTTAGCTTGAGCTCTAAACCTGGTTTTGATGTTGAAAAGCAGGTTTGTGACTGCAAAGAAAATTGCTGAGGCATTCTTTTGACTTCACTGGATAACACGGGAGCTTTGCATTTTGTGTCTGCAGAGGGCCTTACTCATATCTTTTGCTGTCCAAAGGGTTTTACAGTTGCATTTCATATAAAAAAACTTTTTAATACTTTTTACGCTACTTGTGCTGCATGTGTTTGTTAGGTGTTGTTTGTTGAAGATAAAGTATGCAGTGTATCTTAGGTCCGGTCTGTGTGTGTCCATGCACTATCACACATCCTTGTGTGTTACAGAATATTAGTGAGGTATTATAATGTGACACATTTGGCTTGGCAGCTGTCAGATATTAGCTTTAGAAGGAGGTGATTATCTTGCTGTATTAAAGGATGTTCATCCACGCTTAGCAAGCTCATTGTAAATATGTGTGTGTATGTGCGTACCTGGTATTCCCTGCATTATGGGGACCAAATGTCCCCACAAGTATAGGAATATCAGTAATTGTTGACCTTGTGGGAACATTTTTGGTCTCCATGAGAAAAACAACTCATAAAGCACACAGAATGAAGTTTTAAAAAAATATATAAAATAGCACAAAGTTTAGTGTGAGGAGTAGGTTTAAGGGTAGGGATAGAGTAGGGGGATACAGTTTTACAGTTTGTAAAGTAAAAAAAAAAACAAACAAAAAAACATTACATCTATGGAATGTCCCCATAAACATGGAAACCCGTGTGTGTGTTTGTACTGATTTATTTGCTTTATGAGGACACAAATGTGTATAATGACATAGGTATTAAAACATGAACATGGTTTATGAGGACACAATACATACTAAATTGTGTTGTTGTTTCTTTTCTATTTTTTTGAAAATCTAAAAATGCAGAGTTTTCTGTGATGGGTAGGTTTAGGGTAAGGGGATCGAAAATACATTTTGTAGAGTATAAAAGCACCCACCTATGGAGAGTCCCCGTAAACCACATATACAGACAATGTTTGTGTATATGTGTGTGTGTGCGTGATGGTGCCTAATGTAAGCAACCACCTAACAATGCATAAGCAAACACTCAGGACACCTAAGCAACCATATGACGGCATAAAAACCACTCAGAACACTAATGCCCAACGTATACTTCCGTTTTGATGTGAACACAGCTATGTTTTTCAAAGTACACTTCATTTCATAACCTACATGAACACAGGTGGTCAGCACATGCACACTAGAACTTTCATTCATGTCCAGTCTGTGCCATTTCTTTTCAGAAGTTATGACAGATAAGTTATGACAGTCTTTGTGCTTGTTTAAACTAGAGTTGCGGTTATCTAACCCCTTCACAGCAATGTCGGCATGTTGTGGCCATCTCCAATAGTTTGTTGTTGTTCTGTCTCATCCATTTCATTCTCTCTTTTATTTATTTATTTATTTATTTATTTATTGATCTCTTTTTTTTTGGATTGCAAAACATCGGGTCAGGGTGGAGTTGCCATATTGTGTAAAAGCTAATTAGCCCAAAAATATTCAAAGCCCATGTGTGAGCTAAGCACACAAAGAATACATGGTTAGATAAATTTGTCTATGAGTGTACAATGATTACTTTTACGTAACATGCACTGTACTTAAAAGCTAAAGAGTACTCTGGTCTTAACAACTACATAAAATAGAAATATGCTAAAACCACTCAGAACACCTTAGCAATGCCCTAGCAACCACCTACAACATCTGAGCATTGTGAACATTGTCACTATGCATGGGAAATCACTGCTCACATTTTCTTCAGACGCATATATATGCTGCATTCGTGCCATGTCGTAATTACTGTAATTTCGAAATGACAACACGTGGAGCTCTTCACACCCCTGGACTCAGACTTGGAGCTATCACATTATCAATGCCTAAACATAGCACGTAATGAATCTGAGGTGGTCAGGTAGTACTAGTTGTAGCTCTCAGAAAAGTTGTAATTCGGTCATTCTTGTAAAATTGAAAAAATTGAAAAATTGAAAAAATAAAACCTTGTACTCAGACAAATGAAACTACATTTATGCATCTTATATGTACTAAGCTACTGAGCTACGCTTTGATACAACCTCTCAACTTTTCTCTTTTTTAACAAAATGTGCTTTTTACCTTGGACTGTGTAATATAATTTCAACTTTATCTTTAACAGCATTCAAGATGTTTTTAACATTTCAAAACACATTCTCGTGTAAGCAGACAGATTACACTTTCACATGTGACCAACAATTCCACAACAAATATAAAACATCATAACGAAATATTATAAAAATATTAATCTGACGGAGGTGACAGATCTGACGGAGTTGACACATCTGACGGTGGTGACGAAAACCTGAATTTGTAGTCATTTTTAACTATCAAATACATTGAATCAATCAATTACTGTATTAAAACAAACACAGCAAACAGTGAGTATGTTATTGCTTATAAAGCTTTTATTCAAGTCACATTTAAGTATTTTTGGAACACAAAATCTGACGGTGTTGACAAATTTGGAGTTCATGTAGTAGCCATTTTGTTTTTTTTTCTGTTGATGCTAGATGCTAATAGAACCTGCTTCAGGAGAATTAAATTATCTAAATATTTCAAATAATTTCCTCAGAAATTGGAAGATGGTTGTGACACAGGAAATATTAACATTAGGATTTAAAATATTCTAAAACTAAAAAACTGACCAGAGCCTGTCTGACACTGATGTACTTTGCAGAGGAGGAATGTGGCAAGGGGGTCCTTTAGAGTGACAGCTGCCCCTGATATTCCCTGCTTTTATTATATTTTAATGAATGTCTGACAGTGTTGACAATAAGTGGGGACACAAATTTGAAACCTTATGAAACATGCATGTGTCACTGAAAAACAACCTTGCTTTGATATGAGATATTATTAAGTCTTGCTTTTCATAAAACAAGGTATTTTTGGATGAGATCATTAAAAAAAAACAAAAAACATTTTTATCCATTTTATAGCATATGAATGATTGAACCCTTCTCTGTGGACACACTGTTTTAGATGTAGTGAGAAGACAATAAGTGTCATAGATTTGGTATAATAATGAGAAAATTAAATTGAAGATGATAGCCTACTTGTGTTAAATACATTCTATTATTAATCCCTCATAACATTTAAAATTGAAAATATTTTTATTTTTAAACCTAATAGCAGTTGCTGGACCTGTTTTGTCCCATGTCTCAAGAATGACTGAATGACTGAGTTCTACGAGGATGTGAATGCTTTTTTCAAGTTTGTATTTCGTAATTACAGTACTTACAATATGGTGTGCCACGTGAATACACCTTTAGACATGGCATAGCCTACCCCCTAAAGCCCCGTTTACATCAAAATAAATGTTCGGCACAAAAATCCAGTATGGCTATAATCATCCGCTGTGATATGTGTCTTTTTCAGACCAATGTAAATGAAATGGCAGATGGCTGGAAGAAAATACAGTTTCACTCTTTTGCAGTAGGTGGCAATTATGGAAAAGCAGAAATCAGGGCTGGGACAATAAATCGTTGCAGTATCGATTCATGATTCGATTCTGATATTTTCTGAATGCAGCGACCTTTTCGAATTTTATGAATGATTATTTTAGGTTCAAGTGTGTGTACGGATTTGGAAACAAGCAGAGTACGGCTGTTTCTAAAGCAAGCAGCGCCATCTGCTGTTCAAATCTAAGCTCAGAATCACGATCCAGGAATCGATTCTGCAACGATTTATCGTCCCAGCCCCAGCAGAAATACAGCAGTACACAATTACACAACACTGTAATGATATTTGCATGTAGAGATATTGCTATGATATTGCTCTGACTGATATTTCCTTTAATTGTGTTTTTTTCCCCATCTGCTTGTCACAGCAAAGTCTAACAACTGTTTTCAAACAGCCGTTCAGATTTATTTTTTACCTGTCTAGACGGCATTCGAAAGTTCTTGTCGGTGTGAACAGATGCGTTAACTGCCATCGTTCAAATAAAATGTTTATCACCAATTTTTTGCACTAAAAAGCCATCTTGGTTTGAATAGGCCTTAATAAATAGGGATTGTTTTTTGTGTGGTAGCCTATATAATTTTATCCAAACATTTCTATGCAGGCCTGAACTTAAAAGAGTATGTGTGCAAATAAAAGAAGAGGGAATTTTGCATGATTGAAAGATTGAGAGTATGAGAATCTCTGTTTAATGTCATCCCTTGAGTTCAGACACTGAACAGATGAGACACAGGATATTATCAGTCTGATCTTCTCTAGAAATGAGCATTCATTTACTACATAGCATTTCTGTTGGGTTCGTGGCGAGAACAGCTTATACAGATCAGACTTTTATGTTTCTTTGTGTCACTTACTGATACTCTGACATGTGCATATCACACTACAAGATGTCACACTCTCAAATCTGCCGTCCTCCTTCTCTCGCTGTTTCTATATATATTTCTCTAATCTCTTAAATACACAGACATGGTTGTGATTGCAGTAATGGAGCAAATGAGTGTTTCACATTTAAAATAAAGAGGAACAGATTAAACGCAGTGTAGTGCAGATGCTGTATTAAATTCGCCATGGGCATCAGATAGAGCACATCTTAAACAGCATTAAAATTTCAGAGCCTCAACCCACATGCTAATATACATATCTGAACAGAATTACTAATCCTCACCAACGCTAAACAGACATTCAGCTTGTGTGTATAAATGTTTGGCTATTCTTGTAGGAAAATATCCTCACAAATATAGTAAAACCAACTTGTAAGAACATTTGAAGTGGTCTTCACTACTTGAAAGGTTCATGAATCATATTTTGCTGTATGTTTGATGTGTCAGTTTGATGTCAGGCTTGTGTGAGGGTTAGGATATAGGGCAGGGCTTCTCAACTCTGGCCCTCGAGGTCCACTTTCCTGCAGAGTTTTGCTCCAACCCTAATCAAACACACCTGAACAAGCTAATCAAGATCTTCAGGATTATGAGAAAGTTACTGGTAGGTGAGTTTGACCAAGGCTGGAGGTGAATTCTGCAGGAAAGTAGACCTCGAGGACCAGAGTTGAGAACCCATGGTATTGAGTGTAGTAAATATCATTATTTTAGTATGAATAGCTTTAAAGGTCTGTGTGAGCATGAATGCAATGAAGAATGTTGTCTGTTTTTATTTTTAATATATATGACTTATTGAAAATTGCTAGGATAAATCTTTCAATATATGAGATTTAATCCATGCTTCTTTCTATTTCTCAGCAGACATTTCTAAGCTTGGTTCCGCTGATTTTAATGGCGTAAATAACTTCAGCACCTTCCTATTGGACCGTGTGTCTGGGATGCTCTACCTTGGTGCACGGGATGCAGTCATCGCCGTGGATACTGCTAATCTATCGAAGAGGAAGATGGTGAGCTCTCTTTTTTTCTTGCTGTGAATGTTACAAATTTTCCTAAAGGTCTGTCTTTATTATTTATGTAGTAACACTTGATGGTTACATAACATAGTTAATGCTTTAATTGTATTATGAACTAACAATTAACTAGTAATGAATTATAGCATTTATTAATCTAGAGAATGATTCCTAAACCCGGAAATGTCTTTGCATTTTTTGCATTTCTGGTTTCACTGTCCCGATGTCAATGATTCTTCAATTCTTCTTTTTTTTGTTAAATCACTGAAATAAGGTCTGTGGTTAACACAAAGCTCAAGATGTTTTCACATTTTATTCTATATGACATAAAACGCAAAGAGGAAAACACATCTGCTTGCTAGTTTGCTTTTTTACTCAAGCTGTATTTTTAATGGGTTTACGCTCTTGCTAACTTGCCAATCTGTTGATTGTAAATAAAGACCAAAAGAGTTATCAGAAGCTTAGTGGTGGTGATATCAATGTCAACCATTGTTTGTTTTATAGCTTCTTTACAGCTTGTTTTTTATTACTTCTGTTGATTGTATTTATAGGCTTCAAAATTCATAGAAGTTGGGTTCAAGCCTGAGTTAAGCTTATTGTCAAGTGTTACCATTTATGCTAATTGAGGAAACTAATACTTCGCAAAGACCCTTAGTTGCTGTTGCTACTTTCTTCAAGCCACTGCACTTTCATGCCACACATAATGTTCTCACGCAGTGAAAAATACATTGCAGAGCAAAGAGGACACTAAAAACTCGCTGACAGACAAGACAGCTTTCAAAATTCATAATTTTTTTTAGAAAACAAACAATAAATATAATTTTGTGGCTCTTTAATGCGCTGTGACAGATCGCTGTAGCACCTCAGTTCAAGCGGCATGTGAACCGATCATTTCTTACTCTTTACTAGTTATAGCACAAAATAAACATGAATGAACGTCGGAAGGTACCTTGTTTCAAATGTGAAAAGACGTCAATACACACAATTTTTCAAGTTCAAGTCCATCAAAGTTAATCTACTCTCCAGTCTGGTTTGTTTGTCAGACAAAAAGGCAGATTATGATTGGTCAGATCGCCTGTCAATCAAGCCCCCAGGCGAAGGGTCAGTTGTGTTTGTATAACTGTCATAATGAAAAAGATTTAATTAAAGTGGAAAGATTAAATCAGGTAAATCATTACATAAAATGCTTTGTGCCAAATATCAACATCCAAAATGAACATCAACACACTCACACACAGTCATAATAACAGACAGCCCTACAGGATTCAATACACTGCTTTTCATCAAGCTAAACTAGATGATCTCATCCCTGGTTGCTAGTGCAGCTCTCTCACCAAATTAACCCTCCCCAACGTCCCTCCCCTTTCCCCCAGCAGCCACATCTCTCTGTCTCCTATCATCAAAGTCAAAATTCATCACACACTGTAATGTGGCTTCACGTCCATTTACCCTCAAGCACACACAGAGCCCAGGACATGCTTGAAAAGTACCTCCATCTGCACTGTTCATTGTCTGGAAGCAAAATTACTCCGTGAAGTGTCATGTAATATTAGATATTAAGATTAAGGAGAGCTACTGTGGTGAGATCATAGCACTGATATCATGATAACTCATTTCCTGTGCTTATATGTATAGTCTTGTCCCAAGGCAAAGTGTTTTAGATTTTTGGGGTTAGAATTTCTATTTTTAGCTCACTGAGAACATATATTAATTTAAGCTCAATTCAATGTAGAATAATGTTCAGACAACCAGTCAGTAAAGTAAAAACTGAATAATTCACTAAAGAAGATGATCAGGTATTGTATTATCCTAAAGGATTTGCCAAATAAATAATTAATGCACATGAAATATTGGTTTGGTTTGAAATTATTTGATTATGTGAATAGAAAGACCACAGGGTGCCATGACAGACGTGGAAATATCAAACTGTAGAATCTCAGTATACAATTTTTTTTTGCACAGCTTTCTGGAATACTTGATTCTGATTGGTCAGTCACATGATTCTATTTGTCTTTATAATCTGCATATCACTCTATTATCTCTTAAATCATACATCAATATTTTAATATCTGTTTATTTATTTTGTCAGTTATGTAATATTTGATTTCTGCAAAGAGCAGGAAAACACACAGTCTGACAGACAGTATCTTGTTTGGCAGAATACTGATTAGTTCTAGGGCAAGAGTAGTCCTAGGGAAAGCGTGGGTCTTCGATCGGCGAACAATATCCAACAGGGCAAGACAGAGAGATAATCCAGGTACACGAGCAGTAGTCCAAGAGAGGTGCAAACAGAGTCCGAAAGGGAAGGCAAAGGGTAAATCCAGGAAACACGGGCAGAATCAACACACTAGAAAACACACAAGGCAAGACTATGACAACAAACTGGGCTCCGTAGAGTAGCTATCGCTTGGAGAGTGATAAACGCTATACAATATTCGGCAAAGAGGAAGAGGAAGTCCATGGTTTATGTAGGGTGTGTGATCAGTGCAGTCAGCTGTGTGTGTCGTCAGTGCAATGGCTGATGGGAATTGTAGTGCAAGGTAATGTGAAACAGTCTGTGTAGTGTGAGTCAATATGATGGAAGGGTGACCTCTGGTGGCAATCAAACGGAAGGACACAAACCGGATTCGTGACACCAATGTCCAGACATCCAGACATTAGAAATCCATGTAATCTGGAATTTTTTTGAGAGTGTGAAAGATTTCTGCACAAACACAAATGTGCCATGTTGACCAATAAAAAGCTGTTTTATTTGAAAGTAACTTCTTTGTGAGACGTGTATTGTACACTTGACAATGAACACATGAACAATGTACCTTTTTAACTGCAAAATTTTAACTGCAAAAAGAAGAAATATGCTGGTTTGTATTTTCTTGTATTAGCATTTTAATTCAAATAAGAGTTATATTATTTTATTATATTTATAATTTAATTTAATTTATACTCACTTGAAGCCATGTTATAGCTTTGTCTGAGGAACAAGCTGAAATTTGAGTCATCATTTACTGAGTATTCAAACTTGGAAGATATGTCACAACAGGTTATCTTTGTGTGTGTGTGTGTGTGTGTGTGTGTGTGTGTGTGTGTGTGTGTGTGTGTGTGTGTGTGTGTGTGAGAAATTATAATTTTTTGTGAGAACTATTTCTTAAAATCTGTTGCTTAATGTTGTGTAAATGACCACAAATGCTATTTTCTGATTTTGGCTGAATATATTAATATATTTGATACCTAAATAAGCAAATAACATTTACAGGCACTATATATACTTAATGTGTTATGTTGTGTGTATTCATGGCTGACATGGTTTCTTTTTAACCAGCAAGCAATCCGAAGTACTGATCTCTCTCTCTCTCTCTCTCTCTCTCTCTCTCAATATTTATGTAGATTGAGTGGAGTGTTCCAGAAGAAAAGAGGAAATCTTGTGTTGCTAAGGGAAAAACAGAGGTAAACTCATAGTGTATGGCGTGTGTTTGACGTGGGGGGATGTAAAGAGCTCAATAGCAAGCAAACAAATTATATGAACATTGTGAAAGGGTTGGAAAAGATCCTAAAAATCCACCATTTTCATGCTTTGTTTATTTATTAGGAATGTTTTTAAGGGTGCCATTAGCACTGGACCAATATGACAGTAGTCCCACTTTCACTGACACCCAGCAGCGTGGATGCAGCATCATTGCAAAGTTAAATATTTTCAGTTGCAGATACCACTGTAGAAAATGATGCACTATTCACAGAAAGCAATGATTAATTTATTCTGCGAGTAAAAGTGTCCAATAACAGGGGGGTTACCAAGATAAGCAATGCTGTTTTTCTAAATTAAAATGTATTTCTTAATGTTTAAACCTTTTTAATAATAAAAAATATATACTGAGTGCATATTTACTCTTTAGTATCGTTCCCTGTGTGCGTGTCATACTCTCTATCCTTCTCTCACTTGAGGGTGGTACATGCGGCGAGTGTGTGTGTGAGAGATAATGAGCTCACTTATTTGTGGTTAGCATTCATTGCTACATTGATGGGGGGTGGGGCCTGTGGGTGATTGACAAGTGGGCTGAGGTTCCATTGGGGGAGGGTCAGAAAGGGTGTGATTAGGCAAACAAAAGGTATGTCGTGATAGAATGGAGGAGAGGAAACAAAAAAAAGAAAGATCTGAAGGAGTGAACTAATTGACCCTGGAGACTTGCGACTGGTCATTTGAATGAACACTTTTCCCCTCTAACACATTCACATTCGATTAAAACACATGGAAAACTCTGAATCGATACGGGCTGGGCTCTCATTAATCTTTATTGACGTACTTAATGGTCTGTCTAGTCCTGAAATTGAAACTTTTCAAGTAACGCCAGCTGGTTTTAATCAAAATTAGAGCCTGACATATGTGATAGGATTCATTTGTGGATGAAAACCTCTTGTTTGCCTTATACTGTGAAATGTCAGTCATTACCAATTAACTGTGCCCTTTGAAGGATAAAAAGGGGAGGTCTCACTGTAGAAAATGCTCTGGGGTCTCAGGTACAGCCCATTGGGGTTCAGGTTACCAATCACAGTTATTGATACAGAAACTCTCTTCTTCTTCTCAGCAATGGTTTCAAAGTGACACATTCTCATAAGTCAGGGGTGTTCAGTCCTAGTTCTGGAGGGACTCCAACGTGTCCCATCATACCTACCTGGTAGATTCTAGTAATCCTGAAGACCTTGATTACTTTCAAGTGTGTTTAATTGGACATTGGCCATACAGGATCAGGATTTGGACACCACACCCCTGACATAATTTGTGAAAAGCATCAGTGCTCTTAAGATATGTGACATCCTGAAAAGGTCTAGAATGTTATTTTTAATTGTTGAAGAAGACTCTTATACATTATTAATTTTACACTACTTATCAAATTATTAAAAAGAGAGATGCAAAGTGACCTTGACTGTAATTGCTAGTTAAATCTCAATTAATTTGCTTTTACATTTGAAATGTATCTTTGTCTGTAATATTGTTAACATATAAAACAAAAGCTTTGATAGTTTATATATCTATAAGATTTTTTTTGTTTTGTTTTTGAAAGAAGTCTCTTTCACCAAGGCTACAATTATTTGATGTACAATACAGTAATACTGTGAAATATTATTACAATTTAAAATAACTGCTGTGTATTCTAATACATTTTAAATGTAAATTGTTCCTGTAATAACAAATGTTATTTGTCTTACAATATGTCTTGCTTTACTCTGCTGCCTCTCACAGGACGATTGCAAGAACTACGTTCGTCTGCTGGAGTTTTTGGGTGATGGACGCATATATGCCTGTGGGACCTTTGCCTTTGACCCCCAGTGTGCATTTATTGTAAGTCTGCATGTTTCCACAACTACACCAACTCAAGTCTTGTCATACTATTAAGTTGGACAATTAAAAAGAAATGCACAAAATAAGGCCGCTATAGCCTACATATGCATGGTACTTCACTAAACCTGTTAGCTTTAGACTGATTGACTGTTTTCCTCCTGTGGTATATGACTATAAGTGTGTACTCCTCTAATTGTTGCTTGTTTCTTTATATTTACGGGCAGACAGAAATTACATTTATCTGCCTTCTCTGCCATATTTAGAACATCTCTTCATTCTCTCTGGAGAAACATGAAGATGGTAGCATGAAGATGGAGACCGGGAAAGGGAAATGCCCCTTTGAGCCCAGCCAGCATTACACAGCAGTCATGGCAGGTATGAAACACATGCTTACTTAGCTATCTAAATAAAGCCATACGGTAGATACAGTGTGTATATATATATATTACTTTTTCACATGGTAAAAGCTAATTATAAATGCTAAGGTATGTACCAGGTACGTATTGAAGGGCATTTAGCTGCAGAATGTTTTTGTGCCTCTTAGCACTAGAGCTCTTGGTTACTTGGTATGCATCTGTACCATAAACATGGCTATAGCCTGATTCACTGCAGTCTTCCTTCAGTGGAGTTAATACTGATTTCCAGTGACATAATATGATTGCTGTAGCCAATCAAGATTGGCAAAGGCTTTCCCATAGCATCACCACCTTAATGCAGCATCTCATCCCCTTCTCAGGGATCCAGGTTATATACATAACCCTAAGATGTTTTCTCCTTAGGGGCCATAGGCTGGCCTCGACAGTGTAGGTGATTTCAGGGTACCATTCTCTTGGGGACATTTGGTTCTTAAAATGTTTTTACACAAAACACATTGAAAACAAAGAAATGACTTAGTAAAAAGTTTTTTAAAAAAAAATGTCTTTTTTATTTTTCTCTCGCTTTCAGGAGGGATCCTTTACACCGCTGCCACAAGTAACTTTCTAGGCACAATGTATGACATTTCCAGGGCAACTGGCATCGAGCAGGAACGCATCCGCACTGAACAATCAATCAATTGGCTTAGTGGTAAGACACTCATTCATCCATCCATTCATCCAGATACAGACATTTACACATTAAAGCCATCATTTAATGTGAATTTACTCCCAGATTGTTTATAGCCACACTCTTTGTGACTCCTCTCTGTTTATGAACTCAGATCCAGAGTTTGTCAGTTCTGCCTTCATCCTAGAGGACGAGAAGAACAATCCTACTGGTGAAGATGACAAAATTTACTTTTTCTTCACTGAAGTAGCTAAAGAATATGACCTTTACGCCAAGGTCAAAGTGCCCCGAGTGGCCAGAGTCTGCAAGGTAGGAACTAGAACTGGTCTGTTTTCTTGTCTAGTCTCTCTAGTTTTTTATTTTTTTGTAATGGTTTGGTTGAAGTCTCAGAGGGATGTTGTACAGTAGTTCTGCTGTCAGCTGATATGATATGTAATTTTACTGTTCCAGTTGAGTTCAGATTTCTTCAGTCATAAAGTTCTTCTATTCTTTGCCATCTGTCTATTTTTCATCATTCATTTTCTACCATATCTGATCTATTTTGGTCTCGCTCTCTGTTTTCTAGTCTGATGTAGGTGGTATGAAGACTCTGCAGAGGCGGTGGACGACATTTCTGAAGGCCCAGCTGGTGTGTGAAGATCGAGCAAGTGGACAGCGATTTAACGTTCTGACTGATGTGTTCACTGTACAGCACCAGCCTGGAGACCCCAGCAGCACACACTTCTATGGCATATTCACCTCACAGTGGTACTTTGTTCTGTTTCATCTCTGACCTGATTTGACCTTCTGTGCTGGATTCAACTCTTTTGAATTTTATTTCTTCTTCTAATTTTTGTTTTGTGTGTTTGTCCTGTTGTGTTTATATGTAATGTGTAGGGAAAGAGGGGAGCTGTCAGCCGTGTGTGTGTACAGTCTGGAGGAGATCACTAAGGTGATGAATGGACCCTTTAAAGAGCTGAAAAAGACCTGTGAGAACTGGATTAACCCAGAGCCCATACCAACACCCCGACCAGGACAGGTATACAACTGCACACTCAACACCATACTGTACAATATAATAATATTATACAATAGATGTAGTTCATGTGTTAGTTTATTCACTGTACACAGAGCAATACTATTGCAGTCATTTGTACTCACGTCACCAATGACGATGTAATTTTTGGATCACATGTCACTTAAGGTACATGAGTAGGCTACATCAGATGACCACTTCCCCCTCACTTAATTCGGGGCACTAGTCAAAATCTACCCAACACTGAAAAATAACCCACAAAATGACCCAACAGGCTCAACCAAGTGTTTGGGTTGGGAAAAAAAACAACAAAAAAAAACATTTATCCAATCAAAATATATACAGTGTGTTTGCTGGGAAACCAACCCAAACCAACTTAGAGTTGTTAGCATCATGTTTCACTAATTATCTGTAATGATCTATTTCCTTTCTTCTTTTATAACTCTCAGTGTTTGAATAGTGCTCTGATTGAGCAGGGCTTTGAGTCCTCCCTGAAGCTGCCAGATAAAGTGCTGACATTCGTGCGTGATCACCCGCTTATGGAGAACAGTGTGGTGGCAGCACCCCTGATGATCAGAAATGGCATCACATACACTAAACTTGCCGTTACCTTAACAATGGCCTCCAGTGGCCTGAAGCAACACATGACCACTGTTTTGCACCTTGGAACAGGTAAGAGATATTAAACAGAAAATTAAAAAAGAATGATTTAATAATCATCAATAGTCATTTAATCATCATGTGTGATTTATATACATGTGCATGTGTTGATAGATCATGGAGAGCTGCACAAAGTCGCTGTAGTTGGTCCGAATGCAACACTTATTGAAGAAGTCCCTCTGTTTTCTGCACAGGAGCCAGTGAATAACATATTGCTATACAAAGTAATGACATAAGTTTTTATGTTGTTTAATGTGGTCTATTTTATTATTATTATTATTATTATTATTATTATTATTATTATTATTATTATTAGTGATAATGTATGTTCAGTCTGAATTGATAAATTTTGCCTCCCTCCTAAATCATGTTACTAATATTTAGGGACCAGTGAATGGATTAACTGATCCTCTCTGTCTCTCTGCTGTATAGGATGAGGCTCTGGTGGGCACTCCTCTCTCTCTGGTGAAGTTACCCATAGTGGATTGTTCTCTGTACTCTACCTGTGAGGTGTGTGCACGTGCCCGAAGTCTTGGCTGCGTATGGAGGCATAATGAGAGAGATTGTGTTTTGAAGTATGTCACACACAAACACTCATTCACACAAAAGCATATCAGAACACACAGACTGAGTCTTCCTTTGTTCAATGTTGTCACACTGTTACATTTCTGTTTCAGGCTTGGTGAAGTGGTAGAAGCAGATGATTTGGTCAGGCAATGCAACAAAGGTGAAGGTAAGTCTGACAGTGGAATCTAATGTCTATATTCCATACCTGTGGCACGCTGTCGATCACCACAGTCACTCATTTAATAATTCGATAGTAAATACACTTTCAATTGAATTAGGTGAGCAGACTGAAAGGTTTGAATACAGAAAATTTACAAAGTATATTTTGAGAGATGCAAAACCAAAAAAACATTAGAGTTTATGTTTATGTGTATTTATGTTTATCTTTCTATTCGTAAGAATAGTTTGTGTTGTATCTTTATGTGGATGTTCTTTGTAAAAATATATTCTTTGTAAAATGTGCACATCAATTTTTAATTGAATTGAAAATGTTTTTTATAATTAAATAAGTCTAATATTGGGTAGACAATGATTTGCTATTAAATGAATACAAAGTAGATATTTTCCAGTTAATACTTTTAGGGCTATGAATACAAGCACATACACATAAAGATAAACATTCAGCTTTGCCATAATTTTAAACTATATTAAAATAGAAAACATATATTTTAAATTGTAATAAAATTTCACAATTTTAATGTTTTATTGCATTTTTAATTCAATAAATGCAGCCTTGGTGACCATATAGTGTAGAGAGAGAGAGAGAGAGAGAGAGAGAGATAGGAAAATGAATTGTGACCTATGAATTTTAATCTACTTCTTCTCTGTAACTGTAGGTCTTTGCTCCCCACCTGTGATTGAAATACGTGTTGTAAAGGGTCTGCGTGTCCTGCTTTCTTGTGTGCAACTGTCTCCTCGTCCCTGCCACTGGAACCAACCTCCACATAGTCACACCCACCGCCACAACAATGACCTGGAGGTGCAGGTCACAGAGAAGAGCCTAGGCACCTACGTGTGTCTATGTGATGAAATAGGCAGAGATCAGCCGCCCTGCCGCAGAGCCGAGTACCAGCTGACCCTTGACAACCCCAGCATGGAGGGGAACGTAGCCACTGCAGGTGGCCGACACTTTCTGGCTTCGCACATCATTTTTTTCGTTGTAGGTTTTGTATTGGGTGGCATCCTGTTGTTTCTAATTTACAAACGGCAAGGTGGCATGAGAGGGGGCGGGCACTCATCATCAACGTTGGAAAAGGGGCGGGACTTGCTTCCCTCTACAGACACACCGCAGTCTCCAAGCAGCGCCAGTCTGTTGTCAGAGGCGGTTCCATTAACCGAGAAAAGGAACGGGACACTGAACGGTCACGGACACAATATGCACCCAGCTGGGCACAACAGCAGGCATATTTATTCTAACTCAAGCGGACTGAAACTGCAGGAATCAGCTGTGAACCTAGCAGAGGAGCTGGATGGCAGAGAAAGGGCGGGACCAGATGGGGAGGAGGAGGGATTAGGGGAGGGGCTAAGTGAGATGGAGGAGGAGTTTTCTAAATTGCCTTGTCTAAGAGGAGCACCTCTGGCACAGTGTGAAGAAAGCTCTATCTAAAGACCAGAACACATGTGATTTTTGAGACTAAACTCTGTGAAAGGCTCGCAAACACAGATGGAGGACTGGAAGAGAAGAGGAAAGTAGACAATCAAAGAAACTGATACACATTCCAAATAAACAATTAACATACGCAGTCGCACAAAGAAACACACAAACAAATAAACTGCATTTGTTGGAGGCTCCTCTACTACTCCTGTACATCACTGTCCAGTCCATTCATTCCTGTGTACATAACATGCTGTGTAGATCTGTCTATACTGTTTCTGCATGTATTTGTTTAGACGAATGGGCACTTTTGTGTACCATCCTCAAAGCCATGTGCACCCACATGGAAATACACAGTCTGTGCATCTCTGTGTGTGTGTGTGTGTGTGTAGTTCTTTGTTGCTCGGTTTGTTTCCTCTTTGAGGATTCAAAGTCCAAAAGCACTTGCAGAGAAAAATGACCCCTCTATAGCCCAGAGCAGCATAAAGCCAGGAAGAATCTGCTAACTCTGGGCTGATCACTGAAATAAACTAATTTGATTTGTCACCAAAAAGGGCTTTCAAGCATGAAACCCCTCTGTGACTGATGCTTCACAGCAGTAAATAATGAATGAATGATAGAGAGACTGGAAATGTGATTTTTGCCTTACAGATAAAGCGCTTTGAGTACTGCTAATGAAGGTACTGTGGCCTATGGCAGGGCTGGATTGTGGGGTCCCTGCCAGAGAAAGGGACATGAAGGGGCCCTCAGATCATACAGTATGAGCTGGCTCCCTGGGCCCCTTGATGTAGGAGAATGATTGACATGGACCACCAAAGAGTGTGCCAAGGGGTCCAGAACTATAGTGCCCCATTTTAAGTGAAGAGAGAAAATGAGTAACACAGCTATTTAGCAGTCTTCTCCTGTATGTCAGACCTGTGAACTGATAGTAGATAGTGAAAATGGGACTTTACTTGACCACTGCAAAGTCAATCAGTCACATTCAGAGCAAAGAAGTTGTTCTTCTCTGGAACGGGGCTGGCAGTGTTTTGTGGTATCACAAGAAAAAGTCAAACCACTGCCATCCATATAGGGACCAGATGTAGCATGTTTTGTTCATAATAATCTCCACAGACAAAGGACCCCAAGATGATGGATGTCACTTTATAAAGTTTAGCATGAATGCCTATCGAAACTACAAGGAAATCTTCAAAATGGAAATGAAGAGTGAAGGATTGATACATAATTCTTGATTGTTTTGAGTTTCCCTTTAAGGACAGAGAATGTGCCTCATTTGAAGGTATATTTATCCCCAGTAAAGTGCATGATACGAAGTAGCCATGACTACAGAGCTACAGAATTGTAATACAATGATCAGGGGCTACAGGTAACCTAAAGCACTCCCAGTAAAAAGAGTGTTCTATTTATGTAGCCACAATGATGTCTGTTCCAGGAGTATGTAAATATCTGTGAATATAAAAGAAAATGAGAGTAAGATCTTTAAAAACCTTTTCTTTTTCTTTTTTAATTCTCTCTTTTCACCACTTGTTGGGAGAAGAGTTGGGTTCTCTCAGCCTAAATGTTGGACCACATTTAAATGCCATTTCCTGCCATATTCCATCACAATAACTTGGATCTACTCACATTCTCCATTTATTTATTTTGTATTTTTAAAAAATATATATTTGTAACTTTGTCAAAGTGACGGTAACACTCTGGATTATGTACAATATATCTTGTCTTCTAAATCTTTGTCAGCACTCAATAAAATAATGACAACAGGTACATTCAACCCCATAAAGTCCTCATTTAAAAATCCTGATCTTTTTAGGTGATAGTGATAGTTTAAAATAAACCGTCAACCCTCTCAATGTACCATAGTAAATCTGCTGTAGTTAAACTTTGTTTTATGTTAATATTATTGAAAATAACAGATCATTTAGTGTTACATGCTCTTTGTTGTTTATTCTGAATAAAGAAGTATGTTAATTAATGTACAGATATGTTGTATTCTAAGTTTCTATTTTTATAATTTATATATGATGAAATGGACATTTGTGTTTCAAACATTTATTGAAGGTGTTTGTGTGAATGGCTGTATGTGTGAATGCCTTGTGTTGCTCTTTGGAATAAAATAAAAACTACCTCTCAAAACAGTGTTTTTTTTAATCATTTTTAAACAGTTAAAAACTATTCTGGATGTTAACACACACACACACACACACACACCTACCTTTGTTTCTGTGAATTGTGGGGACTTTCCATAGACTTCTATAACTTTTATACTGACCAAACAATATTTTCTAACCCCTAACCCAACCATAACCCTAAACCTACCCCTTACAGAAAACCTGTTTACACTGTTACACTTTCAGAGAAACATCATTTACTATGCGTGACCCTGGACCACAAAACCAATCATAAGGGTTGAGAACAAATGAGCTTTCCATTGATGTATGGTTTGTTAGGATATGGCAATATTCGGCTGAGATACAGTTATTTGAAAATCTGGAATCTGAGGGTGCCAAAAAAATAAAAATAAAATAAATAAATATATATATATATATATATATATATATATATATATATATATATATATATAAAATCGCCTTTAAAGTTGTCCAAATAAAGTTCTTAGCAATGCATATTACTAAGCAAAAATTAAGTTGATATATTTATGGTAGGACATTTACAAAATATCTTCATGGAACACGATCTTTACTTAATGTGTTAATGATTTTTGGCATAAAAGAAAAATCAATCATTTTGACCCATACAATGTATTGTTGGCTATTGCTACAAATATACCCCAGCGACTTAAGACTGGTTTTGTGGTTCAGGGTCCCATATTCAATATTTTTCTCCCCTCGTGGGGACCACAGACCGCAGGCCGGTCCCCACAATGTCAAAAATACCAGGTTTTACTATCGTGGAGACATTTGGTCTCCACAATGTAGCATAAACAAGTACACATACACACACACACACACACACACACACACACACACACACACACACACACACACACACACACAAGTAAGATATTGTTTGTAGAAGCTTTGTATCGCTTTTCATTTTAAATATCCCAAAATATTTCAAGTTAAAAATATAGATTATTTTCTAGCTTATTTCTGTAAAAACAACTTTATAAGTGACAGTGTTCAAGTCATTTTTCTCTGAGATTTCAATGGTGTACAGTCGTAATCTTCTTGGATATTTATAATTAATTATAATATGTTTGATAAAAAGAAAATGAGATGATGAATATGGGCAAAATGAAAAGCCAGTTGAAGTACTGTTGTTTTTCTTGATGTAACTCATTTGATTGAGGTCAAAGTAGCCAATGTTAAATGACATCAGACTGTACACCAGTGTCGTCTCATTAGACTACTAACTGAGAGAAGATAAGACAGACGAAAGGAGTCTGTGGACATTATTTTTATTTAATGCTGAATTTTCAAATATGCCTTACATCAAAAGGGCTGAGATATATCGATACTATTGAAAGGGCCAGCAGTGCTGCTCTATGAATGTTTTTCGGTATTTTCTTCAGTGTCAGGGCTGCTGTCAGCTGACTAACTCTTTTCAGATGTTGAGCTGGATTTCATAAAGGGGCGGGACCAAATCACTCCGAAACAGAAGAGTGGGGAAATTAAGCCTAAAAGGATTGTTAAACATTCAAAGTATTTCGTAACAATTGACCTTATTAGGGGATCAGAAAAATGGAAGGTGAGTTTATTTTTTATAATACTTCGAGTTATTTTCCCGCTTCATTTTGTTAGGAATGTATTGGCTACATTTGTTTATAGCTGCTGCGCAGTTGAATCGAACTGAATATGTCAGCTTTATTTTACGATGTGTGTTTGTGTTTTTTTATGTAATCGCTTTATAGTCATGAAACTGTCTTCGACAGACGAACCGCAGATCGAATCTGGAGATGATCGGAATCCCGGAGAGGTTCTGCACATTCGCTTTCAGAAAAACCCCAATCAAAAACTCAAATACCTGGAGGCTGAACCCAAAATACTAGGGGTGCGTGAACCCATATCACTTTACAGCTGAACTGCTGACAGATTTGTTTGTTTGTTTGTTTTACTTACAACCTGGAAGTGAAAATGGCCACTATCCACTACAGAATAACTAACCTTTTTTTCTTTTCTTTTCTTTTTTGAAAATTGAGTATACACACTGCTGGACCAGTAAGGGTTTTAATATTTTTAATGAGGTTTCTTATGCTAATCCAGGCTGCATTTATTTGATCAAAAATACAGAAAAATGTGATATTGTGAAATATTACAATTTAAAGTAACTATTTTGTATCTGAATATATTTTAAAATGTAATTTATTCCTGATGCAAAGCTGAATTTTCAGCATCATTACTCCAGTATTCAGTGTCCCATAATCCTTCAGAAATCATTATTATATGTTTATTTATTGGAAAAAAAGGTTGTGCTGCTTAATAATTTTTTTGGAACCTGTGATACTTTATTACTTTATTCAAGATATTTGATGAATACAAAGTAAAAAAAAAAAAAAAGAACAGCATTTATTCTTAGAAATAAATTAGAAATCTTTTGTAACAATATATTCGCTACTGTTCAAAAGTGTGGGGTCAGTTTTTTTTTAAAATGTTTTTTAATTTTTTTAAGAAATTAATATTTTCATTTACCAAGGATGTGTTAAATTAGAAAAAAAAGGCAAGAATAGAATCTTATATTGTTAGATATGATTTGTAGGCTATTTTGGATAAATTCTTTTCTTTTTAACCTTTTATTCATCAGAGAATCCTGGAAAAAGGTATCACAGGTTCCAAAAAATATTAAGCAACAGAAATGTTTCAAACATTGATAATAAATCAGCATATTAGAATGATTTCTGAATGATCATGTGACACTGAAGAATATATTAAAATAGAAAATAGTTATTTTAAATTGTAATGATATTTTACAGTATTACTGTTTTTTTCTGTATTTTTGATCAGATAAATGCTGCCTAAGTGAGCATAAAAGACTTGTTTAAAAAAAAAAAACATTTTAAAAAAACTTACTGATCCCAAACTTTTGAACGGCAGTGTATATATTTTTTGTAACAATGGCTTAATTACAAATATCATGGTTTAGTAAAAACAACTGTACATTTGTGGTTACAAATGCCATAGGCTAAAAGAACTGTCCCTTCTAAAATAAAATCTAATAAAATAAATAAATAAATAGAAACCATCACCATCATTTTTTTTCTTCTTTTCCGAATAGGGGTGGTTAATGCAGTAAAACCATGGTTAATTATTGTAAGCATTTTGTTCTTTTTTACAGGTAACGCAAATTGCGTTCGCTGTCTTTTTCACATTTACGGTTGTGGTGTTCTATGTGAATGGCATGAATAGCATGGTCATGTATACAGATGTGGCCTTCGTCACAGGTGGCATCGCCTCGATGATCGTAAGTAGGCCTACACTTCACATTTAACAATAAGATTTTATTTATTTTGTTTAGTTTGTTTTGTTTATTTGACATTAACTGTGTTTCCGTCCACCTATTTTTATGCAAAGTTTGGAATATCGTATAAAAACACAAGATGGAAACTCCAAGATGTGCATACATTTTAAAAATGCACATAAATAATATGTCAGATAATCCAACTAGAAAACATGCACATAAACTATGATTGGAACACTTTTACTAAATAAATCATGTGACTTTGCGTCAACAGATCATGTAATTGAATAACTAAATTAATAGCGCACCACAGTCCCTTTAAGGCAAGTCATTTCACTTGGCAGCCATCTTTGAAACACCTGGTGGTCAGTTATGTAGCTCCGCCCCTTTTCAGCACTGCACTTCTTGTCTTCTGTGTTCCGTTTGTATTTCCACAGTGCGAACATAAAATCATACAAATCCATGAATGAACCGTTCGTTTCAAATACTTACCAGTCTACTGACATTTGCCTCGAACATTACAATGCTCATGACAACTTTAACTCTACAATAAGGTTAATCCACTTTTCCAGCAAATTACTCTTCAACAGTTATACTATAGAGCTACTGCAAAAACTTGACCCTCTAACATTAGCACTCTCTATTCTATTCTATTCTATTCTATTCTATTCTATTCTATTCTATTCACTTTTCTTTTTATTCATTAAAAAAAAATAGTCACAGCAATTGATTGCTTCTGTTGCCCTCATTTGTAAGTCACTTTGGATAAAAGTGTCTGCTAAAGCATTAAATATTAATGTATAAATGTACATACATAATTGTCTATATTATATATTGTGTTTTTGCTATTTTGTATATTATTCTTTTTATAATCTGTGTCCTGTCCTGTCACTGTCATTCTGTTGCACTGTGGAGCTTCTGTCACTATAACAAATTGCTCGTATGTGTAAACACACCTGGCAATAAAGCTCATTCTCATTCTCTCATTCTCATAAAGTTGAAACATTACCAAAGACAAGTAAGCACAAAACCAGCACAAATAAATGCAACAAAGAGATGAACAGTGCCTGTCTAACAGTAGTAATAAGGTACAGAAATTAAATAATAAAATGTTAAATAACAATGCATAGCCTTCAATGTATAA
Source organism: Acrossocheilus fasciatus (assembly GCA_036784905.1). Lineage (NCBI taxonomy): Eukaryota > Metazoa > Chordata > Actinopteri > Cypriniformes > Cyprinidae > Acrossocheilus > Acrossocheilus fasciatus. The sequence goes on from CM071944.1 coordinate 32,661,121, forward strand.
ATGAAATATAGGTTAATCCTTATTAAAGTTACAAAAGTTGTTTTGTTGTTTGATTAACATTAAGGTGCTGTATGTAATTTTTTGACCGTACTAAATCATAAAAATACCATAATACACAATAAACATGCAAGTTCACAAGCTTGTTTCTCTGAAAAACAGTGCTACACCCAGTTATTCTGCTTTGAAATGTGCATTCCATGTTGGAATGTCTGTTTTTGTTTTGCACTGTGTCATTCTGCCAACTTACCCAGTAGTATTTCTACACCCCGGGTTGCATAGTACTGCAGCCAAGGAAGCGAGCAAATTAACTGGGTCAGAGATCGCAGATTGTACCCGACCTAAAAATATCTCTCTCCCACTTCACTTCCTGTCAGTTCTGAACTGTCCTATCGTAATAAAGGCAAAAATGCAAAAATAAATCTTTTTTTTAAGATGGGGTTGGCCACCCCGCTCAAAACTGCTGCTTCTGTCTCTTTTCTTGACAAGAATTGTCAGAACAGGCGCTAGCCAAACAAGCGCGGAAATGGTACAGCTGACGAGGAGCTTCAGTACAACAAAAATGAACTGCGGTCATGTTGTCAGGCCAGATATCATAAAACAAATTTTCCTGCTCTGTCAGCCTTTATACTGTGCTCGTTAGCTGTATCATTTCATATTAACGTGTGAATGAAACTACCAGCGTGCATGCCAGATCTGCGTCACGTTCAGCAGCGGCAGCTCTTAAAGTAATTACAGTCAAGTAACCTAATAACCCAGCTGCTGTGATGTCTGTTAATCAAAGAACAAAAGAAAAGGAGGAAATCAATAACTTTTGTATAGCTTTAAGGGTTCAATTTAGAATTTAGTGTTTGACAAATTTATTCTATTTCTGTATATTTCCTACTTGGTGAAGGGCACATGTAAATATGACATTTATTATAATGGGATTATGTGAAGATTGTTTTAAGTTCACTGGAAATAGAAGTTGTTATTTTGTAAGTCTAATAAATGTTAAAATCGATAGCTCTCAATTAGACTGTAATGCTTAATGGCTATATAATAAAATACATTAGTAGCATTTGTATCAGTGATATTCTCCTTCAGTAATAATAATAAAAAAGATGCCATTAAACAAATATTAAAAATATACTATCTTTATGTTTTTTCTACATTCATTTTAAGAATGAATGTGAAATAATTGCAATATAAAAGTACATTTAAAAATTTGGGATTAATTGGCTCAATGTAAGGCACTTCACCTTTCATTGTGAATTGCACTCATTTGTATTTGTTTCTGTTCTGTATCTGTATACATCAGCTGTCTTTCACAAGGCCCGCTGGCCATTGATCAATCCTGATAGTCAAGCCCTGTAGATAGAGTGCTGCAGTGCTGATGCATTACTGTAGGATAACCCAGAAGTTAGCATCATCCTATCTCCCTCATAAAACCCATTAGAATTGTTCCATTGTCTTTCGGATGCATGCAGAAAATAAGCTCTGTGACCAACAAAGTTTATGATTCGTATACATTTTCTTCTTCAAGATAATCTTCGAAAATGAACACACATTTTACACTTTTTTTAGGCTATAGAATTGCCACAAGCAAAAAGCTAAACATAGGCTAAAAAATACAACACAATCATATATTATAGACGTGCTTTTCTAAATCATGTCAAACACAGCAGATCAGTCAGTCAATAGATCCATTCTGAAATCTTAATATGTTCAATAAGTGAGAACCGTAGAGGGCTGAAATCTAAATTATTTCTGAAGGTACTGCGTATTATATGTCTTGATCTTCCCCTTTAATAGATCATTATTGCAGGAAGTCTGGCAATAGCTGCACAGAACCTTCACATCCCAATTGTAAGTTTTCAAGACACATGTATTAGTCATAAGGCATTTACTGCCTATTTGTGCATTTAAAACTACTATAATTTAATAAGGAGAAATGACCTTTCGGTCACCAACCAAACTTTGTGTTTTTGTTTCAGCTAAAGGCTTGTTTAGGAATGCAAGTGGTGGCCTGTACGGCCTCCGTGATCGCCATATTCATGCACTTGAGTATTTTCACTGCCATGCATCACTGCTGGGTGCATGAAATAGAGTCCTCCCAAAAGACAACATGCAACGATTTAAGCGTAAGTCAGAAACACGTTTACCGTAACAGTTCTGATATGTCAATATAACAATGAACCGATTTCAACTGAATAATGACTGTTTACTATTGTTGTTTTTAGGGAAGAATTGAGTTCTGTTTGCAACAATGAATCATTATTTTCATGTTTATCGCTGTCAAGTTGTATTGTATAAAGTACAATGCTGTATAAATAAAGGCTATTTGACTTGAAGTGAATAATGTGAGAAAACTGTAAGATCTGAACAGTGTTTCTCTTAATCCACACTTCCTGATTCAATCAAGATGTTAAAGGTTTAAAAACATGTCAAAGTGAGAACAACTGACACGGCAAATATTGCTGTCTTTTTGATGTTTTACCCACAGACTGGCTATGGAAATTACCTGGGATTACAAAAGCTTGTGATGGCAGTCCAGATTGCCCTTTCTGCCACTTTAGCTGCATACTGCTGCAAGGTCATTCAGTGCTGCTCTCCAGCGTCTGGTGTGGTAAGAACCCATGTAAACTGTTGTGCAAGCTGTAGCTCATGCTACAAAATGCTGTTTTGGAGGATGTGGCAACAACTCATTCTGTTTGTACTCTCTTTCAGCCAGTAATCACGGTTAACGGACCTCCAGATCCTCAGTGAGGACAGTTTTAGTGATGAGCTGTTCAGAGCCAGGAGCAATATATATATAGACATCTATACAACAGCTGTTCGTTTAACATGTGTATCAAAATTGAATGATCAGTTTTATACATTTTTAAGTATATCTATGAATTATTGTGAATTTAAACTCAATATTTTATATTACACATTTAGTTTAACAACATGTTTCTAATATTCCATCACATTTAATCATGTGATTTGCATTAACTTTCTTTTACATAATCTAAATAGTGGGCACAACCAGTGTAGTCTCTGTGCTGCAGTGTATCATTTCTGTCCAACAGTTTTGCAAAAATGACAATGACTGAGAACTGCTATAATGACATTTTTGCACATAAAGTCCCACCTCAAACTCACTCTATTGCCTGGTGAAGCACTAAATTAAATAGAGCAATGTTGAAAATGCTACTGAGCTGCAATGTTTACATTTTTCAAGGAATTCAGCCAGTATTCATTGCAGCAACAATCATCCTCACTGCTTCTTGATTCTTTCTAATGGCCATCTGTTTACATCTTGTTTAAACGTGCAAACAGAACATTGTGAGCAGTAAGTCAACATTACAGCCAAATTGCACCAACAAGGAATAGGACAAAAATAATGCTTCACACACACAAAAAAAACACACTAAAACAAAGTACACTGATTTATTGTTCAATAAATATCCACACATAATTTCAGATACAAAATCATCACATTTAAAATTTATTTAAAACCACAGTTGTTTTAAAAACACACTATCCAGTCATTATTCATGTCTTGAATGAACTTACTTGATGTTCAAACATGTATTACTGTGGAATTAAAATATTTTTTATCTTATTTTAAAATATGTCTGAAGACTCATCTGATTCTGTATATCCTCTTAGGCTTTGGTCTTAATGAGCGGTCAGTCTGTCAGGTCAGACACTGTAATCCAATGAATACTTCTTAAAACAGAAACAGCTGTATGACACGGTCTTCACAACTGTAGATCATCTGTCCAATGTCTCTGTTTAAATGAATAAAAACAGTTATTTTATGTCATAACATAACTGAGACATCAGTTCTTTAACTTGTCTTGCTAAAAGCTGCACCTTTCTCTGACTCTAACAATTTATTTATTTATTTATTTTTTTAAACTTTAGCTGCACCACTAACTACATGCATCTTTGTGAAATATAAAAATCCTCTAATAACTATCTGGTGTAAATAGATGTTAAGATTTAAATGAATGAAAACTGTGAAATTTATTGGCAACACATAATAACTTATGATACAACATGGGGCCAACCTGAGATGAGGATGAGGACATTTCTTCCAAATCACCATAACAGCCATTTTTATAGCGTATCAAACTCCCCCACAGCACCGCGTGATGACAGCCAGGACACTTTCCCTCCACAGGAAGTAGGTGGGAAGGGTCTGCTTTCAGAAAGTATTTAGCCAAGCAAGTCAGATGACTAACCATTTGACAGGAAGGGTGGAAACAAGATAGTCTATCCATAGCCTAAAATCGCAAAAAAAGCAAAACCCAAAACAATTGAGGCTCAGTTACTGCAATGTCTTGAGCTGGTTTCGCAAAACTACTTTGAAAGCAGAGTGGAACTAACCTTAACAAACACCCCACATAACACACACCGCTCCACCTGTCTCTCATCTTGTTCCTTGCACTCCTGCTGGGGTTTCGTCTTAGCGCGAACACAGCCAAATGTTAGAGGAATGTGTAGAGGAGGCTGCAGTTCAGGAGAAAAGTCCATTCGGTACTCCTGCTTTAACCAGCGCACAGTGAGGGGAAGTCGACTCCACGGGGCCACTCGCAGCATGTTTGACACTACACGCCAATGGAATTGCAAACTGGACTCTTTACGGCTGCGCCGGGCAACATGGGACAGTCGGCGAGAAGTGTGTGGATGTTGCCAAGCCCACTCAAACTAACGGATGAAAGACAAACACAACACAAGTAAAACAAAGACCAACTGAATATTTCCACCTCACAATTTTAATTATTGTAATAAGTCTGGATGTTTTACTGCTGAATTTATTATTTTCATTATTTATCATTCTTATGTGACCCTGGACCACATAACCAATCATAAGTAGCACGGTTATATTTGTAGCAATAGTCAAAAATACATTGTATGAGTCAAAACTATCAATTTTCATTAGGATATTAAGTAAAGATTATGTCCCATGAAGATATTTGTAAATTTCCTAGCGTAAATATTTTAAAACTTATTTTTTGATTAGTAATATGCATTGCTAAGAACTTCATTTGGACAGGTTTAAAGGCAATTTTCTCAATATTTTGATTTTTTTTTTTTTGCCTTACTTTATCAGAGCAGGGATGGATAAATATAGAACTTTTTATACAACAATTAATTCCCCGGATATTCGAAGCAGAGGTTATTTATTTATTTTCTGTTTGGATATGAGTGACATGCATGGGCAAGTTTACATATGAACACAATTTCCCGCGAAAACCGATCCGACAGAAATATCATTATTATACTTTTTAAAGTGTATTTTTTTTCCTGCACTCTCGCTAATTAATTAATTTCCCCCCATACAAAGAGGAAATGAAAGACAAGATATAACACAAACAGAAAAGTGTATTTACCCGAAGAGCTGCAATATCAGATGGAAAGCCATGAATGATAAGAACCATCTCCCTTAAAAGGAAAAAAGGAACATTTACTATAAAAGACCACCAGAGTTTCTGTTTAGAGATCTGATCGTAATATGTCCACCATATGAAGATATCTCACCATGGTCCTCTGCCACTTGTTCTCTTGGCTCCTCCTCGGTGCCGTCCAGCGTTGTGTTGACCTATACGGCGCTCTGGGTTCACAGTGAAGCCAATATATATTCGACCCTTGAATTTCGGGTTAGTACAGTACAGCATATACACGCCATAGAAACTCTCCACCTCTACCACCATCCTATTTGCTACAGTCGCTCAAACACCTTTGCAGAGGGAGGGCTAGTAAGATGTGAAGACTTTCCTGTCTTTCTCGTAAATGTCATCTGTTCATATCACTGCAGTCTTTGGCAATATTAAAAAACATCAAGACCTCCATCTCAAGCGATATTGCTATATCCTATAATATAACTCCGTAGTTTAAAATCAATAAATATGATATCCTATTAAAGACTAAAATGAATAGCATCTGTCCTGTATCTTCTAAGTTCTACTGAACTGAATCAAAACATTCATTTGTTTTTGATAATGTGCCTTATTCGTTTCAAACTAGCCCGTTAAGTATGCCCGGGTATGGCCTGAGCAAATATGCGATGCAGGAGTCACTTAGTAAGTGTATAAAAATAATGAGTTAAAATAGTTTGCCATAATCCCCGTTATTAAGAAATACGATTTTGACCATCTATATTGATTTCACTTGATTTGATCATCTGCAATTAGATAATGTGGCTTTTTCGATCGAGCAAATAAAGAGAACACCGATAACAACAAGGACCCCAAATTCTTTGTTTTTATTGGTCGGTGTTCATGCGTTTGGTAAACCGTACGATAAAGAGATTGGCCATTACTGTCTTCTAGAGGCGTGGCCTCTGTAATATTCCAAATCCAATTGGATGTTTTTAGAACTTTGCTCCTCCTTTCTAAGGCATACCGGTAGTTATTAGATAATTAGAAGACAACAACGCTGTGTGTTAAAATCACTAATATTAGCGTTTATATAACCCGTCATCGTCACCAAAGCTTATACTATATTTTGGGAAATATGTCAGTCACCCCAGATTTGCTTCGTGAAAAACTGACTGCGGAGATTGGTGCGATACACGTGGTATGTAACATGCACAGCCAGATGGAACTAGAATCAAAATGAGTTAGAGATAATACATATTACGTGTGTGTGAATGAAACACTTCCTATTTCAGCCGTTAATTCACGAAAATACATACACTTGGTTCCTTGTTTTTCTTTCAGGATGTAGAAGACACGTCTCCAAATAGATGTGCGGCCAGTTTTAAAGTTATTGTAGTATCTCCTCAGTTTGAAGGGAAACCATTGCTGCAGAGACACAGGCGAGTTGCTTCTTTTGCACACGATTCCTTTTATGTTCTGTAATGCCATACAAAAGTTTTAAACCCCTTCTGTTTTGCACCCCCTTTCTTATTACTATTATTTATTTTAAATTTGAAGTTATAAGAACAACAATTTCAGGTTGAACATCAAACGCTTTAATGACAGCAGCAGTCAAGGTGCATCAACTCCACAAGTTAAAATCTGATGATCATAATTTAAAAATAATCCAGTCTTGTGTTTCCATGGAAGGGCATCTGACTTCTTGTAAAAAGGTTGCAAATGATACACAAGATACTGATATTAGTGAACCAGAGATGGCCCAGAATCTTACTTCTTATTCATTTATGCTGTACTCTTACTTTTGTATGTTTTAATCAAAATCCGAAAACTTGTTATTGATACTCAAGTTTTATTTTAATTCAATTTCCGGTGTGCTTTTTGGACCTCACTTTATTAAGGTTAACATTAATGAAAACAAAAAAAATAAATGATGTTTTCTTTGACTGAAACTCCGCAATAAGAAAACTAGCTCAAAACAAAACAAAACTATAACTATAAAAATAAGAATTCCAAACCATAATTGCACTGCTCTGTTTTATACTCTTAGAAAAATGACATGTTTCATGTGTACACAATTAATGCCTGCCTTATAATTTATTAATGAACAAATGTCTAAATCACTGACTTTTGTCTTTCAAGTTGACAGACAGAATTGTGATCTGTTAAACTCCATATAACAACATATACTGGTAGTTGTATATGTAAGAACAGTTTGTTTATATTGGCATTTGTTGATATTTAGTTGCATAAATAAATGTTGCCCTTATGTTAATCGCTCGGTGCTTTTACTGTCATGTGATAAGCAGATAGCTTTTCATATCAGTATTGGATATTGCCATTTAAGAAAAAACTGTGATGCTGTCTCATCTCAGTCAAATATGAAACACCTGAAGATGGTAGGAAAAAATGTTGTTTGATGGAATCAATGATGCAGTGTAGAGTGCCGTGAAAAAGGTCATCTGCAGCTGAGAGAGTCCCAGCTGGCTCAGAGTGCTTCAGACACAGACGCAGATGTGCGGACTTAGCAGAGTCTTTTTATAGGGCCAAGTCATGTGGAAGTGTATTGTCTTTAGAGAGGATAGAGCTGTGGAGGCAAGCTGTGAGGAGCGGGCATGCTGGGAACAATAGACTTACTGACCTCGTGTAATGTTTTTATAAATATCTGTGTTTGTTTATTTAGGATGGTGAATAATTGCCTTGCCGAGGAACTGAAAGAGATCCATGCATTTGAGCAGAAAACATTGACACCAGAACAGTGGGAGAAGCAGAAAGCACAGTGACACACACACACACACACACACACACACACACACACAACTCATTAATGTAGCCATCAAATGAAACGGCAGTAACTTTTTTTTTTTTTTTTTTTTTTTTGATATTTCCATCTTTCCTTCCAAAGTATAATAATACCAATGTAATAAAAACCAGTTGACTTGATTTTATGAAGTAATTATGCTTCAGATTTAACTGTCACTAATGCATAACATCTTGTGCAAATAATTGAAATATGTCATGAGCTATATAAGGGATCTTTGAAATTGTAGTATGCTTACAATAAAGAATATTTCTGGACGGAACTTTTAGTTTGTAGCCAGTTTGTTATTGTGGGACTTATTTTCATTCATGTATTTATGGAGTGAGATCTGCCAAAAAGTTTGAAAGATGGGTCAGCCAAAATGTTTTAATAAAAATATGGCCACTAATAAAAAGTACTGTAACTTTTTTTTTTTTTTTTCAAAAACCCATGCAAATTTTAAACTTATTTTAATCTGAGTTTAGTTGGAATTACCCACAAAACAAATGTTTACATTTTTCCAATTGGTGAGAAGTTTTAATAAATACATTATACTTTGGTGATGTTATTGTTGGTGAATGTTAGTGTTCAATCCCAGAGTCTGTTATAGTGATGTCCTCAAATAATACTACCACAGTGAACCAATGACACAAATTCACACATGCTTTTTCGAGCATGATTTACAACTGACATTTCAGTATGCTCTTCCCACAAAGAAAAACTATTAGTCCCCATCCAACTTTTACATTATCAAAAAGAACAGAATGAATATTTTTCAAAACATGCTCTTTTGTTCCACAGCAAAGAAAGTCATTTGGAATTTATAAAAATAACATTAGGATGACGGGTTTTTCTATTCTGGTGCATTATCCTGAGGCTTCTTGTGTTGCTGTTTCATTCATTCCAGATTGTCAGACAAATTCCTCACTGGCCCTTTGAGAACCAATGACAAATGGTGATTATTGCAACGATTAACCTTTGAAGTTCATGATATCGAAGTCTTAGAATACCCAGCCAATTACTGTAGAATACAAATGCTTTCCAAACAGACAAATATTCTTCAGTTAAGATGCCAACCTGTCACTGATTCAGGAATAGACATAACATCCTATGTTCAGACAGATATAAATTGATTAATAACAGCATTGTGAAAGCAAAGGTTTTATTCATGAAGCTAAAAGCATGGAAGATATATGCGGAAGCTGAGAGTGCAGACGGGCCTAGGGCTGGGCGGTATATCAAGAAATACCTTTAATATCGATATACAGTACACTCTTAAAAATAAAGGTGCTTCACGATGCCATAGAAGCACCTTTTTGTCTAAATGGTTCCATAAAGAACCTTTAACATCTGAAGAACATCTCTGTTTCACAAAAGGTTCTTTGTGGCGAATAAGGTTCTTCAGATTATAAAAACGTAAGTAAGAGATGATTCTTTAAAGAACCTTCCCTTGCCAGCTTGTACTTATTTGAACAATGCCTGAGACTTGGTGTTGTGAGCACTTCCTCTGTCTGATTGTCTCTTCAAGATGAATCGCTTTATGTATTCCCCAATTGTAAGTCTCTTTGGATAAAAGCATCTGCAAAATGACTAAATGTAAATGTACATGCTTACATTCGCTGTTTGTTTAATCCAAATACAAAATACCAAGATATATACCGTATACCGCAAATCAGCCAAAAAATACCGAGATATGAATTTTTGCTCATATCGCCCAGCCCTACAGACGGCCCTCCTGCTGTTTGACATAAAGACACCAAGCTCCAGCAGGCATTCAGTGCTGTCTCACACAAACACAGTCTGCTCACACTTAGGCTACATGTGTCTGACAGTAGTATTATAGTGAAATCACTATTTATTTTAAGGCTAAATTAATTAACATGCTGTTCTGTCACTAAGTGCAGAGAAAAGCGATTTGAGTGCATGACAATAAATGTAAATCAAATGTGTCTGCAGTGTAAATCAGCATGTGCAGGTTTGTCCTTAACACAATATATTTTATACACAAGCAGATAATGAATGTGGAATCACAAATCTCTCTCAAAACCTCACAAAATGTAATTATATCAGCACTTCACAGCAACAAAATGTTACAAAGACTGCCACTGTGGTGGGACCCTTTCAAAATCTTCTAATCTATGTACATTTTTGGTATTAATATGTATCTTTAAGATACTAGTATGCACCCTTTAGGGGTACATAAGGAACAAAAGTAAAGGGCAGGGGAGGCCAGCGTAAGTCCTGGAGAGCCACAGTCCAAGCTTGATAAAAGCTCACCTGCCTGTAGCTTTCTAGTAACCCTTAGACCATCCCTGCATCCCAATGTGCATATATCCACCCTATCTGCCCTAAATAGTATTGAAAATGACTAATATTGCATAGAATTTAGGATGGATAGTATGCACATTGGGACGCAGGCCTTGATTAGCTTTTCCAGGTGTGTTGGATTAGAGTTGAGAGTGAAATTCTGCCAGACTGTGGCATTCCAGGGCCAAAGTTTGCCACCTCTGGTGGAGGATATGGTCTTAATGACAGCTTCTGTACCATTTTTTCCCTGAGAATATGTTACAGAATACGTTATAGTGTTACATTACTCCTTACATCTGAATGGGGTGTCAAAGATACATACTGTAAGGCACTGGAAATGTATTTTTGTAAGGTGCATGCTATTGAATGGTATACAATTGGTTATGAAGACAAACATTCTAGCCCTAGCAGGTAGGGCCACATGTATCCTCCAGAGTTTATATGTGTTTATTGCATTAATGTCTAAAACGTGATATAAACTGTTTGACTCTTTTGTTTTCTTCAGTTGCTGTCTGTAGCGTCTGATGTCTTCACGCACCATGAATTATGTTGAGACAGCTATTCTCTAGGTAATGTCTTATTATCATAAGGGTATCAAGGGCACCATCGCTGTTACACTCTGCAGCAGATACACAATACATTTAAATTAGTGCTGTCAAACATCCAAAATAAAAGTTTTCATTTGCATAATGTATGTGTGTGTTCTGTGTATATTTATTATGCATATATAAATACACATACATACAGTATAAATTTAGAAAATATTTACATGTATTTACTGTCTATATTTATATTCATATAATTTATATTATAAATAAATAGATTTAATATATATATATATTTTTTTTTTTTTTTTCTGAAATATAGACATGCATGTGTGTGTATTTATTTATAAACACATAATAAATATGAGTTGGTTCTTTTCCTGAATGAAGGCATGCAAAAGTGTCATGAACAGCCAGATCCAGCAGCTTTTTACTGGTGGGTGGGTGTGAGGGATGGTATCCTACATATATAAAGACACATTTATAAAATAAATAAATTACAGCATGAGCTAACTAAAAAGCAAAACTATATCTGAGCACTTTTTTTTTGCTATAAATTGTATTTAGAAGGTCTTAATATTTAAAATAGAAAGCAATTGCTCCAGTCTTCAGTGTCACATGATCCTTCATATGTTGACTTGGTGTGCAAGAAACATTTATTCTTATTATCAGTGTTAAAAAAAGTTGTGCTGTGCATTATTATTGTGGAAACCCTAATATATATATATATATATATATATATATATATATATATATATATATATATATAGTTCTTTTTGATTCTTTGATTAATAGAAAGAAAAATCTGCATTTATTTGAAATAGAAATCTTATGTAACATTATAAATGTCTATACTGTCACTTTTGATCGATACAAAAAAAAAACATTTCCCAAACTGTTGAACAGAACTGCATGTTCAGTATTTATTAATGCATGTTATCGTATAATATATATATATATTTTTATAGTAATATAGATAAACAAAACAATTTATAATAATGATAATTATCAAATGCACAGCAAGGTTAAACAGAAGGTTTGTGTTGTTGAGCACCTCAAACTGATATGCCAACAAGCTGGGTGCATTTCATCAGAACTGACTGAATGGATAAAAAAAGATGTTTAGACCACTTTGAGAGGGCTTTTTTAAAAACTAAAAGACAAAATAATACATCCTGCTGTTTGATTTTCTTAAGGCATGCACTTCAGGATGGTGTGATTTCTGGTGGTAGCGCAGACGTCCACATTTCTGCACATACATACAGCTTGTGAATTGTAACCTTAACATCCCAGCTGTTTGGTGTTTTAAGAACAACAGTCTTTGCGTTTACGTGTGCATTTATGGGTGCATACAAAAAACATGGCAAGATTGCATCAGTAAAGTATGAGAAATCTAAAGTGAATGATCATCAAACACTAAAAAGGATTGTATCCAAACAACACAGATCTACTGCAGCAAAGTGACACACAACATCAATATTCAACTTGAAGACCCTGTTTCCACAAAAACCAACCAAAGAGCACTTTACAAAGCCAACATTCAAGAATGAGCCGTAATTGCTAAAACTTTAATCACAGACACCATTGTATATATATATATACATATATACTGCTGCTCAAAAGTCATTAAATGCTTTTTAAGGGAGTCTCTTCTGCTCATATTTATCCAATCAAAAATACAGAAAAAAAAACAGTAATATTGTGAAATTTTATTGCAATTTCTAATATTGGTTACTTATTTTAATATACTTTAAAATATAATTTATTTCTGTGACGCAGCGCTGAATTTTCAGCATCATTACTCCAGTCTTCAGTGTCACATGATCCTTCAGAAATCAGGGTAAAATAAATAAAATTTAGTGTAAAATGTTACTTAATGCACTAATAGGCTATTTACTGGTAGCCTATGTTCCAAATATAAAAACTCTCGAACCTGTTTTATTTTCAACGAATGGTCAATGAAAGAAAATAACTGTCCTTCAGAACATAATTTGCAATTTATGCAACCTTATATCTACAGTTTAAAACTCCATAGACTGCTAGTTTGGGAAGAAATATTGGTTTGTAATTAGTGGTAAACTCATATTTCCAATAATAACAAAAAGAATAAAAAATAATTATTTTTGATACGTTTCATGTTAATTTTATGTTAGGCTATATTATTTAAATAAACGTATGGAATAAGCTTCTTAAAACAATCATGACAGCAATAGTAGCTATCAGTATACCAAATTCTTTTGCAGTTCTAATAGCTATATTTCGGAAACTACTGTTAGCACTGTTTTATAAGGGCTTTTATAGTTGTAAATAAGGTGTTTTATACATAGACCGCACTCGTGAGCCATTTTGACACTTCAGTGGCGCTGTCCACACAAAACGCGTTCCGCTTTTGCGGCTTCCGTACAATCACAGTCCAGGAAGAGCTGATATCTTTCAATCTTAGACTCCAACGCTAAACCCGCGACACCCAACTGAGACACCGCCGTGTGAGAAAATCAGTGAGTATTATTATTCTTCGCTAATCTGATGCCATATTGCTTTTCGCAGGTTGTGGGTTTTGTTTTCCATGTCTTTTTTCGGCTGTGTATCATCCTCGTGGGCTTCACTCATCATGAGCCGCTGCCAGGACATGTTTACTAGTTAACATACAATAAAAATATGAGAACAGAAATGCCCTAAAATTAGAACATATTTACCTGAGTTATTTTATTAGATGTGACTGTTTATGAACTGATTTGATCTTAAACTGTGTCTGTTCTCACAACATACGAGTCAGTCCATCTCTGTTGCAGGGAAGTGCCGTTTTAGATGAGAAATCACAACAATGTAATCCTTTTTTTATTTATTCATTTACTGTTTCTGTGCCTTTTAGCATTGCTCAAATATTTCGCGAGATCAGTTTAATTACATGGGCGTGTGCATGAACAAAGCCAGTGTATCCAGTAGGTGTCTCTCATGTGACCTCATTCATCACTTCTGCTGAAAAATCTGCAGATAACTTAACAATTTCAGGATCCCTCTGGTTGTGTTTGTTTTTCCACATTTAGACAGGATATATATATATATATATATATATATTATTTTTTTTTTTTTTGCAAAAGTACAGACAGAACAAATATGACACATAGTCCTACTCAGGGGTTAAATTGGGATTTGTTATGGGGGGGGGGGGGGGGGGGCTCTATGGTATCGATCATATATATGGACTGACTCTTATGTTGTGAGAACAGACACAGTTTAAGATCAAATCAGTTCAATTCATAAACAATCACATCTAATAAAATAACTCAGGTAAACATGTTCTAATTTTAGGCCATTTCTGTTCTCATATTTTTATTGTATGTTAACTAGTAAACATATATATATATATATATATATATATATATATATATATATATATATATATATATATATATATATATATATATATATATATATATATATTTATTTCCATTGTCCTCATTTGTAAGTCACTTTAGATAAAAGTGTCTGCTAAATTGTTAAATTACTAAATGTGTATATATTTTTTATATATATATATATATATATATATATATATATGTATATGTGTGTGTTTTTGTTTTGTTTTTTTGCAAATATGATCTATTGTAATGCAATATTCTCATCGGTTTTCTATCAGCTGTGACATAGGCTATAAATCTGCATGTTTTTTATATTTTATCCAAGGGCTTTTTTTTTGTTTTTTTTGTTTTTTACCTTTATAGAGGGCATTTTCCCACTAATCTCATTAGCTTTCATTTCAAATGCTTACATTTGATCTATACATTCAATTATAATAATGTGATTGTTATTATCTATACGTTATCAAATTAAATCATTTACACTGAAAAATACAACTACATTAAACTGAGATTCTGTAAAAAAAAAAAAAAAAAAAAAAAAAAAAAAATTGAACATACAAACAAGAAATGATGGTGGAAATTATGCTATTCAGGGAAATTAAAACGCCAGTAGGTGCCAGTAGTGAGCTTTTAATGAATGAGTCATTGAGTCGTTCATTCAAACGATTCGTTCAAACGGCAGATTCATCACATGCTAATGCTTGGGCTAATGAAACTTTGACTCAACCGATTCGTTCAAAACACTGAATCAATCAGCAATGAATCGGATGGTTGCTTTGAGATGCGCTGTGGTTCCGCCAAAAATGTAAGTGACCTAATGTTATTGTATTTGCCCATTGAACTGTTTATAGAACTATTAAACAGTCGTAATGGTGAAAACGTTGAGTGATGTTGCCTAACTATCTGTATTTTAAATATAAAAACTTTCCATTTTGAATTTTTACCTCAGTATGCTGAGTAGTGTTGCGCGTTTTGATTTCTCCTCGAGAGCTGCGTGAACCTCGCCTCAGCGGCGCAACATTATACTGTCAACAGATGCATTATATACAGTAGCTATATCCACTATTCGCCACTCACTCTAAATGTAATAAAATCAGAATAATACTTGCGTTTTGGTGTTTACATAGTTATTTTTGGTTAGTGATGTTTTAATCATGTTACTTGTCTGACGTTAATGAAGCGTTAATGTCGAGCCCTGGAGTCTATGTGCCGGGGCTCAGCCCCGGACGGCCCCGGCCCAATTTAAACCCTGGTCCTACTGATAAAAAATGTTGTTTTGTTTTGTTTTGTGTGTTTTAGGTTGTCATGGCTAGGGCCACTGTGATGCTGCTGCTTTCTGTGGACTGACACCATTAAAAAGGTAACGTACTGAATCATGTAAAGCTTCATCCATATACTTCCTTCATATGCAAGATTTTATAATACTGAGACACTTAAGCATCATCTAACATTATGCAGCATGTATCTATCCATTTCTAAAAATCAGCAGTAAGTTCATTCAGCATTGATGTAAACATTTGGACCATATTTTAAAACTATACCCCTGACAAATGTGACCCTGGACCACAAAAACAGTCTTAAGTCGCTGGGGTATAATTGTACCAATAGCCAAAAATACATTGTATGGGTCAAAATTATTAATTTTTCTTTTTTGCCAAAAATCATTAGGATATTAAGTAAAGATCAAGTTCCATGAAGATATTTTGTAAATTTCTTACTGTAAATATATCAAAACTTCATTTTTGATTAGTAATATACTAAGAACTTCATTTGACAAATTTAAAGGCGATTTTTCTCAATATTTAGATTTTTTTTGCTCCCTCAGATTTCAGATTTTCAAATAGTTGTATCTCGGCCAAATATTGTCTGATCCTAACAAACCATACATCAATGGAAAGCTTATTTATTCAGCTTTGATGATGTATAAATCTCAATTTCGGGAAAATTGACACTTAAGACTGGTTTTGTGGTCCAGGGTCACAAATGATCAAAAGTGTCCCACTTTATAATTTTAAGTATTTTTTTTAAATATTATCAATATATTTTAATCCCCCAATCTCTGTTGCAATGCGCATATTGATTGGATTTTTTTGACATGATATTCATATACAATGAGATCCAAATGTCTAAGACCATTTGTGTATGTGCTTTAATTTTTTATTTTAAAATGTATTATTAGGATAAAAATGTGAGTTTTCAGAATGTCTTATTATTTGATCTCTCTTGAACTGCATGAACTCAGTGTAGTCTTCTGAAACACACTGTTCACTTGCTTCGTTTAATTGATGTACTTGTGAAGACATTATTGTATATGCTGGTTAATTTTTCATACCCTTTTTTGGCCTTGAGCAAATCAATATGTTCCATATTAAATAGTACTTTTGGCTTCCATTGATCCAAACTCTGCATTCTGTCTGTTATCAGGAGCTGCTTCGGTTATCCTGGCACATACACCATCTGAAAGGATGAAGCTACGACTGCATTTTGTGGTGGACCCCATGGGCTGGTTCTGCATAAGCATGGTGCTGTTTGTCTGGCTTTATAACAGCTTCCTGATTCCCAAACTGGTGCTGTTGCCACATTATGCAGAGGGACACATACATGCTGCACTTGTGGTCTGTAAGTTTTATACCAGCCCCTATTATGTGTTGCAATCAGTTTTTTTTCAGTTTCAGGAGAGAAAGGTTTTACTGATATCTAATTGTTCTACAAACAGGTTTGTGCAGATCATGGAGGAGATGCTTCAAATGAGTTGGTTAAAACTTGAATTCTTCTTAGATTAGAGCAGAGCAGTGAGATAATAAGGTTTTGTTCACCATGAGAGTAATTAGAGTAACAGGACAGATACGTACGTACAACAGAGTTTTTTTTTTTGTTTTTTTTTACCACACCACATCAACAGTTCAGAACTAATTGCAAACCTGATACACTGTGAGCATAACCGTAACTAATTTGCATTTTTGAAGGAAGTATTAGACAACAAGAGAATAGTGTTAAACGTTTAGGCTGCGGTCACGCTAGACTTTGAGCATGCAAAATTTGTATGGACACTGCAACGGTTGTATGCAGTCTTTTTAAACATAATTTAACTTAAAATCCATCTGAAATGTAAAAATTAACAATCTATTCCACTTTACCGCAATTCTGCCGATTTAAAGTTTGCATTGTTTTAATTCAGTTAAGAGGTCACGCTGTGACACACCAATCTTCTATTGGTCACACATCTTCATTTGATTTTGCAGGTCAGAGTTTACCAAACTTGTACTTTGGAATGCAGAAAAATCTGCATGAGCTTGCGTTTCCTGTTTTCCACATTCAAGGCAAATCAGTGGTATGAAAAATGTAGTATGTCTACCCCTTTAGGCTTTGGTTTTATGTGAATGGCAAAGTTTACAAAGTTAGTAAATAAATGCTAAACAGACAAGACTAAGCACAATTTAATATGCAGATAGATTTAAGAAAAAAGACAAGTGCAATTCATATATAAAGTTGTATATATATATATATATATATATATATACACACACAATATCTCGAAATGAGTGAATGTGAGAGAGAAGCCAAGGTGATTATTGGTGATTCAACCAAGAGTTGTCAGAGCCGAGATGCCTTTATTGTTTCCACTTGGTATATGTAGGGGTGTCCCCGACTAAGGATTTTCATAGTCGAATCTGAATTTTCAAATCATGCCGATAGTCGACTGATAGTTGAATCATATATTTGGGGGCGGGGCAAAATACATTACCAAGAGTCAAGTCAGACATTCGACAGTCATAAATACACTAGGAAAATGTGTAACGGACGCCTCGCAGATACAAACGGGGTAAATAATGTTTTATGTTTTGATTAAAAGATAGTTAACATTAAACGTCAGCGAAACCCTTAAAAATTCACAATTTTTTTTTTACAATAGTGCTCTCATTATAAGGTTTTATATATATGACCATAACGTTCTGCATTTCTGTTTTGAGCTGCGCATGCTGAAGATGACCAGTAGAATGAAGCAGATGATAGCAGGTTTTTAATCAACTTATTTATCTCACATAGGATACGCTTCGTTATTTATATAACATAACATTAATATTACGACTTGTAGGCTATCTGCACAAAATGCCCCGAATGCACATGAACGCGTCTGCGCTGCTCTGAATGTACTCTTGTGGACGTGTTCTTCACACAATAACATGCAGAATCACAACTAAACACTAAAAAAAAAAAAAATCACAGCGTTTCATTATAAGTGTTCTCATTATAATGCTATATACAGTATATGACAGTGCCAGTCAGAGTTATTAATATTCTGCATTGTTGTCCTGCTCGCACCGTGCGCTGAAGAGATAATCACCGTACTACAAAGCGCTTTACTGTAGCGTAACTCAACCAAAGGCATCTTATATGAGATAAATAATATACTTATATACCCTACCTGATCGAGAAAAAAAACGAAGTCTTCCACTCCGCCTGTGTCAGTTTGAGTCTTGTTAAAGTTTTAAATCCCTGCCGCCAAGAATGCTCCGATCTGTCGGTGACGGATTAGAAAGCGAAACTTTTATCTATAGGGGAAGTTGAATTTATTCACGCACGTTAAAATATTTATTTAAAGCTTCTTTCTTTTAAGATTCTTATTTACAGCATTATCATAATAAGCTGTATATTAACTTATTGGGAGAAAACCGATGTGAAATCAGACACTGAGCACCCCCATATAGCCAAAATGGTATGTGAGATTGGGAGTCGAATCAGGCTCCTCGAATCGAAGCATCGAATCGTCGACGATTCGGGGACACCCCTAGGTATATGCATTTGTTTTTTTTGTATTTTTTAAATTGCATCTCCTTAGTTTACTTTACTTTGTTACTTTGTTTGTATTTCCTCACACTCTACATCACTTCGCTATTAATACTTTGCTATAAATACTATTAAATGAGCCACCCCAGATAGTGACTTATGAGTGAGCAAGAAAGGATTTTTTTTTGTTTGTTTTTGTTTTGTTTTTGGGAAAACGGTTGTTCTGCTTAATTTTAGTGGAAACGTGATGCATTTTTAAGGATTCTTTGAATAGAAAGCACTTATTTGAAATATAAATCATTTGTAACAATGTACATGTACATTAAGGGGCTATGCGTGAATTAATTGGACAAGTTTTAAATTTAATTTTCAGGAACTTGTGTTAAATAGCAATGTAATTGTTTTCCTCATGTCCGTTTGACATCATTTTATAAGTATAGTGACTTTATGTGATAAATGTGAAATTTCTCTCCTTGTCTTTCTCAAGTTTACTATCTAGCATCACTTCTGTGCGTCTCAGCATTATTCAGGGCTTCCACCGCCGACCCTGGAAAACTTGCTCAGGACCCCAAAATTCCACTCGCAGGTATGAGACCTAACGCTCACCTCTATGTTGTTTTTTTTTTTTTTTAGTGCAGTGTAACAATTCTTGTATGTTATTAATCCACACTTTGTATCTAAACTATTCTCATCCCCCTTATTTAATGTAGTAAATAATTTTGTTCGCACTTGTTCACTCAGGATTTATTTTTATGTTGCCTTGCTAAAACTGTGTGCTTTGGAATTTAATCTGGATGCAATAATCTAATAATTATAACAAATAAAATATTGATTTGCCTTCATCATCTGGCTAAATTGCTAAACACCAAGTGCCCCACAGACACAAAAATAAAACAATGTGCCATTATTTGTTATCATCATAAAAGTGATTACATATATTCTTGACCTTTTCCACTGCGAATATATCTGTAAAATGTTTATACATGCAGGTAGATTCTAAGGATGAGTTAAGTTTACGTGAATGTTTTTGCTTGTGTGTGCGTTTTAATGTGTGATTAAACTTGAAGTTCCACTATCTAACCAGATGAGGGCAGTATACCTCAGGTTTCAGTGATTTAAGTCTTAAAGGGTTACTCCACCCCAAAATGAAAATTTTGTCATTAATCACTTACCCCCATGTCGTTCCAAACCCGTAAAAGCTTTGTTCGTCTTCTGAACACAATTCAAGATATTTTGGATGAAAACCAGGAGGCTTGTGACTGTCCCATTGACTGCCAAGTAAATAACACTGTTAAGGCCCAGACAAGTATGAAAATCATTGTCAAAATAGTCCATCTGCCATCAGTGGTTCAATCGGAATTTTATGAAGAGACGGGAATACTTTTTGCACGCAAAGAAAACAAAAATAAAGACCTTCATTCAACAATTTGTCTCCTCCACGTTACCGTAGCTCCGTTTTGGAGAGTATCTTCATAAAATTCAGATTGAACCACTGATGGCAGATGGACTATCCTGACAATGTCTTTCATACTTGATGTAGTTTCATAGTGTTATTTACTCGGCAGTCAATGGGACAGTCACAAGCCTCCCGGTTTTCATCCATAATATCTTAAATTGTGTTCCGCAGGCGAACAAAGCTTTTATGGGTTTAGAACAACATGGGGGTAAGTGATTAATGACAAAACTTTCATTTTGGGGTGGAGAAACCCTTTAATACATTCGCTTGGTATGTTAGAGAATTTTTAGAATGTTATAGTAATGTACAAGTGATCCAATGGACAGTGTAGTTTGGTACACTTGTGAATTTAACAGACTCAAATTCCTATCAAAACAGATTTAATATCCCTTTCTAAAGCAGGGAAATGCAACTTTCATCTGTCAAAATGAGAGATTGAAAATCAGAAAATGGAAAATGTTACATTGTCTGTTGATAGTAATTTGTGAACACTATGCAGCACACATTGGCACAAGTTATTTGTAGAGACAGCTGTAAGTAAGCTTTTCATAGGCTGGTTTCCTGAAAAGTGCAAATACTTTGTATAATGGAGCATCCCATCAGCCCGGGACTCGCTACTTAATCAACCAATAGTAGAAAAACAATGTTTAGGAAACCTGCTTAAAACTATTAATATTGCTGTCATTGTTCACATGGATAAGCAGTTTTATACAGACATTCATCCTGAATTTATATGAGACTAGAATAGTTTCTGAATATCAAAATATTTTTTTCTCTGAATACCACTAGATGGCAGCAAAGACCTTTTTTTGTTACAGTTACAGTTTTTGTAGCATTTTTGTAGCAGCGCTGAAAATGATTTTTTTTTTTTTAATTTTGTAATTTTCTTGTCATTTCAGAGAGAGACAACTGGGAACTGTGCAATAAATGCAACATGATGAGGCCAAAGAGGTCGCACCACTGCAGCCGCTGTGGCCACTGTGTCCGTCGCATGGACCACCACTGTCCCTGGTAAAACTTTAACAAGAAAACAATGAAGTCAATACACTACTACAAGCTTTTGTTTGAGCACAGCAGTCTTTAAAAGATGTTCTGTATCTATATATTATTCATGCATTTTGTGCATATGAAAACACAAATAACATAATTATTAACA
Organism: Acrossocheilus fasciatus; assembly: GCA_036784905.1. Taxonomy (NCBI): domain Eukaryota; kingdom Metazoa; phylum Chordata; class Actinopteri; order Cypriniformes; family Cyprinidae; genus Acrossocheilus; species Acrossocheilus fasciatus. The sequence continues at coordinate 32,682,883 of CM071944.1, forward strand.
GTGACCAAAAAAAAGTTATTTCTGGTCCTCAGATGCTTGCTATCTCTGTGTGAGACATGTTGAGATTTTTACAGTGGTTTAGGATCCAAACTGAAATCTGGCTGGTTGACCCAAGTTCACAGTATAACCTTAAAAGACCCTGTACCCCAGACAGCTTTACATTCCTGGTGGGTTTTGTATAGAGGAAGTTTAATGAAGTCTCTGTAGAGAGGTAAAACAGAGGGAGAGGCGATATCAAGTGACCAGAGAAGCCTGTGTTAAGTCCAGCACTACAGTACAGCTGAAGAAGGCTGCTGTCTGTCTGGACTCAGCAAATCGTGACTCTCTGTCATCGCCTGTAATGGCAGAGGGAAGAGGAGGAAAAAAACGTGGCCGTATCATTTTCTGTATTCGTTTTACTAACAGTTCGTCCTGCTCTCTTTTGGCCCTCTCTGCCCTTTTTCTCTTCTCTCATGTTCTTTATTCTTGTGCTTCTTCCTGTGGCGTGATCTGTCTTAAAGGGATAGTTCACCCAAAAATGGCAATTCTGTCTTCTTTTACTTACCCTCAAGTTGTTTTAAACATATATGAATTCCTGCTGAATACAAAAGAAGATGTTTTGAAGATTATGGGTAACCAAACAGTTGCTGGTCCCCGTTGACTTCCATTGTATGGAAAAAATACTGTGGAATTTTTTGGGTGAACTATACTTTACCATGAATATACAGAGACAAAAATACAATTAATAGCTGTGTGATTGCTTTTGTAATCAAAGATAATAAAATCAAACATTTTTAATAAATGAATAATAAGTATGATATTCCTAAAGGGACAATAATTAATGTGATAATCGAGGTAAAAGGTTCAACAGCATGGGGCAAATACCCTATTTAGAAAATACAACCCCTACTTCTCATTTATATGATTTGAAACAAAATGTGTTGCTCCATCAGTTTTCAATTTTATATATATTGAGTGTGTGTGTGTGTGTGTGTGTGTGTGAGAGAGAGTGAGAGTATATATGTATTACATTAATTATTGTGCCTTTAGCGTCAACAGTAGGGTTAATTTCACCCACAATACCATACTTTTACAAATTTTTATTGTTAAAAAACCTCTGATTTAAAAACGTTGAACAAAACAGAAAATCATTAAAAAGCATTACCCTTTGTCGTTAAATATTTTTGGTCATTTGAACAATTTTCATTTGCTACATAAATCTATAACATTTAAAAAAAAAATAAATGTTGAATTGACTTTGCATTGATGCTTGCGGTCATCTCAAGAATCACCCAAATTTCCATGTACATAGTGAAACATGGATGTTTAGAAAAGTGATGTAGTTGTTTATTTGTTTTGTTTCCAACATGTTAATATCAAACTTGTTAGTAAAATCAGTTGTCAGATCAAGTCAAATTTCCTGTGCGGAGCAGTACTTGTGTGCCTTGTGGAGTTCCTACCGATTTAAAGTGCTTCAAAATAGTCATTTCTGAGGTTTTTTTTGTTGTTTAGGATGCTGCTTTAGAGCAGGATTGTAGCAAGGTGTTCACTAGGTTTTGTAATATATCTTGTTCACATTCATCTTAGTTTAAGTATTAATGTTTTTCATTTGCAATTCTTATTATACTTTTAACATACCTGAGAAATGTCTTGTCTCTGTTTCTTTCCTCTCTGTCTATGCAGGATTAATAACTGTGTTGGGGAGGATAACCACTGGCTCTTTTTGCAGCTGTGTTTTTACACTCAGGTTCTGAGTCTCTGCACTCTGGTGTTGGACTTCTGCCAGTATTACTACTTCCAGCCCCTGTCCTCGGTGGATCGGGTAAGACGGTCTTTCATTTACACACCTCCATTTATACTGCCCAAGTGCTTAAAGTCACTGTAACATTTATAGTTATTTTTATTTTTTTATAGTTTTAAACTATAAAAAAACTATGATCTATGATTTTAAACTATGATCTCTCTCTCTATATATATGACTATTATAGATCAGTGGTTTTAAAGTACACTTGTTCCATTAGAGTCATGTGGGTGGACCTCAACTTCAGTGCACACAAATGTTTTAGGCAAATGCAGTACATATGGGCCATGATGTGGAAAAAAAAGCTTTTTAAAAAAATGTTTTATTATGGCATAGTGATTAGTAATAGCATGGTACTTTTCAGTTACATTTTACATATTTACTTATTATTTGAATGGTTATTAGTGCAATTAAAAGACATTCAAGACTGATATGATTTCAAGTTCATTCATCACACTTGATATGGATAGTCAAGTCAGGTGCATTGCATTGTGGGATACAGTAACATTTTGTTAGATGTATATTGTTATGCAGACATATGATGTGGTAGTATGCTTTTTTTCATTTAGCCAATTTTATTATTCTGTGGTTTAGTGGAATCTTCTCAATGGAAGCAGATGATTAACATTGGATTTGCACCACTTAACTGAGATTAGGGACCTGCAGGTGGCATCAGAATTACTGTTAAGTACTGAATAAGCCGTTACTTTGAATGAGGGAAACTTAATACAAGTTGTATTTGCATGCATTGATCAGTTATACTGGTCTGATGCCATATCAGTTCATCCAAAACACACCTGCAAACAGCAAATTCCCAAAGTTTGGTCCTTTTCTGTTTTATTGCTGTGTAATATTTTACAGACTGATAAAAAAAAAATTGATTGAAAATGCTTGGAATGTACATAGTTGTTACACAAGACAGAGAAATATAAATATAACAGGAACCTGTGTGGCCTTCATGAACTAAAAGCAGATGAAATATGAAATAAGACCTTCAAGGTAAAGTCAGGATTGACTAAAAGTAGAGAACTGTCTTCTTGCTGTCAAAACATGGTAGTGTATTTTTTTTTTTTTTTTTAATGTTAGTGTTTAAGGATGAATATTTATATTTCTGTTTTTCCTAAGTTAAAGTTTTTAATCTTATATTTTAAAGTTGTAGGCTGAGGACTAGTGGCATTGGGGTAGTGAGTAGGGGTTGAACGACTTCTGTTTTTTTAAAGTCGACTTATGTGAAGAAAGTCGATTTGAAGTCGACTAGTCGCTGATGACGTCATTAATGAACAAATAAGTCTGGAGCTGTGACAAACACCTTCTGCACAGCTATGGCATATGACACAGTGCCGCCCACATGGCTATTGCTCCTATAACAGCTCATTTTTTATCAGTTCTTTTGTCTTTATATTCGTTATATTTCTCACAGATTTCTGCTCGTTCTAAATCACATACTGATAAAGTTGCACAGTAAAGATTACATTCATATGAATGCATTAGTGAGAGCGATCGCGTGTGTGAATTCATTCTACCTGGCAGCTACTCTCTACTAGTAATGAAGTTGTGGGATTTAGTTATTAAGGAATATATGCTTGAACGTTTCAGTTTCTAAGCTATTTTATTGATAAATCGCAGAACATTGTTGACAATACATTTCCGCGCTGAACGATTCTGTGCGCGCGCGATCTGGACGTGATGTACGTGCTACTGTTTGAAGCCTATGTGTGTGCGTTACAGAGCAGCAGCGCATTATATTAGAATGGCGATTAACTGACCTGTACTATAAGCTGTTTAAAACGTGCAATTTCGAGCATCCAGTAATATAATCACACATGTCTTGTGGAGCGCTTTCAGAGTATGCATTTATTTGTCATTTTAGTTTGGAAACGGAGCTTAAATGTGGAAGTCCTTCAGAGATTTCTTATATTGTTGCGCCCTCTATAGGACCAGCGACTAGTCGACGTCAAGCTAAAAGCGTCGCGGCAGAGCATTAAAGTCGACCAGTCGACTAGTCGACTAGTTGGTGCAACCCCTAGTAGTGAGTGATAATGCGATTTAACCATTTTGATAAGATCAAATGAAATTATACATTTTTATTAAGAACAAGTGATCATCCCTGATACATTTCAGAGTGAAAATCTTAGAGTGGCTGTTTTAAAAACTAATGGCAGGTGAAGTTATGGTACTTGTTTTGTTGCGTGTCTTGAGAATCAGGAATATAGTGGTGTATTTTCTGTCAGGGCATTTAAATTCAAAGGAGCATCATTCCAACTTGAATAGGGCTGAACAGCTGAGCCATCATGGCAACAGCAGACCGCCTGCAAATAAAAGCCCATAACGCTCAATTTCCTGTTTTTGTTTATTCTGTGGAGCATTGTGTGTGAGTAAACAGACGCAGCTGAGAAGCGAGAGATGCAGTATGGGCACAGAAACGGCTGTATGGGAGAGATAGTGACGTTATCTCCTGGAAAAGCTTTCCCACAAGAAGCTAAATATTGTGGATTTTGTGTATGTGTGTGTGTTCCTATGTGTTTAGTGTAATAGACACAGAAAAGCCTTCAGCAGGAAAGGAAACAAGCAAAATATGTCACATCACTTCCCATAACTGCCTGCAGTACAAAAATCCTCTTTGTGCATGCATAGCATAACGATTTGTCTTGGAAATAGTCTAATTTGTCCATGAGCATTTATAGCACATGTGTAACATGTCTTTTTAGGCGGACTTTGCGGTACGTCATGAGTTGGCACTTCTACGTGGGTCCTGTTTCATGGGGCTGATCATGTTTGGTGGAATGAGCAGCCTTTTCTACACACAAGTCAAAGGAATTATTGCAGTAAGTTTAGCTTTTTTCTTTAACTGAGTAAATGAATGAGTTTGTCATCTTAGCAGGTTTAACTGATTTGGTCATAGAGATTACTTGTACTTGCTATGGTGAGATTTGTCATCTTGTGTGGATTTTCAACTCAAACTCTACTCAAGACTGTAATGATCTACAAAAAGCATTACAGGAGTCTAAGTGTGTGTGTATGTGTTTTTTTTTTTTTTTTTTTAACATTTCAGAAAATTAAGGTTTGATGTATTGATAAAATGTTCTCCATTCAAAATCTCACAAGCAAAGATTGCATCATTTTGGTAATTACTCGCATACTGAATTGCAATGGGCTTTTCTTTTTTACACCTCTTTAACCATTTCTAACACTGCTGTCCAGTTTTGCTCTTGGAGACCTACTTTCCTGCAGAGTATATCTCCAATCCTTATTAAATGCATCTTATACCAGGTAATTGAGGTCTTAAGAATTACTAACAGTTTGGAGTGAACATTTGCAGGAGTGTGGCCCTCTGGGATATATAGCCATTTACACTGCAGTGCAGGTGTTCCATGTACAGAGGACAGGAAACAAGATGCATGTTGTGGGTCATGACAACAGTATATGATACAGCTCTGATGCTACAATTTATTTACACAGAATCAGTCTAAAACCTAAACCTACCTAAAACCTTTCAGGTAGTTTTTCCTTCAAGAAATGCAAATCTAGTTATGATGTTTCTATGTTGTAAATATGTTACACTCACACTTGCATAAAATTGAACATTGTTGCTGCTGTCATGACTTTGTCCACCATTTTTAAGGGAGGTGGTTGTTCCATCACACATAATGCGACATTCAGAGAATAATCTATCTATTTAGGTTGCCAAGTAATTAGTAAATTGGCCTTTTTGTGGAACCGTATGCATGCAATGCCTTTAAAGGGTTAGTTCACCCCAAAATGAAAACCTACAGTATAAGATTTTTATTCATCTTTGAAATATGATTTGAAGATATTTTAATGAAACCTGAGAGATTTCTGTCCCTCTGTTAAAGGTATCAATAACCAAAGCTTTGACGCTTCAAAAAGTTCATGAAAACATAGTAAACATAATCCATATGAATATGGCAGTTTTAAATCCAGGTGTTCTGAAAATACATGAATGCTTTATATTTATTTATTTTACAGTTTTAATTTCATTTTAAATTGAATTGTAAATGAAAGTTCAAACATGATTCCTTGACACGCAAGAACCAATGAGGTTTGCTCTGACCTGTCAAGCAAGTATATGGTTGAGTTTCTGTGTTTCACAGTTTTGATGGGTTTTATGTATGTGCTTTGATCAATGGCGTTTTGGGGTAACCGACTTGGTAACACTTCATTAGTGTGCATTAATAAAACACAATCATTTGCAAACTATTAGTTTATAAATTCACAGTTTATAAACTGTTGTCTATACATTAATACATTAATGTTATGGACAAAAAGTGAGTTCTTCATTCGTTGTCAAAATAGTTAACAAATGATTATTATTATTATTGCTTAATTAGCTCATATGTAAAGATTTAAATGTTTTATTAAAAGTGTTAACAGTGTTAATGACTGAAGGTGAGCTATGGTTACCAGGAGCAAATTGTTCTCACTTTAGATTAGGTCACAGAAAATACTAAATGAAAGGCAATAACCTATCTTTTATTAGACATTAATTGCATTCCTAAAATGTTAGAAATACATGAATTTAGCATATGTGTTTATCAAGTCACTTTACACATAAATATTACTTTAGGTTTCTTTACAAGTAATGACTTAATGTTTTTATGAACCACCCCATCCCTTAAACATAACCACTTTTTAATAAATGAAAAATGAAAATGTCCAGTGACAGTTACGTCAATATGTAAATATTGTATTTTTGTGTGTCTGCAAAAAAATACACACGAATGCTCATTCGATCACATTTAAATGCATCAGTAAATCATTAGTAAAAATAACTTGTAAATTAAAGTGACAATGAATTAGGAACTGTCCTGTTTTATTTGAACTAGACTATTAATGTATTAACGACTACAATTTTTAGAATATGAATTAACTGCAAATGACTCTTAAGTGCTTTAACTACTCAGCATAAAGTGTTACTAAGAATTCTTAAGGGAATGGAGCAATGTTAGGGTGAATAATTGATTACAACATTTTTGGGTGAATTATTCCTCTAATGTTAAGGTCAAAGCAATGGAAAAACCAAACTGGTGGCTATAATAACAAAAAGCGTCCTTCTACTTCTGTTACGTCCTCCATCCTTCCTCTGTTGATTAGGCCTGAAACATGGCTATGATTGGGGGGGCGGGATAATCATGTTTAACTCTGATCCTTTAACTGATGACTTTATGTGATAGCCAGGGCAAAGAGGATTAGTAGTGACCTAGTTAAATTGGGTAAAAAGTGCAGCCCTTTAAAAAGAATACACCTCCCCTTAATCTTACTCTCTGGTTCCCAGTCATGTTCACTTGACCCCCACCCGTCCACCATATGCTGTGGAAGTGTGTCAAAGAACACGTCTCACTTCACATCCTAGCCTCTGTCATTTGAATATGAGGGTCTTCCATCTTCTCAGTACAAATTTCTAACCATGTCCAACCGTTAAATGAAATACAACTTGCTTTGGTTCACTTTACCCGAACCTAACCTCATTCCAAACCCTCTGGACAACTGGGTCTTCCTACAGAGGCTCATTTGTATAATTCCACCAACTGAAAACAAACTGAAGTTTTCTCATTTGAATATTACACAAGCTGTGTCCAGCCATTCTTTTAGATGACCTTTGACACTAACCCATTCCTGCAGGAGACTTCCTTTGACCACGCTAATCTTGTGTTGCTAAAAGTCCATGTTAATCTGTCTTATCTTGTGTCCTGTCCTGCCTTTAAGCCACCTCCTTATCCAAAGGCCAGAAAAGTCCCATTGCTTTAACACACAAGCTACACCTTCACCCTGCTATCCCGTGTTGTGATGTCTTAGAAGACTTAGCGTCTGACAGGGTGGTTAGCGCGTAGCCTTGTGCCAGTCATAGCAAGTGAGGAAGCAGACTTAACCATTGATCCCTGCAGAGATCTTTTCCTCACGCATGCTCTCTGAGCCCAGATCAGTTCAGCCTGAACTGCAGCCAGGTTGAATTGGCATGACACTGGCTGCTTCAGGCCAAGAGTGTGTCCTCTAGTGGTTCACAATGTGAATCTGACTTTGACTTCAACTGTTCAAGTCAGACTTCTTACATAATGTCTTATGGCTTCGGGAATAGAGTCTTTTTTTTTATGTATTTGTCTTGTGTATCACACACAAAGCACATATTGTTCTAGAAAGCCACTGTCAGTCACGCGTCCACCATTTTTCACACAAACAGGCCCTTCAGTCTCGCCTCTGTTAATCCTACCTTATTTACATATTCATTTTTTTTTTTTTGCCGCGTCTCTTCACCTGGCAAGCAGGGGGGATTTTAGCATCCCTATGCACGCGGTCCCATTGTCCGCAGGCAGATGCCCTTTTGCCCCTGTGCCAACTTGGCAAGGTGAGGAGGGCACCAAGGGAGTGTTGCTGCTGTCGGCTTCACTGTCTCTCTTTTGTCTCAGTGTATGCTGTTGCAGTTTTCACTCCCAGCGTGGGAAAGATCAAAAACCGATCCAATTCACCCCCTTGAATCCACTGGCTTGCTGTCATAAATCATTTCATGAGTTGTCACTGTATTGTCTCTTAAATTTATAAGAAATGACATGTTCATAGTTCAGTGGTGATACAAAGCAATATCTTTCATTGTTTTCAACAACAGGACACAACTACTATAGAGAAGATGTCACACTTACTGGAAGACATGTAAGTATCGAAACTTACAGCATCATATCAGCCATTTAATAATAATGTAATGTCCTCTACCTAATCATTACACGTAGACCTGGAGACTGGGACTAGTTGTCACAGCTCGAATATGAGGTTTTGAGACAAAAGTCCAATCACACAAATGTGTGTTTATCCATCTAGCCTATCTATCACTGGTTTGTTGTCTGTAAGATGTTACTAGTTTTATTATTATTATTTATTTGTTTTACTATATTATTTTTTATTTAATTTCATTTAATTATTTCAAACATTAAAGACATTTCAAGTAAATTTCTTTTGAACTTTCTGTTTCCACAAAAGTTGTAAGCAGCACAACTGTTTTTAACATTGTTCAATGTTTCTTGACAATTCATCAAAATTTAGCTTTGCTGTCACAGGAATGTATTACATTTTAAAATATATTAAAATGAAAATGAAACGTGAATGAAAACTGTCATTTTAAATTGTAATAATATTTCACAATATTACTACTTTTAGTAATTTTTGATCAAATAAAAGCCACCTTGTTGAGACTTCTTTCAAAAAACTTTTGCCAACTCCAGACTTTTGAATGGTAGTACAGATGTCAAATACCAGGTTCAAAACATTCGAAATGAACATTTATGGCTAAAAAAAAAAAAGTGCTTTGATATTTGTACTTTGTGTGTTTTTTTTTTTTTTTTTCTCAATAGTTTTGTATTTAAAAATTGTTGAACATTTAACTGGAAAATCTCTATTAGGCTGTGTAATGGCAGGGTTCGTAATAAACCTGCCCCGCTATTGGATACAATAGGTCAACTTTTAGTTTTAGATAACGTTGACTTTTGAACCTTTTTTAATTTATTTTGAAACATGTTCACTGAAGTAAAATGTGTGACAACTAGACTCGGTCTCTCCTAAAGATCTTAGCTTCTCTGCATAGTTCATGTTTCAAATGTGATATTATTTTGATTTGTACTTTAATTTATTCTATGCCCCCAGTGGACCGCGCCGGTCGTGGCAGCAAGCGATGGCTGAGGTGTTTGGCACTCGCTGGAAGATCCTGTGGTTCCTGCCGTTCAGGAGCAGACAGCCTCTAAGGCTCAACTTGACCTCCCGCTCTCATGTGTAGACAGACAGACAGAGACGCACACATCACTCCAGAGGGGAAGGTCACCCTCCGACAACCCCCCTCCCCACCCCTTGTCTTCAGCAAAATCCCCTCCAAAATAGCTTGGTATCTCTACAGGATCAAACTTTTTCAGGTTCTTCATAACAACTGAGAATAATCTGATACATATCTATTCATATAGAATGAATACAGTTGTATTTGAACATATCAGTGTCAAAAACATAGTCTTTGTTCTGTTTTGACTGCACATGCAGGGGCAGGTTCGTATTTATTACTGAAATAGGATTACAGGGAATAGTTTATTGTGTGGCTTGGTTGTCTCCAGGGGAACCCTTATTTGTTGAGACCTCGGCCCAGTCCACTCCCCTAGGTCTGGATCACGTGAGCGGTTTTCATGCGAGTAGGGACGCAAGTGGGCGGAGATTGTCTGTCTGGTTTTTTATGGCACTGAGGGTTGATGGCTCTCGAGGTGAGTCATGACCTCTGGCATGGGTAAAAGACACTGCTGAAGTACACAGACACACACAAACACAAACAGTTTACAATAACTTTCGCTATCATGCACATAATTACGCATACCTCACCAAGCACTGCTAATGCCTCTGCTGAGCGTTTGACTACTATTACTGCGATTGATCACTTGTATTATTTTTTTCATTATTAATGTTTGTGTGCCTTTTACAGTCCACAACTTTTTTGTGTCTTTTTATTAATAATTTTATTTTAATTCATAACCAAGACGCACGTTTTTTTGAAGAGCTATTAAACCAATGTTAATAATAATACTTAGTTTCATTTTTGAAAATGATATTGCAATAATATTACCTTTAAAAGATGCTTGCAGAAAAAGATAAAATGCTATAAATTAAGTTCACTGATGTAAAGATGTAATTCACTAAAAAGCGATGGATGAAACATGATTTATCATGTAAATTATTTTTGCCCAGATTTTAATGAAGGTTGCACAACACTAGGACACATAAGCGCTTGGTTTGTCCTTAAATTTATCTTTTTAACTTTTTTTATGCGATTCAGATCCAACCCCAAAATCTAGTAGCAAATCACCAATTTTTTGAAGAAGTGCCTCTAAACATGCAGTTCTAATAAAATAGCTTAATATCTGTTAGGTGCACAAATACACCACTGTGACTTTTTGGTTTTAGATCAGATTTACTTTACGGTGTTTTCAGGTAACTGTAATGATCCACAAAAACATTTGGGTTCATATTACACGTGTATCTTCACAAGCCATTATAGATGAAACAATTATTACACAATAATTTGCACGAATAGTTAATTGTGCAATTGTGGTTTTTGTCCACTAGGCCTGAGTGAATGTAATCGAGTAAAGCTTGGTAATTATGGTCTATATGATTTTGACACATGAATAGACATGTTTTTTCTTCCATTCAAAATGTTAGAGGTACAAAAAATGAATTTAATTCAAAACTAATTTTCTGCCTTCATTTTGTCTTGCGTTACATTCACTTCATACGAGAGATACATACTTGAATATTTATTGTGAATGTCATGGATTTAACTTTTGCGTCTTTTTCTGGATGTTATACTTTTCATTTTAAAATTTCTCATTCTTTGTGATTTTTATGGTAGAGGGTCTAATAATTGGTTATTAAAAAGTACTGTTTTCTGTGGTTATTTTTTATTTCTGGGTGTTGTAGCAACTTTGCTCTTGCTTATTTTAAATGAAAGATATTTGATTATTTTTGTTAGTTTTTTTGCTAAACCAATGATGTGTAGTTTGTAACACTGGGGGAAGATGCAGTGCAGGGGCTATTGGATTGATTCCATTACTCGTATTTATTACTCGTTCATTACTCATTTATTAAATATGTTTAACATTACAGAACAATTTTCATATCCTCATATTAACATGATATCAATTATTAAGAGAGCTTATAAAAGAGCAGTATACTCACTGTAGCTGTTGATATAGGCCATGTTCGTGTGTGTGTGTGTGTGTGTGTGTGTGTCCATCGTAAAGCAATAAAGCCTGCTAGAAATGATTCACTATTATAGCAGATATGACAATTGTATGTGCAGGTAGTTCACTGAACATTATTTTATTTGAGTCTACTCCTCATGAATATAATAATATAGGAAACTACTACTTGCTGTCCTGTTGAGGATGACAACCCTATTCAGGTTTATGATTGAAATATACTGTATCAGTTATGGTGTTTATGTCTATTTCCTTCATTTGTGGTTTCAGTCACAAAGTTTATTTTGTAATCATGGGAGTTTTAAGTATATCAGATATAAATTATTTATGAAGGCGTTTTTTAAAAAAAATAAATGGTATTCTGCTGGATGTGCAGTTCTTTATGTTTGTGCTTTTTCTCATATAAACATGTTAGATTCTAGATTGTTGGTTGTTTCTTCAACTATGGGCATTTTTGTCTTTGTGGACATTTAGAAAGCCTCTAAAAGTTCTTTTCACATTCTTACGAGTTCATTCAATTCGTAACTGACAATGTCCAAATTGTTGTGAAACTACATAAAGCTCAATTTATTTCAAATATCATGAGCAACTGTCATTTTCATTTTTGTTTTATAGCCTTTGTTGAGTTTTTATTATAAAATTGCACATTGCTTTATCATAATAGCATTATTTATGATTAATAAATACGTAATATTTTTATTTCTGCATATTTTTGAGAAGTTTTTAAAATTAATTTTCACACAATAGCTATTGAAATGGTTAATGTTTATATGATATCCTCAGTTTGCAGTAGTATTCATACCGTTAGCTCCATATATATTTGGACACTAACACAATTTTAGTAATTTTGACTCTATGCCACTAGAGTAGAATTGAAATGAAACAATCAAGATGAAATTCAAGTGCAGACTGTAATTCAAGGCATTGAACAAAATTATAACATAAAATGCTTAGGAATTACAACCATTTTTATACACAGTACCCTTATTTTCAGGGTCTCAAATGTAGTTGGGCAAATAAATTGTTTATTTTCAATATTTTGTTGAGAATCATTTGCAGGCAATGACTGTCTTAAAGGAACACTCCACTTTTTTTGGAAATAGACTCATTCTCCAACTCCCCCAGAGTTAATAAGTTGAGTTTTACCATTTTTGAATCCATTCAGCCGATCTCCGGATCTGGCGAGAGCACTTTTAGCATAGCTTAGCATAGATCATTGAATCCTATTAGACCAGTAGCATCGCGTTATAAAACGATCAAACAGTTTCGATATTTGTCCTATTTAAAACTTGACTCTTCTGTACCGGGGACTACTTTCAGGCGCTGCATAATATCACTGCGCCTGCTGCGGCCATGTTACGGCAGCAAAGTTCCTTGATTATTACGCTGGAATGAGAGTAGTTCCTAATCATATCAGCCTAGAAAATCGCAACTTTTCATTTTCCGCCGATCTTAGTACACGATATAACTACAGAAGAGTCAAGTTTTAAATAGGACAAATATTGAAACTCTTTGATTGTTTTTGAACGCGATGCTACTGGTCTAATAGGATTCAATGATCTATGCTAAGCTATGCTAAAAGTGCTATCGCCAGACCCGGAGATCGGCTGAATGGATTCAAAAATGGTAAAACTCAACTTATTAACTCTGGGGGAGTTGGAGAATGAGCCTGTTTCCAAAAAAAGTGGAGTGTTCCTTTAAGCCTGGAACTCATGGACATCACCAATGACTGGGTTTCCTCCTTTGTGATGCTTTGCCAGGCCTTTACTGCAGCTGACTTCAGTTGCTGTTTGTTTGTGGATCTTTCTGCCTTTAATTTTGTCTTCAGCAAGTGAAATACATGCTCACTCAGGTTGAGATCAGGTTATTGACTTGGCCACTGCAGAATATTAAACTTTTTACCTTCAAAAACTCCTAGATGGTTTTTGCTGTATGTTTTGGGTCATTGTCCATTTGTACTAAGAAGCGCCGTCCAATCAACTTTGCTACATTTGGCTGGACCTGGGCAGACAGTATATCCCTATACGACTGCTTCTGTCTTCTGTTTTGTCATCAAGAAACACCAGGAACCCAGTGCCACTGGAAGCCATGCATGCTCATGCCATCATGCTGCTCCACCATGTTTCACAGATGATGTCGGACCATGAGCTGTTCCAAGCCTTCTCCATACTAACAGTTGTGCTCAAAATTATTCATACCCTTGGTAAATATGATCAAAGAAGGCTGTGAAAATAAATCTGTATCATTATTCCTTATCTTTTATTTTAAAAAATTACAAAAATGTAGCCTTTCATTGGAGAATAAGAATTTAAAATTGGAGAAACATCTCATGAAATAAATGTTTTTCTCTAATACACATTGGCCACAATTAATCATACCCTTTTATTCACTACTTTTTGCAACCACCTTTTTCTAAGATATCAGCTCTGAGTCTTCACCTATAATTCTTGATAAGTTTGGAGAACATCTGACAGATCAGAGACCATTGCTTCATACAGAATCACTCCAGACCCTTTAAATTCCCAGCTCCATGTTGGTGGTGCTTCTCTTCAGTTCACTCCACTCATTTTCTATAGGGTTCAGGTCAGAGGACTGGAATGGCCAGCAGAAGCTTGGTTTTGTGCTCAGTGGCCCATTTTGATGTTTGTTTGTGGATCATTGTCCTGTTGGAGGATCCAACCACAGCCCATTTTAAGATTTCTAACATGGACAGTCAGTTTAAATTTTTTTTATCTGTTTGTAGTTGATAAAATCCTTGATGCCATGATGCCAACAAGATATCCAGGATCTCTGGCAGAAAAATAGGCCCACAACATTAAAGATACAGCAGTATATTTCATTGTACACATGGGATACTTTTTTATTCCTATGTGCACCAAACCAATCTTGAGTGTTTGCTGCTAAAAAGCACATTTTTTAGTTTCATCTGACCATAGAATCCAGTCCCATTTGAAGTTCCAGTCATGTCTAGCAAATGAATATGCTGGAGTTCGTTTTTGGATGAAAGTATTTTATTTTCTAGAATTTTCTTGAAACCCTCCCATACAACATGTGGTGATGTAGGTGCTGTTTGATCATCTTTTTTTTTTTTCTTCTTTCTGACCCCCAGACTCAACTGTTTTCTGCAGTTCTCCAGCTGTGATCACTGGAGCGTCTTTGGTCACTCAAACTATCCTCCTCACCTTGCTTTAAGACAAAATAGACTCACATCCTCTTCCAGACAGATTTGTAACATTTTCTGTTGATTGGAAAATTTTAATTATTGCCCTGATGGTGGAAATGGAAATTTTTAATGCTTTAGCTCTTTTCTTACAGCCACTTTCTAATTTGTGAAACTTAATCTTTTGCTGAATTCTTTGATTTTACACATTGTGATCAATGATTAAGGGAATTTTTGTTTCCCCTCATTTTTATATTTCTGTGAAACAGGAAGCCATGGCTGAATAATTTCATGTTCCTAGTCACCGTGGTGTGATAAAAAAAATGCAAATATGAATGGGAATATACTTCAGAGATATTTCAATCATAAGAATTTTTAGGGGTACCAATAATTGTAGCCATTGTGTACTAGAGAAAAATATTTATTTCATAATGGGATTTCCCCCCACTTTTACTATTTTCACAGCCTTCTTTGATCAAATTTACCAAGGGTATGAATAATTTTGAGCACAACTGTACAAGCGGTCTGGCTTTTTTTTAGATGTTTTTTGGCAAAGTCTAATCTGGCCTTGTTTGCACCTTGTGGTGAACCCTCTGTATTTGCTCTCGTGAAGTCTCTTGACTGTAGACTTTAACAGTGACACGCATACCTCCTGGAGAGTGCTCTCCTCTTGGCT
The DNA here is from genome assembly GCA_036784905.1 of Acrossocheilus fasciatus. NCBI lineage: Eukaryota > Metazoa > Chordata > Actinopteri > Cypriniformes > Cyprinidae > Acrossocheilus > Acrossocheilus fasciatus. The sequence continues at coordinate 32,698,236 of CM071944.1, forward strand.
GGATTTTGTGGAAGGATTTTTTTTTTTTTTTTTTTTATAACCATGGAGGGGATCCTCCAATCATCTACCACTGTTGTCTTGCGTGGGCGTCCAAGGCATTTTTATGTTGCTGAGCTCACCAGAGCTTTCTTTTTTTTTTCTTTCTCAGAATGAACCAAACTGTTGATTTGGCCACTCCTAATGTTCCTGCTGTCTCTCTGATGGATTTGATTTGTTCATGAAGCCTAAAAATTGTCTGTTTCACCTGCATGGAGAGCTCCTTTGACTGCATGATGTGGGTTCACAGCAACATCTTCCAAATGCAAATGGCACACTTAGAATCAACTCCAGACCTTTTACCTGCTCAATTGATGTAGAAATAACAAAGGAATATCCCACACCTGTCCATTAAAAAAAAACATTTGAGTTAATTACTTTTGGTGCCTTGAAAAAGGGGGAGGTACATTTTAAAAGGCTGCAATTCCTTAACCATTTCTCCAATTTTGATGTGAAATGAATACTCTCAAATTAAACTCAGTATGCACTTTAAAGCTCTTATATAACCATTATATAACTCTAACTTGAATATGTATTGGTCAGAAGCTAAAATAACAAAAATTGTGCAAACATATAACAAACAAATAACAAAGTTTGTTTCCTTTAAATAAAGACTTTCTCCTCATTGTGAAATCCTCCCATTTGATGAGGAATTTTGGCTATCAATCTCCTGTGTGAATTATTTTCATACACTTACACAAATAAAGCTTGTCTCATTCTTCCCCGCACAACCTCTCTTCATTTAAGAGTCAATTAAATGCTTTTCCATATCTCCTTTGTAGTGAACCACTGACCTTTCATTAAACAATTAATGTGCATGTACGCTTGAGCGTTTCCGCTCACCAGATCCACACCCATGCTGGCAGTCTGGGCAGAAGCTTTGTAACGCCGGATTTATTCTGTTGAAACACCACAGTTTCTTGTTTGGCCTTTGCGTCAAAGCTTTTCTTGTTAAATCATTAGCTCTGTGAATTAGGCCTGCGAATGCGATTAGAGCAACTGCCATTTGAACACCTTGGTCTACTTTATCTAATGATTGACATGATTTGAGTTGTCACCTAGTTCCCCACTTGGTCCAAATCTGTTTATAGCAAAGACAAACCTTAAACCTCCAAGAAAACAATAAGCACTCTCTGTAGTTGCTTTGAATTGTTCTCAACAAAGGAACAATGTTAAACAATAAATTGGCCCTTATTTACAAGAAGCACCTGTTTATTCTCTTTGCTTTGAAGATGCTTGAAGTAGTTTGAGGTGCTGTAATATATCTGCAAAATAACCTTTATTTGGGCATTTGAAGGTTTCCTTAGGGCAAGATTGTTTGTTTTGGCAAGATTGTGTTGGCGGTGGCAGTGGTGCTTTGCCTCTCAGCAGCCCTCTATGTGCCTGGCCAGATGCCCAATGCCCTCTCTGCCTGCCTCTGTGTCTCATGCCCTGGTGTGTGCCAGGGTCTCTCTGGTGATAGGCACTGTTCCACACACGGTCACAGTGACAGTTAAGTGCCAGTTTGGGGTTCCATTTGGAGGCCCTGGCAACACAGATGTACTGATGGCCAATATCTCTCTAACCAGTGGTGCACAAGGTTTGTTGGATTAGACCTGTGTTCTTAAGAGCTTTGACATCACACCCTTACCATAACGTTTGCTTTTGACTCCACTGAACATTTATTGTGATGTTTCGTTGTGTTAGCGATACTAACTTTTTTTTTTTTTTTTTTGTGATTGACAAGCTAGTATATGATGCTTGATAGGTTAGTGGTAAATGTACTTTTAAATATGGAGGTATGGAAATATTAATAAAATATTGACAACCTTTTAAATGTATGTTAACTAATGATTTTGAAGTCTGTATCATTTCAGTGTCATTAATGAAAGTTTTTAGTGTTAAAAATATTGGCTAGTTATTAGCTGAGACAGACTACACTGTAAAAAAAAAAAAGGAAGTTGAGCCAACTTAAAATTTTAAGGCAACCAGCTTCAGCAGATTTTTGAGTTTTCTCAACTTGTCGTTTTAAGTTTATACAACAAAAATTTGAGAATCTCCCACAAAAATAAGTTGAGCAAACTCAAAAATCTGCTGGTTGCCTTAAAATTTTAAATTGAAATTTTGTTGGCTCAACTTTTTTTTTTTTACAGTGTACTGGTACTACAAAGAATGGGATTAATGGGAACCTACCTTTCAAATAAAATAGTCACAGCTTTTACACAATACTTGTTCTACACTGCACATGCTCATCGGAATATACAGTATTTCAGCATTGTCTGGGGGATCATTTCAGCCATATTTGCATTATGGTTTTAGTTGTAATGGCTTTCACTCTAAGATCCAAGTTCATCTCAGCTTGCTGTCACAGAGAAACATGCTTCCTTTTTCGCTTGTAATCACAAGAAAAATGTTTCAAGTTTTAAGTTCAAGTTATTAGTTTTGGTCAAGAGTTTTTGTCAATTGTTGTCAGCTCTTATTAATCTACCAACTTTAATATTTCCAGATGAATTAAAACATAGTAACAGTGATTTGTGCCTGAAAGAATCAAACAACGTGTCTGATTGCCTACTTTCTATATAGTACAGTAGTATGTCCAAATAGTATTTTACAAAAACAGTAAATGAAAAAGTACCTGGATGACCTACTAGTTTTGCAGACAGTCTGGAGGAACTATTTTGATGGACACTTTATTATCCCATGAACCTATGGGAGATGAGTTATGAATGGCAGTGAAGCAATGCAATTGTTGGTCATGTGACAAAGCCAACATAGGTGATTTAGTATGTCTGGATTGCATTCATACTTCACACATTTATATTTTGGATTATAACCCAGTAGGGGATATACAGTGGTTATTGATTGAAATTGATGTGATATGTGGACATGGTCACACTTTATTTTAAGGTCCAACTCTTGCTGTTAACAAACCATTAACTACTGCTTTTCCCTCAATAAACTCCTAATTTGCTGCTTAATAATAGTTAGTATGGTAGTTGTTAGGTTTAGGTATTAGGGATGTAGAATATGGTCATGCAGAAAATGTGCTTTATAAGTACTAATAAACAGCCAATATGTTAATAATAGGCATGCTAATAAGCAACTAGTTAATAGTGAGAACTGGTCCCTATACTGAAGTGTTGCCGTGGACATTGTAGTCAAAAGTGGAGGCAGATGAACGTGAGCTTGCAGGGGCGGAGTTTAACTGAACAACATGATGGGAAATGTCCTGCACACATTACCAGAGAGAAGTCTGTCATTTTCAACGGATCACAAACTTGGCAGGATGGTCCGAAACATGTGCATATACTCAGGCACACAGACACAAACCTGTCTGACACTAAGTGGTGAATTCTTCCAGATTTTCAGTATTCTGAAAAAAATATGCCTTTTTTAAATGCTGTTTATACATTGGTCCAATCTTGACCATATTTTGCACATAGAAGCTAGGAACTTATTAACCCCCATGGCTATCTGCTATTCTAACCCTATCTAATTTACCTATACGTCTGTGAGTCCAACCATAACAAAACTTGATATGCATAAACAGACAATTCTGATAATGCATGAGCCGTGACAAATTTGCAAATATTGGGGCACTATCACAGAAAATCCATAACGCTGTAACCGATCAGTGAATCTGGAAATTGGTATGCATCTTCTTTGGAGATTGAGCTGCACCAAACTTTGCATGTCAGCTCTAGGCCATGATGGCCAAAACTTTTAAAAATATTTTTGATCCATTAAGTCAGTTTATATTTGTGGCCCATTATCACAGATATCATGTGTGCACTGAACTTCTTAAAACGGTACACGGGGAAAACAAGTCATTCATGCTTTGTTTCATAAATTTTTAATGCAAGGGGGACTAAAAGCAAATTCTAAACTATCAGCCATTTTAACTAAGACATGGAGGCTGTAATGCAACTTTTGTCCATTAGCCACAGAATAAGTCTTGTAACAGTAATCTTATTCTGTCAGTTTCATAGAACCAGTTCATTTAGAACTATGTGCACTGAAAAAGTTTTCAATAATTAGTTTACCAAGAAATATTTCAAAGTGCCAGATATGAATAAATATATTTCTGTCCATTTAAAATGAAGAGAATATATATTTATTTTAAGAATAGTTGGGCTATAATGGACCTTGTTGTTTTCAACATGAACCATTGTTGCTTGGACCGTGATGATTGCCACTTATATGCATCCTTATTTTCGTAATTTTGTCAAACATTTTTATTTTGTAATATTGCAAGTACAAATAGCAAGTTTGATTTACTTTTTCTGAAGATGAAGAAACTCAAACTATATTGTGCATAAGTTGGAAATAGGCAGTATAGTTTCTTAGTTTTTCAGAGATCCCAGTGCTGTGGACTAAATATCAACACATCTGGAACACCACTTGGCAGATAACAGATAATCTTTAATGAAGATAACCAACAGATAATCTTTAATGAAGCAGCCTTGTGATTTTATAAACATGACCAACTGTTGTAGGGATCTTCAGCATTGCAGGATTTCTGTCTGCCACGGAAACGCACAGTGAGCTTCCTGTTTGCCATTGTCCTTACCATTCAAGGCTCAGTGTTATACCAAAACCTCTGTTACCTGAGTCATTAACGGGCTGACTTCTGCTTCCAACTGCTCTACACCTGATAGCCCAGACTCAATTTGCAGAGTCTAATCCTGTAAAGAATTTACCTGTAACGTCTAATGGGACATTTTGAAAAGGGTTGTGTGCCCTAAACAAAGAGCAAAACAATTTTCCGTTAGATAAGTTTGGTCTTAGGTATTTTGTTTAGCTCAGTATATATATGCTTACGACACTCCCCTGTTCAGCGATCACTGGCAAATTCCCCATGATTTCCCTCTCCTAGAATGATGAATGTATTGATAGGTAGCTGGTCCTAAAACTAAAGTCATCCCTTTGTCTGCTGGGCAGAAAGGAGAGACTTCAGGGAGGATAAACTTAGCTCAGATGAGAGGAAAGGCAAGCCTTTTATCTTGGGCAGGCACTGTATTTTACACAATGTCCCTCCAGTGTAACCTAACAAAGAGGTCCTTATGTACTTCCTCTAGGCTGGCAAGTCTAATACTGCGGCACAGGGGACGGTTGCGAGGAGACGTCTTTTAGAGAGAGTGCTTTGGATGGTGTGTCGGATAAAGAACAATTCAATGAATCGGTGCAGTGTGTGTGTGTGTGTGTGTGTGTGTGTGTGTGTGTGTGTGTGTGTGTGTATGTGTGTGTGTGTGTTGTGCCCTGCTGAAAGGTGGCGTCTGGGCCAGTAAGAACCAGCTCTACCCCCTTCCTCTGCCCACCTTGTCTGAACTTCTGCCTCGGGTGGACTTTTTTTTTCATTTTCTGTGCAATTTGATCAGTTTCTGGTTTATTCAGGTACATAATTAGCTGAATGTCACCATTTGTTTTATATTTAGTAAGAACTGGATGATTTTTTCCAGGGCTCTTCATTAAATGGGAGAATCATTTTGCTCCATGATTCAACGTCAAGGCCTTTAACTAATCCATATCTTAACCTCTAATCCTAGTGCTTGTTTAGTGGCTTCCATTAACTCTTGTCGAACTTTGGCATTGCCCCAGAAGGTCCCACGCCCACTCGCTCCCACCCTCTCTCTCTCCCTGCCACGGTTGGATGCCTCCCGCCCTGATGCTGTCCATTCCCAGTAGGGGCCTCTGTTGATTGGCCCGGCGTGTGTCCTGCACTGTGTGGTGGTGTGAATGACGGCCCCTGTCAGCACTGACTGGCTCCCTGGCGTTCAGCATTCTTCACTTGAGTGACAGCAGATAGTACCTCCCTTGAATTACCCTAAAAGATTGCCTGTGTGATGGCAGGACCACCTCATCCCAGAGGGAAAAAAAGTCTTGGCTGGGACTCTTTAATGTCGCTCTCTCACTGAGAAACTGAGTCATGACCTCTGAGCAAGTGTTCGCCTGTGTCGCTCTTCTCAGCCAAAATTAATCTAGAACATATCACGTTTATGGCCATCTTCACTGAAACTAAGTAGCTTTCTGTTATGGTTCATTTAGTAGGAATCTGTTTTGCGTTCTCCGTTTATTACGTTTATGCATTTGATAGACAATTTCATAAGATGAAGACTCAAACCCTTCTTCTTGCTGTTGCTAATGCCAAGCTCAACTATTAAAGCTTATCTTATTCTCTTTTTCTTGGTTTCCTTTTGTTTTAGTGTAATTATTATTTTAGTTATTCTTTATTGCTACTTTACATTGAAATCTGTTGTTAACTTTTTTTGTTGATTCTTTCTAATGGCTGATCTTTTTTTTTTTTTTTTTGGATGATCAAAACATAAAGAAAATAGTAAAATTTATTCAAATGCTTCACACGTTTGATGAAATTTACCAGAAATAATATTTCCCAAAAAAGTTTCATGTAGTTTTTTTTTTTTTTTTTAATTTTATCTCAGGGAAATATTTTAATGAATCAAACTAAGACTCTGCATAAATGAGTGACAAAAGAATTTAAATGTATATATTATTTCAGAAATGACACTTAATTTGGTTTTATGTGTTATAACATCAGTAAATTAACTGTGATTTCTTTCTATTGTCCTGAAGCAGGCATCATTTCTTCTGTGGAGCAACAGGTGGTCATTTGTGAACAAATTAGACTCTCCAATAGATCATGGTAATAGGTTTTGTAATTAATTTTTTTTAGATTACTCCATTACTGGCAATTATTTTCTCTTCTTGCATTAATTACTGTTCATTAAAGTCCTGTTTCATCCTGAAAAATCATTTTACACCCTCACCAATTACAATTACTGTTCATTGCTTTAAAATATATATATATCTCGATTATTGTAATTGAATGCTTATTGTATATATATTGAAGTAAAATTTGACGCTTGTCCATGTGTCTGGCCTGCTATGTAAACTGGCCTAATTAAACAAATGGCCACCTGTTATTGTTCTAGGAGTGGACATCTGGTTAAACAAAAGAGAGAATTATGGGAATAGAACCTAATAAACGGTAGTGATATTTGGGATGATATCCCTTTTACACATATATTATTGAAGATATTATAATCCTAATTTTTCTTGGACAGTGCTAGACTGGGATTATAGAGCATCTCTGGGCACTGGCTATCATTAATTAGTAACAGACAATGGCTCAGCCTTAACTATGACCCTTAGCCATGACTGCTGTATTTGCTCTATTTGAAATGTGACAACTGTTAGCATTATGAAGTATTCGGCATATCTTTTTCATCCTGAATTGATTACAATAATGATATAAATAATATTAATATTAATATTAATAAATAATATTTAATACATAGTATAATTAGATTTAAAAAGCACTTAACTGTATATGTCACAGTTGTGATTTGTACTAAGTAGATAGTACAAACAGATTTATGTACACAGTAAGTCTGTAGCAGCTGTTCAAATTACTTGGGTCAATTCAACAATTTTCACTTCCCATTCTTTCAAATTATTGATTTGCCTATTGATTTTTCATATAAATCTTACAAATACTAGACTGAAAGAAAGTAGAAATCCAATTAAAACTAAAAATGTAATCCTAATCCAATCAAGGCTAGAAAATGTATCGAGCAGCAGAGTCAAAATCAATATGGCACAGGTGAACAAATTCAAGTGAAATGTTAAAAGAATGTCTTTTAAGTTTTAAAAGAATGCATTTTAAGAAAAAAAAAAAAGATTTGATATAGCAGTGAAGTTGTTCTCTGCTCTCTTCAGTCTGTTTGCTTTCAGTTAACATCCTTTTTATGGATCAGTCACTTTGTTCGTTGGTTTATTATTATTCTGCTAATTATTTGAATTATTTGTCTAATGCTTCCATTAACTGAGCTAGAACAGATTTTTTTTTAGGATTTTTGATGCAAAAAGTTATGACCTTGAAGAGTAAGAAAAGAGAATAATCTCTTTGGGACCCTGTGTGGAAATGTGGGAAAGGTTTCGGAAATGAATGGAAAGACACAACGCAAAATTTGAGGAGGATAAACAACACTCTAGGTATTCTTCTGACCGTAGTGCTTCTGAAATGCCACCTCGGCCCCTGAATGCCAGACGCGCTGTGCCCTGACTCGCGGGATGTTCTCACACAATCCCACAATTCACGTGGAGGGAAGCAGCTGCAGGCGGGAACATTCTGTGAGGAGGTGGAGGTTGGGAATGCGCTGCCGAGGGAAAAAGGTCTGGATAGGTTACAAAGAGAGTTCCAAACATGGAACAAAGCTGGCATTCAGTGTTAAACCCCACTACTCACAGCAAAGAGTCAGGTTGATGCGTAAATCTGCAAATGTCAAAAGCATGACTAGAGCTTCATTTGTTTGTATGTGTGTGTATTAAATGTAATTCTGAAGGAGTGGGATGTGAGTATGCTTTACAGTGCTCAAACATAAGATTGTTGTGCGACTTGAATAAGAACTGTAAATCAGTCGCTCCAGAGCATCCACTGGATGACGCTTACATCTCTCAGCCTTCCGATGCAAGAGATTCCTCATAATTGGTTAATGTCATCAAAGCTTGCTTTGCATTGCTTTAAACAGCCAAAGCTGTGCTAATGCTATTAATGCAAGCCAGTTATTACGTGCTAGCTGATGCCTTTGCACTCCACAAAGACACTTGCTACTAGAATACTCTGATAACTTAAATATTTGAAACCTTCTAGAGGCTCATCAGCTTTCACAGCTGTGTGTATCTTCAGCTGTCCAGAGATTGCTGTGGTTTTACATACAATCTAGATCCAAGATGAGCAGCATAGTCTGCCGCTATCATTATCAATGCTAACACAGTTTGAAAGCATCTGTAAATGAATTAATCACTTTGGTTTTCACAATCAGGTTTAAAAATGTGATTCACTTTAAAAAAAAAAAAGATCATTTGAACATTTTACATTTAATTTATAAACGGTTTATTAGCCATCCAGATTGAACTAAACATAACAAAATAATTGTGATATTTACTAATAAATTTGTTAGCAAAAAAAAAAAAAAAAGTTTTAGGAGATGAATATAAATTAGAAATACAATAAATATAAAATAAATATAGAAATATTATAATTATACAAAAATTATTCACACAGTTTTAAACAGGGTATTCTGCCCCCCCCCCCCCCCCACACACACACACAATAGTTGGAAAAGTTGTTCAGTTCAGTTGGTTTAACAGTACTAACTTTAGCTTAACAAACTCAACACTATTCCACTATTCTTTCAATCCTTTTACATCTATATGGATGTCCCAACAGTACACCCATTGTCTCAAGATTCATCCCTCCATGTTGTATCAGACTATTCATTCTTAAAACTCAACAACTGTCAAATGTCAAACTAATAATGTAAAGATTATTTTAGAGCTTGCTTCATTGTTTATTCTATCTACACTCAATTTTATTTAAAATAAAAATTACAACAAAAAATCTAGTTCTCTTTTTTAAGGATGAAATCAGTTGACTGACTTTGAGCGCTTACTATTTTTCTGACAAATTATCTTTCTTTACATTAGCAATTTTGCTAATGCTTCAGTGGTAGCCTACTTGAGAACAACGATTAACACTTCTAATGCGCTTTATAGAGTCATTCATAAAGAATTATCACATGAAAATGTATTATCAACACCAACCTCATGTTTCAGTTCAGATTATGACAATTTTTCAATTTTTTTCTTAAATTCATTGGCATAGCAACACGCCTTAATTTGATTAACTACACTGTAGAAACAATTGTATCATTTTTAAAAGTATCAACTATTGAGAATTTTTAGTTTCTTTCATCTGTCTGTGAATGAAGATCCTCTTGCTTTTTCTGAATCAGTAGAGTTTGTCCTTTAATGTTTAGAAAGTGATGGTCAAAGCTTGGTGAAGTACGCCAGGTTTGTTAGTGAATGGACTTGGAATACCTGTCTGTGTTTGCGCCTCTCTTTCTTTCTCTCTTTCCTGCTCCCTCTCTCTCTCCCTCCCTCCCTCATTTGCTGTAAGTCTGTGATATCTGAACCGTGCCCGGCTCTCATGTCTATGAAACTCCCCAGTCTTTGTTTGGGGAATATAATTCCCATTTGGGCCTCCCTTCATCAACATGAGGAGCGTATGGGGGAGGGAGGCCAAAATGTGTGTGTGTGTGTATTTATGAGGGGGGGGGGGTTCCAAAAACCATAATCAACAATATAGAACCAATGAAAATGCAAAAAACAACTTTGTAAACCGTCCTTGCACAGAGACACCTCATTGGTTATCCACTTGTTGTACTGTTCAAGATGCCAAAAAAAAAAAAAAAAAAAAAAAAAATTCCATGCTCCTGTTCTGTGCAGCTTAAAAAATTAAAGTCCTGGCCGAGGTGGGGGGGCTTTCTCTGTGTGTGTGTGTGTGTGTGAGGGATTCAGATCCTGATCCTGTCATTATAGGCAGCACTGGAGGCTGGAGTCATCGCTGCAGCACAGGGCTGCTTACGTGCGTGTGTGTGTGTGTGTGTGTGTGTGTGTGCACTTTTTTCTCCCATAATGCAGTGTGATAAGGATTGGCCTACATGGGGCTGAGAGAGTGGCGTCTGATGAAGGCTTGATTAGTGTGTTATCTACTCCTGAGCTGCTCCTGATGAAAGCTACTGACGGGAGAATGGCTGGGAAAACGGCAGACAGCTCCATCAAATGGCAGCTATGTTATGACATGACAGCCAGGACCTGGTGGATGGTAAGTTTGGTGCTTTTTGGAGTTTTTTTTTTCTTCGCCTTTTCCCACCAATTTTTTTGAGTGACGTAACTCCTCCTTCATTCATAGCATGTCTTAGAGAAAAGGTTTTGCAGAGTAGTTCTTTGAATTTGAATTCTTTGTTTTATCATTTGAGAAAGTTATTTAGCAATATTTACATTATTATTTACATAATCTTTTTGTCATGTGTAAAACCATATATGTGTATGTATGTATATATTTACTTTTTTTTTTTTTGCTGCTGTTCTTTTATTTCTTTTACATTTATTTTAGCATATTGCTGTTTGTAATCCTGCTTTATAACCGGTCCTCTAATGTGTTACTTCGCAAAATGTGTGTTGGATACGGATGTCACTGGTGTCAGGTGAGGTCAGGACCCTGCGTTAAACTCTGTGTCAGGAGGTCAAGATTTTTTTTTTTTTTTTTTTTTGCAGAGTCCCGCTTCTGTTTGCATACTACGATCTATACTAATTTTAGGTTTTAACTCACCTTTAATCATGTTTAAGAGGTCAATCACAATTCTTGCTGTTATGGGGATTTTGAGAGTATATCGGTGACAGACTTCCATGGCCACTTCAGATGAAAATTAAAAGAAGAAATTTAAGAGATAAAGTGTTATTCCAGATGATGTTTCTTGCAGCCGTTGCTTGATTGATTTCTGATGATATTTTGGATGTTGCTTGGTTGATTTCGTGACATACTCCACTAGACACTGTCGCACAAGATGTGGTCTGCCCGGCACTTGTTGACATTTTTCTCTGTGTTTATCTATTTTCCCTCTTGGCAGACAAAAGCCTCTTGTTTGAGTGTCGCTTTCAATGAAGCTACTGCTGGTTCTCATTCCACTAAGAATGTAATTGTATTAATTTATTTTTTTAAGTTAAATACTTTTTCCTTTTGCCAGCCATCTTGTGAGTTAACAGTTTATCGATGTGTTTTAATAGGGCAGTTACAACAATTAGGGTATAAAGGGATGCTTCAAAATTGGTGTTTTAATTTTTATTTTATTATTATTATTAGCATTATAAACATTATTAGCATGATTTAGCATTATTAACACTTTATAGCTAACGCATTGTTTAGAAAGGAATCACCTTTTTGTTGCACAAGACGAAGTCCAAAATTTACACAATATTTATTATTTGGATACTATATATAACACTTTTGTGTTTTCAGTTATAGTCATTAAGTAATTAGTCATTCATTTTGTGTAAAACTGTGGCTTCTGTCTGAGCCATTTGTCTATGCATCTATGGGACTCATCAACAAATTAAATAGCAAACAAAAATTAAATTGTATAAGGATTATACATAATTTAAAGTTACATTATTTTTATGTGTTTATTTGAGGACGATTGCAATGACCATCGTTCTTTGCTTATAAGGAATGTTAACATTTGTCTTTTCTGGTTGTAGACAGGGTTAGGGTTAGGGGTTGCACACTCATTAGTGTAGTGTTTTATTGTGCACTATTAAAATAGTATTTTTAAAAAAATATTATGCATATTGTGTATTTTCTTGCTGAAAATTAGTAAATAAAAAGGCAGTAGTTGAATCATGAGCACTGACACAGCCTTTATAGTTAGTATTGTAGTATATTAGTTTGTGTATTTTGTGTTATTTACTGTTTTCTACATAAAATCACCCTTTATAAGGTAAAGAACATTCAGTGAAAATGTAACCTTGATATCTTTAATATTGACTGGGACCAAGTCAAAGATTGAAATCATAGTGAAATTAATGGCTGAAATCAAACGTTGATGCTTGTTATCTCATAATTAGATTTTGAGACTTTAGCCTGGATTTCAGAGACAGGGTCACAAATGTTAGTATACATGAATATTGTACAGTAGATATGTATACATTAATAAAAAATTTAAATATGCAATGTGTTTACTACTGAATATTGACAGATGCATTGTCCAATGCAATATCTGAGTTCAATCAAGAATTTGGAACATTTCGCAATATTTCTATATTCTGTGTTTCACATAAAGAAAAAAAAAAAGACATGGTTTAATTTGAAACACAAACCACTCAGACACTCAAGACTAAGAAACTGGCTCAAAATGTCAGAACTGTCAGCAGATGCTGGGGTGGGCTAGGAAAGAGAGGAAAGCAGCATTTATCACTAATCCCTGTGGCCAACAGTCGTTCATTAAGGTACACACTGCGGTCCCCCATTTTTTTTGTTTATTAAGGTTTTTTTTTTTTTTTTTTTTTTGCAAGAGTCCCTCTGTCTGGCTTGCTTTGTGCAGCTGGGAGACTGATGTCAGTCTGCATGCCAGCCTCCCAGCAATCTGGCCTTCAGACGATGCTCCTGCTCTCCTGCCGAATGTGGGTCGAAGATTAGCATAATACCAACTAATCGTGAATAACATTAGCATTGAGTAAGGCAGTAATTAAAAGGATTAGCAGTAGGGGAAGAAATAAATGAGGAAATTCTGTGACAACTATGTTTATGATATTGATTGGATGACCACTGGGCTCAGATGCTCAGGGCTGTTGGTCAGATGATGACCAACATGGTGACCAGTTTATGTTAGGACTTGTCTGTTTTTTTCGCCAGGTGTGGCGACTGTATTAATTATTCTGTAAATGTCAAGTCAAGTCAAGTCAAGTCACCTTTATTTATATAGCGCTTTTTACAATACAGATTGTGTCAAAGCAGCTTTACAGTATTAAACAGGAAAACAGTGTGTCGATAATTCAAGAGGACAATAGTGAACACTTGATAAGGTTGGTCTAAATATGTATTAATGGAATATGTATGAACAAATATAGGTTTTTGGTAAAGGACATTCCTAAAAAGAGAAAAGTCATGAGGAGCTTAGGGTTTAACCCTTCAGTAACCAGCGTGAAACTTGATCACAACATGGGATTAGTGTCAGCTGACATTATGACAGTAGTGACGTTGTACTTTTAGATAGGTCACCTTGGTGCTTTTGATTTAGACTCAAATCCTCAAACTGATCTAACAACTAAATGTTTTGTTTGTCTGGAAGCTAAACTCTCTTCGTAATCACAGTGTTAATTATTCCGGCTGTTGGGCACACCTCAGGTTAGTTTGATCATTATCGTAGGGATCAAGCTCAACTTCCTCTGACTTGCTCTCTGCCAGCAGTGTGTATCAGAGCAGCATGTTTAAAACTCTAGTACCACTATTACTCTACCACCACTACTGCCATAATATGTATTAATATTATTTTTAATAATACTTCAAATAGTACAGTTTGTGTCATTATGTGTAAAACATATTCAATGACAATACATTTTATATTATTGTTGTTGTTGTTGTCGTTGCTGTTGTTCCAAAACTGAAGGACAAGCTGCAATCAGATTAATACAGAGAATTTAAAAAATGTAAAATACCTAGTTGTTTTACTTTACATGAAGCAGGTCACCCCATGTGGACCGCCATTGTAAGATCACATGACCACCTAAACAGTACTCGCTTTATCTCTGCTTTTATTGGACATGCACTTACTCTTGAGAAATAAATTAGCTGACTGTGAGTAGAGCCTTTATACAATGACAGTGGTACTACAAAGTATTTCTTTTGCATGATATTGCACCCATAGGTGTCAGTACAAGTCTGAGACAACTGTCATATCAGTTAGCACAATACTATTAATATCCTAGGTATTTCTGTTGAACGATTAATTACTTTGTAATTACTTAAAAAGTATAGCCCTATGTTCGGATGGGACTGAACAATCTTTGCTGAGTTTTCTGAATGACGTTTGAGACATTATTTAAATAAACTTAACATACGTTTATAGAAATGGCTGCTTATAATTAACCCACGTAACTAAGCAGATAAATCTATACATATAGCTTACCTGATGCTGATATTAAAATGTTCAGTCTTAGAAATTTAAGCGATTCGACTCTTCATAATGTTATTTTTTTATTTTATTTTATATGCATTTTATATTTATATGATCTATTTTTGTTTCATAAGATGCTGTTCATATTGAAAGGTGCAACATACTGAAGATTGGTGCACACACAGTAGGTCGGGGTTAGTCAAAAACACACATGACAGACATTCATATTCAGGATTAGATTTCTCAGAGGACCACTGAGATAGCTGAAAAAGAGTAGGAAATTTGCTTTGGATTTTTTTTTTTTTTTTTTAAGTTGTAAAAATAGCAAAGAAAACTAGTCCTGTCCAAATAGGACTTATGTTCTATAGTATGAATGTAATCCAGATGTACTACATTTACCATGTTGTCATGTGACCTATCATTGTCAGAGAGCAACAGTGCCTGCACACTTTTTCAGGTGCCTTGGTTCCAGAAGTATTTTTCCCATAGGACAAAGTTTTCATTAAACATATATGTCAAGAACCAAACTAATCAGCAGCAAGGTTAAACATTACATTGAAATCACAACATTACTAGCGTTGATTTGATGCCTATAAAAAGTACAATATATTTATATAAACAGACAAAAAGACACAAGACTGAACAAGACTGTATTTAGCATCTTTAATGAGGAAAATAAATCCCATACAATCATGTGATGCATGGCAAACTTCATAATCAAATTAAAAAAAAAAAACTTTTACTTGTCTTTTACTATAGTATATGGTAAACGTAGTAAGAGTATTATGCGAAGTATGTGGTTCTGAATTCCTCAACCGTGAATTTGGACACCCTACTCTTTTTACATACCTTTTCTTGCCTACTATATGGTAGGGAAGTATGCATATTTGGATGCAGCCTGAGTACTTATTGAATCCTTTTGGAATTTGGCACTTATGTATACACGTGAGACTTTTTTTCAAAAAGCTGTGAAAAGGCGTATATTACTATGCTTAACTATCTGTTGACTTATCTTTGAGAGATCAGATGGAGAGCATTTTGAAGAGAATGATCGACCAGGGGTTCTTTAACTGTTACAGCAATGTGTAGCCATGCCTGACGAAGATCTGCTTAGGGCAATTAGGAAACAAAAGACCTCTTTGTTCTAAACAGGGTTGGGGGGGTCGATGAGGGGACGTTAAGAAAGAAAGGAGCCTTGAGAGAGGAAAAAGGGAATCATCAAGGTATGGACCAGAACTGCTGCATGAAGGAATGGTGTGTATTAATGTAACCTGGCCACTTATCTTAACTGTTCTCATTAAATATAGGATAGGATAGTATAAATTGAGATTATGAATTAAGGTCATCAATAATAATTGTGTAGTAAGGCTGAGTTTAATGCAATAAGAATTTTCTTGTTTATTCTTGTTTACTGCTCGTTGTCATGTTTCTTTGTTTTTATCTTTTTAAAACCTCCTGGAAAAAAAGAGAGAAAAACTTGCTTTTTTTAAACCTTAATTCACTCAATGCAGACTTGCTTACATCCCAGCAGAAGTAATGTGAGACCTGCAGATAAATTATGGCCCTAATTTCTTGGAGTATTAATAGGACTCAACATTGCATATGCTAATATTATTGATATCCTTCAACATACCCTTCACACACAAACTTTTAATGTGATGTGATCACAAGAAAACCCCCTCTTTAGCGAAGATGAAAGATAAAATATCATGCTTCTATAGTTGTGGCTAATGAAGATGCACATTGTTACAGGAACATGTGTTCTGAGACTAGACAAAGGCCTGCAGGGATGCACATTTCATGCGACATAGGTGCATGCTTGTCCTGTCAATCAAGACCTATTGAAGTGAGGAGGGAGACAGACGCACATAGAGAGAGAAAGCAAGCACACAGCAGTTTTGCCTGGCTCTTCTGTGGAGGCCTGCTGCTTTTTTCTCGTAGCTGAAGGATTTGCGATGCATGCACGGGTGTGTGTGTGTGAGTGTGAATGGGACGCAGTGGTTTTGGCAGGATTCCATGTTTACTATAAGCTTTCTCCTTGTTTATTTGAGCGTGCATCTCGTTGTTGCTCTTGTTCTTGGTGGCTGGTTCGTAGTAGCGAGGAACAAGGACAGTCTTTCATGGTTGTCAACAGGTGCAAAAGAGCTCCTTCTGCGTGTCTTTGAGTGTGTCTTTGTGGTTTTTGATGTGTAAGTGTGTGAGAGTTTTTGTTTTGTTTTGCTTTTAAAGATGAACCATTGGGCAAAGAGACAGGAAATAAAAAAACTAACATTAAAAATAAAATGACATTGTAACAAAAACAACACATACGCGTATGTTTCTAACTTTAATTGCATTTTGCTACATTTCACTAAGTGAATGTTTAAAATAAATAAATTATTTGACACACCTTTGGTGGTAAAGACAACACTGGTTTGGGCCATTGTTGATGCGTTTTCATTAATAACATTAGCTACACTTTTAGTGGTCTCTACCATCCAACAGTCAGAAATATCCGTGTCTAGAATTACTACAGGTGCGGTAATCTCAACTGGACACAGTAAGGTAATTAATCAGTCTTCATCTCTGCCAAGTTTTTCTAGTGATCCATTTGTAGCAGTGGTTTCATATACATGGTCGTTTGCTGCCCTCTGGTGCCTAACTCGTCTGGTGCGTACATATTAAAAACCGAGGGTGTCTTAAAATATCCTATAAAACACACAGGTCAGTCAGATGTTGGTTAAAGCTTGTCTCCTTTCTGTCGTCACTGTAGAGGCACACACATATATATACACATATACATACATACATACATACATATATATATACACATATAGCCTATTTTTGAGTTACAAGAATATTAATTGAAAGTAAATATTTCAATTAAAGGGAGGTTTAAAAGTGTAAAAAGACATTAAAGGCTATATGGTAGACTACAATATCACCAATAAGCTTAGGACACTTGCAGACTTTTAGGCATTTCGATTTTTTCTTTAACATTTTCAAAATTTGAACATATAATTTTGTCACTCAGAATAGCAGCCTTGCATAGGAACGTTTGCCGTGACCCGGATTCGAACCGGGGTTGCTGCGGCCACAACGCAGAGTACTAACCACTATACGATCACGGCACACGGTTCGCCAACAGTCAGTTCCCTACCGCATCCTTGTGGGCTGAATGGAAACTGCGCTGTACGTACACTCCGCCTCATAACTTCTGGAAGAGTAAAATATCCAAGAGGTGCTGGTGCCGCACATTCTGCCTTAGAAAATGGAAAATGGAAAAGTTATTTACATATTAAATTGATCAACAAAGAGCAAATATTTTATTCTAACCATATTATGTAGGCATAATTAAAAGAAATAACCACAATTATTAAAAGGTAGATTTAAAAAAAAAAAAACGATTTTTTTTCTCTGTGAGGGTTATATTATTGTCAGCTTATTTATACCGACACTCCGAGTTGCTGACCGTTTTCGAACAGCATATTATTAACTAATCAGCTAACATGCTGCCGCTTCTTTATTTCTATCAAGTCAAATCAAATAACAATGCAAAAGTTGCTTTTATATTTTCACTGCCGTGAGGTTGCTGTGGCCACAACGCAGTGTAGGCTGACTATACAATCACGGAGAGTTATGAGAGCTGATTAGCACCTAAGGTTCATTCACACACATCTAAGGTTTTACCATTACTGTGGCATCGCCACAACAATCTCCGAAAAAATACTTAGAAATGACACGTCATGGCTCTAAAGTGTGTATATACATATAATCATATAGGCCTGTATATGATTCACGGATGGCTTTAAGTGGCTAATCTGTGGACACTCTGTGGTCCTGTTAAGTAGCTATAAAACCGCAAAATTAAATTGATTAAAGGACATTTGTGCATTGGTTAATAGTCAAAACTGTTATTTGATGTCCAAGGTAGGTTGCAGGTTTCTAAGCCATTCTTAAACGATGTGCTTTTTTGGTAGTAGGCCTAAATGTAGGCGACTCAAAGACAGCAGAGCGTGGTCATTCCCTTTAAAAATTAACCATTGGTTTTCCCACAAATAAAACCAAATAACTATGGTTACTAATAGCAATGGTTTTGCTACACTAACCATAGTTTAACCATGGTATGTGTAGTAAAACTGGTTATACAAATGGTAATCAATAAACCAAAAAAACATGGTTACTACACTTTTATTAAAATAAAACCGTGATTAATTTTCATAAGGGCTGGCATTTTTTGATGCAGTCAACACGTTCTTTTGTATACTACCAAAATGCATCTTGCGAATGTGTTATTCATCTGAGCCTCTCCTATATTAGTTTATTTAACATCACCTGCTTGCAGTCTAGGCCCGCTGATACAAATATGGCCTTGTGGCGCGATATGAAAATACATTGGATGTATTCAGGCCACTTAAGAGCAAAGACAACTTACACTGCAACACTAGCAATTATAATAATAGTATAATACTCGACCAGCGTGCGGTTTGTGCGCGGAACAAAAACTGACTATGACGTCTAATTGTTAAACATTTGTGTTTTAGCACAATTGTTTTAGAATTTAGCGCTTCACAAAGATTCCAATTATGAAGCGGAATTACACGTAATATGTAAAATCCATCCATCCATTTCCCCAAAACGCTTTATCCTCTTTAGGGTCGCGGGGGCTGAAGCCCAGAGTCTCGGGCCACAGACGGGGGACACCCTGACAGGATGGCCTGTATGTGTAAAATGTAATATGAAATTATAGTATGAATTTATTGAAAACTGAATATATAACAAAACATGAATATATGAAATATAACAAAACATGACCACACAATAATTATTGTTTTAAAAAAGGAAAAGTTAGCCTACGTTATTCACCCGAAAAGCAGACTGAGAAATTAAAATAAATAAATAAATAAATAATTTATCAATTTCATAGACCTATATTAATGTTCATCTAACTTCAGCATGATGATAAAATTGATAAGCTGATAAAAATAAATGGAAAATATAATACACAGTTTTATTAATAGCTACAAATATGCTAGCTGCAGTTTTTAAATTGGTCAAAGTGGCCGCCAACAAACACGTGTTATTTTTAAAGACATCCAAACCCAACACGGCATTTAAAAGGTTGCTTGGTTAGAGAGGTAGTGTTATTAAAAACAATAAATGTGCATTGTTTTTTCATTGTCTTTTTATCTACATAAAAAGAGAAATATCCTGCCATATATGACTTGACTTGTGTAATCTAGACTAATTCATATATAGGCCTATATATAAATATGTAATTTATATATAAAAATAATAGCCTAACTACAATTGATTAATTATTGATTGTCAATTGTGGCTCAAACGATTCAAAGCACTAGAATAAATGTTAAATTAACTGATGATATAATAAATGTAGAAATGCCACTAAAACATGATAGAGAAGCGCTTCTAGGTCTCAGAGTGAAAGGTTTAAATGGAAATGACGGGCTGGTAGACTATCAGTTGTTTATAATAATAATAATAATAATAATAATAATAATAACTTTTTAACATTGTTTGCAGAAAAACTATAACGTATATGGGAGACATGTAGAATATATCAGACGGTAATGAGCTATGGGTAGTCTTCAAGCATTTTCTAGACGGTCGTGTGTCCCTTTGCTGCCCAGTTAACTGATTTATGGTATAGACATAAAAAGAAGTGGAAAAGGCTATTCATTCAAAAGCCCCAGGTCATTGGTTTGCATTTAATGAAAACATTTCGCCACTCAACTGTTTGCCAGCTTTAGAAATCAATTTTAGGTGTTTTTTGAAACAATAAATACACTGTAGCATATTGATATTCACTCGTAGGACTTGACGAATGCTTACTGAACAGCAAAATACTAGGTTTCCTAACCTTTGGAAACATGAAAACACTTTTTAATCGTTCATTCCCTGCTCTTCTTTACACCACGGTCTGAAAAGAATTAGAATCTTTATAATTTCTAGAGACATTTGAAACGAAATATCATCTTAATACAGCGAC
Organism: Acrossocheilus fasciatus; assembly: GCA_036784905.1. Classification (NCBI taxonomy): domain Eukaryota; kingdom Metazoa; phylum Chordata; class Actinopteri; order Cypriniformes; family Cyprinidae; genus Acrossocheilus; species Acrossocheilus fasciatus. Next base: position 32,718,774 of record CM071944.1, read on the forward strand.
CCACTGATCCGTTCGCTGTATATAGGCTACGCACTGCACAAGTAGAACGAGAATTTATGACTAGAAAGGTTTGGCGTTGAATGTCTCGATGCGAGAGAATAGAATACCTCTGTAGCCTACAAGAAATGAAGTGAACTTACGGAGGCAGTACCGAGGCTCGCTGTGCGCACGCGACACATCCAAACTCATGTGAAACTAGGCAGGTACAAGGGAGCAGAATTAACTAAACTCTTCAGCTGGACATCGTTGTTTCTATACTTTAATAACGGTTTCCTGTCCTCCACTCACAACTGAGCTTGCCAAAGTTTACGTTTAAGAATTTAGAGCCCTTTCGCTTCATTTCGTGTCACACTCCACCTACTCAATAATGCTCCACCAAGCCGTGTGTTTTAACTACAAGTGTGCGATGTAAACCTGAATAAACGAGTCATTCTGTAAAAGTTGTTTATCTTGGCAGGTTCATTTGTTAAGGCACGAGTACAGTCACAACCAAAACGAACTTGCCGAGGTGACGACTTATATCGTGGAGAGCAAGGTTGTCCCCAAATGACAGTGTTTATTATGTGGGTGTTCGGATCGGCACGCTTCATTGTAGGTGAAAGAGTTTTAAAAGTTCGTATATCTGACAGATTTAAAAAAAAAAAAAAAAAAAAGCATTATATAGCTACATAACTTGATGCAATTTCTTCTGTTGAAATAATAATAATCATTTAAAAAAAGTCCTAGCCTACCGAACGATTAAACAATTAGTCACACTACATAGTGTTTAATATAAGTGACATTTCTCGATTGATTTTGTAACAACTGACCTAAATTAAAGACTCAAGGATCGGAAAATTGTTTTGTTTAAGATCAAAACATAGCCTAAATTGCATGTCTTGTGGCATATATAAAAAAATAAAATTCGTCAGAATAACTAATAGCTAATTCATACGTGTTGTTTATGTTATCTGATATGCCATTATTGCAGTTCTTATCTATAAATAAGTGACGTATAACGTATAATCCTTACTCCGTTTTAATACTTCTGTCGCATGCTTTGATGACATCGATAAACACGCTCAAATGCGCGTTTCATTCTTATGCTGTTGGACTCGTGTGTGTGTGTGTGTGTGTGTGTGGTGTGCTGCGCTCTGGTGTTCTGGGCTGGATCAGTGCCATCATTGTGCTCCCGAACAGTGGTGTCTTTATTTGCTATATCATAGAAAATCTTAATGTTTTAGTAATATATATATATATATATATATATATATATATATATATATATATATATATATATATACACGGTCTGTATTATTAGAACTGGGGTGTCCAATATTACAATGTTACGATTATGTATCAAAATAGGACATACACAAACAAACAACAGTGTGAATTGGGAGAACACGTTATTATCAATTTAATTAAAATAAAATGTTCTTTTCTTTTCTTTTCTTTTCTTTTCTTTTCTCTTAATAATACGAATTGATTTAGTAGTAATTTATTTGCTTTCATGCCGGTCCACAAGGAATTCTTAATCCCCAAAGCCAAAATGCACACAGGAATTTGACCTATCTTCAGCCACTAGTCTAAATTTCTCTTGGTCTCGGTTTGATGGGACTTGGTCAATGTTAATATGCAAATAGTGACACTGCCTGCCGAGCGGAAGTGAGGGGCCTAGGGCATGGAACGCAGAGCGGAGCTCCGCCGGTGCGCCAGCCAATCAGAAACGAGGATGTAATTCCAAATGCGCAGCTACGTTTGGCTGCTGCCTGCGAGCAACAGCGACGACAGACAGAGAAAGTGAAGGCGCAGACCTACCCACTTCCAAAAACTCAGCCTATTCTGGACCGCGTTCAACTTAACCACCAAAAGCTATCCAAAAAGACTGACTTGCAGAGGAAGGAAGATAAAAAATATCAGAGGTGCTCGCTGAGTTGATTTTGCCGCCTGTCTGCCAAGAATTCTCTTCCGGTGTTCATTTTTGTAAGCACTACAACGTGAAACGAAGAGAGAGGGAGAGAGAGAGAGAGAGTGAGAGAGAGAGAGAGAGAGGGAGAAAAAAAAATAAAAAGCACAATTTTTTTGAACTTGAGACATGTGAGCGTACCGGCTTCAGTTTCATCCGGCCTCCAGGAACCCCCTTCAATTCCATGCAATACAGTGCAATGGTACGTTACGATGGAAAACACTGTCTTACTAACATTTGTGAATATTTTTCTCGAGTTGCTGTGTTGTGCGTATGTATCCTCAAAAGGGCAATAACATAACGTTTCACAGTTGAAAAGAACAAGACACTTTAAAACTGCAGACAAAATGATAGTAATGTTGGCTTGTTTATGTCATGCACTGGCAAACGTCCCATACGGGTCATATCATTGTGTGAGAAGTCGAGTTTGTGCCTCTTGGCATGCATCCTATGTTCGCTAAAACTCTCCCCCTATTGAATAGCAGTGCACTTCTGGCACGGAGCAGCAGCGCGAATACCTGGACAAGTCGTGTTGATATTTACTCGCACAGTTCTCCTGTTATTTAATTGCTTGTCTCGCACTGTTTTACGTAACGGCACTTGCTGTGTCTATTTTTACATTGTATCAACTGTTTTCTTTCGACAAATGATACTTATCTAAGGAAAGTTGCGTTATGAACACGTTGATGTTTGTCTGCAGAATAGTTTACGTCCACAAACCGATCAATTGTTTAACGTGAACACGTTTGGAGTTTGTTGCGTTGCGCTTTTGTTGCGGTCCATTGTGTTACATTTAAGTAATTGATTCAGTCTTCTTCATAAAGTCATTGTTGAACGTTTTGGACTTATGAGTTGGACGGAGGGGATGGGCTTTGGCTTTGACTTTGACACAAGATGCCGATGTAAAGCGAAAGGAATCATTATCTGTCCAGCAAACAAACTGACCCTCGCTGGTATGCATAATAGAACCGTGCACTACCGCAGACTTTTCTCCTTTCTCCCAAAATTAAACTGTCGTCCTACATTTAAATCTCACTGAAATCACAGTGGATATTTGTGATAGGCTATAAGTCATTTATTCAGTTTTGACTTCTTTTGCGAACGCTGCAGGCCCAAACTTGCATTCGCATCTGTAATAATCTGTGCATTTCCAAGCGTATGATGTAATAAAAGAGCCTTGATGTTTTAAAAGTAATGCCCTATCTCTGTGAATGGTTTCTAATAGCTCATATAGTGAAAGTAAACTTAAACCAATGTCTAGGCAAGATAGGCTAGTCAAAAATGACTTTCTTTGTGTACCCTGATATGATTTGATCGTACAAGCAATTTTGTTTTTATTAAGACAATGACCTGTATAAAATGTAGCTAATCAAAGTTAAAGGCATATTTATAATTCAAATTCAAATGTATATAACTAAAGCACGCGGTTGGCTGTATGGACGCAAAATAAGGTCAACGAATAAGCTTTAGGTATTTGTTGTCTCTTTATTGTGAACAGATATGAATGGCCTAAATTGTTTTAATTTGTAATGGAAGAAACCAGCAAAAACCTTTACATACTGTATTGTGCTCGCACGCTGTGCTTTATCGTGATTCATAGTTCTACATGCCTGAAGTGCTTGCCTCGAAAAATAATGACACTTGTATAAAAAGTGAGAAATTGCTTAAATCTTTGTCAGTGTCACGGAGGTGCAGTCGAGGTGGGCTGGAAATATGGGATATGCGCTTGCTGGAAGAGGAGGAGTATGACTGTGTAATTAAAGGCGAAAAAAATTCTTCAGACTGATTTGTTAGGCTCCAGCAGACTAGAGGGTGTTACCGGCCCATATTATATCAAGTTTGAAAAGCAAACACATGATCAGAAATTATAGGCGCCTTCAAGTTTTCTTATTGCACGTGTGATATAATATTTAAGATACCTCTTTAAAACTCAACTCTCAGATTCCGGTAGCTTTTTACTCCGCGGCGGGTTCATCTCACGCGCTGTGGATGCGTCTAGATTCACTCCGTTTACAATCTTTTGTGCTCTTAAACAGCGGTCAAGATCGGTTAAATGCCAAGTGTGGGATCTCCAGTTGTTCTCTGGTGCCGGATAAGAGCGTGTTTTTTTGAATGAGGATATCAGGTCTTAGTCAAACGTGCACGGAGCAGCACGGGCTCTGAAGAATGAAGCGATAATATCAATCATCTGTGATACCCTTCAGGACTTTGAATAACAGCGCGATCTACGATGTATTCGCCGATTTGTCTCACACAGGTATATTATATATTTTTGAATTATCACTCTGTAGGTGATTTCTGATACTTTTTTTATTCACATTATTCACTGTGCTTTGATTAATTGAAGAACTGCTGCATTTACATAGTCTATATGCGCATTTATTGTACACTTCCCTCGTCTTTTGAAGTATCGTAGTTCAACAACTTCTTCGACGTCGTGCCTTACAAAAGGCATTTAAGAAAATCGATGCATTGAAACGTAACCTATCTGCAACCTTTAAGTAACACTCCTAAAATAAAAATTCAAATTAGAACGAAGACGCCGTTTTGAAGAACCTTTTTTAAATTCAGTAAAGAATATTTACTCTATAGTTCTTAGGAAAAGCATCTACATATTGGTACTTTAAATTACCCAATAGCCTTCCCTAATCTGACAAACCTATAGGTTAATGTACAAGAACTTTTTTTAACCTTCACTGAGCCATATAACCAATTTACACAGCGAGACATTGTTCTTGGTAAGATGCTTCTTTGAAGAAACATTGAAGAACTCTTTTTATGAGTGCTGTAGATTTTAAATTTAAAGCAGTTTTATTTAAAGTATCCAACCGGACATTCAGTTTGATGTAGGCTAAAGATTGGGTGATGTGATATAATGCGCACATCACATAAACGAGACTATGTTTACTTTATTAATCTCTGAACAGACCAGTGTTCAGATAAAGTTGATCTAATTTGATGTCGTCCGTAAATTACTCAATTTATTTTGCTTTAGAGATGAACTTGATTAAACAAAGCAACTTTATGTGAGGTGAACAACAGGGCGGTATCTCAATACTGTTAATCTCAACTGTTAATTTCAAACGCGAGGTTAGGACAGTGAATTTGAATTCACTTTTGGAGAGCTCACTGTTTAGCCTTACCTTCAACTAAACAAAACTTGCTTTAGTTTGATCTGGGAGATTCTCTCATAGAGTGAATTAAGATTAAAACAATGATAAGGTTGATTCAGCGGTTGGACAGAGTCCGCCGGCTTTGGCTGACACAATTTTACTGTTTATATTTTCCTTGGCATCAGAGAGTGATTGACTGAGATATGGTGAGTAGGCTACAGAGGACCTCGAGCCTGCGCAGCCCACAACCTCGTGTTACACTTATAAAATTCGTGTGATTTTTTTTTTCTTAACATGGTGAGATGAGACCAGTTTGCATAGCAACTATTATGACAACAGATAAATGTAATGTTTTAATTTCACATTACATTTACTATGATTTTAATGTTACATCGTTGGGATATGTGATCTTGCAAGGCCTCAGTAATGCATTTAAATGCAATATGACAAAAATAGTAATGAAATAATAATGGCTTTTTTTCAGTCAAATAACATTTTTTTTCTTGACATTAAATTTATAGTAGAACAAAACGATTGAAAGAAGGTCCTTTTTTGCATATTGTCTGTATTGTTATTTGACTGTATATTTTTTTGTTGAGTGGACTTTGCAGTGTGCATTTGGTTGTAATACAATTTTCATTACAAATTATAGATTTACAACAGCTTTACACACACACACACACACACACACACACACACACACACACACACACACACACACACACACACACACACACACACACACACATATTAATATTAGGCTATATTGAGTTAGCTATGATAATAATAATAATAATAAACTAGCTTTAATTAATCTGTCTGATCTGATTTCTTAGGAAATTAGCACTTTGAATGTATTTGAGTTTTTACACATTCCAGGACTACAGCAGATAGTGTGAAAACTTACACTCTTCAGTGAGTTACATTTTTCTTGAGCAACACACTATTGCACATTGTCGCATGATAGAATTCACATGCAATTCCAAGTTATGTAGTTTGTTTGTATTTATACAGTGGTTGAGTGTGGGCTATGTGTGTGGGGCTGTCACTTAAATACAGGCAGTGGTGTGCTGGTTGTGGTTTCCCAAAGAGCTGCCGTCCGCCTGCACACAGAACAATATGTGGTTTAACTCTTCTTAGATCCATTCACTGCAGTCCTTGTTCATATTTCAATGTGGCAGTGGAAAAATGACAGAGAAGTTTGCAGAGTGTGTACATAAAGGTGGTCTTCTTTTTTTCATTGTTTTGAGATTCTCACACATTGCTCTCATTGTCTTTTTACATCTTAAACCTTCTTGTCCTTCAATAAGAATTTGCAATGTTTATGGAAATTTTGACTGTAGAAGAATAGTCTTTTTTTCTTGCATTAAAAATTACAACATGGACTCAGAAAGTGGTGGTATTTGTCTTTCAGGTGTTTAGTGTGAAAAGTTATCCTGTTCTGTTTTATATTTTAAAACATGATTTAAATTGCTCGGTAATATTAAATCATTTTCTTTTGCTGAGATGATGAGGAGATTATATGTGTGGAAAAAAAAAAAAACTGAGCAAATGTTACTCAATGGTCTGTAAAATTGGCAACTGCGTTTGCTCAGTTTGTAGTGTAAAGCTTTATAACAAGTTGAGGCATATGAAGACAAAAAGCCTTACGCTGAATAAGGCAAGTGTGAATTAGCTGTGCCGCTTGTTTGAGGAGTCAGGCCACTTACGTTTTGGTTTGGCATTTTAATGCCACACTTACCCAAACAGATCTGAGGCTTGAAGAATGTGACTTTTGTGCCAAGATGCCATTTTCATTGTCCATCTTGGTTTGATTTTTGAGGGCCTTGGAATAATTGTGGTACATTAATGCTAACAAATTAAGTGATTCCCAAGGACCGTAAACACTTCCTCATAGTTAAGAGTAAAAGCTGAAGGTGTAGAATAGATTTTTTTTTTCACTTTCCCAAGTTTAGTTAAAAGCTTTAACCAATACTTTTGACCTTGTGTATGTTTGTACTCTCATTTTAGACAAAAGACATGTTCCCATTTGTCTTGATGTCTTTGCAAGTGTGGTGGATGATCATGCCCTCAGTTGTCCTTGTCTAAGGCATTTAGTGACTCGTTTTTCCAGGATTCTAAGAGGTTCTGCAGGGCTCTGTGGTAGGGGCTGTTTCAGGAATGCAGGGCGCTTTGATAAGAGATCTGGAAGTATGGGGGATGCATGCTCTCCTGTGCCAACACACGGACTTGTGCTTTGAGCATGGCTGGAGAAGGAGAGTGAGTGAGTGAGTGAGTGAGAGAAGGGGGTTAGAGAGAGAGAAGGGGAGAGAGTGATTGGTGATTCTGGAACTGTCTGCTCTACGCTGGCACGGCGCGGGCAGACGCAGTAAACAGTGGCATCCTTTTTCAGCGTGCCTTCGACACCTGCAGGCAGGCCAGCGCTGCCTGCAATCGCAGTGGAGATGGTAGATAAACGTGTCATGTTGATGCTTTAAAATCTCATTTAAAAAAAAACTTTAGTGCTTAAAAGTTCTTTAAAAGCAGTAAATGAAATGCTAGAGTTAGAAAAATATATTTGCAACTGGTATTTGTAACTGTAACTCTGTTTAATGATTTTTCTGGAACATTAAATGGTCATTTGTATAACTTTTATCTACTTATGAATGATTTTTATCTGAATTGATTTCTGAACCGCTTTTTTCCTCTTTCGTTTCTGGCTGCACGGGCTGTTGGCTAATTCAGGCGGGAACCCATGCCAAAAGGTCACTTCTGCTCCTGCTCAATTTTTCTCCTTTTTCCCTCCCTCTCTCTTCTCAGGATGAGTTTCATCCGTTCATCGAGGCACTGCTCCCTCATGTCCGTGCCATAGCCTACACCTGGTTCAACCTACAGGCGCGAAAGCGCAAGTACTTCAAGAAGCACGAAAAGCGGATGTCCAAGGATGAGGAACGGGCCGTGAAAGATGAGCTGCTCAGCGAGAAGCCTGAAATCAAACAGAAGTGGGCATCCCGTCTCCTGGCCAAGCTGCGCAAGGACATCCGGCAGGAGTACCGGGAGGACTTTGTGCTCAGTGTAACAGGCAAGAAGCACCCGTGCTGTGTTCTCTCCAACCCCGATCAGAAGGGCAAGATCCGCCGAATCGACTGCCTGAGGCAGGCTGATAAAGTGTGGCGGCTGGACCTGGTGATGGTCATCCTGTTTAAAGGTATTCCGCTGGAGAGCACAGATGGGGAGCGGCTAGTCAAGTCCCCGCACTGCACCAACCCGGCACTTTGCGTCCAGCCCCACCACATCACTGTCTCGGTTAAAGAGCTGGACTTGTTTCTGGCATATTACGTCCAGGACCAAGGTAAGTCTGATGAGAGGTTGGGAAATAACATTTATTTAATTTAGGTGCTACTCTTAACTAGCAGATTGAAGGGTGTAGAGACAGAATAAAATAAATGTAATTTCCAGTTGTTATGTACATAAGACTAAGGGCATACATTTCTTGTGTTACATGCAAAGAAAGTTTCAAAAAGATCTCATTTGGTACATTTAAATAGTATTAAAATGGTTGTATTAGAAGATTTTACATTTCACAATTTTTTTGGCATATAAAAGTGACAAATATTTCAGCATAATTCATATACACATATAAATTCCCCTCATTATATAAATATATGCTAATTATATATTTCCTAAGGTGCAGAATTTCTGCAAATGGCACAATTACACAATAATATTCTAAAAGAAATATTTTTTTTCTCTTTTCTTTTTTTCTCTAAAATTTCTCTCTTGTTTGTTTTTATTGCCATATTCCCAGCTAGATGTGTTCTGGTAATTTTCACAGTTATTTAACTCTCTTGTTTTTCTTCTTTTGTTTGAATACTTGTTTCTTTTAGCAAAGTAAATGGGAAATTAAGTCGGCACACTTACATGTACCTTCACATTTTTTCATTTAACATGCACTTTTATCCAAAATGATGTACAAATGAGGAATGCTGCCACTTAAACTATTCCTTTTACTTATTTATTTATTTATTTCGACGTCATCCATATTTTGTTATTTTAATAATATCAAAGTGTTACTTTTGTGACTCTGAGTGTTTTCACAAAGAGTTGGTTTATCGTCAGGCACGGCACCTCCATTTTGTGAAACTGAAGTGCCAGGGTAAGCAGAAGGCAGAGTGGAGGGACAATAATGGTTGCCACTGGCACCATGGTTGGCATCAGAATCTCTTTTGTGTCTTTGTAAGATGGCGTGCATTCGCCTATTGGCACTCACACGGCAACCTAAATCTCTCATGCACTTAATAGACCATAGTCTCTACTTTTGTTTATAAAAAAAAAAAAAAAAAAAAATATATATATATATATATATATATATATATATATATATATATATATATATATATATATATATATATATATATATATAAAATATTTTTAACATATGCATTTATATATATATATATATATATATATATATATATATATTCTAACAGTTTCAAATTATTTTACCCGTTTGTGTAACATAATTACTACTACTGACTGATGTTATTAATGTTACTCATTAAAGATATTTCTGACCTTTTTATAATCTGAAAAAAAGAAGAGTATGGAAGAAACTAATCAAGTAAATTAGTGTCAGCAAATAATTATTGGGTTCTCTATTAAGGACTTAACCATGGCATTGCGGCGTGTTTTGCCTCTAGTATCCAGCGCCCATCTCTAGACAATGCTCTCACATTGTGCCAGTGCACCCAGGGCGGCCATTTTGTTAGCGTTGTGCCAGGAGAGTGGTAGGGAGAGTGCCAGCGACTGAGGATTTGGTATCAAACCCTCTTTGTCTGCTTGCTGCATGCCTTTGATTCGTTAGTTGGCATCCGCAATGCAGTGGGCACGGAGGAAAGTTTCCTGATGGCAGCGGAATAGCAGTTGACATTATTCACATTTATAAAATCCATCAAAATAAAACCGAATGTAAAGCAAAAGGAAAATCTTTACCCACATCATAAAGGAAATTGTGGTTGTGGTCCCTGGCTGTGAACTGAAAAAGTAAATTGTGTTCAGCGATTTTCATGTCTGTATGCCAGCAAAAGGTCCTTTGTAAGGTGACTGCAAACCATGTTCTAATACATTAACTGTTTTACGTTTTCACCGTATGATTGTATGCATTTTCATACTACAACACGACTACTGTTGTTTGTGTACAATTTGTAATCAATTGCATGTTCTGGTTTAAATTTTAAGGTGTTTTAACTGCTAGCTACATCACCTGGTATCTGTAGGGACATCAAACAGTTTGCCTTGGGTTTAGGCTGACTCGCCTGCGTTTGTAATAGCACCTTAGTAAATGCCCAGCTGAATACCCATTGAAAAGGTGGTTGAGAGGACAGGAATGAGGGGCGGCAGGCTTGTTGGTGGGCATTGTGCCATGCCCTGCCTCTGCACTTCACCAAGTCTGGCCATACCATTGTGCCTGCGCTTCTACGAGTGCTGTTCAGCTCCATTCTCTCGTGAAATAATTCTAACATTATCCAGATCAGTTATTCTCTGTGAAAACAGTTCAGCAGAATTCACTTTTGATTATTTGCATTGTGCAAATGAGAAAGTAATGAGGAGAAGATATTTTGAATCTGTTTTGTGTGATTGTCCACGTTGGCCCTTGCAAATCAAGCCTGTTCATGTGAAGTGATGCTCTTTTCACTTCAGAACTCATAAATCACAACTCTCATTTACCAGGCCTCCTTTTAGACAAGGAACATTTCCTAATAGTTTGTATTGTATAATGATGACGTGTTTCATTATTGCAACTTTCTTTTTGAGTCTGTTGCATTTTATACTTTACAGGCTCTTATACTAGAACAGTGACTAGGCAGAAATAGATTTGAAAAGGGACCAGCCGGTTTATATCAAACAAGCATTTTTCAATTTAACCCAAGTTATTTATTTACCATCCCATGCTGGAATATGTTCACAACCTTTATCTCAGTGTTTACATATGACATTACACAAAACCTCAAAAATGCCAGTGTAAATTAAGTGCTGGTTCAAGCCTCTAATAAATATTTACATTGGTCTGGCAGTTGGTTTGTTTTAAACACCTAGTTGTCCTTTTGTAAAGCTGAATAATTTAAGGAAATTAATTAACATTTAATATGTAGATTTCACTTTTTCTTATGGTTTCCAGTAATTGAACACCAAAAACATATGGTCATGTTTTGTGCAGGCAAAGCAAGCGTTACTCAACAACTAGAAGGTGTTACACAATCACAAGAGCTCAATGTATCAGTAACAGTGTGAAGGTGCTGTGATTTCCTGCCCCAAACTCCCCAAAGTTTATTTTGTTCCCTTGTGAAGTAGGCAGTGTTTTATTGGCTGCTTTTCTGGTGTCGGCCGGATTATTTCTCATTTGTTGTAGCATGTTAAAGAGGTCTTGTTTTACGACTGCAGGACATAGCTTTTGCCCCTCGTGTCAAGACCTCGCTAAAGATGCAGAAGGTGTCACGTGAAGTTTAATTGAGCACAACAGATCTTTAAAAACAAGGTGGCAGCCTGCGGCACGTGGAGGCAGGCCAGGGGGTCATTTCAGGAGGCACCTGGACCCCCAGCTTGCACATGACATTTGGATGCCTGGGTCAGTGGAGCGGTTGCCAACTCCTTGAGAAGAGCTGGTCATTCATCAAACTCCCTCTCTCAACTTGCCAGAACCCCCAACACACAAATACACACACACATACACACACTGAGTTCCCTATTGGGCCTTTATTAGCCGTGTGTGTGCGCTCTGTAGAAGAGCTGTTTGCGCCTAGTTTTCCAGCTGGCTGAGTATACGGCAGGGTCAGGACTAGCCACATGACCTAGAGGTTGTCACCCCTGTCGATGACTAAGTACAGATTGTGGTTTCTCCACTTTTCACTTTTTCTTGCTGTCTGTCTCCTCCTATATAATTCACTTGGTCCCTGATGTCCACATACATGGAAAGTTAGACCAGAATTATTCTTGAAACCACCATGTGATTTTTCTTCCTGATTAAGGGCACTAGAGAAAACTCTGATGGAGCGCCGGACAGCTTGTGTAATTTTATTGTGTAAGTGTAAGAGGTATTTAGGGTTATGGCAAGATTTTAAATGAAACCAAAATACAGCACCTTGGATTTGTAGCCATTACACAACCAGTGTAGTTCTATTCCTGAATAAACAATTCTTATGAGTCAAACACCCAAAGTTTGCATCTTAAATCCATGCACTTGACTGCTTGATCATATAACAGTGTGTAGTTAAAAGTGCACATCCTGAGTAATAGTTTATAAAAATACATGAATAAAATATGTTACCACATTTTTGGTAGTTTAGTATGTAGTAAGTTTAATATGTAGTATTGACATGTATTGATGGTGCCTTTAAAAAGGCTGTTGAAATGCACCTTTTGTGATAATTTTTTTTTGAAATTATCTTACAATTTCACTGTGGAATTGTATTTCTTTTTCTTATTTTTCCCCAAACATTTACTTTTTACAAGTACTAATGAATCATTAATGGAATTAACTGGAGCTGTTAACGTCTTTACAATTACCATCCCTATTCTCAACTTTTGATTTCTATATGGAGCTCCGCTTTTGTAAACCCTTGCATTTTTCCTTTACGTCCGTGTGACACATTGTTCCCATTGGCAGTGTTTGCAGATGCAATATAAACTCCAGTGTGCTGTAATAGTGAGAATTAAAGGGGCAGCTGGCTGGGACAAAACACACACACACACACACACACACACACACACACACACACACAAACCCATTGAGAATTTGGGGCCCTAGCCGAAACTTGTAGGAAAAGAGTTACGGAACTACGAGTGTATGGAATGCAACAGGGCCACAGCATTTGTTTTTGTCTAGTCATTTATTTATTTATTTGCTGATTGTTTCCAGTGGGTCCTTGTGGCAGAGGCAGTCAAGAGTTTATCCTTTTGGAAAGAGACAAAAAAGTGTTCAGCACATCCACTTGATGGCCCGCAGCTACTGACTCGCTCCCAAAAATCAGTACAGATGGTCTCTTTTTCCACTCCCTCTTTTTCTCTCCCTTGCTCTCGGTTTCTCCTCTGAACCACGCATTTGTTGGTGCTTTGCTTTCAAAAAAGAACTACAACGCACGACTTGGTTTCAGTTGTGGAAATGAAAGGCAATAGCTCCTGTTTGATGTTTTAGTACACTGGTGTACCGCCACATTAAACATAAAGAGGGAAAGAGAAGGAAGAAGGGGGGTAGCGGTGGAGGAGCAGTGAAAGGATTTGCCACTACGACTTCAATCCAGACGATAATCTTAGTGGCCTGTGGGTGTTGTGAGTTCTTTTTTGCTGCGTTTGCTCTGATTAAAGAGCCTGATTGACTAAAACACACATTTCTTTGCATCTCTGTTTATTCTTGCTTGAGAAATATGTACTAAAAGTTGGATTAAACAGGTTTTTATTCCAGAAACACCCCTTTCTTTAGCTACTAGTGCATTTCAAAGTATGTAAGCTGCAATTTTATGGTGGCATATGTGTAGAGCAGCTCATGCAGGCTGTTGAATACCAAAGAAGAGATAAAGACGCTGGCCTTATTTAACCTCCGCCATTAATTTGGTTTTCTTTTGAAGGAACTTGATCCCCTTCCACTCCAAGCAACCCAACGGTACGAGGCCATCTGATCGCATCGCTTTGTGATGTAAGCATCACAGGAATGTTACTGGAAAACTTTGGGATCCACAACAATACTGCAGACAAATCTGCTGTACAAATCTACAGATGCTTCTATGATCTCAGAGCTGGAGCAGAGAGGGGGATGAGGTCGCTGTGCGTTTGTGCTGAGCATGCAGTGAGGTCTCTAAAGCAAAGACTGCAGCACTGATTAGTATTCTGCATGGCCCGCGGTGACTAGCTCACGCAAAAGCCATAACCTATCGAACACATTCCCTTAGTCTAATCCATTTAGAGCTCCCTCCAGCTCTCTGGCCTCCCTTATTGATTTCCTCCCCTCCCCGTGCTCAGGCTCTCCTCTCAGCCTCGGTGTTGGTTCAATTCAGCGGTGTACTGTTACTCCACATGCTGCCGCAAAGGAAATCTCCCCCCACCCTGTCATTTGTTCTCTCTCTCTTTCCTTTCTGTCGTGCTGTCTTTTGCTTTGCACTTTGTTTATCTTCTACCTTGTCGCCTGTTGCTTTTCTTTGTTTCTTTCTTTCTTTCGTCTTGTGTTTGTTCTTTTTACCTTTCATTCTTTCCTTTTTTCTGTTTTTTCTTTTATTGTTTCTTTTGTTTTTTTGAATGAATTCTTACTTGAGTTGTATTTTCTTTTTGTTTTTTTCTTCTTCATTGTTTCTGTCTTCTTATCTTTTAAATAATAATTTGCTTTTAAAGAAAGTAAGTTGAGGGAAAAACAAATCTTGAATTCTTTTGGTTTATACTCTTAAAAATAAAGGTGCTTCACGATGCCATAGAAGAACCTTTTTGTCTAAATTGTTCCATAAAGAACCTTTAACATCTGAAGAACCTTCCTGTTTCACAAAAGGTTCTTTGTGGTGTTCTTTAGATTATAAAAAGTTAAGAAAGAGATGGTTATTTAAAGAACCTTTGACTGAATGGTTCTTTGTGGAACCAAAAATGGTTCCACAAATGGCATCGCTTCAAGAACCTTTTGAAGCACCTTTATTTTTAAGAATGTTGATTGATTTTTATCTTGTTTTGTTTTGTTTTCTTTTTTCTTTATTCCTCCCTCACCACACAATTTCCGTCTAAGGTGCTGCTAGATTTTATAAACAGTTGATGTGTGTGTTGGAGACTGTGTTTGTGTACGCTATCTCTGGGACTCTTTCTTGACTGAATACCCTCAGGCTCAAGTACACTATAACCTCCCTCGTCTTCTTTCATACACTGTAATGTGTACATAAATCTCCATGGTTGCGAGGAGTGTGGAAGGGTCTGTGCTGCAGTGTGGGTGCAACTTCACCCTGTGTGTGAGTGGGTGTCTGAGTGTGTGGTCGGGAGAAGGGATATTCCCTTTGGAATGTTTTATCAAAAGTGGTGGAAGCGCAGCCTATCATTAATGTTGACTTAAATGCCAGAGTCTACCATCATGAAAAAATGGGAAAGTATGTTGGAAAATGAACTCTCTTTTCAGGGGTCACAGACTTTCCTGCTTTGCCTCTTGCCTTTTTTTTTAAACAAAGACTTATCTTGCATTACTCAAAGCCGCTTCCATACATCCCCACATCATCAGTGCAGACGGAGGCTTTATGAGAACCCAGAATACATTGCTTATCCCTGGGGCCCACTTGACAAGAGAACCAGCACTGACCCCTCCTTCTCTCCAAATGAAGACGGATGGCCTCATCCTCCCTTACTGTATCTCACTGTATGGGGTGTCTGGGTCTTCCCCAACCCCCCCCCCCCCCCCCCAACCCCAGACTGGACCAGCACCACTCCATAATGGCCTCTTCTCCTCTTTGCCATTAACCAAACGTGCTTATCTTGCAGCTGCGCCAATGGAGATCATCCAGAGAGGGCCAGACAAAAGGCAAATACAGAGGGGGCTTAGGGTGAAGGTAGCAGAGAAACTCATATTGAGACTTGGGGAGCTGAAGAGGGCACGAGACAGACATGAAGAGAGAGAGTCTGGATTCCTCCATGGTGGGACATTCAGTGTCTTTCACATCTCTACACTGATGGGCATCCTTCATTAGGGGGACGGGCCCGATGAATAGCTGCCAGAGAAGGCCAGAGACAATCGAGGAGGTTGCCATGGGAGACAGTGACTTCTCCCCCCTCGGCCCACAGTTGAGGTCTTTTCATGGCAGACAGGATTCAGAGTGATGGCCATCTATTCTTTTGTGGTGTCTGGTACAGTACCCCCCGCCAATGAGACGGACGACTCAGAGGTAACAGTGTGGAAGAGTTAGGAAGCCACAATGGGGTCAAGTCTGTCAAAAAGATGGCCCCCAAGACGTAAAACACATTATGAATAACTTTGTGTGGGGTTAAAGGTTTCTCCAGAAGCATTATTCATAGCACAATATGTCACACACTCTTTACTGGGCTTATTCAATGCCTGCATCTAGAATAACCTTCCTATACAATCAGGCATAGAATTGTCATCTGGATGATAAGAAGGTGAAAAACTGCTTTAATTGACATAATTTACTATTTAATTTAAAGAAGAGACCCCTATCTGGGGTCCAGAACACCTTATCAACCTCAGAGAAATAGAGTAAAAACCACTAAGAAGACCTCAGCAACTGCATAGCAACTGTTTGGAAACCACGTATAACACCCTAGCATCATGGTCTCATGGGTTTTTCATGGGCAGGCACCACTCACATTTTCTTTGGATAATGTAAAACTGTTGTTTTTCTAAAGAAAATAAGTATGCTTCTGTCCAGGTCTGCAGTTATTACTAGTCCCATAAGTTCAGTCACACAAGTGCTCTAGTTCTAGCTCTAGTTCTAGTAGACATCCTGTGAGGTAGATCAACATAAGAACTAACCCTCTGCAATCATGGGAACGACAGATGTCAAAACTTTGCTTTTCCAGCCGCTTTCCCCCAGTGATAATAGCATCCTGTTTTCACATGGCTTCATTGTATAATGGCAGATTTCAGTAAAAAAGAAAGAGCAGGAGAGAACAAGAAGATCGTTGATAGACCTGATAGTACAGAGAAAAGTAAGTTAGTGAGTTCAGGTAACACAAGGTTTATTTCTGATTCAGGTTTGCACAGGTTTGTGGGAGTTAGCAGTTTCTTTCATTTCACTAGTAATCCACCCACAGAACAAATATTTGCCACAATTTAGTGTTAATCGACAAAGATGAGCAGAGGTATTAAAGTCCTATTAAATCAGTGATTCTAACGCTTTCTTACTTGATCATGAGTAGTTTGTGTATTAGTGTTTGCATGATATCACAATTTCAGCAGTGAGATTTCACAATTCAAGATACATGGTTCGATTCCACTGTAAAACTAATATGTGAAACTCATTCCTTTATTTTAAAGGTTAAATATTAACAAGTTAAATGAGAACAATGGCATGGAGCTTTCCTGGTATTACTTAAACCTTACTTCAGGTTTTTTGAGTAATTAGTCATATAAACATTCAATAAATGAAGAACAAAGGTAAATTAAGAGCAATGAGTGACTTTCTCTATAAGCGTAATAGGTCTTTTAGGCTAGTAAACTGCACTACAGTTCCAGTTATTTTGATTTTAGAAAGACAATAATTTATCTTAAGTATAAAAGTCTTTTATTTTAGTATTATCTTGGCACTAAAATATCGCTCTTTCTTGACATGCCCATAGTAGGGCAAGAAGAATAGGTTCCCATGCACCTGCTTGGCAGTTTTTTGTAACCCTAATGGTGTCTAGTTAAGAATTTTTTATGTTGCCGGGGTCAACTAATGTCGCATGGGGTTCGTTTGGCGGCCATCTTGAAGTAATGTTATCGCGAGTGACGAAAAACATATTTTGATAACTCCTGAAATGTACAACATACAAACACAAATGAACCCACTTTTTCATATAATTCTGACACCAGGAATCAAATGGATAGGTCATTGAAATGATACGACCAAAGACAAATCATACATTTTTCGGCTCAAAACAATGTAACTTTTGCTATTTTGTTCTGCAGTAGTTTCTTGCATTAGCCATTAGTTGTTAAACGGATGTCAATTACTCCAAGTAACATAGATGGCAATCTGATAATACTAGCTAATTGAAAGCATGAGCCATAAAAACCCTGTTTCAGTCTCCAGTCATCAGTCTTTCAATATCTTTGCAATGAAAGTATAATCAAAACAAACCAGTATGTTAAAAATCTAAAATATAACTCAGAAACAAATCTACACAAATCAAAGTTGAAATTGGCATGAACAGCAGCCCAATGCTTCTACATTCTAACTCCTTGTTTGCCAGGAGTTTTGCCAAACTCTCATTGGCTACTTTTAACTGCTACTTACACATTTCAGATATCAATTGTCACCATTCAGCAAGATACAGCAAAAAGCTTTTACATCTGATATGTATTATCTTCCTTTTGTACAACTGGAAATATGTCACTACTGTACATTGATAATATGGGTATATAGTACCATCAAATTAACTTACCTGCTAGATAGCTAGCTAACACTAGATAAAAGATAAAAGTACTCATTGTGCAGTAAAATGGTCCCCTGTCAGTGTTTTACCATTATACAGTATGATGTTTTTGGATTAATATTACTGCTGCATTAATGTGTGTTGCATTTTACTGCTGTAGATGTTTAAGGTTGAGCTAATTGTAACTACTTTATATGCTGTTGGCATATAAGATCATTTGTTTGTAGCTCCACTGTCCTGTGAGAACCACGTATCTCTAAAATGTCAATTTTTCATGAGCTTAGCAAAACAGCCCTGTTTTGAGCTTTGTGACAATTAATTTTCAAGCTAATTCAAGAAGGTTTTAAACAGTTTATTTAGCTTTAGAAGTAGGATAATTTTCTCAACCTGTGGAAAACTTGAGCCTTCAGTTTATCTGAAACTTTAATTCATCAAATGTGGAGATACGTGGTTTTCACTGGACGCGTGGGATATGAAAAATTGTAATCCGAAAAACAGTACCTAAAGCTGTCAGATAAATTTAGTGGAGTAAAAACATACTGTATTTGCCTCTGAGATGTAGTGCAATAGAAGTATGACATTGCATAAATAGAAATACTCAAGTACAAGTACCTTGAATTTGTAATTAAGTACATTACTTGAGTAAATTTCACCACTGGTTAGTAAGTAGTCTACCAGAAATTACAGTTCCATGAAACTAATTTCTTATTAATAGCCTGAAACGGGGTTTTGATGGCTCATGCTTTCAGTTAGCTAGTATTATCAGATTGCCATCTATGTTACTTGGAGTGATTGACATCCATTTAACAACCTTGGAATTGACATTAGAGAAAATCTAGTGTCATTTGGCTGATGCAGGAAACGATTGTGGAACAAAATAGCAAAAGTTACATTGTTTTGAGCCGAAAAATGTGTCATTTTTCTGTTTTTCACCAATAAATAGTGGTTGTATCATGTCATTTGATTCCGGGTGTCAGAATTATATGAAAAAGTGGGTTCATTTGTGTTTGTATGTTGTACAGTTCAGGAGTTATCAAAATATGTGTTTTTTGCCACTCACGATGACATCATTTTAAGATGGCCGCCAAATGAAACCCATGGGACATTAGTTGACTCGGCAGCATCCAAAATTCTTAACTAGACAAAATTAGGGTTCCAAAAAACCAGGTTCCAAAAAACTGCCAAGCGGGCGCATGGGAACCTATTCTTCCTGCCTTACTACCAGTGTGTATCCACCTGTCGCTGATTGCGAACTTGTTACTGCTTTCAGCTCTTCGATTCTGAAGAAGTCTGTTCCTGTAATTTGCCCTATCCGGTGACAGTTGAGGACCGAGGGTTCTGGGAAGTTGGTGTGTTAAACGCAGAGCGCTTCGGAACTAGCAGTTGGGCGGCTGTGATTAAACGCACTCTGCCGGTAACGGGGCCGCTAATGAATACAGGGCTTTAACGGCTACGTATGTGCCTCATTATGAAAGCCTGCACTGAAAGGATATACGCATTGGCTCCAGATTACTGGAATTTTTCTCAAATTGGCCTGCCTTTCTGCTGGCCAAGGAATCTAGCTGCTGTTTTTTTCCCTCTCTCTCCTTCTCCCCCGTTGTGTCTCTGACTTTAGTAGAACATGTACCCACCCACATGCAAACTCTCTCACACACACACATGCAGAAACACACATGCTCGCCCACACTTCAGTTCTTGAAGCCTGCATTTAGACAAAATCGAGTGTACAGCCTTGATAACCGCAGCTCTGCCATGACATTTGTCAGTACTGCCTGTGTATTTTTGTGTGCAAGCTCTTCAGATTTGGGTCCCGAGTTCAGCTGTAGAAGTTTGTAATTAAGGCTGTTACATGTGCATAGGCCCTGAACCCACAGTTACTTTATGCTTCTTTCCCAAAATAATAATGTAGTGATGCGGTCCAATAAGGTTTGCCGTGACAGAGAAGGCATACTTACTGCAGCTATGCTGGGTCAACGGCGTACGCATTGTGTTTTTACTGTTCACCCATGTCAGTGTACGATCAATAAAACAGATTGTGAGGACGTCATAGGCTGTAAAGTAAAGGCATGCAGGAAGGGGACACTTTATAGGTCAAAGTAGGCTTTATGATTACTGGGTTGGAAACTAGTCCTGGCTTCACTTTTTTCACTTCAGTTTCCTGATACCCGCTTGACCACATTTACCCCCGAACCTGAAAACATCCCAATCCATAACTGCCAGCTGGAATTTCCTGCAGCTCATTCGTTTGCCATCAGTGGGGGATGCATTACAATGTTTTGTAGTGTCTTTTCCTAGCACCAGAACAATGCCACCTTTGCTCAGACACAGACTCTGAACTTTTGAATCTGCGTTAAGAAGGATTAGAGGAAAGTTGACCATTGTTCTCCAGAGAGGATGTATTGTATTTAGCCTTTCCCTTACATTGACAAATACACAACTGCAAAATTTTCATTTCTAAATAGTGTATGTTTGTGTGATAATGTTCATTTGAAACAGAAAGAAATATTATTTGTATATTTATTTTACTTTATTATATTTATTTTTTTATATGCACTGCTGTAAGTAGGCTACATTGCTCAAAAGTATTTTAAATATTTGTGCTGCACTTCTTTAGACAGAAAACAGAGGCAGAGTGATGGTGTATGGAACAGAGAGAAAGCTAGATATCCTGTGCAGTAGACAGCAGAAATACTGTCTGTCTGTCTGTCTGTCTGTCTGTCTGTCGAATGTTAAAAAAATAAAAATAATAATCCAGTTAAAAATAGTCACACTTTCAAAAACTTTAAGTACACAAGAGCTTGTGTAAGCTAGTCTTGAGAAATGTGTCCTGTTGGGGTCAGGTGATCCCAAAAACCAGCCTAATTATTCAGGGCTTCCCTAAGACCGATTAGACGCTAATAATAATTCTAGCAAGTTGATTTTGAAAATATGCAGTTTTAAAAATCCTAAGTTAAAACTAAAGCCGAATTTACTTGCACAGAGAGGAGCTACAATATGGATACCTTTTAAGAAAACCTAGCAATAAAGAGTAAAATGTCCTTCAAGGACAGTGATGTGTTTTGGTATTGAAACATCTTCATTAGCTAACGGTAAAGTATTGGGCATTATAAAAAACAGAAAGAAGCCAAGACTCTTGTGGCTTGAACCACAACCCACCATGTGTGTCTTGTTAAGGGCAGTTATGACAAATGGCAGCAGCTGTACAAACTAATCTCTCTGTAGCTTTCACACATGGCATTCAATTAACAATGGGCCACTGTCAGACTGTAATCCACAGCTTGCCAACCTGCCCCTACTCCCGCTGGCCTAGCAAACCTCTGCATGTGTATGTGTGTGAGTGTGGAGAACTTTCTTAAAGTTCTTGACGTGTTTTTATTGAGCTGACATTAGCTTGGCGGGTCTAGGTCAATCAAATGTAGGTTTGTGTAGGTCAGTCAAGTGCGCTTTTGCATGATATAGCATTAACACATGTACAGTGTTTATGAATAGAAATAGTTAAGGTATTTAGGTCACTATATTGTAGCCCAAAGATGCTTGTGCATGCACGCACACTTACACAGCTGCTGGGGCTTGCTTGTGTGTACGTGTGGCGGGAAGTGGCTTGTCAGGGGCTACATTCCCACTGGGTTTGTAATGATGAAGTGTACGTTACAGTGGTCACTGTCGGCTCAACTCCACTCAAATGAATCCCTTCAAGAGACAAATGTCCCACCATTCCACAAAGGATCAGCAATTTCACTCACTTTCCCTAGCGGTACTAGCACTTTAGTGTTAGTAATTTATATTTTGGCTTACATTTAATAAACACTAGCTATGTTCCACAACCAAGTGTGCTACCTACCTAGTTATGGGGTTCAACCAGAGATCTGTGAAGGTCCTGAAAGGTTTTGTGGACAGCTATATAGACATATGGTTTTTAAAATTCTGTGGTACATGAGTTATTTCAAATGTAATGCTTTTTGTTTGTAAACATTGAAAACCCTTACTTCAGTTTCACTTGCGATGGTCACTCCCTTAGATGTCAGCTAACTATGTTTTGGAATAAATCCATAAGAACCATTTGTAAACTGTATGATGAGAGGGCCACAGTTTTTTAAGATCCTTGAGTGGTTGGGATCATGCATGGAAAGTTGGTTTAGAAGCGTATTGTAGAAGTAAATAAAGAATAAAAAATTAATGACAGCTTGATATAAGTGTTCCACTGTGCCAGGCATGAAATGGCTGAGTAGTACCAGAATGCATGAATGAAAAACCTGAATGTGAAAAGGGCTTGACTTTTTTTCTATGCTGCATCCAAGAATAATTAAGCTCAGTCCCTCTGGCTGCAGGCAAAGCCACAGACTTATTGAAGAGAGAAAGAGAGAGAAAGTCTGGAAGAGTGTGGGGGAGTTGTAACCAGCCCTGACAAGAGTAGTGACCAACCCAATGCTGAAGGCGCACACACACACACACACACACACAGGATTCACTCATTAAAATCTTTCATTCTAGCTTTCATGTCGAGGCTGTTTTTTTGACCCTTCATCTTTTTAGTCTTGCTAAAGGATTAGGATACACATTGGGCCTATTTGATAGGTCATATTTTAATGCATGGTGCTGTAGTTTTGAACATTGCCCTTTGGAATACAACTGCCCTGTAAATTATTTCATTTACCTCAGAATACCCTACTAAGTGGAACATGCCAGCCAATATTACCTCCAACACACAAACATTTACCTTCCGTCAGAGATATCTCACATACATAATGTTGTTCTTGGTTTAAAAAAAAACAAACAAAAAAAAAACTTATAATTTCCCTAGCAATGCATCAAAGGACATTTAGAACGTCTTAGCAACCACATAGAACTGCTTGGCAATCACCCACAACAACCTGGCATTGTGGTACTAGTGGGTTTTACACAGGCAAACATCACCAACATTTTATATAGAAACCATTAAAAAATCTATTTTGGCTTGTGTTTTGAAAAGTGATCCCATTCAGTTGGGTAGGATTGGAGAAGTTAAAGACTTTGAATAACATTTACACAAGGATCTCCTGGCATGCGTTTTAATTTTATTCACCTTTTCATAAGAGAGCAGTACTGATTCAGAGTGTTGGCTTCATTTAGGTTCAATTTCTTTATTCCTTAACATTTAAAAGAAAGCTCTTGCTCTTGTTATTTCTCTCTTTCTCTTAAGTTATCTTGTGGGATTTGGACAGTCAGCTTTGTTTAATGTTGCGGTTTGGCTGGAAGTTGGTAAGGCTGGTGCTCTTAAAGGAGGATCTGATCTTAGATGAGCTGATGTGTGAGTGCAGCAAGCAGAACAGCACAGGCCTTTGTGACGACATGCACACACACTCGTTCTTCTCAGTAAGGGATCCGCTGCACCTGCGGATTCACAAAGTATAAAGGGC
Organism: Acrossocheilus fasciatus; assembly: GCA_036784905.1. NCBI lineage: Eukaryota > Metazoa > Chordata > Actinopteri > Cypriniformes > Cyprinidae > Acrossocheilus > Acrossocheilus fasciatus. The sequence continues at coordinate 32,742,314 of CM071944.1, forward strand.
CACCGCCAATCATTCTGCTGCCGCGCACGTCTGGCATCTCCCAAGGAGATCAGATCACCCTGTGAGAGAATGTGTGTGTGTGTGTGTGTGTGTGTGTGTGTGTGTGTGTGTGTGTGTGAGAAAGGCTGTTTCAGCAGCTACATCATTGCTATATAATAAATCACACAGGGTTTTACAGCTATTATGGCATCAAAATCTCTTTAAGAGCTCAGGCATGCTGATGGAGTGTGTATGTGTGTTTCTCTTTTTATATATACTTAAGTTCAGAGCAGGACACTGACTGGCATGTAGCATGTGACATGACCTCCGTCACGCACACACCCACAGTGGCAACCTCAGTATAATTCACAGTATGTATAGTCGTGATTGTGATTAAGGAAAATGTTAAAATGACACTTAATATAGTGGGTCATCAGGGTGAATTTATTTTATAACATCAAGTTATAAACATCAAGTTATAACAAGTGTTTTCGCTGCTAGGTTGTTTATTTCATAGTTCAGGAAATGTTATGCTTAAGCTAAATTTAATTTAATTTAATTGGTATATATACCGAAATACAATGAAAAACAAACATCTCTTTCTCACAGGCATTGCTGAAAAGTTTGTAGTTTGGTCAGATATATCAATAGCAAAGAAAGTGAAGCACATATGATTACTGTGCAGCTGCACTGGAGCAGCTCTAAATGTGTGCTGTGCCATTAAATGAAAAATATGATAGAACAATGGAATAAACAGCGAAAGTAAAAGAAGCTCATATATACAATACATTATAATGGGAATATTTAAGCCTGAAATGACTAAGGGAAAAATTTATTTGCAAAACAAATTAAGCCAACTAATATGCTTCATATTCTTTTAGTTTTAAAAATTATGAATACAGAACATACAGGTATTGGTAATTGGTATTGTTATCATACTTTTTCTGGAAAAAGTGGTATTGATTCATTCCTTGTTTTTTTTTATTTATTTATAAAGTTTAACTTTAAGTGATAACAAAGGTAATTTAGGTGTAAAAACTGTGGAAAAGAGCATGGCCAAATAAATGTCCAATATCAACAAATTTCAATTAAATAAAAAATATCTAATATATCACTGATATGGTGCACCTCTATTGATTCTCAAATTAGTTTAAATAGCATTTTCTGATAATTTGGTTTTGTTGTTGTAGAGACAAATTCATTTTATAGTGAACTCTGACTTTTGATTGAAGTCTTTATCTTGGCAAATCTGAGCACAGCTTGTTTAATTGTTTGTTGTTTGTTTATTTTTTCTGTAACTCTAGAGGGGTCTTGTTCTCCAGAGACAATTTGAGAAGCAGAACACTTTAGCTAATTTGCTCTAAAATTCATATTGTTACTGTCTATGAGAAACAGTTGAGATCTCATTAAAGATCTCATGCATGATTTTTTTTTTCTTGCCTACGGTTTGACAGGAATTTATTTTTGTTATGGAATTTGACTTCCCAGTGCAAAAATTTCTCCCGTCTGGTCTGCCATGTCTTCACAAAGAAACTCCAGCTCTCACCATAAGCCGCCATGTAGTCAAATGACACAGACAGTCTTGTTGTACTACACCAACAAAAGCTATGAATTCCTTAAGAATGGCCTTGTGTTTGTGAGCACACCCCCGCGAGACCTCCGCTCTGCGTCTATACATCTTCATCGCCAGCCTTTGTCGGGGTGTGGCGGCCCTACTGCCTGAAAAGACTCTGCCGTCACCTGCCAGACTGCAGGAATGTTAATGCTGTGGCCTTGATAATTGGATTTTACTCACACAGTCTGCAAAAAACACACAGACACACACACACACACATCTGCGGATAGACATTCTGGCCTGCTATTGTTCAGCAGCCGTCTCAATAGAGAGCTCAATAGAAGCTTGCTGTGTTTGCATAGGGCCTCATGTCCCCTTAAAGAGTGTTTACAGTCGGTGTGTGTGTGGTTGTGTGTGTGTCTGAGTGTATGTGAAACAGCTTGAGTGCCAGGCACTTGTCTGTCGGCCTGCTGGTACTTATAGGTGTGCAGAGCAACTAAAGAGAGGTTTAAGAGTGAAAGACGAATACAAACAGAAAGAGAAATGTCTTTTGGATGCACTCAAAAACCAACAAGACCAAAATAGTTAAATACACAATCATATGACTTTTTTAAGTGGTTCTTTTTTAGTGAATCAAAAACATGCAACATGACCAGTGTAGCTAGATTCTTACGAGCCAGTTATTTTAAGAAACTATGTCCTATATACAGTATTTTAACAAATTAGCGGAGAAAAAACTCCTTTCATATGTATGCCAAATTATGCTGTAACTAAAACCTTCCAATCAGAATTAAATTTGAGAGTCTGTATCAATACCAATGCCTAAGTGTTATTTACCTGTGGCTGTCACTCCCAAAACTTTGCTTAGTTTTAGTGCTGGTATTGGTTTCAGTCTTCAGACATCTTGTACTAGTTTGTTAGTATGTATGTGGAAGTGTTAACACAGCATTTTGCAGTGTGTTTAAGTGAGGTAACACTCAACGCAGTGAGATACATTATTACTATTATAGATTATTAGGGCTGTTCGAGGTGTATTTATGGAGTGTGGGGAGGGATCATTGTTATGACTGTGTGTGAGTCTGGGTTTGTTTAGGATGCACAGGGCACACAGAGCTGTTGCATGAGCTGCTCACACATCTTAGCTGTAGTGACTTAAATTATTTTCTTTTACCTTAGAAGACTAACTACTATTACCTTCCACACACACACACACACACACACACACACACACACACACACACACACACACACCTATGTATGGTGTGTATAAAAGTTATTTTTTTGTACATAAGAGCAATTTATTTATAAAACCTTCTCACTAGTCTACATTTTTTATTCTCTCATTCCAAACACTTTCAATTTTTACACACAAACACCAGTTCAAGTACAAAGGATGTGTTGTGTTTGGCATGCAGGCTTTATTTTGCTTTAATCTATGACAGAGCAAAGTGTTTGGAGCAATTGCCTCAGTGAGTTTACTCACAGCTGTAGTTTTGGCTTGTTGAGGTGAACGCACTATGGTGGGTGGAGCCACAGCTGCATTCCACTGAATCTGAGGTGAGCTCTGCTTCTGACGGTGAACGACATGCCTACAAAATGGCGGGAACATATAATGTCTTTGACATCTTTGAAATTCCAGTGATGAAATTCAGTGATAAAACGATGAGCTAGGATGTCAAGTAGTGGATTATAGCTTTTTATAACAAAACCTTAAAAAGCTCAACATTTATATAATATAAAATAAATAAGGCATACATTAATGTTTTACAATTTAAATAGCATGTTTGGCATGGTTGTTATAAACCTGAATATTTACAATTATTAATTTATCTAATTCTTTTATCTTGGGAGTTTTACAGATGGGGAGCAAAAATGATTTATCCTAAGGAGACAGTAAAATGAGTTCCAAAAATTGCTCCAAATAAAATGCTGACAATGATTAATTATTACTGTGAGTCATTTTCAGAGGCCTCTCAATGGTTGTTTGTATAGTGGGTTTCATGGTGGTTTGGTACTTGTTTTTGGAGCAATCTGCTTTTACTGAACAGTAAAGGCAGCTGATTGGATGATTTCCACTTGCCCCCACTACATGCTCCCCATCAACCCTGATCATAAGCCTGACTGCAAGATAACCCTCCTTCAGTCTGACCACATACACTACACATACATTAGCACAGAGTTTCAAACACCTCTGGTTAGACATAGGCTGCTTCTCAATTCCAAGAACGCAGAGAACGGACTTGTGTTCTCGTGGAGACCAGTCTTGCAAGACTTCTTTGGAAGAACGAACTCGGAAGGCATCCTTGTAAGAATTGAGATGTGCTGCATTCTTGCTTAACTGACCGCATAGTCTCAACATAAGCCGCGGCCAGTGAACAATAAATATAGCATAACATTACAAACAAATGTCATAACTTATTAAAACATTTCAAACCATTATAGATATAATTTTCATATAATTGTATATAGTTTTATTTTACAGTGTTATATGTTTAACTATGTTAAGATTCATTTTAATATGGCAATAAAAATACTGCAGACTTTCTCCGGGTCTTACCACTTTATTAAAATTAAGCAGAAAAACCTGATAAATGTTTACTTTCAAGAGCCGTCAAGTATTTGCGAGAGCGAGTTTAAAGCTTACAGGCTTCCGTACACCGGACGCCCTCAGCGTCTTCTGGGATTTCTGATGGCTCGATTCTGAAGTCTGAAGTCTGCACACCTCGATATCATGAACACATCCGGGAACTTTCATGCGTCCTCTGTACTTGCGTTCTTGAGAAATGGAACTGAACTTCGACGGTTGATGATGACGTAGAACGAGAACACAAGGACGCAAGATCACTGAAGAACGCATATTGAGAAACAGCCATAGACACTGTGCTACTCATTGACAGACTGCTTACACACTTTATAAGCAGTATATACAGTATATTGTGTAAACTGGGTCTGGCAACATCAAAGACGCCACATATCAAAAGGTTCAAAGGTTAGTGTGTGTTATCAGCTGATAATGCTTTGGTTTACTCAGTTGAATACTAGTGACAGTGAATACAGAAATGCTTATTAAGATGGACAAAAAGTGCCAATTCTTTCTTTAATGTGGTTGCTTGTACAATGTACATCCTCAGCAACAATTAAATGTTTATAAGAGCTGTCATGAGCCCAATGACAATAGCCATTTAGTTTTCAGTGGCCATTATTTTTCTATTTGAAAGTCAAACATTTATTTTCTGTGTTTTGTGCATTTTGTAGTTTGGATGTGAGGTACGTGTATGTGCACTGCAGTATTTATAGTAAGATGCTGCGGAACGCACGGCTCAATCTGCTAAACTCGTAAAACACCTGTGTAAACACAGGGCCTATCACTCCTCTCCTCTGAGGAAAAGATCCTGTCAGCTCTCCCTCTCTCACTCACTCTTTTGTGCTGTCTTCCATACCAGCTCACTGTGTGGGGGTCTCTCTTGTCCCTCCCTTCTCTGCATATGAGAAAATTCCTCCTTTCTTCCCCCTTCCCTTTTTCCAAGAAAGAAAAATGAAGACACACGCAGAATGACCCTAAAGCCAGTGGTCAACTGATAGGTTGTCCACAAAGCACGCATGTGAACTTTGGAAGGTATATGAGGGGGGTGACTAAATGTAGCGTCAATTCAAGCTCCTCGAACCAACCAATCTCCAACTGTCATTCACACACACACACACACACACACACACACACACACACACACACACACGGTCGTTTCACTTCACTAGATTAGCAGTGCAGGGGAACTCCAAACCCTCACACTCCACTCCAGGCCTCCATGTCAACAATGATAAACAACACACACAAGACAGATAAGATCATAGCACAATTGCGTTTGAGATAAGTCCCCTCAGTCTAGCTGATAGCCATCTACTGGAACTGTACACATACAGAGGGCTGCATTTGTGGGAAATGAAATGAATGCTTGTGGATACTTCTGACTCACATTGATGCTTTTGCTAATGTAAATTCATATAACATCAAAAATAAAGTGTATGTGTGTGTCAACACTGGCCATTTATACTACAAACCATTATTGACCTGCTTTGCAAGGTATGCTACAAACACTTATTTCTCTGTATATGGAAAAGAAATATGAAGTATATTAGTGACACAAGATCTTGTGTCCACCCTGTGCGATTTCATGTTCCACTGATCCGGCCATCTGCATTCCCGCCAAATGACATCATCTCCTCTCACCGGCCGGTTGCTCGTCCCACTCTTCCGGTGGTACGGCACAAAGCGCGCACTGAGGGAGTAAACGGAGTGCACATGTATCGCATGCTGCTGGAGGGCGGAAGTACGCTAATCGGCCCTGCGCTCTCCCTCCACCCCACCACAGCCCTGCAAAGTTGTGTCTGGGCTGCATGTAACAGTATCTCTAGAAAGGAACACAAAATGGAGAGCTTTGTGAGGAGAGATTAGCTCAGGAGGGGGATTGATAAGGGAGAAGCCAAACAAAAGAATACTGAAAACTCTACAAGCAGCCAGGCACTGCCTGAACACAGGTGAAAAGTGGTGCAGAAAACATATTTTATATATTAAGCATAGTAATTATTAGTGAAAATAGCTCTGATGGGATCAAACAGTTCATACATTTGCTCTTTTTGAGAAATAGGAAGTGACAGCTTTGCATTTGTATATAAAATGTGGTTTGTCACAGAAACAGTGGAAGAAAAGTCATATTTCTTGTACAATTGACAATAGACATTTTGCCCAAGACAGATTGCACTCAGATCTGCTGCCATCCAATGAACAAGCGTAGATAGAACCAAGTCTCTGATCTGCTTTTTTATTTTTGATCATTCACAGAAGAAAAGTCTGTCACTATTTCCATTTCATCAACTTTAAATAATACATCTATAAACCTCAGTGAAAGTTGCAATTATTTTTTTTTTACTAGATCATCGTTCCCACTACATGATGTTTAACATGTGGCTCAGTGATGTGTGACCCTTCCACAGGGGATACATGTCTCATGTTCTGGTGGCTGAGGCCGTTCCACTCAAATCAGGCACTAATATAAACCAGCACTATTGTTGTAATTTTACAGAAATAAATCTCACAATCTTCTCCTCTCACCCGAGCGTGGAAGCCACACGCTACTACACAACATATGCTTCAACCAACCGCAAAAACACGCTGGCCATTATGGCTCTCCAGACTTCAAATTGAAAGCAGAGATGAGGACAGGCAAAGACATGGTGGTACTTTGGAGCAATACAGAATCTGATATTGTACCCGTGATGCAAGCACATTGTGTTCTGGTCCTGTATGTTATGATTGTATTCATGGTACAAAGATAAATGTTGGAGCACTGTTTTTAACATCTCACCACAAATGTTGCATTTTTATAAATATAAAATTAAATAAAAAATAATAATACATTATAGAGCCTCTTGCATTCAGTTCCATTCCCTTGCAATCCATTTTTTTAACAGTTCAAGGCCAGATTATACCAAAAACTAGCCTAATTATACTAGTCCTCCAGATAGGATCAGCAGGCCAACTAGTGAACTTTGAAATTGGCGAGTTTTGCACATTGCTTTTTTCTTTGCTAGTATCTTTGACAAAGTTCCCTAGATTTCCTGTGATCTGTAAAATAGTGAACACACCTATATTTGACTACTGAATAGCCTATTGGAAAGCTTGTGTTTGATCTTAGAAGATCTTAAATCCCAAGCTCCACTGGGATGTGTGTCCATAGGGGTTGGCACTTGTGTTCCTTTAAAGCATTGAAAGCTAGGCTAATGTATACTGCCACTAACCAAACACTGCTCTCCCACCATCTCACTCAACCTTTCTTTCTCTTACAGCTTCACTTGCATGTACTTGTAATCAGGAAATGAGCTGCATACCAGGCTAAAGAGTTGAGAGTCACCTGCTGAATAGCTGTAAGCTGCACTGTATACATGACTGTCAAGCTTGAGAGACTCCTAGTGTTTAACTCTTTCTGTCCTCTCTCTCTTTTTTTATTGGTATCCTGTGGGACAACGAACTAAAGACTCATTGACCTAACAAATGTCCACTTATTCATGTTTACAGGACATGGCACTGGTTCTGTTTAAAGGAGGAGTGTAGGATTCTTTGACTGTACAAGAATTCTGTTTTATTTGGCATTTTAGTGATCTGCAGTGGTCTTTTATAATCTATACCCAATAAGACCCAGCATGTAAAATAGCATGTACTGAACTTATTAGTTCAAGTTATTACATTACATATACTACAGTGTGCGTGATGTGATTCTTGGCTGCGTTCGCTGAGTTGGTAATGAGATGATTGAGAACATGGTGACTCGTTTAGCCCCATTTGAGGCACCGTTGCTGTCTTATGTTAGTCAGCATGTACACACTCAGGAATTTGGTTGGCAGTCAGATGTGTGTTTATGCTAGCAAAACATGATCTGTTGCTGTGAAATGTGCATGACATAATTAAACAACATTGCACAAGTAAGAGGTCAGCTTTGCTGAATATCAGCATGGCTGTGAATTGCCTGTAGGCCAAGTGCTGGAAGTAATCACAGAATTGTTGTATAATGTTAACAAATAAAACTTATTGTAAAGCAGTGCTAGCTGTCCTCATGTCATATTTTTGTCCCTATTGTAGTCGCAATACTTACCTGTTAACTTTATTTTGAGTTGATAGGAAAGTCCATAACACACATGGAAGACTGCCATTGATGCTTTTGAAAGTTACTTGTGCAGTTTCACTGTGATAAGCTTAGCATTGGGAGCAGTGCTGGTCGCTGCACTTGAATGAGTAGACATATCTCACATACACATGTCTGTCATCTGCTGGGTATAACAGAGAGCTCTTTCACCCCACATCCCCTGCAAGAGGCTCCCAGAATTTTTTTATGCAGCATTGTTTGTACGCACTGCTTAATCCATCTGAGTTGTTCACCATATTAAAATTATGGTTATTGTGGAGAGGACGTAAATGAGTGCCTGCTTGTTGTTTGTGGGCAAACAATGGTAGTAGGGGTTTTAGAGAATCTGCAATAAATTTGGACATCTTTTTGTAAGACTTCAATGTGTTTTAAGCCACAATTTTGATCTAGTTCTTTTAAGCATTGTCTCTTCATTAACCGGGAGTATAATCTACTGTAATGACCTCCCATCTTGACAGCATGCCTTCACCCCTTTTCCAACAGAGGCCTCTAAGACCTGATTACACAAATGTTTATGTCTTCTACAGAGTGCTGCTGGAAAGATAAAGCCAGGCTGATGCTTATCCTCTTTCCACACAGTAGAAACCACTAAGACAGAATGTAAACCGAGTCTAGCGCCATGGCTTTCATGTCCTCTAATAGAATTGGCCCTACTTAGACATGATCGACAGCTTTTAAGAGTTAGCTTAGTGTTATCTGGACCTGTTCTATCACCTTCTTGTACCGGTAAAAAGTGAAACTGCCATTGACATCCTAACATCAAGTGACATCAAGTAATACCATAAGGAAACACTGTTTGATGCAGCTTAGTTACAGGAAAAGAGACAGGACAATGTAAAACCTTGAGAAGTGGGGAATTTATTTCCTTGTTGCAGGTTAACTGAGGGAAAGAATTGAGTTGATTGTAAAATACTGCCTGAATGTTTATTCCAGCCATCGGGTGGTCATTTACCTTGATATATTTTGCCAATCATAACACTTCTTAGTTGTATCACCTATCTTAGCATGCTAGCCTAATATTATCCTTGGCCCTCTTTCCTAACTAACTATGAGCACAATGATTTCACTGCAAACTGAAGTTAGGGCTGTGCTTGCCTTCCTTAAAACCTTTCTATTGTTGTTCTAAATTGTGAAGACATGGCATCGAAAACCTACTGCAAATGTAGTAAGATATTTAAGTTGGTTTTGTCTTTAGGCCGTTAACTAACTTTAATTTTTATATAGCATCAACACTGAGTTGTTCATCACTAATCACACTGAGACTATGATGTTTCAGGTTCTATAAATAATGTTTGTGTAATTTTAAACCACTTTTGATTATACAGTCCACTTAGGAGAAAGATATGTCAGTAAAGTGTTTTTTTTCTTCTCCTCATTCATTAAATAATCAATGATTACAATAGCTGATAGCAGCAGCACTAGCTGAGAAGAAAGCTATGGTATGTATGCTGTTAAGGCGTATGATTATAAGGCCCAGCCGAAGGGTCACAGTGAGGTCTAAAATAAGCAGCTCAGCATTTAGTGTTCTTGGTACCATTGTCACTTTTCAACATGACAGGAAACCGTTAATATGTCAAAGGCCAGATATCACCAGTCTTTAAAACACTTTACTTCAATGTGTATAGTGTTGGAGGCTGTACCTGTTATGTACTCTGGGGGATGTGACTTACCTGCTAAAGTCAATATTCTGTTATTTGCACAAAACAAAAAGAAAGAAAGCAAAAAAAAATGATTTCTATTTCAAATGAAACTATTTTGGTATTTTAAAGCACTCAACGCTCATTCCCATGACCAAGGCCAGTGTTTTATGAAGTGCTGATTCAAGTACACAGCGGCTCAGGGATTTTACCTCATGTGCATTAAGGGTTAACACTCCAGACGTCTTCCACTGAGCTTTAGTCGCAGCTGCCAAGGTTAAATAAGGTGATAGCAAATCGTTTACTTGCTGAAATGTTCCATCAAGTTTGGCTGGTTTGTCATTAAGCCTGCCCACTTCAGATAGTTGGGAGGGTTGTGTACAGTAAGTTATGCTAGTGGTGTATTATCAGTCAGCCCAGCAATTGGAGTGATTACAACTTCCAATAAAAAAAGATTAGTTATTGCCTTTGTTTAAACCCTCCCCTTTCAGCAAGGGCACTCAAGACCTTTTAATAAGAACAGCGAATTTGTCAAAGAGCAGCCAGAGAAGACGGCTAATAAAACCACTGCTAATCCAAGGAACAGTCTCCCACAGTCTCTTGTGAAATTGAACAGTTTGAGTAAACATCTACCGGTGATATCTAATCCGTATTTGCTTCTGTGTTGCAGCGAAGGTTCCTTTAATGTATTGGAAAGCCGTTGTGCCTTGTCAAGATATTTATGACCTTGTTTATCTTCTACCTTACAGTCTCAGTTAAAAGCACCTGAAACTGTCTAAGCTTCTTTCAGTTGTGTGCTCTTATCACAAGACCACATGAGCTTAAGACCTTTTTACCAGGTACCTGAAGTTTCTTACTTCCCCATCCTTCTGCTCTCTGCAAGAATTTATGACATGGTAAAATGGCATGAGCCAGGATTGAGTGAACATGAATGACCTTCTCTTGAATGTCCCACTCTTCTAATGTCTGTGGGTCTGGAGAGACCAGAGATTCCTTAGGCTGATATCACAGAGCCCCTTTCCCACTGTGAGGTCTAGATACCTGTGGCAGATGAGTTCCTGGGCCTGGTTTTATGAAGACGGGGGTTAATCTGTAGTAAAACTGAAAAGAGCTTCTTTACGAGGTGCTAATGGTCTGTTAATGCAAAGGAACCAATTCATCTACCTGCTTGTTTATTTACTGCCTATCGAGGTATGCCTCTATTCAGACCACGGAAGAAATGTTGACAGGTTAACCACCCCCTAATGAGAGCAGGCTGACAGGAATCCCCTAGCAGTTCATATACTTTGCAGTGACCAATACAAGTAAGCTGGTAATATCTTCAAATGATTTCTACTGTGGCATATTCCTTTATTTAGACTTAACATTTCTGTTTTAACTGATGATTAATCCTTAATAAACTGAACTTGTCTGTGACTTGCTCACCCTGGCCCTGATAGTATCTTTTTTCCATACAGATTTTTGTCTGTAGATGTTCACGCTTTGTTTACAGCACACTGTAACTTGATGCCACTGAAATAGGCCATGGCGTTACTCAATTAGTTGCCTGGTTTTCCCGAGTGCTCTAATGGCTGTGAGCAGATACCTTTATAAGCCACTGTTGTGTTTATAATTTCCTCTTGTGCAACTTGCATGAAGAGCAGTGCATGAAACAAGATGTGATTTAGAGACCCGGTCACAATGCAAATCGCTGTGGCTGACGTTTCCTACCTTTGTGTGGATGAGGGCCCAGGGGTGCAGCAACGGATGCTCTGCCCCAGCGCTTGCCGCTTTGAAGGGGAAGGAAGCTCTGTGTCAAAGGCAGCAGCTCAGCTATCTGGGACAGAGACAAATCACTGCCATTATGAGGCGTCCGATACGACAAACTAAGTGAATTCCTTCTATTTAAATCATCATGGAAATTTTAGTTTGACTGTGTGGGGATATTCAGAAAGTTCCCATCAAGTCACAGACCATGGCAGAACTCTCTTGAAGTTTGCTTCTGCACTGTTTGTTTTTGCACTGGCTACTTGGTGTGCAGGATTTTCTAATAACCTTGAGAGGAGCCTGCGCAGGCCCCAGTTCAACGAGTGCATATGGCATATTTCTCTTCAGCGAGAAGAGACCGCCCCTGCTGGAGGCCCCCACCCCCACCCCACGTGCACTGCAAGTCACTGGAGTTTTTTCTCTGTCCTAAAAAGTGTTCCCTGTAGACATGCTATATGGCCTCTCACAGACTGTCTCCATGAAGGAAATGCATTATGTGTAAAAGGAATTCCATATGGTGACATACGATCTGTATAATTCCTTCAAATGATAAAAAACCCACCTTGCATGCCCTGCTCTTTGTGTGCTCGGCATGAAAAAGCTTAAATAAAGGCCCTTCCCCCAGCATTTTCCTTCTTTATCTGCTGTAGCTTTGCGGAGGATCTGTTTTACTGTACTTTTAGCGATGTGACACTATGGCCTCCCGGGTTTGCCATAGTAAATGTTTACGAATGGAGGCATGGGCTGTTCCAAGTGAGGCATGCCAAACTCGAGTGGCTTGGATTGCGGCCCTAGGCCACGGATGGGAAATGTTGCAGCACCTCTGCCAACCGCCTGGGAATGTGGCCGAAGCCCTGCTGCCTGACGCCTGCCACTGGTGTCAGCAACAAGATTGACCTCACTTCTAGGGAACATTTGGAAAAAGTAGTCCAGTATTGAAGGTTGGGGGGCCTACATACATGCAAAAAGTTGCCAAGAGTGAGGATTAGTGTGTCAGATCCAATGGTGGCTCTTTGATATCCCCTCCAGTTCCCATGATGCAATGGCATGTCCAGACCCGGCACAGATAACATTTTACAGTCTCTGCAGGGAAGCGCTAGGGGAGTATCACATGAGCATCAGTCTCTATAAAGCAACAGGATTTATTGTGGGGAGAACAAATTTCTGGACTGTTGTTGCTTACATTGGTTACAGTCTAGTTACATTTGCAAAAGCCATGCTAATTGGTTAGAAACTAGTGGGCAGTATATTCCCAAATGTTGTCAGTTAGAAGAGCATCAAGAGTTATAGAGCTTGCTGCTGAGTGTGTAAACAAGTCCATTTCTGGTTTTGTGAATTAGTTATGGACATGTAGTAAATAAACACCCAGTGCTGAGCAAAGGCATTTGTTATCATTGCCTTTTGGGTCAATAAAAATAAAAAATAAATAAAAAATGCACATGTATTTAATTTCTAAATTAAAATCAATTTTGATAAGTTCAGGAGGGATCTTTTAGTTGGGAACCACATATACCTTATAGCGTTGTATAATTATATTACAGTTACAATGATGTATCCATTTGTATGGTATGCAGTTTTACTCTGTAATGAAATGAAAAGGTAGTTGATCAAACGTTTATGTGTTTATAGCAGTGCCATACAAGGCAGAAAAAAGGCAGTAAAATGTAGCTGGGGTTTTTCCTCAGACGATGGAAAATTGCTGAAGGCAATAATAATTAATGCACACGATGGTAGCATACCTGGGCTGTAAAAAAAAGCTTAAAAGTGTTCTGGCCATTAGAATTCTTCTTGAGGTGAAGAGACAGGGTGTGCCTCTGAGCCCTGATCTCCCAACATGCAGTAGTAACTGAATGGAAACAATGTGTGTGTTGTCTAGAACAGTGGCAATGTGTTGGTGCACTGGAGATCTTCAGGGGTGTGTTGGAGGGGTGGTTGCTCGGTGTTGAAAAACTAGATCACATCACACCATGTATCGGGTTGTTTTCCTCCGCTTCCTTTTTTTCACTTCTTTTCTTGAGCCCTGCCTCTGAATCCCACAAAGCACAAAGAAGAAGACCCGTCTCTCCTTCATGTTGTTTGTCTTCCCACATGTGACAACGTGGTCACCTTTGACCCGTTGATCGGCATGACGGAAGGTGACAGGTTTGGCTGTTAAGAGAAAAAGGTCTGCTTACGTTAGGTCAAGTAGAAAGTCGCAAAGAACAGAGGAAGTGGGAGAAAAAACAACAGGAGAAGAAAAAATGCCGGACGGGAAATTCCTGAGTTGGCTCTTGGAAAAGTTGACTGTTGGGACTAAGAGTTCCATCCGCCACTTCATTCTTATGAAGGAGAGGCTATAACGTTTGCACAAAAGAGCTCTTATGTGATTAACATGTGAACTTGCCTTTTGAGGTCATGTGAACAAAAACCATGAACTAACATCTCAGGCCTCCTAATGCTGCTTTGAGCTCTCCCCCTTTTTCTTAAGCCTTCCTCAGCTTCCTTTCCCTCTGAGAGGTGTCTGCTAGGAGGTTTGTTAAGAAATGCCACCTTTGTAGGTGAAGGAGAATTAACAGGCCTCCACTGAATTCATCTGCATGACAGCTTGGCATTGTTCTTTATATCATTTTAGTGTTTTGGCAACCTGCCCCAATAACGAAACCGCACACAAAGACCTTTTGCATTCCATCCCCTAAAGAGAGGGAGGGTAGCCGTTGCCACACTGAGCATGAACGCCTGCTGTAATTTTTATTCTAGATAAAGTATGATTTATAAAAAAAGTTGGACACTGTTTGGTCAATGGTCTTGTAACCTCTTGCAAGCCATTACAATGCCTCCTTTTATCTTTGTATGTGTTTGCTTAGAATTGATAAAACCTGAAAGACAGCATTCAGAGGAACTGTGAAAATAAACAGTCTTTTCTTTTTATAATCTCTCAGACGGCACTCTCAAATGACCTACTGAACATGCTTTTAATGAGATGTTTGTTGAGATATTTTACTAGAAGTAGATGCAATCTCTTTTTTTGGAGAGATTTGCAGGTTACAGAAGGATGAAGACAGAGCTTTTTGCATAATAGGCTTGTTATTGGAAGCATACCTCATTTTGCACCAGGACCCCGTTCTTTAATGCCAGGCTTTGTGTAAAATTGTTTATGGTTTTAGAACAACAGAATCTGAAATTCATTTAGCGGTTCCTCTTCTTACCATCGCCCATATAAACTGAGCACTGGAGCCAAACCACATGTTACTGTTGAAGCCCAAGGCCACCCCGGCAAGCCAAAGAAGCACATGGAGGATTTGCCTGCCTGAGCATCTGCCAGGGATGAGGGATCCTGCCACGTGAATTATGGAATTGCGTCGCTCCATTCTGGTGAGCTAGCCGGAGTTCTTTGAGGCTGTTGGACAATTGCTGCAGCAAGACCGGTCAATTGGCCGATCGCCTGCTTGCTGACCTTGCAGCGGTCGTGTGTGCTCTCCAGAGTGAAAAGAGAGCCTGCTTTATTATGCTTGTATTAATCATCAACCGCTGGCTTTCTGACACTCTTCACAGGAAAGGCTTTGTCAGGGGAACACCATTCTGTCTTTGCAAGCTGTTTCATGCACTTGCTACATTTGCCAGAGAGAAATATTGTAAACTGAAGCTTTTTGTTTTAAATATGACAGCTTTCTCAAGAAGCTCAATTACAATTATAACTGTCCGAGGAAAAAAAAAAAAAAAAGCCATTACTGTGGGGGACAAATTTTGAGAAATGGAACTTATGGTTAAAGGGGTCTTATAATGCCATTTTTGTACAAGCTAATATGATTCTTTAGGGTCTAAATTGAAAGTTTGTAATATACTTTAATTAAAAATTCTCATTAGTATTGTAAGAAAACACTCATTTTACCTGCTCAAAAACAGCTCTGTTTTCAGCACACCGTTTTAGTGCGTGTGTTTTTAAATGCTAGTGAGCTTTGCTCGCCCCGCCCCTCTGTTCTGTGGGGCGTTTTTGACACAACACACGTGGAGTGTTGCCTTGACAACAGTTGAGGGTATATTTTGAAGAATGGCAGTAAATATGTGATCAGATAACATAACTTATTCTGGCATAATATTGAAAAACATCAATTAGAGTATTTATAGTCTTGGATCATATGCATTTGCAGGATGTAAACAGTATTTTGCAGGTATTGTGTTACCATTAATTTTCATGCAGTTATAACGTTAACTGTTTTTTATTTATTTAAATTTTTTACATTACTTCTTAACAGACACCGTTATAAACCATCTACAAAAGTAAGCTTAGTGTAGTGTTATCATGTTAACTTTAATACCTGCGTACACAGTTTGTAATAACACAATAACCATAACGTTTTGTTCATTATAAACGTGGGATTATTAATTATATTGAGAACGTCGTAAATAGAAAACATGCATGTACCCTGAATGTAAACATTAGCCACATACATCGTGAAGCGTGCTAGCGATTTTGCAAAGATTAATATAAAGATTAATATAAAGGTTAATTAAACGTTACACTCACTTCTTCTGGAGGTTCAGCAGGAACACGAATAGTTGGTACCGATTATTTTTTCAGGAGCAGCTTCTTAGCAAAACCAGCTTTATACTGACCTTCATTTATAAAGCAGTCTGGTGAAAAATGATTCGCGCAAACATGAAAACATCGACGTTGCTCGTGGGGAATATTCCCTTCAAAAGCAAAACGGTTCGGACTTAGGAACATCAAAATGACTGCTGTGTTCATTATTGCACCCGAGAACAATCGCTTAGACGCCATTCTGCTCATAGACAGCTCCAGCGTATATCAACAAAGACGCGCGGACTATGATTGACAGCTCGCTCACGAGCAAGGGCGGGTCTGTGTTGAAACACTGCTGTCAATCAACCATCGTGGGAGTGGCGTCCGACCGTGTGGCGTCACACGGTCGAACGGCTTGATTTGAGACAGGGTAAAACAAATAAGGAGATTAAAAAAAACACACTGGATGGATTTTTATCATTTTATGATGGTTGTGTACAGGCACTGCTAACACACATTTCAGTACAATCAACTTGTAAAAGTGCATGTACCATTATATGACCCCTTTAAAGTCACTGGTTGACCACATGGTAAAAATACAGTTGGTTCTTATGATGGATTTTAGGGTAATCAGACTGATGTTTCCTTCATGTTATATCAAATACACCTACTGAAAGACATTACCTGATAGTTACAGCAGCTGTTGGCCAAATCGTGGCTACATGCTAATCTCAGTAATACGTTGGTTCTTTGTGCATCTGCAGCTTGGCAACGAGGTAAGCATGTTACAATATTTAAGAGTCTTAGCTCAGGCACTTCTTCGGCCTTATGTCAAAAAAGGCTCTAGAGATTTGATTCTTGAATATGTATAATTTTTCAGAAATAGTCATCAAAGAGCAGGGGTGTCCAATCCTGTTCCTATCCTGCAGAGTTTAATTCCAATCCTAATCAAACACCCGAACCAGCTAATTGAGGTCTTCAGGTTTACTAAAGAAAACTTCCTGGCAGGTGTGTTGGGGCAGGTTTTTAGCTGAACTCTGCAGGATGTTGGACCTCCAGGATTGTACACCCCTGCCTTAGAGGGCTTCAGATACATATCGACATGATGCAGAGTTAAGAGCAGTTGATACATACCTGATAGGCAGGAGGGTGTTTGTGATGGAGGGGGTCCAGCAGAAGGACTGTCAGGTACTAAGGTGGAAGGGAAAATCAACATCTGCTGCAGGGAGCTCCGCTCTTTCTGATCTACTTCTGATAGATTCAGGCATCACCTCTAAAGACTATTCCAGAGAAAATTCAGATATCATGGTGAGGCATATTAATGTAAAGAAATTCAAATCTTCAAACAATAGCTGAGAGGATTACTTATTGTCAAGGACTCACCTTTAAAAGCCACAACCAACAGCGACATAATTCTAGATGCTTGCTTTTTAAATTCGATCTCTCAGTTTATATTGGCTTATGGAGATCCTTTCTTGACACCAGAAGCATGTTTCCCATTAATCAAGGGACTATCTGACTAAACTAGGGACATAAGGACTCATAATTCAGCATTTTATGTAGGTGAGAACAAGGCACTGAATGTCAAGAGTGGTTTACAGGTAATAGAGTGCTGTTGCACTGAGAGACACCTGCAGCCTCTATTTTAGCCCTGGCTGAGGTTTTTTCTGTGTGCACTGAAATTAGTGGTGTCGTAGCACTATAAAAGTGCTCAGACATCTGTTGGCTATGTTGGGAGTCAGTTTTTATGTTTGTAATGACACATTAAACTCAGTGTTTCCTCCCATCTTGTTCCAGAAACGTGTGCCAGTGGAGCTGTCTAAATGAGTGTGTGCTTTGTTTCTTCTTTGTTTCGGGCCAAGATCTCGCCTTAGATGTGGCATTATATGATCCAATAATTCCCTCAACATCCTAATTAGGTTGCGTGTGTGTGTGTGTGTGTGTGTGTGTGCGTGTGTGTGTTTGTGTGTGTATATGGGTGCTAAACAGTGGCTGTCTATCGCCTCTGGCCCTGCTGGAGTGAGGCCATACTTGGGTACTATGTCTCTACTGTGCTGGCACATTGCCCCTCCTCCTTATGCTTGAGCTGACACCCCATTGGCCCTCACCACAAACGGAAGCTTGGCTATCAGCTGAGGTTGGCACTGTGATGACTTTTAGCTGAAGGAAACTCAGTTGCATAAGGGATGCTGTTCTGTGTGCTTATTCATCCTGAATCCCAGTTTGCATACTGTGCATCCTAAAAACTATGCAAGATTAGAATTAGCACAACCCGGATCATAGTATGTTAAAATTGAAAGTCAAAAGTGTGTCGATGATATGCTATTGCGTTTGATTTTAGATTTAAAGTGTGAATCCATGTATGCTTATACTGCCCACAACCCCTTATGCAATGTAAGATGACAATTTTGTGGATGTTAAAGGGCACCTTTTATGCCCCTTTTTACAAGATTACAAGAATATTAGCCTTGAGTGCCCCCAGAATGTGTCTGTGAATTTTCAGCCCAAAATACCCCACAGATCATTTATTATAACAGCTGGAAATTGTAATTTTTTGCTGTGTGTCTAAAAAGATCTGATTTGGAGTGTATGACTTTAAACGCAAATGAGGTGCATATTCCCGCCCCATCTCCAGAAGAGGGCGTCACGTATATGTCTCTCTGCATTGCATATCTACAGCAATAAACAGCTGGTAGAAGCAACATAACTGAGAGCGAGAGAACCGGTGTTCAGCCGTACATATGGGAAGCCAAATACACTGAAAGTGGGACAAAACAGCACGATGTTACAGAGCTTGCACCGCGCTAACCTGTCATCGGTGCGGATCAACTGAACGAGCCACGCGACCGCGCTACCGAACGAATCTCACGCTACAAATGGCGCAAACCAATCTCACTCGCATGACACTGATCAGTTAAAAATACTTAATGTACGCACACAAATACAGTTAAAACGCTAAGCACTATAACGACATGACATTCACAAAGGAGTCTGGAGTGATACATGCATTTATGTTGATTTTGAGGTGCATTACCTTGAAAAATTCCCAGCGTCCTCAGCAGCTTGGATGTTGGGATAAATGTTCAGTCTTACATCCAAACACAGAGCAATGGGATTGCTTGCGAGACATTGTTGACGTTACAGCTGCTTGAGCGCAGAGAAAATGAAGGACAGTGTAACCCCCCGATTTTTAATATTGTAGGGTGGTTGTGTTCACACACTGCCAAAACACATTTATGTCCAAACACCATGTAAAAGTGAATTTTGCATAATAGGTGCCCTTTAAGTGTCAGTGAACATGTAATTTTAAGGTAACCAATTTACCCACTCGTACATAACAACTGGATTTGAAACACAATCTTTACTGATTTTCTTCACCAAGATTGTTTCTTTTCTTCACTTGTAATTAGTTCTTTGATGTTGGATCTACTGATACATGATATACTGGATGCCACTTGCTTACCTTGTTAACTGGTAAAGTAACTTAACATTTTAATTGAACAATAAATAAAAACTATTTCTGCACAGTGGTTACTAGGTGCTTATAAATAATCATTATCGGTGCCAATCGTAAAGAAACAATATTAGTTCATTTTTAAAACATATTTTTTACATCACTAGCAAACTAGCATAAAATTCGTTGTGTAGAGTGCAACTTAAAGGAACACTCCACTTTTTTTGAAAATAGGCTCATTCTCCAACTCCCCCAGAGTTAATAAGTTGAGTTTTACCGTTTTGGAATCCATTCAGCTGATATCTGCTATATTATAACTAGGTACCTAGCTGGGGACTACTTTCAGGCGCTGCGTAATATCACTGCGCCATGGTACGGCAGCAAAGTTCCTTGATTATTACGCCGGAATGAGAGTATAGTTCTTAATCATATCAGCCTAGAAAGTCGCAACTTTTCATTTTCCGCCGGTCTTAGTACACGATATAACTACAGAAGAGTCAAGTTTTAAATAGGACAAATATCGAAACTCTTTGGTCATTTTTGAACGCGATGCTACTGGTCTAATCGGATTCAATCATCTATGCTAAGCTATGCTAAAAGTGCTATCGCCAGATCCAGAGATCAGCTGAATGGATTCAAAAACGGTAAAACTCATCTTATTAACTCTGGGGGAGTTGGAGAATGAGCCTATTTCCAAAAAAAGTGGAGTGTTCCTTTAAGTCTGTTCTCAGCCACAAATGTGTCAAGTGTTTCTCAGTTTTTATAACTTTATTTTATTCAAATCTAAAGAATGCACTTTTAATTGTTGTTTTAACAAACCACAGAAACCCCTGAAGCATGCTGGTGTAGATCCTGACTAACCTGCTTTGGTTTGCTACAATATGCAAATGTTGACACCTAGACTGCTAGCTTAAACTATGCATTCTATATTGTAGAGTAATTGAGCTCCTCCATAAATTCAACATTGTCTGATTCGTCATTCCTTGGCATTCCATTTATTTTGTTCATGCCAATATAGCTTTAATGAGAGTAACTGCACATTGTGTACAAGAAAGATACACTTATTATGACATGTCCTGACAGTGGAAGCATAGCGAAGTGGTTGAACAGGATTTCTTCTCACACTGTGAGTGTCCAAGTATGCATGCATAGATGTGTGAGCAATGCTAATTTGGCTTTTAATTTTTAATTTTTGAGAATAGCACCCAGGTGAGCTTGTAACTGATACAATAAGCATAAACTATTGCTTTAGATGATTGGTTTTGTTTTGAACACTAAAGACTGAGAGCTGTGACCTGTGCAGCCCGTGAAAGGTTAATTCTTGTCAGGACTTGCACTGTGTAAGCCAAGACTCTCTGAAAGAGAAAAGTTTGTTCTTAGCTTGCACTCTTCCAACCGGGTAAACATGAGATGAAAACAGAAGAAATCATGGTCTGTCTTAGTTTACAGGTTTGCGTGGAGCTTTATTAGTTTTCACAATTGTCAACTTAGATATCCAATGACTAACTAGTAGATAAGTGAGGCTGTAGATTTTTTCTTATGAATTTCATTTTGATTTAATTACTTTTATTAATTGTTAAAATTAATCATTTAAGTCATTATTATGTTTTTATTATTATAATTTTTAGTTGTAACTTTGATTTTACTGTCGGGTTAAAAGGCATCTCAAGACCCCTTTCACTGCACGTCAACTAGTTGACTTTAAATATGTGTAGTTTTGCACAAATTTTCACATACACTATACTGCTACTGATCATAAACATACTCCACGCAGGCATTTGCCTCCCGTCATGTCATTCACAACTTTCTTTCTCTGTCTTTCTTTCTTCTCCTTCATTTTGCTCAAGCCATTCCCCTCCCCATCTCTCCTCCTCTTAACTACTTGTGCAGAGTTAATGGACTGTTTTGGCTGGACTCCAACCACTGAGTGTCACCTCATTAGTGTTCCTCTCAACAGGAGCTACGTACAGCAGAATGTCATTGGTTCCCCCCTTCTGCTTCCTCCGTCCTCGTCTGTAGAAGCCTCCATGAATGGGGAAATGAAATGTGCATGCATAATTGAATCTATAGTCTCAGTCTCTCCATCCCTCCCTCCCTCCTTCTCTTCACTCCTCCCTTCCTCACGTCTGATGGCTACAAAAAGGCTTGGACATTTGCCACAGCTACGGATGGATCAAGCCAATGGTGCCATCCCACGATTCCACGCACACTCATGCAAATAGACTGTTCACTCGGCCAATCAAACAACAATACAAGCAGAAGTGATACACTATCGGGGGGGGGGGGGGGGGGGGGGGGGGGGGATTTCGGGGAGGTTTGGACGACACTTGTCAACTTTATTGATGTGTGTTATGATGACTAGGAACTAAGGTCCTTTTGGAAAGAAAGTGTGACTAAAGTTTGTAAGGCCAGACACAGCAGTTGCAGACGAGTTTGATTTGACATGACCTCTATAGGCTTCCTTTGTTACTGAGGTGGAAAGTGCACACACACACACACACACACAGTGCTGTCACAGCGGTCTGGTTATTTTTAACGTGACGGATGAGCCACCCTGGGTTCAGTGTTGTGCTGACATGGGAACATGTGTACATCAGCGCTCTCTGCGTGATGCAGTGTGCATCTCAGCCATTGTGTACGCTTTATGGCTGTATGTCTTTATTAACACAGTGTGTTATTGTGAATACGTGTGCCCAAAGTTGGACGTGTGTGTGTGTGTGTGTGTGTGTGTATAAGGTGCCCTGAGTGACTTGTTTTCCCAGACACTTCTTTTATTTGCACTTTTTTGAGCCACAGAAGGCAGTCTGAAATGCACACAATTTGTCTTTTGTTTCAGTCTTGCTTTCTCTCTCTCTCTCTCTCTGTCTAGTTTTTTCCTAGCATGATCCACCCCACTCCTATTTAACAGCCCGTCCTGTCTCTACTATTGTTAGGTTCTTCTTTTCAACTCTGTCTCTCTTTCCCACCCCCTTTCTTTCTCTCTTTCTGCTCAATCATTCATCCCTGGAGATTCTGACTTTAGCCTCTCCTCTTCATGTCTGCAATCAAGTGCTTGAACTCGGGCGGGAAACTGAGGGCAACTGAGGATGTGTGGCTGGGGATAAACTTTTCTTTTTTTGGAAAGGATTGGGGGGAGGCGGGGTGTATGTGTCTGTCATTCGGGCTTTGGTCCCACTTTCACACCGTGTCTGTGTTGTGTGTGTGTGTAAGTAGATAGATTGTGTCTCAGAGAGGGTCAGTGTATGTTTCAGACTGTGTGTGTGTGTGTGTAAAGTCTGATCTGTGACATGCAGGCCCTTGTGAAAGGATATCAATAGGAGAAAACTCAGGCTGTAATCAAATCAGAGCCTGTAATAAAAACAGTCCAATGATAGACCTAAAGATTTATATTTACATTTATATTTACAAGTATTTACATTTACTTTACTTGTATTTTAAATAGGGCTATTTAAATAAATATTTAAATTAATATTGCTTTGTATAATATACATTACCACTTAAAAGTTTGGGGTAAGGTATTTATTTGTTTATTATTGTGCTAATAGTAAGAAATGTTTCTTTAAGAGACACTAAAGGCTGGACTAAAGGCTGGAGTAATGGCTGCAGAACATTCAGCTTTGCCATTACTGGAATAAATTCATTTCAAAATGTATCAAAATAGCAAACAGTTATTTTGAATCATAATAACATTTCACAGTATTGCTGTTTTAATTTCATCTTTGATTGGATAAATGTTGATTTTTGATCAAATGTTTGCACCCTTGGTGAGCATTAAAAATCTTACCAACCCTCTTACCAAACTTTTGTATAATATATATTTCTTTATTCACATTTGTGTTGTATATTTATGTTATGCCTATTTATATTTTTAAAGAGACAGTTTGTTAAAACAGACAAACAAAACAATGCTGCAATGCAGTTTTGAGCAAAATTGCAGCAATGCAGTTATCAAATTGAGTTTCAATTTTTTATTATGTGAGAAGAAATATAAAAAATGTATGGTTTGCGGTCATTATACAAGGAAAAAAAAGAGGTGTTTGACCAATAACAGTTAAGTATTCTAGTGTGTGTTGTGTAGTATTCGTGCAGAACAGAGCAATTATTTATTTATTTGCATTTAAGATTTTTGCATTATATAAATCATAAAAGCATCTAATATATGTAGTATTAATTAACAAAATACTTTGGCATAGACACGTTATGCTTAGCATGTATAATATTTCTTAAAGTTGATATTTTGTTAATTAAATGGTTACTTAAATTTACAGAAGTGAGGTGGCATTAACTGCGCTATGAAATGACCATCAACTCATCTGTAGTTGTGCTTTTAGATAAGATGCCTGCTGGCATGAGTCTTATCTGACATTCACTCTCTAGAGCTCTAGAGCTGGCATGCTGCTCACTATATCTGTGTTTGGGTTATAGCAAACTTTGATAAAGAGCTGTGATTTATCAACAACTGCCGTAATGAAGAGAGGGAGAAAGTGGATAGAGTAACAGATAGAGAAAGATACACATCTGAAAGATTGATGTAGATAGGCACTTTTTGCTGTATGTGCACTAATATCACAGCCATAGTGCGAGGTTACAAGAGTTGGTGAGTGACCAGCACACACAAACACACTCTCAGTCGCTGGGTGTCACTCACTCACACAATATTTACAAGATTACAGTTGTACCGTTCAAAACATTTCGGCCAGGACTGCCCATAATTAGGAGATATTTTTGCCTCTTGGTCTCCTCTGCTCTCTCTCTCTCTCTCTCTCTCTCTCTCTCTCTCTCTCTCGCTCTCCCTCCCTCTGCTTGGCTCAGGACTCAGGATAGAGTAAGAGGAGAGAGAGAGAGAGAGTGTTCTTGGCTCAGGCCTGGTTTCTTTGGCAAACATAACAGTACATGTGTGCAGCTTTCTAAAATGGCTGCCAGACGCCTCCTCCTGAAATGTCGACGGTATGCACGCGTCAGGTCTGTTTGCGCGTGCGTTTACGTGCGTGGGGTGGGGGTGTGATACATTGAATTAAAGTTGCTGAAGTATGTGATAGCTCTCAACCACGCACAAAACAAAGACTGCTTAGATTACACAGGAACGGAGCCAAGTGTAAGTGTGTGCGCTTGCGGGTTTGGGTTCATAGATCCTAGATTCAGGTATTGGAGGTATTCATCCTGCATAATGACATTACCTTACGTTGCGGGTGGAAGAAGTGCAGAAGGTATAATTGTGACAGCTGTATGGATGCTATCCAACAGATAAGGTGGCACAATGATACATTGACGCATTGTACTTATGAAGCTCATGCGATCTGCAATGAGCTCATCATGCTTCTATTCATGTAGATGATACTAGATCAGATGTCTTCATCTTAGATTGTAAGTTGCCAAGGCAAGCGTCACTGTTAGGCCTACTTTTGCTTACACTATTCAACAAACCCATAACTTTAAAGGGATAGTTCACCCAATAAGGAAAATTCTGTTATCATTTACTCTCCCTTGCATAGACTTTGCTGAACACAAAATATATTTATGAAAAAAACTGTAAACCAAACTATTTTGGTACCCATTGACTTACATTGTTTGGATAAAGAAAAGAGACTTTAATGTTCCACAAAGGACAGAAAATTATACAGGTTTGAAACTTCATGATGGTAAGAATGACAGAATTTTTTAGCATGGTGACACCAAGCCGATGGTTGTCAAGCCATCGTTGAGGGTCTGTGATGTTGAATCGGCACAGACTGAAGAAAGTGAAGACCAACTGATGAACATGATTCATATTCGACACACTTTAGTTTGGGACCAATTCTCATTATTAGCTATTAACTACAATTTTTGCCTCAATGAACTCCTAATTTGCTGCTTATTAATAGTTAGTGAGGTAGTTGTTAAGTTTAATTGTGGGGTAGGATTAAGGGATCTAAAATAAGTTCATGCAGAACTTTATGTGCTTTATAAGTACTATTAAACAGTCAATATGCTAGTAACATTCATGCTAATAAGCAACTAGTTAAAAGTGAGAATTGGTCCCTAAAATATATTATATCGTATTCAAAATGATAAACAAGTGCAAGACTGTATATCCAAAGTCCTAGTTCCAGTTTTCCGTTTTGAATGACAAATATAGACTACTGCCACCTGATGGTATGGAGAGTTATTTCCTCTCACACAGAACGTAGGGCTGTAGGCTTTCATTGCCACTAGTTCACAGTGTGTCACAGCCTTTAAGGCGAACTCAGCTGCTGCTTTTCTAACCCATCAGGCTTTTAATTGTCACTTGGAGGATGATAGTACAGGAGAAAAAATGCCATCACGTTTTTAGGGAACAATATCATGGTACTTGGGAGTGGGCTCTTTTGACTCTTATGGGCCAGTGAGCAATGACCTAGCAAACCTAACCACCAGGAATAGCAACCGCATTACATGCTACAAACCACAACCTTAGAAACTGCACTGCAAGTCCCTGGAATCTATTCAGAGCACCCTACCATCATGGCGAAGAGTTTAGCACGTGCAAACAGCTCACATTTTCTTATACCTTACGTTTCTTATGGGTTACCGTGCAAAGAAAGAAAAGATTCATTTCCCTCCTCAGTCTGCCCTCTCTCTTCCTTGTTCTCTCCTTGGACAGTTTATTTGTTTAAACAAGTGGCAGGGCTGTTGGGTGCCAAGGGTTGTTGTGCTTGGAGAAGCTTATAGTGTTTCTGGGAGCTGTGTCTCTTACACACATACACACAGACACACAATCAGTTTCACCCTGGCCAAACTGGTTAAATGTTGTTCAAAATCCATTACCATGTGTGTATGTGTGTGCGTGTGTTTATATACTGTATATGTATACATACTGTATATCAGTGTCTTTAAAAATTACAAAAGAGCTGGTATTTGTAGATATATTATTTTATTATGGCAAAACATAAATGTTATTTAATATTTAATACAAAAATATTGAATATCCTGCTGAAGTGAACCATGGTTAATTTAGTTTATATCATTGTGTACCGTAGCAGTGTATCTGGATCAGAGCTATTTAACTGTGTGCCAGCTGGTACATTGTTGTGCTCTCTGTTTAATCACTCAACAGCCATGCAAGTTTGTATTTAGAGATGCAAGCTATTCCTTTATCTTCCTCCATTTTTTTTCTCTCTTGAGGCATCGGCATGGTAGGAGATGTCTTTAAGCAGACTGATGGATGGTGTAGAACTTGTATGTGAATTGGGGGGTTGGCATAGGAACGGACACTATCACGATAATGCTTCTGACCAATCAAAGATCAACCTGCTCCAAACCAATCAAAGAGAAAAAAAAAAAAAAGTCAAAGCTTAATGCAGAAATAATTCTTAAAATTCTCACAAATGCACTAGAAAAAAACAAAAGTTTTCTCTGGGATTTTTTTTATTGTTAATGTATGTTGTTCCCTTCCTTTCTTTGTCATTGTTGAGCTGAAGCCAAGAACATTCTGTATTTGCAGCTAGGCCTAATGGTCATTTTTGAGGGGGTGGGATTTATTTCTCTCTCTATTTCTTTACCTCTCCCCTTTAACTTTCACTTCTGAAATGGAGCTCAAGGAGAAAAGGAACTCATTTTCTCTTTTGCCTTTTGTATTTACTTTATCTTAAGATTGCATTGGCTGATAACAGTGTCAAGATTACAAGACACCCTCTGTGATGGGTTTTTTAGGCATTGCATTGTACTGGTAACATATCAGATATTGACCAGTCCATATTGGATATATATTGGCTTATATTGAATAATTCATAATTAATTGTAAAAGCTAATTTCTCCTATCTTTACATTTAGATTACTTATGTTGACATCTAACATTTAACTAAATTTAATTTAGATTGTAATATCAGCCACAACATGAAAATACTTCTTGCTTTATTGCTACCAGTCAGAATTTTTTTTATTTATTTATTATTTATTTTCTTTTTTTATCAGAGCATCAGTAATATTGTGCTTGTTGTGATCTTGAAAAAGCTAATTATTAGTCCCTAAAAAGACTGGGTGAATGTGCTCCTTTGGAGGTGTGCCATTAGCAGTAGAATCTAGGGAGGGCCCTCCTAAAGGTTCTGTAAGGTACAGTAACATTATTAATCATGTGAACATTAAAGCACACATCAGCAACAGACAGGATTCTTCTCATTTTTTCATCTTTTCCTCCCCCACTCTCTTCTTTTGCTCACACCCTACAAGGTGGGGCGAGTGTTGTACATGTGTGTTTCCATTTTACTTTTGTGAGGAACGTTTCAGCTTTGCCTTTGCCTGTTTTTACATTCCCCCCCCCCCCCCCCCCCCCCCCCTCTTTCTTCTGTTTTTCCCCCTCATTGAAAGAAACAAGCATGTTTCTGCACACATCTGGCCTGTCCTGTCAGGACCCAGTAAATGTAGTTTCCTTTTCAGGAAGCAACGAAGGGGCAGCAACGACCATAATGGCTGTCTGCTATACCAAACTGCACAAACTTATGTAAAACCTGACGATCATGTTCTCCAGCTTCACTATTTGTACAAATTCACTTGATCAGTGTCACAAATGTGCTTATTTTGTTAGTGATCTAGTTCAGAATCTGAAATATTTCTTATGAATTTTATATCAAGAAAAAAAAAAGAAGTAAAATCCATGTTGTAAAATTTCATTTCATTTTTAGGTTTAAATGAAAAATATCCCAGTTTTAAGTGTGGTCTTTTGGACCCTGTTTATTCTTTATACATTATGTATTTCTATTGCTCTGATATAGATTTTTTTCTGATTTGTTAATGTCTGAGGCATCAACAAAAACCATAAGAGCTAAACAAACATGAGAAAACACTGCAAGTGGATGATAAATTACAGTGAAGTGCAGTACTGTCATCTGTAGATCTACTGATCATTCTGGGTTTTGTGTTTTAATCCACCACCTTTATTTGTGTTTTCAGACTCGCAACAGTCAGGAAGTCCTAGCAACAATGAGCCTGGCAAGAACCCTCCAGGTATGTCAACACAATATAGAAATGCATATAACAACTGCCAGGTGCTGGTGTACCCTTAATAATAACACACTATAAAACAATTAAGGTCTCATATAGATAAATCTGCAAACCTTCCTGCATGACATCCGTGTTAGGTGTTTCTTTCAGTCTCATTATTCATTATTTCATTTTGGTTACCACAGTCATAGAAAATCTTTTTATTTTTTTCTGAATCCTCAGATTTTTCTGAATCCCCACGATGTGATATTATTGCTGGGTATTGAGAAAACATATATTGCAAAATTTTCCATGAACAAATCCTTCAAAAAACTCTTCAAATATGTTTTAATTAGATTATTTAGCAGCTGCATTACAGCTAAACTTTCAACTTTGCAAAAATCAAAATCAAAATCTAAATAAATAAATGCCCTCAAATTCAACTCTTTCAAAGAAACAGGCTTATTTGATCAGAATATGTTGGTTTAGACCATAATTATACTTAGTTCTCAGCACAAATTAAAGTCAACTGCAAAGCCACCATGTAATGTCTGTGATTTTTACAAGAAAAACAAAAATTGCCATTTATATAAAACAAGCCATGTCATGACATCACCAGTCCTGTCAGATCTTAGTTTGAGCAGGTTTTGCTGTTGGCATGTGGAGCGAGTAGTGAGTAGACAGTTCCCGTCTAACAGTGTCTATTTCTCATGCCAGCTAAATCTGTGTTGGTTCCCTTGGACTCACCTGTGGGTTTTTTTTTGGGGGGTGGGTTTGGCGGTTACTGCTATGTAATGTGTAAAGAATGAAAATAATGGAGAGTGTAATTAGTTCTTTACCTCAAGAGTAGGTTGTGCGTTTGCCCTTGCCAAGTAAAATAAAGCTCTCGGGCCACAACTTAGACCCAACTAGTGCTGCTACTATGGAAACCCTGGCCCTCACTGCACTTCCTATTGGGCTTTGCGGTGCATTGTGGGAAAGACTTGGACATCCTGGCATGCTCTGTGAGGCTCACCCTGTGGGGATGGTCTTTTTTAAACATGAGTCTGGAATGCAGTGTTAAGTATTAGTTGGCTTTCTCTGAACCTAATCCATCTAGTCTGTACATATTACAAGTCACAGTTAGTGTTGTCATGTTCCTGAAAGAAAAGATTAAATGGTGATATGGACAAAAGATTATTTGTTTAATCTAATCTAAAATATTTTCACTCAGATGTCTGCTTACCAAATACACAGAATCTGAAATGTCCTCATGTGTATGTGTTAAGTAAGGACATGTATCTGAAGAAAATTCTCTTGTCTCCCACAGTTTACTTGGAAGACAGCTTTGTTAAATCAGGGGTCTTTAGTGTTTCGGAGCTGGTTAGAGTATCCAGAAGTAAGTCTACCTCTCTCTTCATACATACACTCACACACGCACACATACTGATTTTACTACTGTATGTTAGTAAGGGCATTTCATACCCCAGCGCTGAGTGAAATATGAACAAACCCAGCGGTTGGGTTAAGTGTTTAACCCTAACTCTTGAATAGTTTTATTTAACTCAACTATTGTTTAAAAATTACTATATGGCTGGCTTAAAATAAACCCAATCAAAAGGTGAATATTTAGTAATAAGCACTTTAAAAATGTTATTATTTAATTATTATTTATTGAACATATTAATAAATGTTCATTTCCAACCTACTTTGGGTTCACTTTAAACAGAAAATATAGTCATTTTTAAGCAATGGTTCTGTTAAATAAAACTATCCAGAAGGTTGGGTTAAACATTTAAAACAACACAGTTGCTGGGTTTGTCCATATTTCACCCAGTGCTGGGTTGTTTTTAACCCAGCATTTTTTAGAGTGCAGACACACTGTTTCTACAGAAATGTTTTACAGAAGTAAAGATACTCTAAAGCCTGAGATAAATCTGAGATAAATCTGAAGTCAATAGATTTCTTGTAAAACATGACATTCAAATAGCGTGGACCACTTATGCTGACAAGCTGACATTTTTAACTATATGGGTTGGGACATTATCAAAAATTTGACTCTCACAAGTATTTAAAAAAGCATAAAAACATAAAATTGATATCCATTTTATGATTATATTTGTATGAATTTTTGTATAATTTACAAATGAATTTAGGGATGATGTCTTCAAAGGGAATTTCTGTCAAATTTACAGATAGTTTTGAGTTTCATCCCACAAGTATAGCTAAAATAAACATACAGAGCAACACAACCAGCATGCTTTATGCCTAAGCATTCCTGATTTAGCAAGGGAGGGACTTGCCCAGAACATGTGTGGAAAATCCAGTCTGGCGAGTCGTGTGTGTGTGTGTTCACTAGTTTTGGTGCACAAACACGTAGTAGTTTATGTGTCGACATGCCTGCCTTCATCAAAGAGGATGACAGATGTTCCAGAAGGAATCTTTCTCTGATGGCTGAGGACAGTTTTGCCCTCAGGCAAGATTTGTACAAATTGCCAAAGGGGTTATCAGGGCAGGCACACACACACACACACACACACACACACACACACACACACACACACACACACACACACACACACACACACACAAACAAACACAAAGACATTTGTATTCACCCTAAGGGTGAATGCACTCGGTGACGCTGTAACTGATCCATGTCACACCTAAATGTAACACAACGCTCATGATCTGTCCCACATACACACACACACACACACACACACACACACACACACACACACACACACACACACACACACACACACACACACACACACACACACACACACACACACACACACACACACACACACACACTACCATCAATGTGGCTTCAATGATTCTCTGCTGTTTGGAAAGGCTTTCATGCATTAACAGCACTATAGCCATATGACTTACTTACCATATGAATACTGCATGTACCACCAAAAATAAAATAAAATAAATAAATACATTTTGATCTATCATCTCCTCGAACAAATTGCCAGTTTACTGCATACTTAAGGTCTTAAATAGATAATTTAGTGACCACTGTATCCTCCTGTAATGCAGTTCAGATAAGGTTATAGTGAAAACTCTGCATATTGTTGTGATTGCTCATTTTAAGTACAAATGCCATACCTGCTCACTGCATTCATGTGGCGGCAGCAGGTCCTGGGCTCACTGCCAGCAGTGACTGACAGTAATTTCACATGTGTTTCTTTCACCTCAGACCCTCAGGCCATATCATGTCATACATGAGAACACACGTTGTGCCAAAACTTGATGCTACCTACCCAATCTACTGCAAAGGAGAAAACAAACAAACAAACAAACAAAAATTAAATATGAAACTAACACTATTACACCAACAGTTACGCAAGCCTTGGATATTAATTCAGTAAGAATGTTTTTGGTTTTGCATGGGTAAGACATCATAATTGATATCTTATTAAGTAATTGTGATTATTTTTTCCTGTTTTATTTTTAGGGACAGTTATACAGTATAGAGTACATTTAATATGTGTTTACTTAATATTTGCATTTTAAAATATATATTTTTTTGCAGTTGGCAAATATTTGTATTCAGAGAAACTTATGGTAACATGATGTTATCAGCAGAACACAAAAACCACTGCCGTAATATATAAACAAATATTGCCAATGAAAGATGTGTCAATTCTAGAGTGTACACTAGCCATCTAACAAACCACTTATGCATATTATGAAAGGTACGTACACAATTTGGTATATGCACCTTTCATAATATAGTATTGAGCTCTCTTTTCATAAAAGACTAAACTAGCTGTGTCTTTCTATTGTATGTAAACAAAGAAGCTAGTGGCAGTGGTTAGACCACTGAATGGTGCTCTGGCTCTTGTGGTTTCTCTGTAGATATGATATCGCTGACACACTTCATACTGTTACAGCTCCTTTCATTCTGTTACAGGCTGTTCTCTCCTAGATTGAGTTACAGCTACAATCATGTTTGGGTTTGCCTTCATGCAGATGTTGCCCTGAAAACAGCTTCTAACCGAGAGCAACAAAGAGTGTTTCAAAAGTGATTTAGCCGATTGACTCTTCATGCCATATGTATGATGTAAGATACTCCACATTTCGACCTATCCCAAACCACTGTTTTTTGTCTCTCTCTCTTCTCACCAGCTCCTATCACACAGGGTGCTGGAGTGAACTTCCCTATGGCTGACATGCCAAGTCAGCCATATTATCAAGACCTGAACTCAGGAGTGAGTTTACACCGGTCCCTCTCGTCCCCTCATGGCAGGTTAGCATGCATGTTCAAACAACACACACAAACACATACATAATTAAAACCCTTGTCTTCGTGTCATTTTGATCCAAAAATGATTTTGTAACCAGACTTTGCCAAGATCAGCTAAACAAACATAACAGAAGCTATTTTTGTAAATTGAACTATTTTATAGAAATAATTATTTCTTTAAGAAAAATTCTCTGTGAAAATTTGACGCACATTAAAAAATAAAGTTCTTATGCCCTCTGCAGTAAGCGGCCTAAGACGATCCAAGAGGACAGTATGGAGACTAGTCCCACCGGGCCAGACTTCTACCCGTCCCCTAGTTCACCGGCCAGCAGACCCTGGCATGAGAGAGACCAAGGTGAGAGAGAGACCATTTATAGTCAAGAGTTACTCCTTAGAGCTATTCAGCACTGTTTCTCTCTTAACCCTCCCCTTCTCTCTCTCCCATCTGTGTGATTTTCCCTTCTTTTCAGATCTCGGTAAAGTGTAATGTTGATAAACTGGTCTTTACTCTTGCAGTGCTTTGTGAACTCTTTATTCAAAACTGAACAAAACATCTGTCAGAATCAACCTGTGGCATTCACACAACCTCTGCTGTTCTTCTGAATGCTTATAAAACATTTAAGCAACAAATAATGATTTCCTAAAATTTTGAATTATTGAAAATTTCATTGCTTTGAAATGTCACTTACAATGTCTGTGACTGCACACTGGAGTATCAACCTTATCAACTTTTAACATTAAATCCAGCCTAATGTGTCCATACATTTTGGATTTAAGACAAGGATTTTTCTTCCTGCGTGGTACTTTCCAGTGTGCTGCTGTTAAACATAATTAGAAAAAAAGAGACTGTTCTATGTTCTCTGTTTTGAGTGAAACCTTCATTTATTAAGGAGAAGTGTCACATTTCTGCTGGGTGGATCTGTCCAGTCTTTGTTTTGTGGGCATGTGTCTGTCAGAATTGGTTTAATGGCTACATTTACAGGAATGCTTTTTTTTAGGCTCAGTTTAAGCCTAGTGTGTAAACAATATAGTGACATGACATTTTCTTCATTTTTGAAAAAAAAAAAAAAAAAAAAGAAAACTCATGAAAAACTTTAAGGTATATGTAAGAACAAATCCTTTAGATTTAGATCAGACAAGCCTAGTTTCCTGTCTGTATGTGTTGGTAATTGATTAGCCATGTTTCCCCCCTCATAAAGGGGATTTGTCTGGCGTGTGGCAACTATTGAACTTGACCTGATCTCTAAAATGGGTGTGTCAAAGGTCAGAGCAGGGTTGTGACCTTTGAGTTTAGACACCAGATCCAGATGGGAACTGGTTTGGGGGGTGAGGGATTGTGGGATTGGTTGGAGAGAACTCCTGTTCTAATGCTGAGTCTGCACCGTTAGTTACCCTCATTACTCACACGCTCATATGCCTGTCACCTATTTTATTTTATTTTTTTACTTTTTTTTTTATATAGTAGACAGTTTAGAATTTAGCCAAAGGATTGCTATAAGAAGGTTTTAATATATTACAAACTTTCCCTGGGAAACATTTGGTCAAGAGAGATGCTATTTGTATAGTGTGTGTGTTTTCTGGTGTATATGGTTTATGAGAACATATAAGTGTATTATTATGACATGGGTACTACAACATAAACATTGTGTCCCTGTAAAACAAATGGCTTAAAAAACATAAAATGGCTTTTGTTTTTTCAAAAATTGCCAGTAGTTTTCTGTAAGGGGTAGGTTTAGGGGTAGGGGCAGGGTAAGGGTGTGTGTATGTGTGTGTGCTAGAAACAGAAAGCACTCAACTATTTCAACATTTTTTCTTCGCCTGTAGTTAATTCAAGTTCCATACTCTTTTCCCTGAAAACAGGACACACCTCCTCTTTATGTGCACTAGTTTTTGTTGCTTAAGTTAGGGCTGTAAATTTAACAGGTTCATTTAGTTTGATTAATAATGAAGAAAATAAGGTGATGCAAAATTACAGCCTCCAAGTCTATGTTGGAAACATTGACAAACTCAGTTGAAACAATTGCTGTAATTATTTACTCATCTGCCAAAACAGGGACTTTAATTTGGAGATGTTTCTGAACAAATATTGATTCATTTAATCAAGTGATTTAAATTATGTATTATTTTTCAACTTTTTTTCTGATGCCATTGTTTTTCTTAGATGCAGCTGTTGTGAGAGATGGGAGGAGGATAGGGTGGATAGGGTAGAGCCCATGAGAAAGTGGTTTGTTTTGTAAAACCCAAATCAGAAGGAGCGAAGCATGAATATTAAAGCCATATGAGGCCTTGACAGAAGGAAACTGCATCAGCCAAAACCCAGTCTTCATGTGCACAGAAAAACACATACACTGAAACAGTAATACACCTTTCTGATTTCATATCAAATCAACCCGAAAAGAAAATGTCTTTGGACCACCACCTCGATTCAGTCGCCAAGCTCTCACTCCTCTTTTTCTCTGGTATGGAACAGCCCTGGGAATTGATGGTGTGGCCTGAAAAACAACAACAACAACAACAACAAAAAAACACATACATACGTTTTCCTGACGTGTGTTGTCGGTCCCTTTTCTCCACACGCACATTTGTTTAGGCTTTTTGTGAAGGTTTTTGAGAGAGCAAATTTTCCTCCTGTCACCTTCTTTCTCTCTATATGCCGCCCAGCTTCCTTCTCTTCTTCTTTCCTTCCCTCCCTCTCTTCTCAAACGCACTTAAATACACTCCTGAGGGAGCACCATTTTGCCTTCTAACAGCTTATTCTTGTTCTGTTGTTACAGGTGTGACAAAAATATTATTCAAAAACTTTGTTGAATTCGAACATGTTGAGACAAGAAAATGCAGTTCAAAATTTTGTTGAGGAAAAAAAAAAAAACATATAATCCATACGGTTGCATAACTGTTTACAGCCAACAGTGTATCCAGGCTCTTTGTTAAAATGCCCTAACTGCATTTTAGTTGTAGATAATGTTTAGGAAACATTGTTTTTATTGTTTGATGTGATCATTTTCTATATGCAGCAGGGCATTTGTGACTCTTGTAATGT
The DNA here is from genome assembly GCA_036784905.1 of Acrossocheilus fasciatus. Lineage (NCBI taxonomy): Eukaryota > Metazoa > Chordata > Actinopteri > Cypriniformes > Cyprinidae > Acrossocheilus > Acrossocheilus fasciatus. Next base: position 32,778,098 of record CM071944.1, read on the forward strand.
TTTGTTTGTTTGTTTGTTTGTTTTTATATACATTTTAAAATAAAATTATTTAAATATTTTTAAAATAGAATTAAATAAAAAATACTACAAAATTCTATTTGTTTGGTTGGAAAATTTCTGCCAGCTGAATTTTCTTAATTGTCTTGTCAGAGGCAGTGGTGGTAAAAAGTAAATTTTGGACCATGAAAGGACACACAGCCACATGGAATCCCCCTACATTCCAATGCCTTTGTGTTTTTTTGTGAGATCATTTACCTTTTTCCTGCTATCACAACAACGAGACTGAGAGAGAGAGTGAGAGAGATGGAGCATTTATGAAGTTCAATATTTAGCATCTGCACTTGTCCAAACACAATAAGACATGAATAGTGCTTGCTGAAATGTCGTTAGCTCACGGTTCTATTTTCTTCTCCTTCCCTCTGTTTTTGTTATTTCATTATTCTGATCTGACTGCATGTGCCTCCCCTTCTTTTCTGTTTTCTCATCTCATCTATGATTGTCAGGGAGAAACGCCAGAGACACACAGGCCAAGCACTATGTCTCCTTCATGTCTGCTGATGAAGAGACTTTCTTGACTCTTGTTGGATGTAGATATGAAGATAATGTTTTCCTTACACAATCAAACTAGACAGATTATACACTGCATTGCACTACAGAGAGGGAACGCAAAAGAGAAACTCCATAGTGAGACATGAAAATGTCAAAAGAAATCATGTCCGTATGTTGTTGTCTCCTTACTTGAATGCTCAGTTCAGTCATTTTTATGCCGATTTAGTCAACTTTTTTCTTTTCTTTTTTAGGTTAATTTTAAAAATGTGTACTTCTGCTCATCCAGTAGATTTGATTTCCTACACTATTAATGCTTTGTGCAAGAAGCTTATATCTGACCTCCCCTGTCTTTTTTATTTTCAGCAGACATGTCCTCTCCCACCATGAAGAAGCCAGAGAAGCCATTATTCAGCCCCACGTCTCCACAAGACTCTTCACCTCGGCTCAGCACCTTCCCCCAACACCATCATCCAGGACTGACCACCGTTGGCCATAGCGGTACGACTTTTCTAAAAATACTTCTCACAATCTTTCCCTGATCCAAACAAATTCTGCTCAACCTTCTGAATGCTTATTCTGCCTTACAATACTCCTCAGAATTTCCTATTTACTGCATGAGTTTGGAAATTCATTTTAATGTAATCTTGGAGGGATAGTTCACCCAAAAATGAAAATTTATAATTTACTCACCTTCAAGTTGTTCCTAACCTGTATTAATTTCTGTTGAATGCAAAAGAAGATATTTTGAAAAATGCTGGTAAACAAACAGTTGCTGGTAGCCATTATAGTATGGAAAAAAATACTATGGAAGTCAGTGGGTATCAGTAATTGCTTGGTTACCAACATTCTTCAATGTTTTCTTCAGAAGACAGAAATTCATACAGGTTTAGAACAACACAAGGGTGAGTAAATAATGACAGAATTTCCTTTTAAATTTGAAATTCTTTATTTATTTTTTACTTCCTGACAAATCAGAAAGCATTTTAGGGCTAGATCAACACAATAATGTGAATTAAGTGTGTACAGTAATTGATGCATTTATCATGATCATATCGCCGCTAAGGAAAAAAAAAAGCCCTCAAAATACAGGGTGGAAAGAGAGTTTGTCACCAGCTGTACGAAAGCATACAAAAAGAAGTAACTGTTGATCAGCACTTTCTGCAGACTAGGGTGTCTAACAACCCCTCTTTTTTATGGAATCCAAACTTCCACAATTTTGGGTGCAGGAAGAGTGTTTGCCTTTTGTCTGCCAAATTTCCTCCGATATGATTGTTTTTTTTTTTTAGTGCTGTCAAATGATTAATCGCGATTAATTGCATCCAAAATAAAAGTTTTTGTTTACATAATATATGTGTGTGTACTGTGTATATTTATTATGTATATATAAATACACACTCATACAGTATATATTTTGAAAATATTTAAATGTATATGTTTATATTTATATAATTTATATTGTATATAAATATATTTAATATACAAATATAACATATTTTTCTTAAATAAATACATGCATGTGTGTATATTTATACTGTATATACATAATAAATATTATTTTATTATTACTTTTATTTTGGATGCAATTAATCGCGATTAATCATTTGACAGCACTATTTTTTTTTCATTGAGTTTGCATGTTGTCTAATTAAAATCTGTTAGTAAAGTAGTTGTTCTCACTGTATGTGCAGTAATTTCCACCAGGAGTCCACCTCCGCTGCAGTTCTCGGCCCCTGCCATCCTTCCCCCCGTCCCCTCGCCCTACATCTCTCAAGGCGCCATCCGCTACCCGCCACACCTCAACCCACCCGACTCCCTCAAGAACTACATGCAGCCTTACGACCCGTCCAGCCCACAGAGCAGCCAGGTAAGTATTGAATACTCACGCACATGCACAAAGACTAACGTACATGTACATTAACCCCGACCCTAACAAAATCATACATAATTAGTACAGTTTATCTGTACTGGAATGGAGCCTTTAAATCTTGTGACTGTGTCCACAAAACATAATAGATGCCAGCTGTTAAAATAGGGTTTTGGTTTAACGTCTCAGTTGAAATGCTCCTTTTCCTTAGATTCACATGTATAGCATACTTGTATCACGTGTGTCGTACGTTCTCCAATAATGATCATCATGTTGTCACATGTGTTAACCATACTGCAAGTTAAAGCCGCTCTACCCCCTAAAACTAATGAGACCCTCATTGTAAGAGCACATGCTGTAAACACAAAGGTGCTTTAGCACCATTTCCTTCTTTTTCTGCCTCTACCTCTGACTGCTTGTCTGTCTTGGTGTCTTTGGTTGTTCCCACTGCATCAGGCTCAAGTTTGATTAACAGGCCACATTGTTTCAGCACGGTAATTGACCCAGTTTAGCTAACGAACACAAAATCATTAGTGGTTTTCTCTGTCGGCGCCTTGTCTAAATCAGCTCTGAGCCGAGTGTAGAGCCAAACGACGGCTCTCCATCGCTGTGGTGACTCTGTTTACCAGCAGCGGCGTAAATGAAGCGAAGGGGAACGAAAAGAAAGAGGGGAAAAAACGCAACAACAAAAGCAAGTCAATAAACACTCCAACCAGGGCAGCCACTGCGCATTAGCACAAACACATATGTGTTCAATGTGTCTCCAACTCTATGAAAACTACTGTTACTGATTGTTTTACTGGAGTTGAGATTCCCTAAAGTATGAATTAATAAAAAACGAGTGGGAATAGTTATTATATTTATTGTGCTATTATGTCATTTAATACCATTATATAGGCCATTATGTCTTTATGATGTATAAAGTATGAAGTATGAAGCAAAAAAAAAAAACGCAAGCTTTTACCTCATTCCTGTTAATAGAGTGGTGGAACTATGATGTCACTTTGTAGGCAAAACCCCGGAAGCGAGTGCATTTTAGCACCGTTTCCATCGTCCCAGAGTCAATGGGTTTTTTGAATGGGATTTTGGTTAAATCACTTACATCAGGTCTGTGGTTCACACAGGCTCAAGATAATTTCACGTTTTATTCTACGACATAAAACACACCAGTTACACCCGTTAAATGTTTACAGTCACATGAAGCTGTTAGAAAGCATATAGATTGAGGATTTCCTAGAAGCAAGGATAAAATAACATTTTGCCCAACAAAATCCAAAATCCAAAAACTCGCTCACTCTGCTGTTATTTAATAGATTAAATGCACTAGAATTTTATTCAATAGTACGTGGGGATACGTTTTTAATTAAAATATTCATATTAATCAAGGATTTATTCACTTTTAATGCCCCTTATTTCAAAATGTACAAAAATATGTGGTTTCAAATGTCCTTTAGTTAGGATTATTTCATTTATCCACTATACAATTTATTATTAATGTCTCATTTCAGTTTTAGTTCGGCTCTAGTTTTGTATTTATTCCAGTTTATATGAAACGGTTCATGTAGCGTGGATTAAAATTCATATACAGTGTAAATCCTTTTCACTGAACGTTAAAAATAAGTTTGAAAAAGTTGTCGGAAGCACGGTGGTCGTGACGTTAAAGGCGAGCGAGTTCATTTATAGCCTAAGTTTAGCTTTTTAGTTCTGGCGCTTTTATTTAAGCTTCAAAATTTGTCAAAGTGATATTATTTTGTGAAGATTATCTTGATGGACAAAATGTGTAAGTTTCATGAACTATGACTGAACACAGAGCTTAATTTTTTTTGCTATTATCCAAAAGCCTATGGAAAAATCCTATTGGCTTTTTGTCGAGGGAACCAGTTTCATGCTAACAACCGATCCGCCTACAAAGTGACGTCATAGGACCCCCACTCTATTGAAGGACTTCAAACATGCTCAGTTTTTTTTTACTCTGCTGTGGTCATGGTGGCTAACTCCTCCTCTTTAGCAGGTGATTGATGGGGCTCTTGGTGAGGCCACATTTTAAAGAACTTTCTGCATCTCTGCCAAGCAACTCAGACTGTCCCACTCATCTTAATTAATACCACAAAATCTTATAAAAGGCCAAGCCTCTCCAAACATTTTGTTAAGGGGATAAATTTTTTTTTTTCATTTTAGATGATATTGTGGATGGTTAATACTTGTAGTTCTCTATTGCTTGAAAGCAGTTTATGCATATTTTGTATGAAAATGTGAAAAAGTCTGGAACGTCAAAAAAACAAAAACATAGTTACATTATTATGGGTAATTCAGTAAAATTATCTTATTTACTTGTAGTATCACCATTAACACATCACAGTCCCACTTTCCCATTGTTCTTCCAAAATAATTCAGTTTTAAACAGATGTATTTATTAGGAATTATAATCAAAGTAGTGTAAGAAATATCTGCTGTGATTTGAACACGGCACTGATTGTCTGAGGGATTTCTTCTTTCACTGTGTGACTGAAGCAAGGTCGTGATACTACTGAGTTTTATATCCCCGCTGCTCGAACTGTAAACAAAGGGCTCATAGACTGGACGAGTCATAGCACGCTGGAACTGTTACTTGGGAGAAACCGCAGGGAACGATAAAGGTCGTAAATATTTGCCGTTGCCGGGGTCCGGAGCTTGGTGGGGGGAGATCGCTCTGCAAATAACACGGGGCATATAATCGGGTGGATGGGAGCCAGGATGTTTTTATGCTTGCTTTAACGCAGATTATATTACACCCTAATTAAACATTCTATTCACATTGGGGAACCCCATGGACACCATTCTCTTTAATAAAGGCCTGTTTGAGTTTTGAACTTAGGGCCCCGCAATGTGAATTCAGTCCAGTCTGTCTCCTGCAGTCAGGAGTGGAAGGAGGTAGACGCTCATTCTGTGTCTGCCTCTCCATCCTGTGTTCCCTCAACCCCCTCTATTTCTGGTTTTTGTATAAACTTGGAATGAGTCATGAAAAATGCACACTCAGCTGTCTAACGCCTATGCAGGAAGATGGAAGAACATCAAAAGATTGCATTAATGCGTTAGCATGATCATTAGCTTAATTTAAAAACATTTCACCGTTTGGCCTGGTGTGTTAACAGACTGCTTTTTCTTTGAATGCCACAGCCGAACAGCAGTGGCCAGGTACTGGGGAAAGTGCCCGGTCACTTCACGCCGGTTTTGGCCCCCTCGCCCCACCACGGCACTGTCAGACCAGTGTCTCTCTCGATGGCTGACACCAAGCCAATCACCACATCCTCAGAAGGTGAGTTAATCTCGCTTCTGCACTACCATTAGGAATGTTATAAGAACATTTCTTTTCACATTTGAAAACTGTGAATTTGAATTTTTGTGGAAATTGTAATACAATTGTAAAAAAAAAGAAAATACAGACCCCAAACTTTTGAACACTGATGTATTACTTTTCAACACAAGCTGTATTAATATATTTAATACTGATTGAACGTGTGTGGTATATTTAGGTTATTCAGCTCCAGGAACTCCCACTGCCAACCGTTTTGTGGGACTGAGCTCCAGAGACCCAGCCTTTCTTCACCAGCAACAGGTGAGACATGACACATCCTCTTTACCTTTCTCTTTTTCCTCCCTGTCCCTTCCCCTGTTCTCTCTCAAATCCCCATCCAACTGTTCTGTATTCCCAACAGGGGTCAGAGCTGTCAGACAGGTAGCCCATCAAATAATCTGGTCATGAAGTTTAGGCACTGTCGTGGCCCTGTAAAGATACAGGACTGTTGAGAAAGAATGAGGAGGAAACTCCTGCTGTCTGAACGTCTGTTTTGTGTCAGCATTTGTTAATCAACTGTGTCTGCTGGGCACATATAGCATATTTTGAGATGCTGCGTAGAAAGTGTTTAATGCCATAGACATTCCTGGCAAGATTTTCTCTGTTAGTCACTGTTATTGAGCATGTCTTTCCACTTGCTCTGTAACCACAGTCACGTTTATAGGTTTATGGTTTTGCAAGTGTGGGTTAATGTCACTTTTCCGAGGAATCTGTTGGTTTCCATAAATTCATAGATACAGAGTCCAAATTCTCAGAAATAAGCTAAGACTAAACCTTTTTTAATGTATTTCCATATAAATACTCTCAAAATACAAAATATCAAACCAACAAATGATGCTGAGACATTTTCTCAGAACTATTTTTTTTTTTTTGATTAACCAACTGGTTTCAGTCTGATTTTAGTGGATGTATGAGGTCACTTGCCCTCAAGTACACACAGGTGTCCTAGCAGAGTAATCACAGGTGCCTCGCGTTAGCTATGGACATGCTCCACCATCATTTGACAACCAGAAAGTGTTCAAAGTGTCAAAATACTTTTTGGGGCTGCTGTAAAAATGTAGAAATGACATACATAATATGTAGTGCATAATGCTCAGTATAAAGTAGTTTCAGACAGTCCAATTTCATTCCATTTTCAACCATTTAGTTTATGTTAAAAAGTAATTGATGGATTTATACACAGAAGGGGACGTTTGTTGAACTTGAATTTTTATTGCGATCACCTCCCTTGAGACCCATTCCAACATAAAATTTATCTTGTCTTGCAGTGTTAAAACTACTGTGAAACAATAGCTAGCATTGTCTTCAGATGGACATAATGATATACGGCTAAATGCAGTACTTAACTTGAGTGATTTGGTTTATGTTGGGCCTGGCTTATAAGGCACTTAGTGAAATTATCTTTTTTGGCAAAACATTTAGTATTGTAAAAAGAGTAATAGTGTGTGTGTGTGTGTGTGTGTGTGTGTGTGTGTGTGTGTGTGTGTGTGTGTGTGTGCAACAGTCTTCTGCAGCATGAAAGGGCTGGTTTGAGGCCAGTATTTTCCACCCTCCTCTAATTGAATTCATCTGCACGCGGCGACATCATAATTAGTGGTTTTCTCTTGCCCTGCTCCTGAGTTACAGTAATGGCAAGCCTTGCTTTTATTGCTCTCTGTTTTGGCATCCTTGGACAGGGCCAGGAAATGCACAGCTCACCAACAGTGACAATGCTGCAGGCCTCATTAAAAAAATAAAATAAATTAATAAAGTAATTAAAAAACATGGGGATATTTAATGCAGAAATTCAAAGCGATGGACAGAAGGAAGAATTGATATTGATAAAAGGGATTCAGTGCAAGAGCTGAATGAATGAGTGATTAGAATATCTTCTAGCAGGTATTGCATACAGGCACCGCAGCTGCTGTAGTGTCTCATACGGCTTGCTTAATGCCTTTTGTTTTAGCTCTAGTTCACTTAACCGGGAGAGGGATCAGATGTAGACAGGATGATATATCAACCATCCATCATGTTTATATAAGCCGGAGCTTTTGTTTGTCCTTGAAAGTGAGAATTGTATAGCCAGTCCCGACCCGAGTTAACCTGTGGCCATTGAGCAGGCGCTTTCGTTGGGTAAATAATGTCTCTCGTACACAGCAGCCTTTATTCTGGGTGATTTATCATAGGATATTATGAGATGTATTGACACCTGTGTTCCCCTGCTGGGCTTTTGTCAGAGCGTGCGGTGTGACACGTGGGGCGTATGGATTACAGCCGTCACCGTGGCGTCACCTTACAGACCCGTAGCACTCCTTTCCCAGCATGCTGTGGGGCAGGGTGCTGCCTACAGCTCAGCTAGGCCGTCTGGAAACTGGGAAAGCTCCAGACGCTCAGCGGGACACTTTCTTTCTTTCTCTCTGTTGCCTAATGCCTCTTCTCATTCTTTGACTGTTCATTCAAATCCAAGATTTTTTCTCTCTCTCTACCTCATTTTTTGTTCTTACTTTCCTTTCTGTATTTTTTTCTTTTTCTCCCTCTCTCTATCTCTTTATTTCTCATCTAGCATAGGGAGGGTCTCTGTATATGCTCAAACACACCATCACTTTAATGTCTCCATTACATAAACATTCATGCCTTGTCTTTAGCCTCCATATACTGGAGTCAGTAAATCAATCGGGTGTGTCCATACATAATCACTCCTCCTATTGGTCCCATAGCAACTGTTTGAGCTTATTTAATTTACAAGAACCATCTTTATGCTTATAGCCCCTATGTGAGATGTTGAGATGTTTCTCCTTCATATAATGTGCTTGTTGTCTGTTGTCGCAGCACACACGATGTATGACGCTGTATGGCATGGTGCTCAGACTGTGAAGTGGCAGCTTTCAAATGGTGGCCATTAGAGTAATGGACAGTTTCCTGTGATAAGCCATCAAGAAAATTCATCCAAAGTAGTGACATTGTTGCAGAGAGCTGTGGCCGTGTGTTCATTGAACCTAAAAAAAGAAAGCTTTAGTGGTCAACCGACATTGGTTTTTCAAAGGCTGACACCAATATCTAGAAAGTAGGATGCAGAATTTCATTTAAGGCCAAACGAGACCTACAAAAAAAAAAAAAAAAAAAAAAAAAAAATCTGAATTTAAATAATTACCCCAAATTTATGACAGGCCAGTATTTGGCCATTTTGAGAATATCAGCTTCAGATGATAACTGGAACCAACTGGCTGATCAACATAAACGTTGGGTATGAAGAATATATATTGCTTGCTTAAAGTTATTTAAAAAAATAATAATAATTCAATATTACTCACTACTCTTAATGATCAAATTATAGAAATTATAGAAGCTAATCATTTAAAAAAGCAAAATGTATGCCTATAAATTATTCCAACCAATCTTTCTGTATTTTTATTTATTTATTTATTTTTTGGCTGCAGAAAGAAATTAAAATACAGCATATAAATGTAACAGTTTAAAGATAAATAGATAGCAAGTGCAGTTATGAGTTTTGTCTAATGATTTGGTGGTATGATGTTCGTAGAGCTAGATGTGCATATTTATATCTATAATGCATCAGACAGATAGTGGACCATTTATTGACAGATGTCCTTATAGTTTGAACATCACGATAGCATTGTTGTTAAATCAAGTTCATTCACAACTTACTCCAAACCCAAACACACAGGGGAGAATGACAGATGAGCATTCATGCACATAACCAAGTAGCACCTGCTCTAGACTGATACCCCTGTGTATTGTGTTTGTGAAAACACCAATGAGGAGAAGATTTCATTAGCCGCTTTCCCCAGGGGTTCTTCTCTTTCTCTTTCAGCGTTTCCCTTCCGTCTCACCCTCGACCAGTGATCACAATCTCATTTGGCTTTATCAAATGCAAACATGCTAAAGCAGCCACCACTAACAGCTGTGAAGGTGCTAGCTGTGCCGTGGTGTACCTTTGTGATACTCTGGTGCCAGTGACAGATGGCACCCGTGATGAGAACACCACCGACCTCGAGTCTAGAGCCTATTATGCATTTAATAACAGACTATGGCATTTTATGCTTCACTGTGGTGTTTTAGATGTTCCATTGCACATGAGACTGTCAAGTTCAGCTAATAGCTGTACTCTACTAAAATAAAAGAGAAATCGGAAACATCACGCTTGTGCTTAGGCTAAAATTCAAGGTATATTTGCAGAGGAGAAACTTCTTAACAAGTAACATTTTTTTTCTATTTTTTCTTACACTTTGTAGTGTATATGTCTTTTGTGTTTTTGACCTGTTCAAACAAATCTGAAGACCTGAAATCACCCCTCTTAATTCCCACTCTTAATACCCTCAGTAAAATTGTACACTGAGGATACACGCAATACAACACATCTAGGAGCCTTTCAGCACATATTGTATGAGTGAATGTTTTTTCAATGTGTGAGGTCGACCAAAACAGGATGAAGGAATGTGCACTACCAAAACAGTCTGATAGCTGACCTCAGACTTTGCCCCAGTGCCATTGTTTTCTGGCTTCAGGTCACTCGAGAACGCTCTCTTTCTCTCTCTCTCTCATATACACACACGCTTATTGCTAGAGTTCGTTAAAGTAGGATTGGCAGTAGGCTACTGAGGGAGGTGGATATCCGCACGTAGAAATGTGAAAATAGCTCACATATTTTTCTATAGTCACTCTTCAGAACAAATCAAGCTTTAATGGCACTTAACTTTTTTTCAAAAGTTTAAGTTCGGAGAATCTAATGCCCCGTTTACACTAGTGCATTTTTGTTTTAAAATGGCGTTTTAGAATGAAAACGATCCCCGTTTCCACTGGCGTTTCTGCTGCATTTCAGAAACGATCTTCGTTTACACTACACAACCAAAAACGCATGTCACATGACCATTCATGCAGGTACAACCATAGATATGTATAGGTAGATTCCCTATTATTTAGATGGCGGACGCGTCTGCGTGCTAGGAGCGAATGGGGAATTTACCCGTACATATCTATGGGTACAACAAAGAGCATGATGTTATTGTTTACACGGTCATCAAGGATACGCAGAGTGAATGTGGGCAGCCATACCATCGTTTTCAAAAGTCTCCGTTTTGGTCTGTTTACACTGAAACGCAACCCCGGAGTTTTCAAACTAAAACGGGGTCTGCAGCGTTTTCAAAAGTCTCCATTTTCGACCTCAAAAATGCTGGAGTAGTGTAAACGATAGGCGTAACCATACCAAAAGTTAAGTGTTTTAAAATGAAAATGCACTAAACGGGGCCTAATTCTCTCCGTCAGAGAAGTATTTAAATAGACTATTCACGCAAACAAATGGCACCTTAAACCCTCACGGTCTTCTTCAGAGTTCGCACTTTTGAGACGTAATGCCGCTTTGACTGCCGGGTAGAGGTCGGCTGCATAGCTTGCGGGCTCAGTAGAAGTGCGCATTGAGGGGTTGTGGCAAGAAGGGATACAACTCCGACTGGAACAAACAATGAAATTTAATTTTCTACCTAATAGATTGTGTTTTATTAATATCTACACCTACCCCAACACTAAACCTACCCCTTACAATAATGAAAAATTAGTAATTATTGTTGTACACTGTGACAGTCATGTCAGTGGGCTCATGCCCAGTAACGCCATACGTATCCCTTCTAGCCTTAACCCATCGAGGGCACATAGCGGCAAGCGGCATAGCTCGCAAGCACCCTTCTGAATGCTAAAATATGACCCTGGACCACAAAACCAGTCTTATGTCGCTGGGGTATATTTGTAGCAATAGCCAAAAATACATTGTTTGGGTCAAAATTATCCATTTTTTCTTTTGTGCCAAAAATCATTAGGATATTAAGTAAAGATCATGTTCCATGAAGATATTTTACAAATTTCCTACTGAAAATTTAGCTTTGCCATTACAGAAATTAATTACATTTAAAAATATTAAAATCGTAATCATATTTAACAGTATTACAGTTTTTACTGTATTTTTGACTAAATAAATGCAGCCTTAAGAGACTTCTTTAAAAAAGTCTGAATTCTGGAAATGTTGGAACGTTTTTTGAATTTGAATAAAACTAAAAGACTTTCAAATCACATGAGCCAATATTTTATTCACAATAGAACATAGAGAACACAACAAACGTTTAAACTAAGAAATTTTACAATTTTATGCACAAAATGAGCTCATTTCAAATTTGATGCCTGCTGTAGGTCTCAAAATAGTTGGGACGGGGGCATGTTTACCATGGTGTAGCATCTCCTCTTCTTTTCAAAACAGTTTGAAGACGTCTGGCCATCAAGGTTATGAGTTTCTGGAGTTTTGGTGTTGGAATTTGGCTGAAGAGTTTGTGGTCATATTTTTCATTTAATTATGCGCCAAATGTCCATTTTAAATGAGCCTTGGCTCAGGACACAATGGCGCTTGTAGTAGCTTGTGGCGCTTTCACAGATTGGAGAGCCTCTGCCCATCTTTACTTCTGAGAGACTCTGCCTCTCTAAGACATCCTCTTTATAGCTAATCATGTTACAGACCTGATGTCAATTAACTTAATTAGTTGCTAGATGTTCTCCCAGCTGAAAATTTTCTAAATTTCTTGCTTTTTCAGCCCTTTGTTGCCCTCGTGCCTATTTTGAGACCTGTAGCAGGCATCAAATTGAAATGAGCTCATTTAGTGGATAGAAGTGTAAACTTCTCCGTTTAAACATTTGTTATGTTCTCTATGTTCCATTGTCAATAAAATATTGGCTCATGTGATTTGAAAGTCTTTTGTTTTCATTGTATTCAAATTAAAAAAAAAACGTCCCAACATTTCTGGAATTCGGGTTGTATTATTAATATTTTATATTTTTGCCTTCTCAATGTACCAAAGTGATCATTTCCGATTTTGTCATACGATAATAAATCGATGATAAAACACAAATCGGTTAGACTTGACTGGCAGCCCTGCGCTATAGGAATCAGCATGCGTCTGTTCTGCGCTTCCGTCAAATGGTTCCGAACAGAGTCGATGCGCAGGACATGATGAAGGAGGGGAAGTGGTCAGAAGAAGCAGCGAAATGTAGCAACATCACTGACAGATATTCACATGGACTTGTAGGACTAGGGAGGGCGCTTGAGCAGACAGCAACACAAAAAATATCACAGCCTATAATGCAATAACGTGTTTAGTATTAGGATTTTTCACAAAAGATATTGTACTGATTTTGACATTTAGGCCCTTTAGAAAATGTGTTTTGATATATTTGTATGAAATAGCCTATAGGTTTAAAATCTTGGGTATTTAAGTCATTTTAAGATAAATAACATTCTGTGATAACAAATTATGAGGTGGTTGTTTTGCAACAAGGTGGACACATTTCTGTTCCTAATAGTAGACATGTTGGTGAAGAAGTGACAGGTACAAGAAAAAAAGGAAGAGACAACCTTTAATTATTTACCTTAAGGCAATGATTTAGACCTTTTTATGAGATGGCCATTTTAATAATAGGGTTAGGCTATCTTTGATTTCGGAATTTGAAGTCGGTGTATAGGCTATATACGGAAAAAAGGGGCCAAAATTGTACCTTTAAACTTGTCACTGGAGCAGTACCCTTAAAAAGGACACCTTTTTTAATTAATTAATAATAATTACTTACATTTATATAGCGCTTTTCTAGGCACTCAAAGCGCTTTACAATTGTGAGGGGGGGGGGGGGGGGTCTCCTCATTCACCACCAGTGTGCAGCATCCACCTGGATTTTTTACCCCTAAATATTAGTACCTTATGTGTAAGAATTACTATAATGTACTAATATTTACCTATTAGGGGTAAAAAAGGTACAAAAATGTTCTTTTAAAGGTACTGCTCCAGTGAAAAGCTGTTGTACCCCAGTAGGTACCATTTTGGACTCTTTTTTTCTGTGTGGCCTGGATGAGTGTGAGATTTCCTGGCCTGAAATTGCGTCCCAGTCCGGCCCTGCCCCAAGCTACAATTGAAGTTCCTGTTCAGTGTTAGAGTTTTTCACCTGATTTATGTTTCTTTCACTCTGGCAAATATCAGATTATCAGAATACATATTAGAAACTCGTCCGGTGAGCATTAATCTTTGAAGTAAATATAGAAAATCATTTCACCTTCCTAGTTTTAATGCAACATAATACGGATTTGATTTGGGAGTGTATAGGTGCTTTCCAGGAATGACAAGAGCTATTGACAGTCTGCCACTGAATATTAAGAGAGTGGCTGCACCCGATGAAGGCTTGTTTACTGCTTTTGTATGTGACGGGGTGACATTAGCAAATGGAATGTTTCACTAAGTGTCAGGATTTATTCTGATGTTGTTTTTTTTTTGTGGATGGCTTCTCACACTTTCATGCATACAGCTTGTTGCATGCTTGTGTGTAAATATGACCATTTAATCCCCTCCCACTCTCATATTTACAATTTTAAAAAACTGGTGTTTTATTCAGTTGTGACCAAAAACAATCTAACTCTATTGACCAAGATCAGTCTCTCACATAGCATGTCTCAAGGTATGCTTCAGTGAAAACAGGTTGCTTTGACAATTTCTAACAGCAATTAAGTGATTGTAACTGCATGTACCACTTGGAATGCATCTGCCTCCTCCCATTCCAGTGCATTCTGGGATAGACGAATAGCTTCCATGTAACCCAGCCCCCATTTTTGTATACTAACCTATTCTTTTGCTTTCAGGATGGTTAATAATTAGACTACTAATGGTATTGCATGACACTTGTGACTATTGCCTTTTGTTTATTTACATTTTGATGGCAACTTTCTTTAATGGAATCTAATAGTAATTTAAATTAGGCCCAGAACGTAAGATTTCAAATCTAATTTAGAATTATTAATCCTGACCATTAGTGATGGTGTTTTCTTAATCTATTCATGTTAGATTTTCATCAGATAAATGTAAGAATATGTGTTGAGATGAGCTTAGGTTTTGCTCCAGGTCTTGTTGCATGCTAAATGTGTGTTAGTGCCGTTGTGCTAGCCCAGTTGTCTGACTGAGAGGTGTTTGATTGACAGCTGAGGATTTGTGACTGGCCCGTGAATCAAAACATCAGGTCATATGGCTCAGAGGAGGCTTTGGGGATTTCTTGGCAAAGGTAAACGTTTCCTTTATTTTCAACCCACCTCTCCATTAAATATTACCATGTACAACCTATATCTGCAATTGTCCAGCACCACTTCCAGTCCAGTCCAGATCAAGCCCCCTTTTTTCTGTGCTTTTACACTCATCACAAAAAAGAAAAAAGAAAATGAAAAATACAGACAAAAGCAGAAGTGTATTTGTGATGAATTTTGTTCATTCAATTTTGTTAATGCATCACTCATTTATATAATGGCTAAAATTGTCATAAAATTGTCAAGATAAA
Source organism: Acrossocheilus fasciatus (assembly GCA_036784905.1). NCBI lineage: Eukaryota > Metazoa > Chordata > Actinopteri > Cypriniformes > Cyprinidae > Acrossocheilus > Acrossocheilus fasciatus. The sequence goes on from CM071944.1 coordinate 32,793,190, forward strand.
GATGTGCAAACAACATGATAGAAAACTGAATATGTGCTTATTTTTGCTTTTTGACTTCTAACTATATTTCCAAATGTTTTAGGTCCATCTCATTTGCCCTTCATTAAACTTTGGTTTCTCAAAGTGTCATAAAGGGAACTTCACAAACCTTTTTCAGGCTGTTGCAAGACTGTGAACATCTGGATGAGCAATCTGCGGCCAAATTCATAGGAACTTCACAGTGAAATAACATGAGAGAATTATTCGCTGAAATTGGTGGATTTGATGGTTGTAGGTGCTACATGTGGATGCATTTAGAGATGCAGCTTCTCAGAGGCTTTGATATACTGGTGTAAAGCAGTTATTGTTAGCATGCTAAAGCACAGCTCACTAGAGCCATCTTCAAGTTAAATCTACTATTTCATTCAACAAATGCTGCTAAAAATATTTGAGCAAATGCTTTGCTAAGATAAACTTATGAGATAAAATTACTGAGGTTGGATGACTATAGCCAGTCATCCTGTTTCAAACTAGTCATAAGACAAATTTCACTAAGAGATGAATTTATCCCATGTTAAAAACTATTATATATATATATATATATATATATATGTATGTATGTATATATATATATATATATACAGGGGTGCCTGCAGGATTTCTTCCGAGGGTACGCACAGATTTTTTTTTTGGGGGGGGGGGGGGGGGGGTGTCGTATGTAATGGAAAAGTGATTGTATTTCGTTTCGTTTTTTATAAAGCTAATTTATAAAAACGTTTGGAGCACTTTTTGTTCATTAAATGTAAGGTTTTTTTTTTTTTTTTAAAGTAACGACCAAGCGGCCAGCAGCAGACAGTGAGCTGATCATAGCCTATGTTTGATCAATTTAACCTTCTCAAATCATCACGACTTGCCTAAAATAAAATCTTTGGATATAAACAGTTCAAGCATATCACAATGTTAGTTTAAATGTTTGAACTATATCAATGTGCGCAAGGTGCATATCTAATCGTTTGGGTGAAGAGTGGAAGCTGAAAGCGCACTTTGCAGGACATGGAGGCGCCAGAGCGGTCACTTGCATTTTTTTCTTGATAGTGGAAACAACTTAAAATATGCCGTAATTGTTGCTTACAAAGGTAAGAGTAATACATCATTCGGAACTGTAAAGGGTATACTTCTATTTGTGTGCATTCACAATATCAACAAAACGTTGTGCTTAAAATAAATAGGAAAACAGAGGATGCGTTTGCTGTCTCGTCTTGAACAGGAGCGCTTCACATTGATGAACCGAAACTCAATGAACTGAGTCACAAATATGCTAAATATATCAATAGAAAGCTTTAAAATAATACTTTAAAACTTAATAATTCAAATCGAAAACAAAAACTCTTTCATTATGTAATCCGTAAAGATGCATTTCTCTCTAAAGGCAGGTCCAATGAGGAGATGGCGAGTCATTTTTCATCACCGTCTAAAATATAAAAATAACGAAAAGCCTAAAACAGGCCCGATTATGTTTTTTTTTCTGATTTTTATGTTGCTCTGCTCTGAATTCCTTAAAATTTAAAGGATTTTCTGCAACACAATTTTGTCTGATATGTGAATTATTTATTAGCCTATTTTTAATCCATGCAGAAAAACAGCTTTAAAAATTACTTTATTGCATTCCAGATGACTTTAAAGAACTTTTCTCTATACATTTTACGGGTAGCTTGAATGTAAAACATTGCCATGAATTCGTTGTATTTGTAAAAATAGGCTACAAATTGTTGTAGTCTAACCCGATCTCATGAAAGTGCGTGTTGCACGATTTTCTCTTTCTATTTGACGCAATGTTTATAAGCAGAAATTGACTTTGGCATGCAAAAGACTGATACATTCATTATAAATGGCAAGGCTGGTTCAGTCGACAGAAATATGTGACAAACGGGCCATATAATTTATTGCTGAAATGTTTGCGGGGAAAATCTCAGGACAGTCGCTCATGGTACGCACAGTGCGTACAGCCGTACTCCTGCAGGCACCACTGTGTATATATATATATATATATATATATATATATATATATATATATATATATATATATATATATATGTAAAACTATCATTTAACTATATAAATGCTTTTGTCATTTTGTCATTGACTGTTAGTGACAGACAGCATTTGTTACAAATGGGTCTCAGAGTCAAGACTTGCTTTCTGGCACCTTATGTGCCTCTGCCCATCTTAGAGACAATATTGTTTATGCTTAATGATTTTATTTAGCAGTATATTTGTAAAGTCACACTTGGTCAGCCTCCCTTGACATTTGTTGTCAGACTTCAAGCAGGCTATATTAATCAACTGTTCTTCTTTAAAACTACAGTATATATCCATCTACTGTAGTTATAAAGAAGAACAGTTGATGAATTCATTAATCAGATAAATTAATGGTTAACATCCTTACCTACCTGAAAGTCAGGAAGTTAGAAAGATGATTACTACTGGGAAAGAGCAGAACTCCAGCATTAGTGCAGCAGCATCTGTCTAAGGCTCACTGACAGGAGAGAGCTGCATATTTGCAAAGGTCACCGCTAAGCTTGGGTTTTCAAAGCTGAGGCAGTCAAGACTGTTTACTCTGGTTAATAACCTCATCTGCCCTTCTGCATTAAAGCTTTGCACTGTTCTCAATTTTTTTTTTTAAATAAATGCCTTAGAGTAAAAGAATTTTAAATTGAAATCAAGATAAATTCAAGAAAATTATATTTCTTGAATCCCCTCTTCAGATGATAATGGATCATACAGGGCTTACACATTTTATGTTGCTTCCTTAGGCTAAAATGTTTTTTATTTTTAATTTTTTGTCCACATCAGTCTACATTCTCCAAATAATAATAATAAAAAAACAGATTTGTGATAACCTCTTGTGTGCTTAGGGTGAATGTCTGTTGCATGCAGTATGTGTTTATACACAAATATATCGTGCCTATACATTGTTATTCATATATTATAGTCTATATCATTGCCACATATTTATGGCATTTTAAGGGAAAGCCATGTATTCTTAGAGTAGTCACTGCTGCTATATGCAATCAAATCTTAGTGTAAGGTGGGCTTAGTGTGAGCAATATGTCCTTGAACTATATCCTCTTTCTTCCACTTTTGTAGTCTCTCCAGGTCTCTGCAGTGGGAAAGGGCTTGCTCAGCACTTCCTCACTGCAGTAACTCTGTGGAAAAGTCACACTGAACACACTCTCACTTCCTTCTGTAGGCATCAGGGTTACAGGCCCCTGCTTTCTTTCCAGCCCCTTTTCTGGCCTCCTAATAGACCACACGGAGTACAAGGGAAAAATGTTCCCTAGCAGTGGCTCACCCTTTTACGTTTTTTATTTTTATTTTTTATATTTAACATTATTGAGCATTGAAAAACAACGCACAGATGTTACATTCAAAATATTCATTAAAAGTTTACTAATTATCATGTTTCTGTCAACTGCAAAAAACAAATTTGCAACACAGTTGATAGAGGCAGAATGTGTGCTTTGTGCTTCAGATGAAGTTGACTTCAGGTCATTGACATTGGAAATGTGATTTGTCGGTGCATGTACTAGCAAAGCTGCAGTGCCGCAGTGTGATGCATGCCAGTCCACAGCTCAACACAAATTGAATTCAAGCCAGACTTGCTTGTTGCCATCCTGTAGGAATTGGGTCAGCAATCCATTAAAATGGCATTAGATAATCTAATTTAGTGTCTGATTCCAAAATGAAGCAGGCCCATGCTTACTCTTGCAGGAGGGTGGACTTTTGAGATGAGACACCCATAAGCGACTCATGAAGAAGCAAGAATCTGATAAGGGAGGAAAGTTGTTTGTTCTCCCTTTTATCCCACATAACACCCATCTCCCATGTGAAAGGGGCCCATCACATCTGCGCTTGTCTGGTAGCCGGGGAAACCAGACAGTAGGTAACACCAGACTGAACCTTGAACTTGGGAAACAAGGGGTAGTACCCCGCTCCATGGCAATCCATCAGACGCTGTTTATTGATGCTGTGCAAAGGCAAAGTTTAGGGCAGTAGTACATGAGACAGTTTACGAGCTTGATGGGTGGTAGTCTGTTTTTTCTGGCCCATTAGTGATCCTTTTCCCAGATGCTTTTATTTCTTTGTGCTCACTTTCCATGTCTAAGAGACCATTATGTTGTGTTTGGGATTCTGGTATATATGAACCAGCTCCTTAATTAATCTGACCATCAAGATTGGTCAGAATTCTTAAAAAAAAATAAATAAATAAATAAATAAATAAATAAAAATAAACTGGTTGATTGGATTTTTTTGCAGATGAAAATATGAAAATGATAGTCTTTTTAGCAGGGTTGATTAGCAAGACACCTTTAAATGTAATAAATATAGTAAGTAAGAAAGAAAGAAAGAAAATTAAATACTGCATATTTAACATTATGTTTTAACAGAAAGAAAATTCTTATGCTCACAAAGACTGTACTTTATTTCTGTGATGGCAAAGACGAATTGTCATTACTCTAGTTTTCAGTGTCACTTGATCCTTCAGAAATGTAATATTCTGATTTGGTGCTCATTTCAGTTATCAGTGCTGATAATGTGCTGCATAATATTTTTGCAGAGACTGCGTAATATAGTCAGAGAATAGTGAAGAGCATACACGTACATACATTGCCTAAAGTTCAAGAGATTTAGCTAGGGAAAAGATTATTTGGTGGTAGATATTGGTAGATCATATGACTACCTGGCACATACTGCTTGATTTTTCAGAAATGGGGGGGTTTGAAAAAAAATGCAGTGTGTAATTGTAATACCATTGGATTTTTCATAGGAAAGGACGAGACTCTAGTCTTCAGCTCAAGTCACAGGTAAACGCAACAAAATCAAAATCAAGCCTTAAGTACTTTAACACTTAGCAAGTCAAGTCATAAATCCTCCAAACAGTGATTTAAGTCTGATTTGAGCCTGACTCTCCCATCCACATCTCTAAAACACTTAATCTCTCGTTTCCTGCTAGATGATTTCAAGCAAGCCAGGACAGCAGAGGGGCTGCAGGAAAGAAGAGAGACAGAACCCAGTTAGTCCTTCTTGTAATATATTTAACCCTTTTTAAAGAGAGTTTAGTCCACATTTGATTTAGTTTCCGTTGATACAACAACTTGACTCTCTTTGTGACTCTTTCTCCTTAAAGTCTGACAGTGTGCGCTGAAATCATAATTTGCAGCTCTTTTGTTTAAACAAGATTTCAGGCATTGGCTTCAAGTGATTTGTGTAAATCTCAGACTGAAGCCTTAGCTGCATTCAGGGTGACAGGCAGCCGTATAACCCCGGGCTACCTCAGGAAGAATAAAGTCACTGTTCCACATCCGCTGGGTCCCTGTCCTTCACCAGCCACTGGCTTTAGCCCTTGTCTCCCCCTCAGAAAACAAACAACAAACTCCCAAAGAAAAGCCCACTAAAGCTTTGCACCTGCATCCAAAGCAGTGAACCCAGGGAAAAGTCTTTGCACACAACTGTCTCCTTCCTTCTCCTCAACCGCCCTCCACCCCTCCCCGGGCCTGTCCCTTTTCTTTTTCAGGGGCAAAAAAGAAACGAGTGGGGGGAAAAACAAAGAGGTGGCTGTGTGCGCCAGGCACTGTTGACAGAGCAGGAGTACAGCCTGTAATCTGTGAGCAGAAAGATTGTGTTAGGCGATTGGGTGAGACAGGTATTTCAGACCAGGGCTAGGGAAAAGAAGGGGGGCATACCGGGGCTCTGGTTTCTGGCCTGTCTAATTATTCGACACATGTACGCACCATTCAGCTCCCCTGTCCTCCCCCCAGGGAACAACATGCTGTTTGTCCACCCCAGTGCTTTTGCAGTCGAGATTCGCACCACGGCTCGCAATTAACAGTCTCGTGTTGTTGTGCCATTAACGTGCTGAATGCAGATAGGAAAGTTCTGTAGACAGTCCCGCTGACTTAACCCTATTGATCTGAAAGAGGGTGTCAGCTGCAGGGGGCTGAGATGGGTGCGTGTTCTTGGGGAAACTTCCCCCATGTATTTGCATTATGGGTGCTTTGTTTCTCTGGGATATCCTGTTCCCTGACACAATCCCGAACTCATATTATTTGTGTGTGTGTGTGTGTGTGTGTGTGTGTGTGTGTTTAATGGAAAGTGGTATTTTTCAAAAGAGGATGGAAAAACGTCTAGACCTGACATGACTCTTTCATGAACTGTTTCAGATTTAAATAATTTGATTATGTTTAATGAAAACTTTAAATAAACGTAGTAATGTAACTGTATTTTAAAACTGCGTGTGTGTGTGTGCCATGCCCACAGTAAGGCATCTTGAGTTACTTTGTAAACAGTATTTGTAATAAATACTGTAGTATTGTTTGTGATTAGTTGTGATCAGTCTAACGCATTTATCTTGTGCAATATATTTGAATAATTTTTTTAATGTTGATTTTAATAACTCTCATAATCTGTCTTTCCCCTGTGTGTCTGCAGTCCTGGTACCTGGGCGAGCTTAATTCCATTCCAAGTGTCGAACGGGACTCCGATTCTGCCAACAAATGTCCAGAATTACAGCATAAACATCATTGGTGAGCCCCTCCTCCAGGCAGAATCAAGCAATTAAAGGGGGCCTAAAACTGGACCCAGGAGAGACAGGTCCTCGGACAAACCAGCAAGCAGCACTTATACAATCGACATGGACCTTTGTCCCAGCCTCTCAAGGACATTGGCTTAGCGCAGTAGAGTGAGTTGGGTCGAAGCGTTCTCTTCTGATATGAGCCACTCCACGCCAGTCAGTCATTGTGTAAAAAAGTCCCTGAACTGAGATACTGTGATCTTTACCATACAAACTTTAGATGCCTTACTGTATATGCATGACATGCTAGTCTCTTGTTAGTGTTTCTCTTGTTCTCATGTCACGATTACTAGTTTTGGTTTACAAAACGATTTAGAAGGGGTGATCACACAAGGGCTGGCTGATTGGATGGTTTGTAAAGCAGGCTGCAATTGGAACGAACTATCATCAAACAAAGGCTCATCGTATTCGTTACATAACCATAGGAACAATTTTCAATGAACTGAATGTTTCTATTTTCATATTACCCTCAAAATTTAATTTGCCCATGGTGCAAAATCTTTTGAATATGTAATCATGTCAATCCTGTACTAATTTTCTTTTAAGGTAAAGGTTGGAATTTACTATCCAGAGTTAAGAACTCTGAAAACTTTTTTTCCTTCAAGGAAAGAAAAAGCCTGAATTACTAGGTAAGAAATACTACCCTTTTTTTTTTATTTCCTTCGAAAAACGATTTTGAGAAAAATAAGACAATATCTCACAAGAGGCAAGTGCAATTTAAATGATTTTACTGAAGGGAAGCTATCACAGTCTGTCTGCCCTAAGACTCTAAAGGAACGGGGAGTAAATGTTAACTTAACAAAAAAAAAAAAAATTAAATTAAAAAAGTGAACCTAAATCATAAAAAATAAAAATTTCATCCTTGATTTGCGATACTAGAGAAAGCTGAGGGTGGAAGAGAAAAGTGGGATTGACAGCGAACGTTTACGTGAGCATAACTGAACATGAACAAGACAGCACTTACTTTGAGCCGTACCCAAACATGCGGGTAGTTTTTCTTTTTTTTATTTATTAAAATGAAAACAAAGTCGATGAAAAAAGACTCAGACACATAGCGTGTATAAAATGGCTTTTTTTGACATATTACTCACCGATCTAGATGCATGTTTAGTCAGATGTTGGCTTGTAAAGCTACTGTTTACATTTGATATCATGAGAAACAAGAGGAATGCAGGCTGGTGATGTGTATGTGTAAAGCTGTACTCATTTCAACACTAACCTGCAGGTTGAGGCGAGGTCTCAAGGTGCTTATTTCAAACCCACTTTGGTAGTTTCAACTGTCGCAGTCCCAGAAATCGACGATTGCTTCTTGGCATTTGCAATGCCATTGCCTCTCCAATCAGACATATTTATATAATTAATCTTTCCAATAATCTTAATTTGCACGAAAATATATAGTCCACATTACGTGCCTTGCCTTCGACTATAGAAAACATCACTACACTTGTTTTTGCTGCATTTATTACCGTTTTAGGGGAAAAAGTAACATTTTTATGATAAGAAATATTTTGTACTCTGGATGAAATTGTGACATTGATTTTTAGCTTCATTTACTACTTTATCTCACATTTAAAGTGCGTATCAAGGCTGTGTATAGTTGCCGTTCTAAAGTTTATAATCAACCAGCATTATTATTTTTTTTTTCCAGTATTTTGGTGGTTGTCATTTTTTGATTTTGTTGAATCATGTGTTGTTTGTTTGTTTTTCCATCTTCCAGTCATTATTGGGGAGGGCGGGTCCAGATTTATAAGAATTATGCAATACCAAGTTTTGCCTATGTAGGTAGTGCTTTTAGCTATGTGGATTATTAGAAGCTAGTACAGAAATACACATAGTTTAAACATTTATTTTCTTTCTATGTTGTTGTTGATGATGATGTTGTTGACATTGTTGTTATTTTCCATTCTTTTTTTCTTTTTTCTTTTTTTTTTTTTGGTAATTGACCAAAGTGGGAACTGCTTTCTATGCAGTGTGCGACAAGGTCTTTTTTTCCTTGAGTGTAAAGGCAAATAGGTGCGTAAGAGAGACATTTGTTTTGTATTCTCTGTAAGGGGAGGACTTTTTCTACACTTTGAAGCATGTCTGCAAAGAAGGCACCATTTGGTCTAATATGGCTGCAAAGTCACTGATTTGTCTACTGTGACTAACAAACTCCTTCAAACTTCCCACCTGGGGTGCTAGTTTGACCTTCAGAAGAAGGTGACTTTCATAGGGGAGACAGCTTGACTTGAGAGTTGACAATCACCGGCGAATTATGCACACTAGGGCAAAGTGTTAAATGCTGGCATTTTTTTTATCAGATAGCTTCCCTATCCAGTTCACCTTGTCCGGTTAACAATGTAGCTATATGCAATTCCCAAGTAAATGCCTTAAATTTTTACAAACAAGTGACTTGTTATAAAATGCGCTACAATCACTGTCACGCAAAGTTACTGCGTGTTAGATCTGTCACAATCAGTAAATTTCACTGTTTTTTATTCTTCCCTTTGAAGTGTTAAAATTTACAGCCTTATTGAGATCATAGTCCATAGACAAATACCCCCATGGGGAGAATCAATTTTATATTAATCTCAAGTTATATATAGTTATTTTCAATATCTGGTGAAAGGGAATAACTTAATGCTCTTATGGTCTTGAGGATCACAAAAAATGGTTTTGCACCTACAGCATATAGGCAATCATCCACCCACAGTGTCTTTCAGTTAAAGTTTCAGTTTAAAAAAAAAAAAAAAAACTCAGGCGTTTTACTTAACAGGGCATTACCAGTATCAATTAATGGATGGCCTCTTTATAATAACACTTCTTATCACCATGGTTTTAAATTGTAGCCCTTAAATCACTATTCAGTCTTTTTCTGAAACCTCAAGTCAAGCTGAATCTCTCCTCCTTCACTGAGATGTTTTTTTTGTCATATATGTGATTAAGCTAGAAAAAAAGCCACCCCGTTCAATGTGCACTGTTTCGTCTTTTTGTTGTTGTTCATTTGTGAAAAATAAGTGCTTTGCAGCCTTCTGGCCGTTGGCAGTGCCACTGAAGTGCATTTCCTCCTGGAGTGGTGGGAGTGTCAGGGTCATAGAGTCATTCTCATGCTGGAAGCCGTGAAGGAGGTCATAGGTAGGGGTCATCTTGATGACCATTGTAATAGTTTGGCAATAGCAATAGTTTTCAGTAGTAGTCGGTATGGGTTGAAAATCTGCTCTGGCAGCTTTGTGCACCGTGTTTGTAGATGAATACGTCAGTGTGTGTTTCAAGATGATTCTGACACTATGAAAGGAGAGTACATGAGGCTCTTTCTATTGAAATGCCTTCCTTGTTGACAAAAGTGTGTACACTGTAAATTTCTCTTTCCCCGTTTGTAAAAAGAAAAACTTTTGACATGTATTCGTGAATTTAAGTGATGTCCATATTTTTTAGTGAAACACAAAAGCATTCAAAAAACAAAATAATGTTTTGACTTTAGATTCGTGTTACGACTTAACAGCTGTCCGATACAGTACATAAAAAGGTTGAATATGTAATTCTTTATTTTTATTTTCCTGTACTTATAAAGTGGAGTGAATTCCTGTATGGGACTGTAAATGTTTAAAACAAAATGATGAAGGTCTTTTGTTGTTTTTCGTGTTGAGTAACTTGGATCCTTGAGACATTTCATAAATGTTTGAAGTGTTGTTTTGTTAGTGTGGCCATAGAGTGTGTGTGATGTGATTATGTGATATTGAAAACAGGACAAGATGAATAATGTTTAAATTTGTAGGGTCATTATTTTAATTTGTTTTATTATCTTTTTTTTGTTTTGTTTTGTTTTGATCCGTTGGGGAACTCCTAGTCACTTTAGTATAAAGGCACCTGATTTGAGTCTCCCAACAAAAAATACCAGGGTAATGTCGCTACACAACTTCACAGATTGTTCTGCTGTCTTGTGCAAAATAAAATGTGCGTTATTTCCCCCGTCAATAGAGGCTGACCCACCATACTATGTACAGAGATTTTTCTGCTGTGCCGACACCGGCAAGTAGGCACCTCCATTCTGCAGTGTTTACATTTGTCTGCCGTGGGCAGCGATGAACATGTTAGAATGAATGCTGCATAGTTTTCAGGGCAGGCTCGGTACTCCCAGAAGCCTTTGTGTGGACCCACAGATGTATTTTTCATGTTGCCATCATGGGAGAAAAACAGATGAGCATTTGCACTTTCTGCAGTTCCCACTACCCCTTTCATTGGCACATTGTTTGTTGTTTGGATTACGTCTAGCTAGTGATGACGCTCTCATTAGCCTGAGTGTTCGCATCTAGTTGGACTGAATGTTGTCAAAGTAGCTTGGAGCACTTCCCCTCACCATAGTAGCGATATACAGCAGTTTCTTTTTTCAAAGGGCTGATCTTTTAGAAAATAGTCTTTGTTGCAGAATTCAGTTGTTAAAAGCAGTAAGGTGATGGCCTGGTAAAGCTGTAAAAGCCAAGGTCATGGCTTTTGAGAAGCCACATGGAAGTAAAGTATGCAAGGAGGACTAGTGGAACTCATTAAATGTGTATTTTCAGCTCTTCTGTGCGTCAGTGCAGGGAAACGACAGGACATTTTCGTCCACATCTATTCTCATATTTCCATTTCTAGGGCATTTACAACAGCATGAGTGATCATTGACATAACAGTAACATAAAAACCAGCATATTATGAGATGTTTACCAAAAAAAAAAAAAAAAAAAAAGAAAAAAAAAGAAAAAAGAAAGAAAAATATTTCAAGCAGTGCCTGTTTCAGCTCAAAGTCTCAGTGGACTTTCCATTGTAAATATGAAAACATGGAATTTTCTTTAGGGAATACAAAAACAAAAAACTGTCAACACAGAATCTATGGGATGCCTCTTCCCATGTTTTAATCCCCCCAAAAGTTTCTGCTTGTTTTAATTATTTTTTACTTTTTGGTCTTCGTTCTGTGTTTGTTTGTTTTTTTGTGCTTTGTTCAATTTTGGATAATTTTGTCAAATGGGATACCCCAGTCTCTATTTAACAGAGACCCAGTAATAGTTTGGCAGTGTGTTTCTCTAGACTACACTTAGTACTATTGTAGATGACAAAAATGTCAGGTGAAAAAAAAAAAAAAAGATTGCCGGCTCCACAGCAGAGTTGTTTTATTTTTTTTCTTTTGCTTTTTGAAGGGGGGAGGGGGTCTTGTGACACTTTTATGCCCGTTGCAAATTCAGTGGTATTATGGTAGGTGGGTTTGTAACATGACAACAACACTAACACCAACAAATGTTATAAAGTCATAATGATTATTAGTAGTGATTGTGGAAACACAGCATTGTATGCAAATATTAATGTATGTTCTGAATGTACATTATAGAATCAATTTATCAAGTTTTTGTGCTTTTACTCACAGTTTAAGAAAAACAGGTGTCCTTCAAGAAGCTGTATAGTGAAGGCCTTGTTTTATTTTCTTCTGTTGATTTCAAGCTTTTCCGTTTTCACAGCTATAAACAGTAGGCACTGCCTTGCCTTCGAGCTGGTTGCAGTTGTTGCAGGGGCTAAAAATGCCACAAGATTACAAATGAGTGTAAATAACGCTTGACTTTTTTGTGATTGTTACTGTTATATCCAGCCTATACTGCTAGCAGCTGTTTTTACTGCAGTCAATTACTGGAAGTGGATATATTTCCTATGCAAATCTGTTTAAACAATAAAATGAGCTATGCTACAAAGCAACTGTTTTTTGGACTCATTGCTTTTTCATTGTTGTATGTTTTTTCTTGAAGAAGTAATATATCCATGACTAGATATGAAACTATTGTTTGTAGGTGAAATAAAATGTCCCATATTGTTTCAAGTGGAAAATATATTCACACTCAAATCACTCCTTCTGTGATTTTCTTTAAACCAAACGTAGCCAAAGCATCAAACAACTCTATGGGAGCCTTAGGCAAATCATTTTGGGCAAAGACTACAGTGTATGTGCAGGAAAAATGCTTTTTGCTTAACCAGTGTTCAAGTTTTTATGGATAGGAAGATGTGCACACAAAAGCTAGACTGATTTCACTCAGTAAAACTGCAAATACCCACCACTGGGTCCCCTAGATAAGCTATAAGCACTTTGTATCATAGCACAGCATCTCTTATGCTGTAGTTAACTGAGGCCTGAGGAAAAGACAGTTTAGGCCTTTGTGGATGTCATGTTGGAAGAACATGAAAACCATGGTCCTGCTGTCTGCTTATCAATTAGGTCGAAACAAGCACCTGGTCGTGGGCACAAACAGAGTTTGTTTGGCTGCAAAAGAAAAACAATGTGGTGCTGTGCTGATATAAAATTACCCCAATGCATAATGGTTATCATTACACCATTTATCAAAATTGGCCAGTTAAGTAAACATCTGGCTTCAATAGTGCGGCTGAAGTCTGCAGGGTTTTGGCTCTCAGAGTGTCCCACATATTTTCCAAGGCTTTCTTTTTTCTATCAAGGCCTGCTGTTGGTGATCTGATGATGTTGATGACCGATAATCTTTGGTGGGGCATAGGCACAGCAGAATTCTGGGTGATTGGCTTTGCAGAGAGAGGCAGCTTAAGGTTGGGTGTAGTGAGCCCCGTCATGAAACAGAAGGTACAGAATGGACATGAAGACATCCAGGGGACCAGGTGCATAAACTGTTAAGACATGCCTTTTAAGTTAGTCTTTTTCTTTAGTTTTTTGAATATATATATATATATATATATATATATATATATATATATTTTTTTTTTTTTTAACTGCCAGTTCTTCATACTAGTCAACATAATTCTCAACAGAATTTTTATTGTTGTTGTTATTATTATTATTATTATTATTATTTCGTAAGAATGCATTAAATTGATCAAAAATGACAACACAAAGACTTTTACATTGTTACAAAAAAAAAAAATTCAAATAAATAAATGTCATTCTTTTGAACTTTCTATTCATCAAATAATCACAATTTCCACAAAATATATATTTTTTAACCAAGGCACTATAAATTAATAACTTAAAGGAAAACTAAAGTTGATCACTCTCCTTTCAAAATTATCTTTATGCAAAATTATCTTTTGTCACATACAATGGAATATATATATATATATATATATATATATATATATATATATATATATATATATATCAGTCATGAAATGTCTTATGAGATAATTTCAGAAATATATAAGACTCTTGATTGCAAGTGTGGGATACCTATTAGATGCCAGATTAACTTGAATATTTTAGTAATGAATGTGCTGAATAACTTGTCTGTTTTGTGAGGGGTCCACGGTAGATGGGAGCGTGGGATTTTATCATGTCTCCGCATCAGCGGGATGTGTGTGTACAGAAACAGGTGTTCAGCATTAAAGTGTTTGTGTGTGTACAGGGGGGTGGGGTGAGAGGGGACTTTGATACAAAGAGAAAACACAACGTCCTTGTCTTGAGAAGTGGCATGCAGTGAGTTGTAGTGGTGGGGTGGGCTCTTGGGAGGGGCGGGTGACTGAATGGTCCTCTCCTCCCCTGTGAAACACTCAGGATTAGCTCCTTCACTTTCCCACAGACCGACACCACTAAACACACACACACGCACCCCTCCCACTCAGGCGATTTGCATATACCACAGACAAGGGAGGCAACAAACAAACTTCATATCGAGCCGTGACTGGCTGTTCAATAGATTTCACCCACTCCCACAGCATCATTCTCACACAGCCTTGGGTTTC